>OX463241.1:91310589-91918282 GCA_949820135.1 Sylvilagus floridanus | reverse complement strand
AATGTACAGTTTGGTGTTTAAAAATTGCCTTGCTCTGTTTTCTACTTGCTTCCTGGGAAAATCAGAAAGGGTATGATGTGTTTGGAATTAGGTGAATTGGGGAGTACAAAAAAGAGCATTCAAAAACTTCTAAACTGTAGCATATTTAATAAATATTAATCTTTTGTCTGTCTCCATTGTTGTCAAAAAAGAGCTGACAGATTGAGCATTAATGGAATGTTTCATAAATTAGAAATGAAACTATCAGCAGAATGTCCAAAGTAGAAACCAAACATTTCTCGAGTCAGAGCTTTGGGGCAGTGGAATAGCCCAATCTTAAATCTAATCTTTTTTCATTCCATGAGAAAAAAAAAAATAAAACTCCAATATCTACTAGGTGAAAGCACATATCCTGCTTCTTCACAAAAGGAATGAATGTTTCCTATATTTTTTATCACATTGATATTTTTCACTTCTATTTCTCAAAAAGAAATTAAAAATAAAAGCAACCAACTAACCAAGACACTGCCGCCCTCTCCTGAAATGGCTATAAAAACCAAAACATTCAATACTAAGGTTTTTCTGAATGAATTTAAACATTTTAAAAGATACAATAGCAGCTAATAGTGTAGATTGTAAGCTTTCTATTGCCAGGATGTTTTACTGGAGCACTGGGAGCAGGGAATAGTTTACAAGACAAGTGGTTGTACTTGGACTGTGTTGTAGCCTCCTATTGTGTCACACAATATACCATGATGCTGAGAAACTAAGTCCCCAAACTAACCACCCTGTTAACAAAGATGAATGATGTGACCTATAACAATAAGGTACAAACACAATTTTTTATCCTTCATCCCCACAATATTTCCTATACAAAGTATGTGACACAGGAAGCATCTTCACCTATGTGAATCTTTGAAAAATTACTATACCAAAAAGAAAAAAATATTGAGTGTGTGTATGTGTGCATGTGTATGTGTATATGTGTGTGTTATGCAACACACTCCATTTTTTGTTCCTGAAAATTTTGACTTTTGTTTTAACAGGTTAAAGGTGAAATATGAGCTCCTTACTACTTCTTCTTACCATTCCACTCATTTGACTTTATTAACTTTTCCACATGGTAGTTCCAAATACTCACCTGAAGTACCTCTCTTCCTATCGGCCTGAGATATATAATTTGAAAGTGGGCTAGTAGAGTGTATAAAAATGTTTAGCCTAATCACTCCCTAATGACAGCGACTTATGTCCTTAGTGCAGTCGATTTGTTTCCTGGGTTTTAAAAGTAGATTATTTCCATGGTGCAGGCTTAGTGTAAGCTGTTGAGAAACCACAAGCACTGCACTTCAGCCTGAGTTTGGGACGTTCGCCAAGGGTAATCTGATTAAAAGGGCATTTTTTACAACATTGTGCTGCTTTGAAAATTCTGTGCAGCCTGATAGAGTGGGGGCCAAAAAAAAAAATGCTTTTTGAAGACTAACTAGTTTTCTAGAGTAAAATTGAAAGCTTGATGATTCTCTTTACCCCAACTTCAATGGATAAATAAAATGACTTTAGTAACACATCCATTATACCTACAAGCAATTTTATGATCCAGTTAATGTAGCTTTTTGTTTGTTATGATTTTAGTCACATGAATTTAAATCATAGATGTGACTCTCCATTCCAGGGAGAAATATGAAAATATTTTTTCTAGGGCTAGTTTTGCTATTCTGTGACCTACCTGTATATGTATTATGCTCTGCTTTGAGAAGCAGTCACTTGTGGACTGCCCTGAGAACCAGTAGCAATCATGGTTGCTTGAGAAGTTTAGCAGCTGTAAGTTATTATAAGCTAATTATCATATCTCAAATCTTGGTGTCTTTTAAAAGAAATAATATAATACTAATTAAGTATGCTGTGTTTGCACACACTGGTGTGCACTCCAAGGAAGTTTTTTGCATCATTTATTTTATTGAAGTATTTTCATGTTCTTTTGTGGGAGCTAACTAGGCAAACAAAGATAGATAACTAAACCTGCCCCTCCTCCCCCAACATTCTCAGAGTAGGATGAACAGCAAAGATACGTAAGAATCCATCCACTGAAATCACATAGGCCTCTTTGAATCTGAGTGTTTGTTACACTGCCTCTGGTAATTATTTGAGTTTCTGTTATTTCTTCCGACTTGCCATCCTAGTGGATCTTCTTGGCATTTTTTCCTCATTGAAAAACTTTTAATGGTATATCGCCTTTCCCTCAACAAAATGGCTTTCCAAAATAACTAAAACCTTTTAATGAGATACCATGGCACAGTTCTGAAAAGAAAAATAAAGCATATTTTCATTTCATGCAATGTGCCAGACATTGTGCACAGTGCTATCTGAATAAATCCCCACCTTCAACTGCCCATGCTCTGCTGGGAGAATATGATGTAAAGAGATAGGACTTATATTCAAAACAGAAAACAATTACTGAGAGATCTCAGAGGGACTAGAATTCCTTTTTTATAAAGGGATTGGTATGACTGAACTAGAATTAAAAAAAAAAAAAAAAACCTCCTTCCAGGATGGAATATTTTATAATCCTTAAATTACCTGGTCACAGTAAGAACTAATGCCAATGAAAGGACCTAGACAATTTCATGCAAGCACTTATTTCCTAAGCTTTAGTGGCATCCTAAAATATGTTGAAGTTTTCTACATTGTATGCTTCTGAATTCTGAGATCTACATTTTCATGGAAATAAATCCCTGAGCTTATTGTTCTCAGTAATTATCAAAAATGGTAGCATTTCTTAAAATAAACTTTCTAACTTTTGGTAACAGGCAGAGAATGTGCTGAAAACAACTCCAGTCAAAACAGAAATTGAGAGATGCTGCAGATTGAATTGGGCCTTTCTCCATGACAAACATCTATTGCGTTTCTTTGTTAAGGATGACAGTTTTCTCTTCTGAGCCATTTTTAACTATAGAAGGATCGGGAATGTGTGATACAGTAAGGGAGATTCAATGACAAAACATGGCGTTTCCAAAGAAACTCTTTGCAGTCATTAGGTCATGTTTCAGGATAGGAGTGTTGTCACTTGAGAGCAAAATTCCTATCTATGCCAATGGGATTGGCCTTATAGATTCAGAGAGCATTTTATGGTCTTTTTTCCCCCTGCAAAAAAAGAAAGGATAGTCTGACTCAGACACATTAATATGAATGGCATGGAGTTATACGATTGAAGATTTTTTAATACTAGCACCAACGTCAGCTTGTAGGGTAGAAACGGTGCTCCAAGGTGCTAGTGAGCCAAAATACATATTCCTGTGACCAGCAAGACAAAGAGTAATGATTTTATTCTGGAGAGATACATGTAAGAGGGGTTCTCCTTCTTTCTCTGTATTAGGCATGGTGTTTTAGAAGCAGTCCTTTCAAAATGTTCTAGGAAAAATTGGCAGTGGGAGGCCACAAGTCTACATATCTACCAGTATAAACCTTTTGTAGCACCAGTAATGTTTGTGAACATATTTTCCCCTTTGAAGTTCAATGGGAGCTTTTTTTTTAACAAGTTTTGGATATCTCTTTAAGATTTTTAAATCTTGTGCCACTTAAAATGTGATATTCATGTCAGGAAGATGTCCTGCTGTTCTAGGAAAAGGAGGGGGATACCATTAAAAAAAATCTTGATAATCAACGCCACCTGTGATCCTGGGCTGCTTTTTGGAGCACAAAGCTGTCCTCCGAACCAAAGCGCATTTCTGTGATCCACAAGAGCCTCTTCCCACTAAGAAAAAAAGAAAACCATGCTGCAGCAGGATCAGCTGCTCTCTGTTCCTTCCTCACAAAAAAATCGAGGTGGCTGCTATTAAACACAAAGCCCCATGACCTTAGTGCTGTGGCTGCTTTGAAACACGGAGCTATTTAATGATGCAAATTACAAACAGAGGGAAAACATCAGAAGAATCTGTCTGGAAATTAGCTTGTTTGACTGAAAATTAGCTAGCTTAATCGAACTTGCAGGACTCAGATTCTCTCTGCAGAAACCTGGCTTGGAGCTTTGGTACATTTGCATGATCTCACCACCTAGTAGAACCCTTGGAAATGCTGAAAATTAGAGACAGGAAAATCTGTCTTCTATGTAAATGGCTGAAATACCCAAACAACCTCTTGGATTTTTAGCAAGGGCCTTATGGTTTTCCAAGATGCATTATATTAAATACTTGGGGGAAATCAACCTAAAAAAATAAGCTAAATTACTACTATATTTAGCCATTTCTAAATGGCTGAATCAAATTCTTCTTTGGCCCTAAAGGGCTAAGATAAATCATATATGTGTATGATTATATCAGCTTTGGTTTGAGAACACTGAATGGTAGCAACATGACCCAATTCATGCAGAGAGATTCCTTGTAAACATTGAATCTAGTCAAAGACTTCAAAGACATGCTTAAAACATAGGGTTATGTTTCAGGCTTATGAATAATTCTGAAGGTCAAAAAATTGTTCCATGAAGAGATAACAGCATCAGGACATCAAGATCTATATTAACACACCATTTCTTAAAGGAAGGATTCAACAATATTAAAGCCTTATTTTCAGCTTCTAAGAACTCTAAACAGGATTGCAGAATGATTTCTTGGAAGAGTTTTAGAAATGTTTATGTTTTCATATGAGTTAGCTAGATGGAATGGCTTCTTGCTTTTGTTTAAAACACCAAAGTAGCAAAAGTCTCAAGGCATTTGCCAAACAGCTATTTTGCTTTATGTTCAGTCTACCAATCAAACCCTTTGGTGTGAGAAAAAAATTAATATACATAAATAAATGATGACATCCAGGACAGTATATTAATTTAAAAATAAGGTATAGATGGTAAAAGCATAAATAATTATTAAAATAGCCTCCTGTGGTAGAAAAATTTAACTTGAGGAATGTACTAGTTCAAAAAATGTTGGAAGCAATATAACAGGATAGATACAATGGAAAGAAATTTATTGCTAGTATTTCAGTATCATAATAAAATAATAAAGATGACTTTAGGCAGAATTCATCAAAAAGAAATTACAATATTTTTATCACTTCTCTATAAAATATATTGTTATTTGCTATTTATAGACTTTAAATTTTAATGAAAATCTCTGGTAATAGTTTCTGAATTTCTATTGAGAAAACTGACAGTTCATAAATACATCATATCTAACTATTAGGAACATATTATTTCTAACTTTTTACAAGAATGTAATTTACTACTTTTGCAACTATTTTTAAACAACCGTGGTTACATGAAAATTTGCACTCTGTAGAACAATTTCTTAAGCTGAATGATTCCTCATGATGAAATAGACTGTAGGCTTCCATAGAATATCAGTGTCAAGAGGTCCCCTTATTTGATTATGATACTCTATTACTTCATAGCAAGAGTAATGCCAATTTTACTTTTAAGATTTTTTTGCATATTAAATGACAGATATTTTTGAATAGTGTTCTGAGAAGTGTTGAATGAAATTCATTGAATGTCATTATATTGCTGATAAAACATTTTATAAATTAACTCACAAATCAAATCTGAAAAAAAATGATGCAAACAACATTTTCAATCTCTGTTTAAATAGCACTTAATAATTTGACTTGTTTGTTTATCTTTGGCATCATTACATGGTGTAGAAGCAAGCAAGCACTGGTCCTCAAAGAAGACAGACTGCACAACTGTTTTGTTAGGTTTCCGGAAGTCTTTGATGTTCACAGTCTACTGTTTGTTGATTGTATACATCGGCAGTTTCTGGTTCCATTCTGTTATAATTATGATTAAACATTCAACACAAAAAAGTTATTTGAATAAGATGATTCTTCATGCCACTGTGAAATTTTGGAAGAGATAATAAAATGTTTTCTCTTTCAATACCACTTTTAGTCAGTTTTTATGGTGCTACTTAAATCCCATGCTTGGTTCTAAACAACCTTAATTTTGTAATATGAATAATTTTCTGAAAATGCTCCACACCTAGATGGAAATTCCACAGCATTCCTTCCCTTTGTTTCTCCTACCGCTTATTCCTGCTTCCTGTAGCTCTATAGTTTCCTGAACAAGGGGATACATTCTCACCTGGATCACTGTTTAAATCCATTGCTATTCTCTAACTATTCTAATATTTCAGCTTTAAATTTTATCATCCCAGGGATATCCTTACACGGGTATTATAGTGGTGATGCCAGTGGAAGAACACTAAAGTCTATAGTCCTCATTCTATGAGATAAGGTCTGTACTGTGGAATTCACATGGCTTAGTATATTATTGTCATTATTCTATTTGGTTGATTTTTATCTTGCTTCTGCATTTGGTGAGTGAAGTCCCTTCATGACTTAAAAGCCTTAAATATATAAGATTTATCTGGTCACCAAACTAATTCTGAAGCCCAATGTGTTTACACAAAACCTTCAATTATAATATCACATATGTATGTATAATGCTAGTTGTGAATATATGATATAAATATTCTAAATGCACATTATGGTACATTTAGAATGGATTAATATATGTGCATAAGCACATTTATATTACACTAGGTTGCAAATAAATTTATTTATTCTGTGAGAATTAAAATTGCAAATGATTTATATAGGCCGGGCATATATTTTTACAATAGGGAAAAAAATCTTCCCTTAAGGGAACATAATGGTGGTTAGCTTTTAAGTTTCACTTTGACAGATTCTAAGTGAATCATTCCTCTGAAGGTGAGAATGGGGAGGAGGGTCAAGATGCCCTTAAGCCCCTCACTCTGCTCTGCACAGGGAAGCTGGCATCCCCAGACTGGGGTAGGGTATGGATGGAGGAAGCTGCCACTCTGCTGCGGAAGCACATCTATCCTGCTCCAAGCTGTGGACAGCTCCTCTGTGCAGAAATAGCTGATGGCCGCAGAGTGCCTTTTCTACACCCCACCCCCCACCCCGTGCTACATACACAGCAGTCTGAGCTGGGCATGTGAGCTGAGATGTCCGACATTTTCAGCAGGAGCCTGCGGCAAGAAAGAATATTGGGTGCCTCTGCGGGCGGAAGGCACAGGCAGATGGAGGGAGAGATGGGATGGCAGAGGGTGGCAGGGACTTAGCTCTTCACAGGACATCTCCCTGGATCTGAAGGCTTATTTATAAAAAGCCAATCCTATTTACACGTATTGGCTTCCTGGACATCTAGGGTTGTGCACTTTGTATATGAGTCTTGACTTATCACCTTAGGTGGATTTCAAAGCCAGAGCTTTTGAAAGACAAACGAAACAACAATTTTTTTTTTTTTAATATAGAATTGCCTTTTTTCTAGAAAGCATCCACATGTTTACTTATTCTACCACCACCAACAGGTCATCTGTGCTTCTGGCATACCATGGTCATTACACAAAAGTAAATATCATTAACAAGAATAGGATTTTGGAATTACTTTATGCACATGTAAAATTAATATTTTCTGTTTTGTAAGAACAATGAGAGTTTGCAAGGCTTATATAAAATATGGTAAAGTTGTAAAACTAAAGCTTTTTTGTGATCAGTATCTTTTCTTTAAAAAAAAACCACTAAAACAAAAAAGTGGTAAGTGGAAAGGAAATTCTGCGTATTGGGCATGCGAATCAATCAATTGAGTATAGTCAGATAGGTTCAGTATATCCTAAACTTCCAGCTTCTCATCATGAGATTTACTGAGTAATAGGTCTCAGTTAGCATTTTCTCATTTTCTCAGCATAGGCACCACTCAGACTTATTCTGAGGCAGTGAATGCATGGAATGCACACTTACACCCTTCATAAAAAGATCTGATGCGAGGCAGACAGCCAGAGAGAACTTCAAGGATTTGGCAAAGGCAAGGACGTATCTTAACCTATCCCAAATTCTCATTTTGAACGTGTAAAATTTCAGTCACTTAAAAAAAAATAAATTTAATTATGTGTAGCTCAGTACTTTCTTCACAGAACTGGTACTAGAAATAGTTTAAGAACAAACTGTTCTAGGTTTTATTTTTACTGGATCTGTAGGTAAAACTGCCAAAACTGTCACTTAAAATGTTGTTTGCCACCAGATTTTGGAGTCCTCATTTCTGGTTTAGAACTTTGAAATTCGCAAATGTTTGAATACTTGTTCAGTTGTACAGATAAAAATTCCAGGATGGTCCAAAGCATTTCTTTCTCTAAATGGAAGCAAAAGAAATTAATAAGAGAAGATGGGAGGGAAACAGGAAGAAGGATAAAAAATCAACCTAATGTGAAAAGTTACAAACTTTGTAAATTTTTTTTTCCTACCAAACTATATTTGCAGAGACAAAGTCAGCTTCCTTTCAGAGCGACATGATTATTCTTTTGTGGCACCTTAGAAATCCAGAAAGAAAAGACCTCTGGGGTCATCCTGACATTTCCTGCCAACTACAGGCTAAGTCCAGGCCCCAGTGGTTTGTGCCATGGGATACATATGGCAGGGTCAAATGTTAATGGAGCACCCGTGATTAGAAGAGGAAAGAATTTATTTTGTAAACTCCATTTTGTCATTGCCATTTCCATACTACTCAGCCACAGGCACCTGTTCTACCTTTCCCCTGTTCTCAGCCCCAACACTCCTCATCAAAAGGAACAGGACTCTGTACATTTTTGTGCTGTTCTTTGGGTTGCTCTGGTTGAGCGAAGATCATCATGCTCTGATTTAGTGTTTTCAAATAAGTGTGCCCTCTGCTGCAGCCCTCTATTGAGAGACAACACAGCCCAAGCGGGAGAGTTCAGCATGGCCACTAATAAAACACAAGTGCGGCTTTGTCAGGCCACGAGTGATTACTTGAACAAGTGCCAACGAAGAAACCAAACATTAGAGCTCAGTGCTTCAGGCCCTCAAGACAAAGGGCCAATTGACTTTCCTCATTAGTTTTTGTGCCAAACATGTAAACACAGTTTCCTTTCTATCTTTGATGCTCAAAACATGCCAGCTTGTTAACATCTTGGGTGGTACGGTGGTTTACGAGTCTTTAAAGACTATTATATTCGGTTGGGTATTTTTCTCTTTCTTCTTTGTGAATAAGATCCACTTCTCCTATTATTATTATTTTTTTCTTTTTAATGAAAGGAGAAGCTTTGAGGCTATTTTCTAAAATTATTACTAGCTTCATCGATTCAAATGAAATAATTAAAAGATGTAAAATCGTGTGTGTGTGTGAATAGATAGGAAGGAAGGAGTGGGGGAGGGAGAGAAGGTGAGAAGGAAGGAAGGAAACAAGGAAGGAGGAAACAATTTGTAAAAAGCTACCATCCTCACTCATACCAGCTGAATATGTAAATTAAAATGTTTAAGAATTTCTAAAGTGAAGCTTGTAAGTGAGTAATTGTGAAAATTAGACTGTGGAGCACAAGAGACTGGCGCAGTAGAACGAAGATTAGGGTAGAGTCGAGTCAGAGTTCCATCTTGGGGTGACTGCTGTTACATCTCCTCACCAGCCTCTCCTGGAGCAGTGTCCCATTGCATGTGAGCCACACTCTTTATTTCTCCCCTCTTCCTGTTTTCTTCCAGGGTTAAATTTCTCTTTTATATCTGTGCTTAGGGTGCTTCATCTTCCTCCCCCTTTCAATTCCGACTTCTCAGGCCACATGAAGTACTTTTCTCAAAGCTATAGGGGTCTGCATGGTTGCATAGAAGATATGTGACCCATATTTGTCTCCGTAACTAGGCCTACAGGAGAAAAAGGGCACTGTATTGGTAGACAGATAACCATGATTGTGAGTCTTGGCTCTATGAGGAACCTCTTCACTGTTAAATCATATTTACCTGTTAAATTTGTTATCATCGAAACATGATAGTATAATATATTGTGGAGAGAACATATATTGTTGCATACTTTCTGGTTAACCATTTAATTCCATCTATCAATATATATATTTTTTTTTGACAGGCAGAGTGGACAGTGAGAGAGAGAGACAGAGAGAAAGGTCTTCCTTTTGCCGTTGGTTCACCCTCCAATGGCCGCTGCGGCCTGAGCGCTGCGGCCAGCGCACTGCACTGATCCGATGGGAGGAGCCAGGTGCTTCTCCTGGTCTCCCATGGGGTGCAGGGCCCAAGCACCTGGGCCATCCTCCACTGCACTCCCGGGCCACAGCAGAGAGCTGGCCTGGAAGAGGGGCAACCGGGACAGAATCCGGTGCCCCGACCGGGACTAGAACCCGATGTGCTGGTGCCGCGAGGTGGAGGATTAGCCTATTGAGCCTTGGCGCCCGTCTCCATCTATCAATATTAATGTGTATGTCTTTGAGTCAGCAATTCTGTTCTTGGAATTTATTATACAAATATACTCACATAGATGTATAAAATATTATTTTTAAAATGTAGCATTGTTTAATAAGAAAACATCAGACAGAAAACTCCTAAATGTTCATCACTAGGGAATGAGGTATGTAAACCATGATACATTCATACTACGAAAAGCGACTTATCAGTTAAATAGAATGTTGCTATTTTGTATATGTTGAATTAAGATGATCACCAGCTTCTATTTTTTATTTTTTATTTTCTATTTTTTATGTGTGTCTAGGAGGTTAGAATTTGTGAAACACAAATGCATACACATATACATACACATATATATGATTATATTCACAGATTCCCCTGGAAAAATTCCTAGATAATTAGAAAGAGAAGTTGCCCCATGGAAGGGGAACCAGAATTGTAGGATCAGATCAGGAAGGGAGACTTACATTTCACATTTTTTTTTGACTTACAGAATTTTGTATTATGTCAATGTATTTCTTGGTTTAATGAAATCAAATGCTTAGTTTTAATGTATATATAAGGAAACAATACCTAAATTCACTATAAGCTACTAACATCATAATGTAAGTTATTTTGTCCCCAAATAAAAGAATACTAGGATTGACTGATCAATGAAATATATTCTGTCACATGAGAAGGAGATGACTGAGCTCAAGAAGACCAAATCCTAACTAAGGATTTCAAGTCTTGGGGACACAGCAAAATGAATGCATGGAGGCAGCATGAGGGCTCTGAGTCCCTGATGAACTGGGAGGTAGAAAAGGAATGAAAGGGGAATCCCTGAAAGCAGAAATGAGACCTCTGAAGTGAAGTCAAAATAAACTCAGACACTTCAGTGTGGTGCTAATCTTGGCCAGAAGCCCTTAATACATGTTTAAATGTTCTATGAAGGGGATCGGATGTCAGGAACATCCTTAAAATTTGCATCAAGTTGAGCACAGTGGAAGATGCATTAGATCTTTTGGGCCACTAGGGTACCCTTTAGAGTAGAGTTCCATCATTGTAGTCAATGACCTAGAAACAGATTATTTGAAAGTAATGACACCCCAGAGGCCTGGAAGAGTTAATGTGCCTCCTAAGTGACTAACTTACCATTAGGGACTTATTTAGCCTCTGGGGAAGATAGAATTTGTTCTTATAAGGCAGAGTAGTTTAGTAGATAAAACACTAAGGAAGGAGAACACTGTCCAGCCATGTTCTATTCAGACTTCTTTGTAGATTTGTTCTGCTACCACACTGTTCAACCACTACCATTTCTTTATCTCAGTATGTCTATGAAACAAGGCTACAGATTTTTAGTTTACCCCAAATATCAGACAGGGTGTAGGGATTGCTGAAATAATACTTCCAAAATAGTTGGGGAAGAAAACTCTTTACTATGAGGGTAGCAACTTGTTTTAGAGGCCCAAAGCCATGAACTGAAAATCAAATGATGAAATTTAATTCTCAGAGTGCTAGTAAGAAGATAATTGACCTTGGGTGCATTTATTACCTTCTCTAGGCCTGAGTCCTTCATTTGTGAAATGAGAAGATGCAAGAAGATGATATTGATTACTTGTAACAATTATTTCAAATCTAATGCTCATGAATTATAACCAAATGTCTAAGGAAATACTCAAATGGAAAAGCATATTAAATATATGATGAATTTTTACCATTTGTTTTCCCTTTACCACAAGTTCCTCTATCATTATTTGAACAACAAGAATGCAAAATTTAATGTCAGGAGTTGTAGCATAGTGGGTAAAGCCTCCACTGTTGCCACATACAAAATGGGCAGCAGTTTAGGTCTCTACTGTTCCACTTCCAATCCAGCTAATGTTCTGTGAAAAGCAACAGAAGACAGCCCACGAGTTTGGGCCCCTGCATCTTATTGGGGAGACCTTGATGAAGCTCCTGGATGGTGGCTTTAGTATGTCCCAGCCCTAGTTGTTGCAACCATCTAGAGTGAACCAGTAGATGGAAGATCTTTGTCTCTCCCTCTCTCTCTGTAACTCTGACTTTCAAATAAATAAATACATCTTAAAAAAGAAGAATGTAATATTTAGAAAATGCATCTTGGCCAAAGGAGATAAATGTAAAAGGAAAAAACTGGTGCCTACGGATACTTTATCTTTCTTTCCTTGAAAGATGGAGGGTACACTCATGAAAAAGGCCAAAGGAAAATGAAAAGGGGGCAGAGTTGTGACGCAGCAGGTTAAGCTGCCATCTGCAAAGCTGGCATCCCACATTGGAGTGCCGTTTCAAATCCAGCTGCTCCACAGCCAAGCCAGCTCCTTGATAATATGCCTTATAAAGCAGCACCAAATAGTGTAGGTTCATGGGCCCCTGTCATCCACATGAGAGACCTGAATGGAGTTCTGCACTCCAGGTGTCAGGCTGGACCAGCATCTGCCAGTGCAGTCATTTAGATAATGGAAGGCTTTTCTCTCTCTGTCCATTGCTCTCTCTGTCTGTTTTTTCTGCCTTTCAAATAAATAAATGGATCTTTAAACAGATGAAAAATTAAGAAGAAACATATCCAATACAGAGATGATAAAAATAATCCATAAACAAATAAAAAACACAAAAATAAGGTGCAGTTTAACCAAGAAGTCATACTTGGAGATTTAAAAAATGAATCAATAAGTGAATAAATTTTAAAAAGAAATTTCAGTAGCAGAGTAAAGGAAAAAACATATTATACTTCGGGAATAATTTATGCTAAGGAAATAATTATATGGAACAAGTAATATGGACAGAATGGTAAACAAATAGGCAGTAAAGATTTTACATAACAATAAGATGCTGGAAAAAATTAAGAATGCTAAGTTAAAATATTGATGAAAAATCATTATTAAAAGGAAATTGCACCAGCGCCATGGCTCAATAGGCTAATCCTCTGCCTGTGGCTCTGGCACATTCGGTTCTAGACCCAGTCACGGTGCCGGATTCTGTCCCGGTTGCCCCTCTTCCCGGCCAGCTCTCTGCTGTGGCCCAGGAGTGCAGTGAAGGATGGCCCAAGTGCTTGGCCCCTGCACTTGCATGGGAGACCAGGAGGAAACACCTGGCTCCTGGCTTTGGATCAGCACGGTGCGCCAGCCGCAGAGGCTATTGGAGGGTGCACCAACGGTAAAGACCTTTCTCTCTGTCTCTCTCACTGTTCACTCTGCCTGTCAAAAAAAAAAAATGAAATTGCATAAGAAAATACAAAACATTTAAGTTTCATAATGCTTGAAGGCAGAATTGTAGCATAATAAATAAAAGCAGGGTTTGAGGAAAAGTACTGCATCAAATTAAAGTCAATAAGACTGAAGGACAATTCAGGAAATCATCAAGCATAAATACAAAGATACTTCAAAAAGTCCATGGGGGGGTGGTCATTATGCTGTAGTCAGTTAAGCCTCTGCTTGGGACACCTGTATCCAGTTCAGAGTGCCTAGGATCATGTCCCAAATACTCCGCTTCTGATTGAGCTTCTGACACAGTGCCTGGAAAGAAGCAGATGATGGCTCAAGCACTTGATTTCCTGCCACCCACATGGGAGACTGAAATGGAGTTCCTGGCCGCTGGCTTTGGCCTGGCCCAGCCCTGGCTGTTGCAGCCTTTTGGGAGTGAACTAGCATTTGGAAGATTCTCTCTCTCTCTCTATGTTGCTCTGCCTTTCAAATAAATGGCTAAATCTTTTCAAAAATGCTGTGGCTTGGTTAGAGTCTTAGATTTATTATGTAAAATATTGCAAGTCTATAGTTTTAGGCTTTTTCATATGTAAAATGATGATAGTAATATACACCTTAAATACTACTAATTGAAAAATCACCTTTGAAGGTGTTTATTCCATGTGTGGAGGCTTTTATTTTATAATATGTTAGGTCTATTAGTAAGACTCCCAAGTGATAGTCAATGAAACCGAGGAACAGAGAAAGACATCAGGTAGCTGGTCCAAAGTCACAATTAGACGATTGCAGAGAAAGGACTCAAACTGAGATATGCTGACAATGATGTTCATGCATTTAATGCTAACCTAATTTGTAATTAAGAACAGTTCATTAAAATCATTAGACAAAGCACAAATTGAGCTCTAACTAGCTTCTTCTGGCCTTCATTCTCTTTTCCACAACAAGTAAATACCAGATCTCTTACCCACTTTAGCCACCATCTATCCTGCTGTATCTCACTGAGTTAGTCTTCATAATTACTTATACCACTTAATATATATTACGTGAGCAACTCCCATGTGCTAGGCACCAAAGTCGAGATAATGCCTATGTTTCCTAGTCCTTGAATTGCTAATGGCCTGGGGATTAGGGAATAAGCCAGACTTGCCCATCATTTTATTTTCGAAATAGATAACTTGTTTAGATTTTTCAGGACCATAGTTGAAGGGAATGTGCTTCAGGATTAATTATGCCCTGAATCTCACCCATCTATGATTTAGATGAAACTTTAAATTTTGAGTAGATACTGGAATAAGTTAAAATTTCGGAGGCTGTGGAGATTAAGTGAATTGATTTATATGTGAGAAGGACATGAGTTTTGAGGAACAGAGATAGAATGCTCTGGCTTGAATGCCCCCTCTAAAGTTTACATGTAAATTGCATTGCCAATGATGGTGGAGTATTGAACAGTGGAGCACCACTCTCATACATATATGAATGCTGTTAGCTCAGGATGGGTTCATTACTCTGGAAATGCGTTCCTGATAAAAAAGGGTGGGTGTGCTACCTTCCTCTGTGTCCAGTGCTCCTTTTCTTTTCCATCATGCTATTAAGCAATATGAAGACTCTCACTAGATGCTGGCATCTGTCATGGACTTCTCAGCTTCCAGAACAAAAATCCAAACAAATTTATTTTTTAATGTTTATTTATTTTTATTTATATGAAATGCAGAGCCTCACGCACACAGAGACATACATAGACACACGCACATGCACACACACATACACATATACACACACACATGGAGAACTTCCATTCACTGATTCACTCCCTAAGTTCCCACAATAGCCAGGTCATAACCAAAAGCCAGGAACTCTATCTTGGTCTCCTCAATGGGTAAAAGCACTTGAGTCACCATCTACTGCTTGCTTTTTAGGAAGCACATTAGCAGTAAACTGGATTAGAAAGGAAGTAACCAAGACTCAAATCAGTCACTCTCATATAGTATGTGAACATCTCAATTGGTGGCTTATTCAACTGTACCACAACTCCCACCCCAAACAAATTTTTGTTGCATATAAATGACAGTCTATGCTATTCCATTATATATATTTGAATATATTAGAAAATAAATATAGGGTCTGGCACTAGGGTGTAGCAGGTAAAGCCGCTGCTTGCAGTGCCGGCATCCCATATGGAAACCAGTTCAAGTCCTGGCTACTCCTCTTCCAATCCAGCTGTATGCTATGGCCTGGGAAAGCAGTAGAAGATGGCCCAAGTCCTTGGGCCCCTGCACTCACATGGGAGATCAAGAAGAAGCTCCTGGCTCCTGGCTTTGGATCGGCACAGTTCTAGCTGTTGTGGCCATGTGGGGCATTAACCAGTAGATGGAAGATCTCTCTCTCTCTCTCTCTCTCTCTCTCTCTCTGCATCTCCTTTCTCTGTGTAACTCTGACGTTCAAATAAATAAATCTTTTTTCAAAAAGAAAATAAATATGTACATATATGGTTATAAAATAAATTTGAACATTAGATAGAACATTTTGGAGGAAAAGTAAAGAGAAAGTAAGAAAGATTGAATCACTTCTGATTTTAGCATTCTAATGAATAGAGTTTAGCAATTTATGTGTTTTCTTCCAAGCTTTATTCTAAGTACATTTGTTATAGAATGCTGTACGTATACTATAAGTGCAGTTTTGTGCTCTGCTCTATTAGTAGCTCTTATATAAAACACAAACATCTTACAAAATCTACTTTGATAGTGCAATAATATTTTATTTATAGTTTTATTTTTTCATTTATTACTTGTAAACTTGGAATGACAAATATTGCCCAGCACCATGCTGATATATTCTAAGAATTCAAAAATGAATAAAACCTGGCTCTTGATTTCAACTATTAAATAATTTATAGCTTTTTATTTTTTATTATAGAAAAATAGACATTTACCCGGCAAGCAAAACAAGATTTCATAGGTGCTATCTTAGTTAGTCTGGGCTGCTATAACAAAAACCCCATAGGCTGGTGGCTTATAAACAATGGAAATTTTTGGTAGTGCTGGAGCCTGAAAGTTTAGGTCATGATGCCAGTATGACTTGGTTTTGGTAAGGGCTCTCCTCTGAATTGTGGACTGGTGATTTCTTGCTATGTTCTCAACAAAGGAAACTCATTGTGTTGCCTGTCATATGGACACGTGCCATGCATGAGGTCTCCACCCTCATTACCTGATTACCTCCCAAAAGCCCCACATTCTAAGACTGTCGCATTGTGGGTTGGGATTTTAAAATAAGAATTTGGTGCAGGAGGCAGAGGGAGGGGCACCAACATTTCATCCATAATAGGTACAATGTAAGATGAATGTGAACAGTAGATTGGAAAACACAAAAGGAAATAGCCAATCCCCTTATGGGGAGGGGCCATAAGTGTTTCAATTACAAACTTGGATTTTGAAGGATAGTCATAGATCTTGAGCTTAAAATGCAAGGGAAGTTGAAATGTTGGGGAAAAGGAGGATACCTGCAAGGCCCTTGGAGCAGTTCCTCTTCAGAGAGGCTTCCAATGTGAGGGGCCTCCAACCAAAGCTGCAGGGCTGATCCTCAGAAATCACCAAAAGCATCAAAGCAGACACACCATATTTGTGTTGAGTATGATCTCGCTGGCAATAGTGGCAGATGGTTGAAGGGAGGTACAACTAAGATTATATATGTTTCAAAGTATTTCTTCATAATTAAATTCATAATATGCATTGCAATTTAATGAAACTCATTGTATCATCACAATATTTCTGACATTATTAATATATGGCAAAGAAAATCATTCTTCAAAATACCTTGCTAATTTTTATCTTTTTTGAGATTTGTAAATGATAAATGAGTCTCAGAATTAAGAGTGGTCAACTTCTTTGTTTTTATTTATTTATTTTTATTTTTGACAGGCAGAGTGGACAGTGAGAGAGAGAGACAGAGAGAAAGGTCTTCCTTTGCCATTGGTTCATCCTCCAATGGCCGCTGCAGCCAGCGCACCGCACTCATTGGATGGCAGGAGCCAGGTGCCAGGTGCTTTTCCTGGTCTCCCATGGGGTGCAGGGCCCAAGCACTTGGGCCACCCTCCACTGCACTCCCGGGCCACAGCAGAGAGCTGGCCTGGAAGAGGGGCAACCGGGACAGAATCCGGTGCCCTGACTGGGACTAGAACCTGGTGTGCTGGCGCCGCAAGGCGGAGGATTAGCCTGTTGAGCCACGGCGCCGGCCAAGAGTGGTCAACTTCTATTATCACACAAATGAACCATATACATCATGACAGCAATTGAAATCTACAACATATAAAAAGAAAGGAAAGCTTCAGCTTCTATCACTCTGAAATCCTTGACAGCTGATCTTACTTTCAATCAGTTTTGTGTATTTAGTTCCTCTGGTGGCCAATACCACAATACTAAACTTGTGCTTCTAACAGTAAATATTACTTTTGCTTTTTGAAGCATATATTCTCTTTTAACTCACTAAATACATACCCATTCTTTGTTAGATACATAATTATTCTTAAATAATTTGATTCATGATTCTAAATAATATATTTAAACCTTTCCATCTTATTCATGAACCTAAGCTGTTACATAAATAGAATTCTTTACATAGCAAAGCACCTGCTAGACCTATTCAGAGGAAGGTAATTCATTGTTTTTGTGTTTTTCTTTCTTTCTTTCTTTTTTTTAAGATCTGTTTATTTGAAAGACAGAGTTACAGAAAGAGGTAGAGACAGAGATTTTCCATCCACTGGTTCACTCCCCAGATGGCTGCAGCGGCCAGAGCTGGGTTGAACTGAAGCCAGGAGCCAAGAGCTTCTTCTAGGTCTCCACGTGGGTGCAGGGGCCCAAGGACTTGGGACATCTTTTACTGCTTTCCCAGGCCATAGCAGAAAGCTGGATCGGAAGAGGAGCAGCTGAGACTAGAACCTGCGCCCATATGGATGCCAGTGCTTCAGGCCAGGGCTTTAATTCTCTGAGCCACAGCACCAGCCCCTGTGTTTTTCTTTCATAAAAAGGAAAGCTGTTTCCAAAATTAAATTTTTTAAATTATTTTTTGACATGCAGAGTTAGACAGTGAGAGAGAGAGAGAGAGAAAGCTCTTCCTTCCGTTGGTTCACTCCCCAAATGGCCTCCACGGGCAGCGTGCTGCACGATCCTAAGCCAGGAGCCAGATGCCTCCTCCTGGTCTCCCATGTGGGTGCAGGACCCAAGCACTTAGGCCATCCTCCACTGCCTTCCTGGGCCACAGCAGAGAGCTGGACTGGAAGAGGGGCACCCGGGACAGAATCTGACGCCCTGACTGGGATTAGAACCCGGGGTGCCAGCGCCACAGGTGGAAGATTAGCCTAGTTAGCCACGGCGCCGGCCTCCAAAATTAAATTTCATCACAATCATTTTATTCCTGACAACCAATTGCTCACTATTCTTCCATGTGTTCATTCACTCTTTGATGAGACCATGATTTTATTAAGCAACTATTTCCACTGGCATTTCTAATTCCTTTACTTTTTACTTATCTTTAAAAATATGTGCCTTCTTTACCATCTCATGGGGATCCTTAGGCTTTTTCTTTGTATAAGAAAATAAAATAAAATTCATTTTCTTCTTGGAATAAAACCTTCCTACTCTAATCTAGTGGTGTGGCTTTTCAGTTCTGTTGTCTGCCTGATATTCTTGGAATGATTTTCATCCTGTAGTAGATCCTTTTTTTTTTTTTTTTCTCAAAACCCATGGCTTTCTTTTTTCATGACTCATTTATAATCTTTTTGCTTGTTTTTTGGAGTATATAGTCAAGAAGTTTTTTGTTTATTTTTCTTTGCTTTTCAGAATCAGTTTGTAGGAGAAGCAACAGAGTTTAGGTTGCTAGGTAGATATAACAGAATTTTTAAAAATAATTTTAAGTTTAAAGGTATTAATCCATTGATTTCCAGAATCCATTGTTCTTATGTTATTTTATTTCAGTGAGAATTTTAGTGCTAACCTGATAGCTGCTTCTTTGGTTTTGCTTTCTGAGAATCCTTTTAACTTTAGTGTTCTGAAATTTCACAAGGATGTGCCTTACTGTGTATATTTTCAACTTTATCTCCTTCAATAACTGACAGAGTATTTAATGTTAAAGGTCATATCTTTTTTGACTCTTTTTGTGAAATTTCTGTTTTTCTTAATTTTTTTTCTAGTCTCCCCCTCCCCTTATTCCTTAGTGACAGAGTTAGCGCACACATTCTAGAAAACAGGCTAAATTCAAATCCTATAATCACCACATTTAAGATATGAAAATTTAGACAAGTTACTTAACCTTTCTTTTGGCTGGATTTCTTATTTGTAAAATGGGCATATTGTAGAACTTAAGTGAGAGATGTCTATGACGATTTCATAAGACAGAATATATATACAGCCGTTAGAACAGAGACTTACATTTAAGCCCAGTGTAGTGTAAGTGCTTTATCACAAACATATAACATTCTATTTAGTGGTAAGCTATAATTTCTTTCTAGAATTCCTCTTATTAGCTACAATCAGCATTCTAAGTGTCCAGTTTCTCTTATATTTCTACCGTATTTTCCATTTCTTTGTCTTTTGCTATACTATAGAAGTCATAAAATTAGACAGGAATGCTAAATTTAACCTACAGATGTTTAGGGGCTCTACATAATATTTTTATTATTTTACTTATTTGACAGTGCGTGAGAGAGAGAGAGACAGAGAGAAAAGTCTTCCTTCCTTTGGTTCACCCCCCAAATGGCTGCTATAGCTGGTGCTGTGCCGATCTGAAGCCAGGAGCCAGGTGCTTCTTCCTGGTCTCCCATGCAGGTGCAGGGGTCCAAGCACCTGGGCCATCCTCCAATGCCTTCTCGGGCTACAGCAGAGAGCTGGAGTGGAAGAGGAGCAACCGGAACTAGAACCCAGTGCCCATATGGGATGCCGGCACTGCAGGCAGAGGATTAACCAAGTGAGCCATGGCGCCAGCCCAGGGTTTTCATACTTTAAGACATGCATGTAATTGAAAACTTTTAAAACTTAGGAGATTTTGCACAAAAATCTACATTCTTGCCTGCTTTAAAAAAATAACAGGCTCTGTTACTCCAAAACTGCTTGGACATCTGTACAGATTTGCTATCAACAGTTAAACTGTATAGTGTAAGTACCTGTCATGGTTTCCTTTGCAAAGGTGTCGGTAGTTGGTAGTTAAATTGAGCTGGAATGGCTATGCTGACTTCGTGGTTCACACATTTCCATGGCACCTGCTAGATTTCCTGTCTTGGTATCCAAGCAGGAGCGTAGTAATCTTTTTTTTTAATCTTTTTTTTTCTTAAAAAAAGATTTATTTATTTATTTGAAAGGCAGAATTACAGAGAGGCAGAGGCAGAGAGAGAAGTCTTCCATCCACTGAATCACTCCCCAAAATTTCTCAATGGCTAGAGCTGGGTTGAACTGAAGCCAGGATCAAGGATCTTCTTCTGGATCTCCCAAGTGAATTCAGGGGCCCAAGGATTTGGGCCATCCTCTGCTGCTTTTTCAGGCCACACGCAGAGAGCTGGATCAGAAGTAGAGCAGCCAGGACTTGAACTGGTGTCCACATGGGATGCCAACACAGCAGGCGGCGACTTTATCCACTACGCCACAGCACCACCCCTGCATAGTACTCTTGATCTTGCCAAAATATGGCTTTAGTTTAAGTTTATTGAACCCCCACATTCAGTATGGCTCTCCTAAGAAATACTTCTTCAATTCTTTGTAAGATGTGTAGTTCCGGGGCAACCCCTGCTACAACCAGTAGACTTCAGATGATAAGAGAAAAATATCACACTGTTTGACAGTGGTCTATCCTGTCACCTGGAATGCTGTCCCTTGCATGAGTCCTGTTAAATCCAGAGCCTTGTAAAATCATGTGCTGCTCCCCTTGTTTTTCAGAGTTGTTTTAAGAGCTAGAACTGTTTTTATTTATTGTCTGATGCCTTCCCCTTTCTCAAATGGGAAGTGGCCCATCCCCATGTAATGTTTATCCTAGGTCTACTCTCTGTTCATTGGAGTGCTCATTAAATCTTGTCATAATTCCAGCTGTAGAGCAGGTTGATATCTTCTGCTTCTAGAGCAATTTCCAGCATCAGCAAGCATTTATCCTGTGGCTTCTATAGCACGGAGGTATAATTTTCTCCTATTTCCATTGCCTGGATCTCTAACTCAGATGCAATGCAGTTTATGATAAACTGCAATTCCAAGAATGTCCTAGCACCTCTGCTCCTCCTGCTGTCATTCTGCATCCAGGGGCTACCAGATTGGGATGAAACCTCTCAGTATGCAACCTTGCTATGCCCACTGCTCACTGCCCTATTATTTTGTAGGAATTGCAATCTCCAAATAGATGTTGTTGAAAGAAAGTTGTAAAAGGTAAAAGAAAAAATCAACACACTGATCTTAAAAAGCAGTAGAATGATAGTTGCCCAGGTTTCATGGCTAGGAAAATAATGGATGTGTATAGAGTTAATGAAAATCTTCCCTGATGTTTGTCTAAAAGTTCATCATCATTAGTTTTTATTTCTTTTTCCTGTTTTCTGTTTTTGTTTTTGTTCATTCTTCTTAACATACTTTTGGTTGTAAAATTAGGGAGACTGAATGACTGAGCTAAATGCCATTTTAACATATTATGTGTTCAATTCTTTTGTGACCATTGTGATGAACTTTGTACATAACCAAGTAACATTTCTATGGAATGATATGAAATGTTTTGCAATGCCCACTAAGAAATAATGAATATATTAAATTACATTATTGATGAAATAAAATAATTTGCTACTTTTAGTACTTTTCCATATTTTTAATTAACTTTATTTTAAAGTATGTGTATGTCTTTTGGGCTAAAATTTTTGCATATTTCTTTCAATTTAAATGAACCCTTTGCAAAACAAAGGTATTAACTTTTAGCATACTTTCTGTTGTAAGTATTTTTTCCTTTAGTTTGGGTCTTCATCAATGTTACACAAAAGTTCTGCTTAACGTGTCAAGTATTTCTAAATCATATAGTGGTTAGATGCACAGGGTTTGAAATCAGCAGTTGTGAATATGTGCTCTGAAATTAACTAGGTGACGTTGGATCAGCTAGTTAATCTTTCTAAGTACTTTATATTCATTAGTAAAATTAAATAATGATATTATTTTCTTTATGAGCGATGTGGACATTAAATGTGGCAATGCATGAAGGTTCATAAAACTAAATCTAGGGGCCTGCCCTGTGGCATGATGGGTGGAGCCACTGCCTGAAGTGTCAGCATCCCATAAGGGCGCTGGTTCAAGTCCTGGCTGCTCCACTTCTGATCCAGCTCTCTGCTATGGCTTGGGAAGGCAGTAGAGGATGACCCAAGTCCTTGGGCCCCTACATCCATGTGGGAGACCTGGAAGAAGCTCCTGCTTCAGATTGACTCAGCTCCAGCCATTGTAGTGAACTAGCGGATGGAAGACCTCTCTCTCTCTCTCTCTCTGTCTCTCTACCTCTGCCTCTCTGTAATTCTGTCTTTCTACAAAAATAAAATAAATCTTTTTTTAAAAAAAAACTAAATCTAACACATATTAAATACCACAATGTGTCTATTTTATACATGGTTTATTTATTGTTCATTCATAATAAACATTTTTGAGACTATCCAATTGCTTCTTTCAATCTTTTGCATGATATGTTATTTTATTGTGTAATATGTATGGAATTTATTTTGGCTGGTGTTGAGATTTGGGGTGGGCATTATGGTGTAGTCATTTAAGCCTCCATCTGTGATGTTAGTTTCTCATATGGGCACTGGTTGGAGTTCCAGCTGCTCCACTTTCAATCCAGCTCCTTGTTAATGGCCTGGGAAAAGCAGCAGAGAATTGCTCAAGTGCTTGGGCCCCTGTACCTATGTGGAGACCCTGTTGAAGTTCCTAGTGGTCATTTGGGTAATGAACCAGTGGATAGAAAATTTCTCTTTCTCTCTCTCCCTTTCTCTATAACTTTACTTTTCAAATAAAATAAATCTCAAAAAAAAAAAAAAAGAATGAGGTTCAAGTTTTAAGTATCGCCCATTCCAATATTCTAAATAGTTTTAAATACTTTGTTGAGTAACATTTCTTCCATATTGATGCACTACATTAATTTTCACAAATATTTAATTCTTTTTTCAAAAGATTTGTTTGTTTTGAAAGTCAAGGTTACAGAGAGAGAGAGAGAGAGAGAGAAACTCTCATCCACTGGTTCACTCCCAGATGGCCACAACAACCAGGGTTGGGCCATTCTGAAACCAGCACCCAAGAGCTTCATCAAGGTCTCCACCATGGGAGGCAGGGGTCTAAACAATTGGGCTATCTTCTAAGGCTTTTCTCAGGCCATTAGCAGGGAGTGGGTTACAAGTGGAGCAGCCAAAACCTGAACCACCACCTGTATGGGATGTGGCAACAGTGGAGGCTTTATCTACTATGCCACAACCCCTGCCATTAAGTTTTACATTCTTATTGTTCAAATAATGATAGAGGAACTTGTGCGAAAGTGAAAAATGCTAAACTTTTATTGTATATTATATATGATTTTCAATTTGGCTATTTCCTTTGATATTTGGTTATGATTCACCAATATTAGATTTGAAATAAATGTTAGAAGTCATCAATATTATCTTGTTTTACAAATAACAAATTCAGGCCTAGCTCAGTCCTAGAGAAGGTGACAGATACTTCTGAGGTCAATTATCTTCTTACTAGCACTCTGTGAATTTTTTTAAAAGATTTATTAAAGTCAGAGTTACACAGACAGAAGGAGAGGCAGAGAGAAGGGAGGGGGGCTTTCATTCGCTGGTTCACTCCCCAGTTGATCACAATGGCTGGAGCCGTGCCGATATGAAGCCAGGAGCTTCCTCTGGGTCTTTCTATGCTGGTACAGGGGCCTAAGGACTTGGGCCATCTTCTATTGCAGGCAGTGGCTTTATCTGCTATGCCACAGTGCCGGCCCCAGCGCTCTGAGAATTAATATTTCATCATTTGGTTTTCAGTTCATGGCTTTGGGTCTAAACAGGTCTCTATCCTCATATTAAAAGTGTTATTCCCCAACTATTATGGAAATACTATTTCAGCAATCCCTACTTCCTGCCTGATACTTGGGTAAACTTCATCTATGTCTCCCACCTGGGTGGCAGTGGCCCAAACACCTGGGCCATGATCTTCTGCTTTTGTCCAGACCACTAAAAGTGATACGGATCCAATGTGGAACAGCCAGGACACGAATTGGCACTTATATGAGATGCTGGCCCCATAAACACCTAATTCCCACAAAAATATAGCATCTGTGTAATCTCAATATTCTATTATTCTGAGCTACCGAAATGTCTATTCATAGCTCAGGGTCAAAACAGTATCTTTAAAGATAGTATCTTTAAAGATAGTATCTTTAAAATATATTCAGTTATTTTTTTAGACACACAGGGGCCAGCACTGTGGCACAGTAGGTTAATCCTCTGCCTGCAGCACCAGCATCCCAGATGGGCGCCGGTTCTAGTCCTGGTTGCTCCTTTTCCGATCCAGCTCTCTGCTATAGCCTGGGTAAGCAGTAGATGATGGCCCAAATGCTCGGGCCCCTGCACCCACGTGGGAGACCTGGAAGAAGGTTCTGGAGACCTGGAAGAAGGTTCTGGCTCCTGGTTTCGGTTCGTCTCAGCTCTATTGTGGCCATTCGGGTAGTGAATCAATGGAAGGAATACCTTTCTCTGTCTCTCCCTCTCAATGTCTATAACCCTAACTCTCAACTAAATAAATAAATAAAATCTTTAAAAAAAAAGTTGACACATAAAATTGTATGTATTTATGGAGTTCCATATGATGCTTCGAAATATGTATCCACTATATAATAGTCAAATCAGAGTAAAGTTATCTGTCTCTTCATTTCTTTGCAGTGAAAATTTTCAAATTCCTTTCCTGTGTGGTTGATACTTAGTAAAACCTGTTCTAGTCAAATTTTACTCATATATACAAAGGCCTGGATTCAGGATAAAATCTAGGACGTCATTTAGGTGAATTGTATGGAGCAAAGAAAAATGAATCCTAAAGTCTCTTCTTAGGGGTAGAGGCTTAGAAAATGAAAGGACGGAAAAGAGAAAGGGGTAAAGGAAGGGAAGGGAAGGGAAAGGAAGTGGAGGGGAGGGGAGGGGAGGGGAGGGGAGAGGAAGTGAAGGGAAGGGAGGGGAAAGGAAGGGAGGGGAAGGGAGGGGAGAGAGGGGAGAGGAGGGGGGGACAGGGGCAGAAGGTTTTTCAATTTTAAGAATAGAATTAGGTAGAGGACAGCAAGAAAGTAGATAAGACAGAGAAAAGACATAAGGCTAAGCATCAGAGGTTTATCCAGAATAAATTACAAGAGTCAAGGAGAATAGCTTATCCTACTTTTCACAGCCTTTAACATATGAAAGTGAAGAAGAGCTAAGCATATTGTAAAAACATGGCATTGAATTTCCACCACGCTGCTTCATTTTCAGTTATCCCTGTTCTTTTTCCAATTAAACATTAAGAATCCTGTATTCTCCACTTATCAACTGAGTAGAGCTCCAATTCACATCTCCCCAGCTCCATGTTCTCACCTTCAAGATGGGTATAGTACAGTTCACTCTCACGGATCCTTAGGAATGAAAATACCAATGTAAGGCAGTCAACATTAAAAACAAAACAACTCCACCATGACAATTCATCCTTCTAATTTTATTATTTTTTAAAAACTAGATTGGTGCATCTCAAACTAAATGATATGAATAACCTGGTTAGTGAAAATGGGAATTAGGAATGTTTTTTCTCCCTCCATCCTTTATATCGTCCAGATTGTAATCCCTTGTTCTCACCTACGCTCACCCTGCAGGTAATCCATATTGCAAGAAGTAGCCAAATCCCAACTCGCTCTGCTGCCCATGGTTGACAGCCCCTGAAAGAACAATCGCTTCACATGCTTGGACTCACTAAGGAAAAGTTGGCCAGAGTTTTGTTGTTGTTGTTGTTGTTAAAAGTCTTCTAGGAATAGCAGAACTATAAATCTGGGTCTAAGAAATGGTTTGAGTTTCCTGAGTCAGGAATACTGGTTTCCAGTCACTAACTGAGCTCTCTGTCTGGGCTTTTTTCCAGGGATTCAAAGCCAGGCAGCTCCTACCCATCATCATGCAAGAGGTTAAGGCTGAGAACTTGGGTAGTCTAACAGCTATGGCTTCCTACAATGTTTTTTTTAAAAAGATTTAATTGTTTATTTACTTGAAAGTCAGAGTTACAAAGAAAGGGAAAGACAAGGGAGATCTTACATCTGTTAGTTTACTCCTCACATGGCTGCAACGGCCAGGGCTGAGCCATGCTGAGGCAGGAGCCAGGAACTTCGTCCAGGTCTCCTATGTGGGTGGCAGTGACCCAAACACTAGATATAACTTCCACTGCTTTTCCTAGGTTATTCACAGGGAGCTAAATCAGAAATGGAGCAGCTGGGACATGAATTGGCACCCATTTGGAATGTCAGCATCATAAGCAGCAGACCTGCTACACCATAATGCCAGCCCCGTTGTCTTTCCGTGAATAGCATTATTTTGATTAAAAACTACCAAAGAGTAGGTTTAATGTTGCTTTTAACAAGCCTCTAAGAATAAAAGCCTGCCTGTATAATTTATAGGGAAAGGAAGAGATCAACTGGCTGTAAAGAGATGCATGACTCACAGGGCTAGCATGGTGAGACTCTGTATATACCACACTGATTGGTCCTGTCGTTGATGACGATGACCTTGTAGTTACTGAATATAATTTGGAAGGCAAGAAGTTAGTGAAGTTTGCTGCATTTGTCACAATGAATGAACACTAAACCCTTGACTGAGTCAGGCCAATGTGAAAATTGAAATGCAAAGCACAGGTGCTTGGCTCTAGAGTTCATTATACTTCTGGACTTATTTGAAACAGAGTTCTTTTTGTATAAGATGCTGATGGAGGATGCACGCCAAAGCTCCACTTTTCTCTGTTTAGAAAACAATGCTGCAAAGCATATTTTATAAATAGATGAGAATGGTTCCCAATATACAACAAATGCTGCTCTTCATGTGTTCATGATTTTTCTAATACAGGCTTAGAACGGTGCCAGATCAACACACCAAATGCTTTCCCAACTGCTGACAGAGAGTGATGCTGTTTCATTCTGGATCATAATTTCCCATTCTAGGTCTTATTTCACCTTTTAAAGTAATATTTCAGGAATTTGTGACTATATTTTCTAACCCATGAATCCTTGAATATGAACAGGCAAAAATACGTATCGATTAGAGGCCAAATTTATAAATGTTTTAATGTGAACTGATCCTGTACATGAAAACTGTATTCGCATTTTTCCTCTGTGTCTATTTATAATGCGAGGAATATAACAGCCTTCCAAAAGCTTAAATGACATGTTGACCACATTAACCAGTCTATTACTGATGATTAGTGACAAATAATTTTGTAAGAAAATATTATTGAAAAACGATGACTATCAGTAAACAAACGTGGGGAATTTACAATAAAAATCATCTTAACAACTTAAGAAAGAACACAGAAATCACTAGTGCAGTCACTGCTTGAAATGATGATACAGTGGGGCTGTATCAGTATATTTATGCACATTGAATAAAGAATATTTGGGTCATGTTGTGAAATGTTTGCATTTTACAGCAGTTAAGTTTTCCATAAACAAACACTGGCATTTTGTTTGAAGCCTACTTTCTTTCTACAAAATTGGTTCCCTTCTGTAGTAAGTGTGGTTTTGAAATTTATTGGGCTTTAATAGAGAAAATATCTGAGAAAAATAATACTGTATACTAACAATTTTATGATGTTTTTGAAAAATAGGTGTGTATACCTTTTTCTTGACCCCTGGATATTACATTCTAATCCCTTTATGGATATTTTTTATTTAATTCAAACAGTGTAATATTTATTGAGTACCTACTATGTGGCCCCCAAAATGCTAAATGCTTTTCCTTACCCCATTTGATCTGAATGAACAATAGGACATGTTTACAAGTGAAAAGACATGGACAAATGTGTCTAATTGTGCCTTTTCAAAGATGCAATGGGGCAGTAATATATTTGAGTTCTGAGTTAATCAATCACCATAGAACACTAGGCGAATTTTGATGAGTCTCATGCTCAGAAACCTCTTTCAAAATTTGCAAGCTTTACTATATATTGGAATTCTAAATATCATGCTGTTTTTCCTACCTTTGTTCTTCTGCACTGATAGTTTTTAAAATGAAAGCCCTAATCTGTATTATATAGGATCATTAATTTCTGCATTTTACACTTGAGCAACAGCACTCTGATTATCTGCTGCAATGAAAAGTAAGCAGCCCTGGTTTTGCAGACTTAATTACCTACTGCAGGGCCTTTCTTCTCCCGTTACCACAAACAGTCTGGAAATGGGGTCAAAAGCATGATTAGAAACCAAATTAGCCACTGAATCCAGAAAACAAACATGGAAACAGATCCAATAAGCCACTGGGTTATAGAAATCAGTCTCCTATCACACCTGGGTTTATCTGGAATGTCTCTTAATTCCATGTTTCCTGCAAGAACAAACTCACATAAGATTTTCAATGACTTTTATACGTGAGAAAATAAATTGGAGTTCGTAATAAGCAAAAGATCAGTATTATGAGGGTAAGATTCAGTCTAGATAACAGAATCTTTTAAAGCATTTGACATATATATATATAATACAAATGCTAGGAAAAATGTCCACAATAGTTTTAAAAAAAAACATGCTCAAGATTTATCTTGAAAATGATAGAACATATGTAATTTGTTTTTAGTAGTTTACAATTAGCAAATTTGTTTTTATGTACCTTTTATTGGAGAATTTTATTGTATATCATTTTTATAGGTGCTTTCTAACTCCATGCTAATTGATAAGGCAAATTCTATTTAGTATTTTTCAATAACCACACCCAGGTTCTGAACATAATATAGTGCCAAGAGAACCTGGAGGCTTTTTCTAGCTACATGTGAAAGAAAGATGTCTGTTAGAGTAAGGTCCTCCTATTCAGGGAATTTAATAGACAGTAATAGAATTTTATACCATAAATGAAATGCTGATCGATTTATATTAACAGGGATAATAGTGTTTACTTACCATATTGATAGAAACAGTAATATGATGATCTAATTTTAAAGATTGTGTGGTAAGACAACTATTGCTTGAAAACATGCATAAAAGGCAATAGGGAGATACCATGATAAAATATTTAAGGGACATCCAGGGAAATGAGTCAATAAAAACCACAGTTAACATTAAGAGATCATTCAGATCTAGTTGGAATTTGCTTATTTGAATATATTGTACGCAATTAAATGCTGCTAGTCCTGGTGGTAAACACTTAAAATATAGAATCCAATTCTATTTATAGGATGAATGTTCAGAAAAGCAATTGTTTAATAATATTTACTTATCAGTAAATAGTCTCGAGTAAATCATCTAGGTTTATGTAAAATTATAGTTCACATATTTCAGGTGGGCTGCATTCCTGTAATAACATCCAATCCCCATAGTCACTATGCTACTACAATGATACCTTTATTTTTTATTTATTTATTTTTTGACAGGCAGAGTGGACAGTGAGAGAGGGAGAGACAAAGAGAAAGATTTTCCTTTTTCAGTTGGTTCACCACCCCCACAATGGCCGCTGTGGCCAGTGCACTGTGCTGATCCGAAACCCGGAGCCAGGTGCTTCTCCTGGTCTCCCATGCAGGTGCAGGGCCTAATCACTTGGGCCATCCTCCACTGCCCTCTCGGGCCACAGCAGAGAGCTGGACTGGAAGAGGAGCAACTAGGACAGAATCTGGCGCCCCGACCGGGACTAGAACCCGGGGTGCCGGCACCACAGGCGGAGGATTAGCCTAGTGAGCCACGGTGCCGGCTTACAATGATAACTTTGAAAAACTGAGAGAAATATGTATTGTTTCCATAGGATAGTTATTCCTTCTCTGGGTTTATGCCCACTTAACATGTTTTTTTAAAAGGGAGAGACAGGAGAGAGAGAACTATTTCCCATTGGCTGGCTAACTCTCCCAATGACCCCAGTGGCCAAGGCTGGTCCAGGCCAAAGTCAGGATCCAGGAACTCAGTTAGGGTCTCACACATGGATTGCATTGATACAACCACTTGAGACATCACCATCACCTGCTACTTCCCAGTATGCACATTATGAGAAACATAGAACGGGAAGCAGAGCCATGACTCATATCAAGACACTTTGATATAGGGTTACAGGTATCCCAAGTGACGTCTTTACTGTTTTGCCTAAATCCACTCCATTTCATTTGCATTTTATCTAATCTCTAATTCATCCATAACCAGAGAATGAAAAAAAATATACTTCATAATGAAGATACAAGATCTCCTTAAATAAAGGAAGGTTTGAACAATTATATAAAGTAGACAGAATGAGATGGTTCACAAGTCTTGTTTTTCAGTCCAAGTTCTTTCATGCTTTTTCTTTTGGAGAGTATTCATAGTGTTAGGGAAGGTTCTTTCTATCTGAATTGTCCAGTAATTTGATGGTTGGTTCTATTATAGGACTGTAGCTTTGATTGAATTGAAGACTGGAAGTTCACTCGATGAGTTTTGAAACAACCTTAGAGATGGCCTAGTATTTCTTGACTTTTCAGAGAATATCAGTAAAATGTAATGTCCAGGTATTAGTGAACTGAGAACACTTTCAAGGAGAAAATGACCTTATTGTTAGTTGCTCATTTTTATAGAGCTATTTTCTCTCATCAAGGGAGCATTGTCCAGTGAGAATAATTTTGTAGCAAAAGAGCCTTACTGCATATCCATGTTGAACATACCTCTGCTACCTGCCTATTCTTATTTTGAGAAATTGTGTCACAAAAATTCAACCAGTTGATCAATATTTATTGCCTGCTGAGGAAATTGGGGTTTGAAGGGTATAAAAGATCTAAAAGACCTAAAAAAACCTTACAGAACAGTTGAAAAGACTTGAAAAATGGCAACATCCATAACATCAAATGCATTCAATAAAGTTGAGCTATGGCACTTTAGAAAGAGTGCAAGCTTTGGAGCTAGTTGGGTGTACCTTGGAATCTTCCCCTTTCTTCCTACAAGGTGTGAGGCCTCATGCAAATCAGTTTTCCCATGTATAAAATGATGATAGAATTATCCAGTTTAAAGAGATTTTGTGAAGATTAGAAATATTCCATTTTTAGAAGCTGACATATAAAATGCGCCAAACACATGGTTGCTAACTATGATTATGACTGATTACAACCCAACCAACAGTCCTGTATATAAGTACATTATATTTAATACATATGCTTAGGCTCTAGCAGCCATACATAAGATGATTCACAAGACAAAGAGAGTGAGACAACAAACAGATGACAAACTGCCTTAACAAGCAGTGCTAAGGAAGTGAGGAAGTCATTTTGGAAACAACTGAAAAGCAGAATTTAGTGGACAAAATAAAGAAAGAGTAAGAGACAGTTAGTGGTGATTTGGATGTAAGCACAAGGAGAATTGAAATATAAAATAGCAGTGACGAAAAAAACTAGCAGTATTTAATATACCCAAGGAAAGATGACCAGGCACATAAAAAAAGCAGGAAAACATAATCCATATTAAGGAAAATAATCAGTTAATGAAACCTTCCCACAGTTGATGTACTACTTAAGAGTTAGTAGAATTCTGAATGTGAGTCAGAATAAGAAATAAATTATACTTCTAACTATACAAGAGACAATTCAAAAGCAGAATTTGAATAATCCAATCATTTAAATATTACTAACATTTTAAATACATAGGGTTACATTTGATAGACTACCATACCACGATATAGAAGAGTAAAAACATTAAAATAAGGAATAGCTAAATTAGTAAAGGAATATACTACATGAATGCATACATGAATCCAAAGATACAGTAGTATAAAGGTATAAATTCTTTCTGAACTGACCTACAGTTTCAATGAGTGTGCCGTCAAAAATCTGTTTCATAAATTTAGCAAACTAACTTGAAAATTCATACAGAAATACAAAGGCAAGATTAGTTAACACATTGGTTAGTGCATTATTAGGAAAATGGTGCAGTCTTATCAATAGGGCAATCTACACCGTGACACCATCCTAGGCTCTAAGCCCCTGCCACCAATGCTGAAAGCCAGTTGGCCACATGACCCAACCACCTGTGTCAAGCTCCACCCCCATCCTAATGGGATTCGCTGCTCCTGCTTCCCTGCCTGCCCTCCCTCTGGCAAAGCTTTTTTTTGGGGGGGAGGGGAAGGGTTTATTGGGGAACACCCTACAGACCAGAGTGAAGGGGCGGTGAAGGTAAAAGAGAGAGAGAGTATAAGAGAGAGAGCCAGAGGAGAGAAGATAGAGCAGAGAAGAGGAGAGAGGAGAGCAGAGCCAAGAGAGAAGAACCAAGAGCCAAGAGAGCACGTGTTCAGGAACAGGCCCTTTTAAAACTTCGCGTGAGGGAGGGCAGGGAAGCAGGAGCAGCGAATCCCATTAGGATGGGGGTGGAGCCTGGCTCAGGTAGCTGGGCCATGTGGCCACCTGGCTAAAACTGCGCTGGTTTCCTCACATTCCCCCCTTTTGTTTTTTATAAAGCAGGGTTTGCATGGGATTATATTAGTCCCAAAAGTCCAGGAGGGGTAGAGGCACGATGATCTGTCTTTAGAGCTACTTCCTGCTGACATGGGGTGACGAGGTACTCTTCGCTGGCATGGGGTGATGTCTCAGGCCGCTGTCTCCTGGGTGGGTAGCCGAGTATATCCTTGTAGCAGCATTTGGTTGACTGCCTGGTTGCTGAAGGCCTTCGTTTGTTCTATTATAACCTTCTGTAAACACTCCCTCTCTCCTCTCACCTCTCTCTCCTCTCCCTCTCTTACTCTCTCTTTTTCCTTCTTTGCCCCTTCCCTCTGGTCTTCTGGGTTTTCCCCAATAAACCCTTTTCCTTATTCTGGTGTTTGGTGTGTTTTGTAATGATTTTACAGTTCATGATGGCAAGCAATTTGACAATATCACCCTACATCAATAGTTACTCTAAAGGAAAATTTTTAAATAATTTTTCTGTAGCAAAGTTAGCATATTCATCACTGGAAGAAAATACAAAGATGAAGTGTGGAGGCTAAAATATATGAAAACAATTTATATCAAAAGTAGCACCATATTGTAGAGGGGGCTAGATGATTGTTTCAAAAATTTTGAGCCAGTTAGATACATGAGGTACTAATTTTTTTTAAGATTTATTTACTTGAAAGACAGAGTTACAGAGAGACAAGGGCAGAGAGAGAGAGACAGAGAGAGAGAGAGGTCTTCCACCCACTGGTTCACTCCCCACATGGCCACAATAGCCAGTGCTTCATTGATCTGAAGCCAGGAGCCAGGAGCTCCCTCCAAGTTTCCCATGTGGGTGCAGGGGTCCAAGGCCTTGGACTGTATTCTGCTTTGCCAGGTGATAGCAAAGAAGTGGATCACAAGTGGAGCAGCCAAGATTCGAATCGGCACCTATATGGGATGTCAGCACTGCAGGTTGGCATCTTTACTCGCTAGGCCACAGAGCCGGCCCTCAGGTACTAATTCTGATGCCTAACTCATTACATACCAAACAGTAATTTTGATGGAGCTGTAGATCTGTACATGGAAGCCAAAACAATAAGGATTTTTAAATTAGATCCCATTCCATCATCATCATCTGGAGTAAGGAAAGGTTTCTCAGAGATTATTACTAAACGCAAAATTTGACAAATTGAAGTATGTTAAATTTAAAAATTCTGTTTTTTTAATTAAAATTTAGATAAAAATTTAGATAAAAAGCAGAAAGTATTTTCACAAATATTACGAATAAGAGCCTCATATCTAAGCAATACAAAGAATCTCTTAAGTTTTCATAAAAATCACACAATAGAATAATATGCAAAAGATAAATTAGCAGTTCATAAAAGAGGATATTCAAATGACCAGTTAATATATGAAAACATTTAACAATATCAGTCATCAAGGGAAATACAAAATAAAACCATAAAGAATTATGACTACAAACCAGCTAAAATATATAATATCAGAAAGATAATGCTAGAAAAAGTTGGTGAGGATGAGGTTCAGTCATTAATTCCATATACTAATAGTGGCAACACGAACTCACATAATGATGTTAGAAGACATTTTGTAATTATCTATCAAATTTTAACATAGGCATACAATAGAACTTAACAGTTCTAATTTCTGTTAGGTATGAAGCACAAATATATATAGGGAAACATTTGCCAAGATACATGTATAAAAATATTCATAGTAGTACAACTGGTAATAAAAATACCTTAACTGTAGACTACTTGCAGATAAATAAATTACACAACAGTTATACTACAGAATAGGACAAATTAATGAAATGAATGCAATGCTGCTACTAGCAACAACATGGCTCAGTTTCAGACATACTATTTACTGAAAGAAGCAAGACAGAAAAAAATATGCTTGCTATGTTTGGGTTTGATGCATGTGTCCCTTTACAATTCATATGTCTGAGCTTAATCCTACAGTGAGAGGTGAGCTTGTGGGAAGTGATTAGGCCTGAGGCCTCTGATCTCATGAATGGAATTAGGGCCCTAATAAAATATGTTGACAGAGTCCTTTTGGCCTTTTACTCTTTTACAACATAGGGACATAACAATGAGGCATCATCTTAAGAAAGCAGATACTGAATCTTATGATGCTTAATCTTGTACCTCCCAACCTCGAGAACTGGAAGAAATAAATTCCTGTTCTTTAAAAATTATCTCTTTTTGAGTATCTTGTTATAGTATCAAGAAGCAACTAAGGAAAGTATGTAATTATAATATGAAATCTAAAACAAATAAAAGCAAATTATAGTGTTAGATCTTTAAGGAGAAGAAATTATAATCCAAAGCTAGGGAAACAGCCATTGGAAGGATTGAGAACTGTTTTCAAAGCTCACACATGGCCAGGAAGAATGCCCTTTCTCAACTCTCAGGCTGGAGAAACCCATAACTCACATGAATTGGATGGATTTTACTTCTGAAGTGGAGAATTACTGGCCATAGAGTGAACATTGCTCTGGAAGTATCTATTCATGCTATTCTCAAGTAAAACAACTGTGTCTCAGTACAAAATTCAAGACCACTTATACATGCGCAAAAATCCCCAAATCCAAAACATAACATTTACAATTTCTGGCATCCAATTAAAAATTATAGGCATGGCCAGGTGCAGTGGCACGCACCTGTAGTCCCAGCTACGTGGGAGGCTGAGGCTGGAGGATCGCTTGAGTCCAGGAGTTCCAGTCTGTCATGCACTATGCTGATCAGTGTTCGCACTAAGTTCGGCATCAATATGGTGACCTCCTGGGAGAAGGGGACCACCAGGTTGCCTAAGGAGGGGTGAACTGGCCCAGGTTGGAAATAGAGCAGGTCAAAAATTATAGTCATAGTAATATAGTAAAAAAAAAAATGCAACCAGTAATAAGGAGAACAATCAACAGATCATAGCTGCCCTAGAACTAACACAGATGTTCAAATTAGCAGACAATTAAAAGAGGTATTAAAACTCTATCCCATAAGCTCAAAAGGTTGTGGAGAAATATGGAATATATAAAAAAGCTGAAAATTAATTTCAGGGATGAAAATTACAATGTTTGAGATGCAAATGGCATCAGAAGGATTTAACTGCAGATTAGACATTGCAGAAAAATGCTTAGTGAATTCTAGTAAGGAGCAACAAGACATTGCTCACATGAAGTACAAATGAGACAATACTTTTTGAAAGAAAAAGAGCATCGGTGAACTGTGAGGACATTTAAAGGAGACTACTATATATATGTAGCTGAAGCTCACGGAGAAGAATACAAGAAATGTTGTAGGAATATTTTGAGGAAAAATAAATGAGAAGATTCCAAACTTCATTAACTATAAACACATATATCCAAAAAGCTTAATGAGCATAAAACACAAGACTCATAAAGATAACTATATCAGACACAACAAAGAGAAATTGCTCAAAACCAACAATAAATAGAAAATCTGAAAAGCAGCCAGAGGTAAAAAAAAAGCAAAACAAAACAAAACAAAAAAAACTTGCATGCAGATAAAGATAGGAATAATAACAAATTTCTCTTTGGAATCAATGCAAGATAGAAGACAGTGAAGAAAGATCTTTAAAGTATAGTAAAAACTGTCACCCTCATATGCATACACATGGTATGTGAATATATATATGTGTGTGTGTGTTTATGTGTGTGCATATATGTAGGTGTCTCTCTATATCTACATCTATATCTATTTCTTTTTTTTTTTTTTGACAGGCAGAGTTAGAAAGTGAGAGAGAAAGAGAGAGACAGAGAGAAAGGTCTTCCTTTTCCGTTGGTTCATCCCCCAAATGGCCGCCACAACTGGTGGGCTGCGGCTGGCATGCTGCGCCGATCTGAAGCCAAGATCCAGGTGCTTCCTCCTGGTCTCCCATGCAGGTGCAGGACTCAAGCACTTGGGCCATCCTCCACTGCTTTCCTGGGCCACAGCAGAGAGCTGGACTGGAAGAAGAGCAACCAGGACAGAATCCGGTGCCCCAACCGGGACCTGAACTCGGGGTGCTGGTGCCGCAGGCGAAGGATTAGCCAAGTGAGCCATGACACCTGCCATCTATATCTATTTCTATATAGATATAGATGTACATATAGATATATAGAGAGACATAGATACACATACCCACATAGGAGGGAATTTTAAAGTGTTCATGGAAAGCCACCCTCATGGGAGATTCAGATGGAATTCTGGGTTGCTGGCCTCAGCATAGCCATGCCCTGGCTGTTGCAAGCATTTGGGCAAGTAAAACAGTGAATTAAAGATTTCTCTCTCTTTCTCACTTTGTCTCTTCCTGTCTCTGTGTCACTCTTTTTTTTATTAAGATTTATTTATTTATTTGAAGGACAGGGTGACATAGAGAGAAGAGAGGGAGAGACAGAGATTGCCCATCTATTGGTTCACTCCCCAAGTGGTCAGGATCTTCTTCCAGGTTTTCACATGGATGCAGAGACCAAGTACTTGGGCCATCCTCTGCAGCTTTCCCAGGCACATTAGCAGGGAGCTGCATTGGAAGTGGAGCATTTGGCACTCATGGGGTGCCGGCATTGCAGGCGGCAGCTTAACTCAGTATGCTACAACTCTGGCCTCCATTCTGCTTTTTAAATAAATAAATTTTTAAAAGTGTACTGTGTACATATGTATACATAAAAATAACACCTCCATTACTATTTATAATACTATGTATGTTCTGCTCTTTAAATAAATTTTTAAATGTACTGTGTACATATGTTTACATAAAATAAAGCCTCCAATATTTATAATACTATATATACATATGTATGTAATATAATATTATGTATTATGTGTGTATATGTATATATGTATACATATATTTCCTCAAAAGAAACCACATAATTCATAGTTTTTCCCTCTTCCTTATCTGCAGTAGCCACCATTCTACTTTCTTCTTTTGTAGATTTGTCCATTACACTTCATTTTATTTAAATGGAACTATGTACTATGTTGTTTGCTTAATGCACATAGTACATTGGTCAGCTTCCTGGCACTATAACAAAACACCTGACTCAGGCTACTTACAAAGAAGAAGTTTCTTTAGCTCACAATTGTGAAGGCTCAAGGGCATGACACCAACATCAACTCAGTTCTGATGAGACCTCGTGGTGAATAGGGAATGGTGGATGGTGAAACATGTACAGAAGCAGGCTCATACATCGAATGGAAAACTAAGAGAGGCCAAGTGGGACTAAACTCAGGCTCTTAAAAGAATACGCCCAATGTCTCACCAGCTTTACCTTCTGAGGGTGTGTCCCCAGTGATCTACAGAGCTCCTACTAGGTGGCACATTTTTATAGTTCCACAACTCTTCCCAATACCACCACCGTGAGAGCCAAGGCTTAAATCATAAAGAACCCTCAGAGGATATTGATTATGGATGATTTCATATTTTATGAAAGAAAAATGACAAAATCAACCACCATTTTTATGAAGAAAATGTATGTATGGATCCATTTCCTTTTGCTGTTAAAAGATTTATATTTACTTATTTGACAGGCAGAATTACACAGAAAGAGAGAGGGAGAGGTAGAGAGATCTTCCATCCACTGGTTCACTCAAAGAATAGCTGCAATGAACAGGGCAGGGCTAGGCTGAAGCCAGCAGGCTCTGGGTCTTCCACAAGGGTACAGGGGCTCAAGGGGTTGGACTTCCTCTGCTCCTTTTCCAAGCGCACTAGCAGGGACCTGGATCAGAAGTGGAGCAGCAAGGACAGAAACCAGAGCCCACATGGGATGCTGGCATTGCGGGCTGCAGCCTGGCCAGTTACAATGCAATGCCAACTCTGATCCACTTCCTTTAAATTGTTGAATTTCTAGGCATTTTCTTCATAGTATCCCCTGATAATTCTTTACACCACATGTAATACAAAGCAAAATGGATCATAAATTTCCATGTAAAAACTTAAAAATTAAAGAATTATGAAAGAAAGTAGGAGAAAACATTTGTGAATTTGAATAGGCAAAATTTCCTTAGATAAGACACTGAAAGCACATTTCTTAATACAGGAAATTGGTAAATTCAACTTCAAACTGAAAAACTTCTTTTTTTTGAAGGACAGTTAAAGGAATATATACACAGGTTGTTGACCAAAATAAAATATCTGTAAATAAATATCTGATAAAGAATTATATACAGATTACATAAAGAAGTCTTAAAACTCACCAAAAAGAAATAACCCAATTTAAAATGAGCCAAAGTGTTGAGTAGGTATATAATAAAAAGGCATATTATTAAAGGTACATGAAAAATTATTAAAAATATTAATATTTAATAAAATTCTATACAATTAGGTATCACCAGATATCCATGATGGGCATAAGACCAGCCACATTCAGTGTTAGTGAGAATGTGAAGGAACTGGAACTCTCATACATGCTGAAAGGAATGTAAAATTGTACACCTGCTATGGAAAACAGTTTGGCCGCTTCTACATTTAAACAAATATGTATTAAATGATGCAGCGTGTCATTTATAGTTATTTGACGAGAAATCAAAAGTTTATAATCATAGAAAAATCTGCATGTGAGTATTCTTAGTAGTTTTATTTGTAATCAACAAAACTTAAAAATATCCAAATATACAGCAGCATGGGAATAGAAATTCACATAAAACTTGACATAACTTATTAGTGTTGAACAGATAGTATTACCAAGATTTTTATAGTTAGTGAAAGAAACCAGACGAAAGTGAATACATATTGCATGGATTTATTTTTTTAAAAAAGCCTAAAAGATAGAGACTGATAGATAATTATAGAAAGCAGATCATTTATTGCCCCAGAATAGAAGCAGGAAGGCTCAGGAGTGGTTACAAAGCATCAAGAGGAAAGTTTTGAACCTTGTGGAAATCTTGTTACTTGACCTGGATATGGTTTAACATGTGACAAACTTATCAAATTATGCAATCTAATACACCCAGTTTATACAAATAAGTTTTTTCCCCAAATCTTTCCCAATAAAGCTGTTGAAAAACTGACTATGGGCTTTCAAGTTGAGATAGAAAAAAATGGTATAAAAGATTTATAAGATATAGACCTAAAAGAAAGTTAACCAAAAAGTTGGAAAATAAAACTATATAAAATTTTATGCCAAATATATGTAATCACACTAAAGTGATTTAATTTAATTTAATTTAAAAGGACAATGTCACAGGTAGTATCTGTGGTAATTTAATAAATTAAAAGCATTTTGTAGGTACTAGAGGATTACTTAAAAATTTTAAATTCATGATTTAAAATAAAATACAACTTTTATAAAACTATGTATGCCAAATCATTTAGCATGAAATCAATTAAGTCAAATGTGTTAGAAATTCAAGGAGAATCTAAGGATGAAACCCTTAGTTAGTGTATCTCTCATCAATTTCTACACTTTTCCTCCTCAGCCTCTGGTAGCCACTATTATACACTTCAATTCTGTGAAATCACTTTTCTTTAGAATCCACATATGAGTGTGATCATGTGATATATGTGCTTGACTCACTTCACTTAATGTAAGACCTCTGGTTACAACTATGTGGTTGCAAAGAATGTGATTTCATCCCTTTTGTGGCTGAGTAGTATGTATCACATTTTCTGTATTCATTCATCAGTAGATGGACACTTAAGTTGTTTCCATTTCTTGGCAACGGTGAATAGCGTTGCAATAATCATGGGAGTGCGGACGACTGCTCAATAGGCTGATTTCACTTCCCTCGGAAATATATCCAGTGGGGAATTGATTGCTGGGTCATATGGTAGTTCTATTTTTAGTTTTTTGAGGAACCTCAATTGCTTTACTAATTTATATTCCCATCCACAATGTGCAAATGTTCTCTTTTCTCCACATCCTTGATAACACGTGTTATCTTTTCTTTTTTTATATAATAGTCATTCTAACTGATGTGAGGTATATCTCACAGTAGTGTTTATTTGTGTTTTCTTGATGATGAGTGATGTTCAGCATTTTTTCATGATCTTACTGGCGATTGAGAAATGTCTATTTAGATATACTTACCATTTTTAACTGGATTATTTGTGGTATTTTTGGAATTCTATTATTTGAATTTCTCATATATTCTTTATATTAATTAATTATCAGATGTGTAGTTTGCAAATTATTTCTCCCATGTTTAAAAGACTTATATATGCATTTAAAAGGCAGAGTAACAGAGAGACACACAGAGAGAGAGAGAGAGAGAAATATCTCCCATCTGCTGATTCACGCCTCAAATTGCTGCAATAGCCCAGTCTGGACCATGCTGAAGTCAGGAACCAGGAGCTCCATGTTGTCCTCCTACCTGGGTCATCTTCTGCTGCCTTCCCAGGCTCATTAGCAAGAAGCTGGTTTGGAAACTGAACAACTGATATCCAAAATGGCACTCCAATAGGGTGTGCTGTCATTGCGAGCAGGAGCTTAACCTATTGCATCACAACTTTGACCACTGATATCTTCTAATTCTGTGGGTTTTCTCTTTGCTCTGTTGATAGTTTCATTTGCTATGAAAAAGTTCAGGAAACCTCATTTGTCCATTTTTGCAGTTACTTACTGTCCTTTTGAGATTTGACTTAATTTTGAGCAAAAGGAACAAAGCAGGAGGCATTAAACTACCTAACTTTAAGATATATTAAAGGCTGGTTCTGTGTTGCCGGCACCCCATGCGGGTGCCGGTTCTAGTCCCGGCTGCTCCTTTTCCAATCCAGCTCTCTGCTATGGCCTGGGAAAGCAGTAGAAGATGGCCCAAGTCCTTGAGCCCCTGCACCCACATGGGAGACCAGGAAGAAGCTCCTGGCTCCTGGCTTCGGATCGACGCAGTGCCAACCGTAATGACCATTTGGGGGGTGAACCAAAGGAAGGAAGACCTTTCTCTTTGTCTCTCCCTCTCACTGTCTGTAACTCTACCTTTCAAATAAATAAATAAAATCTTTAAAAATAAATAAATAAATGATATATTAAAAAAACTCCAATGATTAAAATCTAAAAACAGATCTATAGGCCAACAGAACTGAAGAGAGAATCTTGAAATGAGCCTGTGTATCCGTAGCTAACCCATTTTTGCCAGCGTTGCTAAGAATAATCATTGGGAAAAAGACAGCTTTTTAAACAAATAGTGCTGGGAAAATCACATATTTATATGCAGAAGAACAAAACTAGACTCCTATCTCCCACTATGAACAAAAATGTACTCAAAATGGATTAAAGACATAAATATAAGATCTGAAACTTTGAAACTACTACAAGAAAGCATAAGGGAAACATTTCAGGATACCGGGGGTGGGCAATGATTTTTTTTTTAATCAGACTCCAAAAGAACTGAGTTCATAAAGAGAATTCTTTTTCTGGCTTATTGACAATCGTATTGCTGGATCTTCACATGGTACAAAGTAAGCTAATTAAATATCTGGCCTTTTTTTAAAGGGATTAATTCCATTCATCAATGCTCCATATTTATGACATAATTCCCATCCAAAGACCCCACTTCCCAATAACATCTCATTGGTATTTAAGACTTCTGCATCTAAATTTGATGGTGGGCACAAACACTGAGTCCACGGCAGAAACTTAATAGCTGATTTATATACAATTCTTAGTCTTTGGCAGGTTGATTAAACTGTAATAAATAGATAATAGGAATCTAAAGTAAGTAATTTATAATGCTTATCTAATAAGGATGTATCCAATCCTATAAACTGCTAAATAAAAAGATATTTTCATTTAACTGCTTTAAAATTTAATCATACATTATGTCCAGGAGAACTTCAATATATTTCCAAAACTATGCATAATAAAATGTTTCCAAAGAAAATACAATAAAACTAGAAAAAAGTGGGAAGAAATAAATACTTCAACAGTTTCAAATTTTAATCCTCTCTTATTTTTTAAGATTTATTTATTTATTTGAAAGGCAGAGTGACAGAGAGGCAATGACATCTGATTCATTCCCCAAATGGCTGCAACTGCTGGGGCTGGCCAATCTGAAACCAGGAGCCTGGAGCTTCTTCCAGGTCTCCCACATGGATGCAGGGGCCCAAGAACTTTGGCCATCTTTCACCTCTTTCGAAGCCCATAGCAGAGAGCTGGATTGGAAGTGGAGCAGCCAGGACTCCAACTGGAGCCCATATGGGATGCCAGCACTGCAGGCTGCGGCTTTACCAGCTATGCCACAGCACCAGCCCAAGCTCTCTTATTTTTTCAAAGATTTATTTATTTTATTTATTTGAAAGAGCTACAGAGAGAGTGAGGGAAGAGAGAGAGAGAGAGAGAGAGAGAGAGAGTGAGTTTTCATCCATCTGTTGATTCATTTCCCAAATGGCTGCAACAGCAGGCTAGGCTGGGCCAAAGCCAAGAGCCAGAAGTTTCTTTCAGGTCTGCCAAATGAGGGGTAAGGGCCCAAACACTTAGGCTATCTTCTGCAGATTTTTTCAGGCCATTAACAGGGAGAGAATTGGAAATGAAACAGTTGGGACATGAACCAGCACCCATATGTGTTGCAGGCATTGCAAGTAGTGGCTTTATCCAATATGCCACAATGCAGATTCCTATTTTCTCTTTAAAAATTTAGTTCTTGGCTGGTATTTGGTTTGATGGTTAAGAAACCATTTAGGAAGCAGAGTGCCTGGGTTCAAGTCTCTACTCCTGATTCCAGCTTCTTGTAAATGCATACACTGGGAGACAGCAGGTGATAGTCTAAACAGTTGGATTGCTACCACCGATGTAGATGGCCCATCCCTGGCTATTGTCGAGATCTAGGGAATGAACCAGCAATTCTCTTCTTCTTCTTCTTCTTCTTCTTCTTCTTCTTCTTCTTCTTCTTCTTCTTCTTCTTCTTCTTCTTCTTCTCTCTCTCTCTCTCTCTCTGCCTATGAAGTAGATAAATAAGAAATGTAGGGGCTGGCATTGTAACACAAAGGGTTAAGCCATCACCTGCTATGCTGGTATCCCATATGGGCACTGGTTCAAGTCCTGGCTGCTCCATTTCTGATCCAGCTTCTGCTAATACACTTGAGAAAGTATCAAAGAATGTGCCAAGTGCTTGGGATCCTGCTGTCCAAGTGGGAGACCTGGATGGAGTTCCAGGCTCCTGGTTTTGGTCTGGCCCAGTCTTGGACATTAGGGTCATTTAGGGAGTGAGCAAGTTGAAGGAAGATGCCCCCCCCTCTTTCTCTCTCTCTGTAACTCCAACTTTTAATAAATGTGTAAACTCTTTAAAATAAAGACATAAAAAAGAAATTTAGAATAACCTCATAGATCAAAGCATGGGTGGGTGGGAGGATAGAATGGGAAGTATCACTAACTATGTTTCTAAACCTCTATATATGAAATACATGAAATTTGTATACCTTAAATAAAATTTAAAAAAATAATAATTATATCATGCATGTTATTATTATTGTTTTAGCTAGTTGAATGGAAGACACAGAGAGAGAGAGATGCATACACAGTAACTGAGAGTAATCTTTCATCTTTTGGTTCACTTCCCAACTGCCCACAAAAACTGGCACTGGGCTTTGTAAAAATCAGAATTTGCAAACTCAATCCAGGTCTGCCACTTTGATGGCAAGAATGAACTATTTCAGGTGACACCTGCTGCTTCACAGAATGTGCATTACCAGGAAGCTGGAATGGAGGGTAGAGCCAGAACTCCGTCCCAAGTACTCGTAGTTGGAATATGGGCATCCCAAGTGCCAGCTTAACCACTGTGCCAAATGTCTGTCCCCATTTCACTATTATTGACATACTCAATGAACTTTATATTAGTGGTAATCTGATTTTTAACAAATGTCCCTAGAAAATGCAATGAGAAAAGAATAATCTATTCAACAAAAATAAAGAAATAATTGAATATTTTGAATAAAAAGATTAATTTAGACCCTTACCTCATTCCCCCTCCAAAAATTAACTTAAAATTAATTACATATAATTACATATATAATTATAGTTTGTATATATATATATATATAACTACAAAAATTTTAGAAAATTTAGAAGTAAACTTTATGAGCTTAAATTAAGCAAGCAAGTCTTAGATATAACTTAAATTAATCAAGCAGTTTTAGATATAACATCAAAAGCATGGGCCAGAGGCAGTCTTTGGGTGCATTGGATTAAGACACTTCCTAGGATGCCTACATACCATGTCAGAGTGCCAATTTGAGTTCTGGCTCTTATGCTTCCAATGGAGCTCCCTGGTAATGCATCCTAGAAGGCAGCTGATGATGACCCAACTCTCTGGTCCCCTGCCACCCAGGTGGGAGATTCTGATGGAGTTCAAAGTTACAGCCAATCCTGGCTTTTTTGGGCAAATGGGGGGGGAGCAATCCAGCAAATGAAACACCTCTCTCTGTTGCTCTGCTCTGTCTCTCTCTGTTGCTCTGCCTTTCAAGCAGATGAAAATAAACATTTTTTTTTAAATCATGGTTCATTTAAGATGTTTAAACTTTTTCAAAGTTTAAAACTTTTACACTTGAAGAGATAGTATTAAGAAAAATACTAAAAAGGAGCTTGCCTTTGGCACAGTGGTTAAGACACCTCTTGGGATGCTGTATCCCATATTAGAGTGCCAGGGTATGAGTTCCTGCCATTTTTTGGCTTCAGATTCTTGCTTATATATACCCAGGGAGGCAAGAGACAGTGGTTTAAATACAAAATAATGAGAAAAAAAACCCAAAAGGATGGAGAAGAAACGGTAAAAATTTTGTGGCAAGAAATGTGGATTGAGAAGTCAACACTAACAGATAATCAGAAAACTCTGTTTAAGCATAGTAAATCATGCTAACGAGCGAAAAAAGCTCAAGTTAAAGAGACCATTTATGGCAGAAAACAGGGATATTATGCTTAAACACTATGGGATATAAAACTGCAAAAGTGGGATGTATAAATAATGGGTGGGTTTAAACCATCTATGTTAGAAGCAGATGAATTAACAGTCTTGTTCTCATCCTGTGTGGCCCCATGACTACCTTTCTCCACCCCAAAGAAGGAAGGACAATTTGAAGCAGAGTATCTCCAAAATCAGACACCAGAGTAGATGGAAGACAAAAGCTCTATACAAAGAAACCAGGAGGTACAGTGAAACTCTATGTACAAAGCATTTATCTTGGTCTCCACAAGCACAGCCAAGCATAACCTCTTCTACGACTTACTCTGAAGTAGTATATTGTTAAATCATTCTCTGGAGAAACTCAAAAGAAAGCTACAAAAATTAATTTTGCAGAGAAATGTGTGACAGCCAATCAACTGTTACTGGTTTGTAAGAAGTAACTGTCTAATGTTTAGGCATTTTGAGAACAATTTGAAGTGGAGTTGATAGCTTGATGTTCGCCACAGTGGGCGTAGTTACGTCACAGAAACAGCACATGCTGCAAGTCAGAGCTTCTTCACCCTGGAGCGCAACTTGTTAATTTTTTTCATTGATGTTTATCATAGGCAACGTATTGTTTTGAAATATGTATATATTGTGCAATGGCTAAATTGAGATAATTTACAAATGCATATCTCACTTGGCTTTTTTTGGTGAGACCATTTAAATTATACTTTCTCAGCATATTCAAGAATATACTATATCGCCGGCGCCGTGGCTCAAGAGGCTAATCCTCCGCCTTGCGGCGCCGGCACACCGGGTTCTAGTCCCGGTCGGGGCACCGGATTCTGTCCCGGTTGCCCCTCTTCCAGGCCAGCCCTCTGCTGTGGCCCAGGAGTGCAGTGGAGGATGGCCCAGGTGCTTGGGCCCTGCACCCCATGGGGAGACCAGGAAAAGCACCTGGCTCCTGGCTCCTGCCATCGGACGAGTGCGGTGCGCCAGCCGCAGCGCGGCGACGGCGGCGGCCATTGGAGGGTGAACCAACGGCAAAGGAAGACCTTTCTCTCTGTCTCTCTCTCTCACTGTCCACTCTGCCTGTAAAAAAAAAAAAAGAATATACTATATCACCATTAACCATAGTAACCATGCTATACAATATATCTTTTTACTTTATTTTTATTTTCCAACTAAATTTTTTTATCCTTTGATCAACAACTCTTCAACACCTTAATAACCTCTGGTAACCATTTAACCAGCTCCCTACCTAGTTAGCATATCATGAAACTAATTATCTACTAAACCACACACTTCCACATAAATTTTTGTGCTTCGATCTTAAATATGAATAGGTGTTCAAGAATTTCCAGTAACCTGGGGAAAATCTACAATATAAAAACAAACTCCAAGAAATAAACAAAGAAACTCAAAGGAAATAGAAGATGAAACTGGAAGAAAAATGAAAGCATAATGTTAAAATTTTCAAAGAGGAAAATGAAGACACATTCAGAAAATGGTGAATATGCAAAAAGAAAAAACACTCAGAATATAAGGAAGAGCTTCTAAAAATATAAATATTGAAAGAAAGAAAAATTAATAGAATTTCTAGATATAGTTGAAATATACCAGGAAGTACACCAAATATCAGTAAATAAAAAGACATATTCCAGGGGTATACCATATGACTTATAAACATAACAGAAGGGGCTGACACTACGGCTTAGTAGGAACCAGCATCTCATATGGGTGTTGGTTTGTGTTGTGACTGCTCCTATTCTTTTTTTAATTTTAATTTTTTTTTTTGACAGGCAGAGTGGACAGTGAGAGAGACAGAGAGAAAGGTCTTCCTTTACCGTTGGTTCACCCTCCAGTGGCCACTGCGACTGGCACGCTGCGGCCAGCACACCACACTGATCTGAAGTCAGGAGCCAGGTGCTTCTCCTGGTCCCCCATGCGGGTGCAGGGCCCAAGCACTTGGGCCATCCTCCACTGCACTCATGGCCACAGCAGAGAGCTGGCCTAGAAGAGGGGCAACAGGGACAGAATCCGGCGCTCCGACCGGGACTAGAACCTGGTGTGCCGGCACCTCAAGGCGTAGGATTAGCCTACTGAGCTGTGGCGCTGGCCCAGTGACTGCTCCTCTTCTTATCCAGCTCTCTGATATGGCCTAGGAAAGCAGTAGAAGATGGCAAAAGTGCTTGTGCCCCTGCACCCACCTGGGAGACCCAGAAGAAGCTCCTGGCTCCTGGCTTCTGATAGGCCCAGCTTTGGCCATTACATTCATCTGGGGAATGAACCAGCAGATAGTCACTCTGTAACTTTACCTCTCTAAATAAATAAATAGATAAATAAAAAATCAAAAAGACATAGCAGGGCAAATGTACTGCTAAAAAATATCAGAAACAATCAAGAAATTTTCCCAGAGCTCTAGAAGTTGACTTGTGAAAAGGGTTCACTGAATGTTAAATGCAACAAATGTAACACATGTGCAACAAGCACAGCACCACAAACTTTTGGCACAATCAAAATCCCCCCCAAAAAACCAAAAATTTTCAAGCTTCAAGGAATTAAGGAATAGATCGTATGAAAAGTGAAGTGACAACCAGATCACTAATGCGAACAGGGATTAGATGTTTTAAATAGATATTATCTTAATATGTGTTTCCTATAATCTCTCAGAGAGTTGGTAGACCATGAGCTAAAATATAAAGCAGCAAACCAAAAAAAAAAAAAAAAAAGGGAGGGGGGAGAATAGAGGGGGAGTTCCAGAATGACAGAATGATTCTCCCCCCTCCCTTTTTTTTTTTTTTTTTTTTTTTTGGTTTGCTGCTTTATATTTTAGCTCATGGTCTACCAACTCTCTGAGAGATTATAGGAAACACATATTAAGATAGGGGGAGTTCCAGAATGAGAGTTGTACATCAAACACCTGTAATCCCAAATATAAGAAGACAGGGAGTGTCAACAAGGATGAGGCCAACATTTCATAAATAAAGAAATAAAGTTGTATTATTTTGACAAATAAAATTGCACTTTATTAATAGTTACATTATTTATAAATGATGCTACTTCCTTTGGAATTACGGAGATAAATTTTAGAAGACAAAAGTAAATAGATTGCAAATGATTACCTCCATGGTTTGAGTGGAGACACTTGGGGGAAAGAACTACTGCTTGTCTTTGTAACACTTGGAGTATTTTGTAATGTTTAAAAATAAAAATGATACAAGTATTCCTTTCACATAAAACAAAAAATTAACATCAAAGCTCACATTATAGTTCTAAAAATGAAACCTATACTCCATCAAAGGACTATATTTTTAACAGACAGATATCAAAGAGATGTCACTGTGTTCACTGAGACTTGTGCATATCTGAACCAAAACTTTGCTCTTCACTTTGCTGTGAGGAAATTGTTCAAAGTGAACATAGAGTCCTGGTGTAGAGGAGTGGTAATATGCAAATCTGACTACTCATATTAGTTTTAAATTTTTAAAAATATTTATTTATTTGAAAGTCAGAGTTACACAGAAAGAAGGAGAGGCAGAGAGAGAGGTCCTCCATCCGATGGTTCACTTCTCAGTTGGCTGCAACAGTCAGAGCTGCACCAATCCAAAGCCAGGAGCCAGGAGCTTCTTCCAGGTCTCCCACATGCGTGCAGGGACCCAAGGACTTGGGTCATCTTCTACTGCTTTCCCAGGCCACAGTAGAGAGCTGGATGGGAAGTGGAGCAGCCGGGTCTTGAACCGGCGCCCATATGGGATGCTGGCGCTTCAGGCCAGGGCGTTAATCCGCCCCATAGTTTTAATAAATCACTTTTGAAAATTGGCCCTTTACTATTATTTAAATAGTATTCCAGAAAGATTTTTTTCTCAATTTGTGCAAAGAATTTTATATATTTCATTTGGAAATAAATTTTTGAAGAATAAATGGGTCTTAGAAAAGAAACCATGTTGTATATGTTTTGGAAGCTAGTTCTAGAAGATGACTGTTATGTCATGAGTACCAAATACCTTTCCTTGAGGAATCTTCTGCTTACAGTTTCAGTGAAAATAGACTACTTAGAAGTGCACTGGTGTGTGGAAATCAATTAAAAACACAACTAAAGTTTTAAGATTTCCTTTAATTTTACTCTAGTTTTAGATGAGAGTTCAGGTCAATTCTCACTTTATTCCTATCAGTTCATCCATCAGAAATTATAATTACCTTTATTCTATTCCTTAATTACTTTTACCAATAATCTATATAATATTCAAGTTGATTTAAATTGCATTTTCCAAAGGAAAATGTTTAATTCAAAATGATTAGTCAGTAGAGTTGATAACAACGTTGTTTTCCCTACAGGGAAAAGGCACTTATTGAAGATAAAGGGTTTTAACATAAGCAAGAATGTAAATTCATCCTACATAATATAAAATGCTAAAAAACTCATACATACACATACATATATATGAATCTGGAGAAATGGATACATTAACGAGTTTAAATGTGTATGAAAATTGCATTCTCACATATTCTTTCATAAATATGTTTATGTTTCCTTGTTAGTTTTGTCATTTAATCAATTTTAATAAAGGATAATTTAAGAATAGAGGAAGAACTTTGATAAATATATATACTTGCTAACAAGACCACAATTTGTATATAGAGCATTTTTTTACCTCTCAAATATATCCCATGTCAAGTTTAAGTCAACATTCTTGCCTACCCCAAGTAACCACCATTCTATTTTGTCACCATAGATAATTCTGCCTAATCTACTATTTAGTATAAATAGAATTAGAAAGTTTTTTTTATTCTGACTAATTTCTTCAATGTAATTCTTTGCTGATTCATCCATGTTGCTTCACAATGTAATACTTTATTTGCTTTTAGTGCTGAGCAGTATTCTATTGATAGATAATTACGTTTTGAATTTCAGTAATTATGGTAATATCTATATAGAGAGTTAATATTAAGTATATAAAGTTAATGAAAAAAGATGTTAGTAAAAAATAAGAATGGGAATAGGAGAGGGAGGATGAAGAGGGGTGGGACCTGGCTGGGAGGGCAGGTACAGTAGGAAGAATCATTGTGTTCCTAAAGTTGTATTTATGAAATGCATGAAGTTTATATACCTTAAATATGTGGTTTCTCAGGAAATATTTTAAATACACAGTTATTATAACACCAGATTATATGATAAATATGCTTAAAACTTTCTAAGAAAACCAGCAATTTGTTTTCCGAAGTGGGTGTCTGTGTCATTTATACTACTTCCAGTTGGATATGAACATTTCAGTGGCTCCTTGTCCTTGCCAATACTTGTCCTTTTTAGCATTATTAATTTGGGCCTGTCTTATGTATTTAGTAGTACATCATTGGAGTTTTAATATACAACACTTTAATCACTACTGATCCTATTGGTACTGAGTACCACGTTATGTGCTTACCGGCTATATATAACTTTTTTGTGTGAACTATGTTTAAATCTTTCTCGTATTTAAAAAATTGGATTGCATATGTTGTGCTTATACAATTGAGTTGTAAGACCTATTGAGATATTCTTGATACAAGTCTTTTGCAAGAAATATGCATTGTAAATATTCTGTCAGAGAAATACCATTTTACTTTTTAAAAATATTTTTAAAAGGTTTATTTATTTGAACAGAGAGAGGGAGACACAGCGAAAGAGGTCTTCCGTTTGTTGCTTCACTCCCCGAATTTCTGTTACAACTAGAGCTGGGCCTATTGGAAGCCAGGAGCCAGGAGCTTTTTCCGGGTCTCCCAGGTGGGTGCAGGAGTCCAAGCACTTGGACCATCTTTCACTGCTTTCCCAGGAGCATTAGCAGAGAGCTGGATCAGAAGTTGGCAGCCAGGACTCAAACTGACACCCTTATGGGGTTTTGGCTCTGCAGGTGGAGGTGGAGGTTTAACCTACTATGCCACAGCGACAGCCTCTGTTTTACTTTCTTCATAGTATCTCTGTTAAGGGAAGATTTAATTTTGAGAAGCCTGATAATTTGTTTTATGTTCAGTGCTTTCTTTGTCCTTTTCAACAGATCTGCCTGCCCTTGGATGAAAAGACTCTACTCTTTCACCTTAAAGTTTTACAGTTTGTTTTTGAAAGTATTTTTCTAAGTAATTATTCCTTTCCTATCATCTTAGTGTCTCACCTTATGCATAAGCAGCTTAGTATTCCAGCTAAAGTATCAGTGCAGGAATTGGGGTAACTCTCTGTGTCATTTGGTTTTCTTAGGACTCTGCTCCAGAATATCCAGCCATCTCTGCTGCCTTGAACTTCATTCTGTCTCTTCAGCTTATTAGCTCTGCTTGAGTTTGCTGCCACTCCGCCATAGTGTAAGGTACATAAGGCAGAGGACATTGTGCTTGGGGTAACTGCATCCACATCAAAGGGCCTTTGTTGAATTGCTTGTTCTGACTCCTAATTCCAGTTGCTTGCTAATGCAGGCAGTGGTGATGACTCTAGTTGTTCTCTGCCACTCATGTGGGAAACATGGATTGACTCTCTGGCTCCTGGTTTCTCAATCACCAGCTGTTGTGGGTGTTTGGGGACTAGGTAGCAGACGGGTTTCTCTCTCTCCCTCTCTCCCTCTCTCCCTCTCCCCCTCTCTCCCTCTCTCCCTCTCCCCCTCTCTCCCTCTCCCCCTCTCTCCCTCTCTCCCTCTCCCCCTCTCTCCCTCTCCCCCTCTCCCCCTCTCCCCCTCTCTCCCTCTCTCCCTCTCTCCCTCTCCCCCTCTCCCGCTCTCCCCCTCTCTCCCTCTCTCCCTCTCTCCCTCTCCCCCTCTCTCCCTCTCTCCCTCTCCCCCTCTCTCCCTCTCCCCCTCTCCCCCTCTCCCCCTCTCTCCCTCTCTCCCTCTCTCCCTCTCCCCCTCTCTCCCTCTCTCCCTCTCCCCCTCTCTCCCTCTCCCCCTCTCTCCCTCTCTCCCTCTCCCCCTCTCTCCCTCTCCCCCTCTCCCCCTCTCCCCCTCTCTCCCTCTCTCCCTCTCTCCCTCTCTCCCTCCCTCCACCTTCCCCTACCACTCAATCTCTGGTTCTCAAATAAAAAATAAATAAAATTTGAAAAGTAACATATTCTAGAATAAGTAACAAATATTCAAAATGACCTGATTTCTCTCAACTTTTACATTCCTATTAAAACTATCAGTAGGAGGAAATAGTATGAATACAATGAAAACTTAAGGATGTTTTTCAAATAAATTATTAAAAGTATTAAAAATAAGATATTCATATTTCAAAAAATATATGGAGTTATTATGTTGAATATAATAAAGACATGAGAATTCTAATATGTGCAATAATACCAAGGAACAATTTGCTTATTTTCTGAATAGTATTTTTTATTTTATTTTAAGATTTATTTATTTATTTGTTAGGAAGAGTTATAGGGAGGCAGAAGAAGAGAGCAAGAGGTCTTCCATCCACAGGCTCACTCTCCAGATTGCAGCAATGGCCAGAGCTCTGCTGATCCAATCTCAGGAGTCCGGAGCTCCTTCTGGGTCTCCCACATGGGTGCAGGGGCCCAAGCACTTGGGCCATCTTCCACTGCTTTCCCAGGCCATAGCAGAGAGCTATATCAGAAGCGGAGCAGCCGAGACTCAAACCAGCACTGGTATGGGCTGCTGATACTGCAGGTGACGGCTTTACCCACTATGCTATAGCACCAGCCCCCAGTAGTATTAATTTTTAAAAATTTTTATTTATTTATCTGAGAGAGTTATAGACAGTGAATGGGAAAGACAGAGAGAAAGGTCTTCCATCCATTGGTTCATTCCTCAAATGGTCGCAACGACTGAAGCTGCAACGATCCAAAACCAGCAGCCAGGAGCTTCTTCTGGTCTCCCACACGGGTGCAGGGGCCCAAGGACTTGTGCTGTCTTCTACTGCTTTCCCAGGCCATAGCAGAGAGCTAGATTGGAAGAGGAGCAGCCTGGGCTAGAACCAGAGCCCATAAGGGATGCCGGCACGGGAGGCGGAGGATTAACCTATTGCACCACCACCCCAACCCCAAATAGTATTATTTTTAAACTTTGAGATAGTATATATTTCCAGGTTGAAATTCCTTAGTCTTCCTTCACATGATGTAAGAAACCGTTTTGACACTAGCAGAAGATTCAAGGCAGGGTTTTTGCTTTTGAATTAAAGACATTTAAAAGTCTGGAGTTCTAAAGAGAACTAATGCTAGTGGGGAAAATGAATCATATAAAAGATTTGCCACATATGTACTTGTGGCTCTCTGCTTACTCAACTGGTTTGATTGAATTAATCAGTTTCTTTAAATTTACCAACCAATTTAGTTTAACACCTGTTTTGAGTACTTTTTTTCTCACTAAAATTGGACTATGAGCATCTGAGTATAGTTTTTTAACAATGTGCAGAAATGGTTATATAGCTTCTCAGCTTTATATTGTATCTAATTTACTTTTTTCTCATTTGCATTCCTCAGTCCACTCAATTAATTTAGCCTCTTTTTAAGAAACAAATTTTTTTCAGATCATTATGATAGCACAGATAACATGAGCGTGATCAAGTATTTATGAAATTTTCTTCCAAATATCTTTTGTTTCATCCTAAACTTAATGACACTAAAAATAATTATTCATAATCATAATGACCAGAGTCATAAAGGACTATTCCAATGAGAGAGCAATAATAGCTATCTTTCATTGTATATCTGCTTATGCTGGGTACTTTGCCTACAAAATCTGTCTTAAAAGTAAGCATGGTTAGTTTGCATTGATATTAAAGTTCTTGAAACACACAAAGGTTAAATAATATTCAAGGATGTATTTGGCTGAAAAATCAAATTCAAATTTGTCTAACTCCAAAACCCATGATGTTTGATTATACCACATCGCTACCTATTTTTTGTGAGTTCTTGTAGATACAGTTTGATTCTAGGGAATTATCTCTTTATTAAGATTTATTTATTTATTTTAAAGTTAGAGTTACACAGAGAGAGAAGGAGAGGCAGAGAGAGAGACAGAGAGATGTCTTCCATCCGCTGGTTCGCTCCCCAATTGGCCACAATGGCTGGTGCTGTGCTGATCCAAAGCCAGGAGCCAGGAGCCTCCTCCAGGTCTCCCATGTGAGTACAGAGGCCCAAGAACTTGGGCCATCTTCTACTGCTTTCCCAGGCCATAGCAGAGAGCTAGATAGAAAGTGGAGCAGCTGGATCTTGAACCGGCATCTTTAGGGGATGCTAGCACTTCAGGTGGTGGCTTAACCCAATACGCCACAGTGCCAACAGTGCTGGCCCCTCTAGTGAATTATCTTAAAGTATATAAGAGAGTTTCATACAGGAAGCTACTCTACATTGAAATCTTTCTGGGAGATTTCTTCAGAACTTAAGGTGATACGTCTTGGGGATGTAGAGATGTGTCTTCATCCTACACAGTTCATATCAGGAAATTTTTGAATCATTCTTATGATTCAGGTTCACCTAGACACTCCACTACATCTGAGATTTGTCCCTCAGCTCCTTTCATTCCATTAACTTCTGCCCTTCCATTACACATACATTCAAGATGATATGCTTACAGCTATGAGTTGGAATTACTAGACAATAGCCCATAAATACTTAACTAGGAGTGTCAGCCATTTCAGTAAAATGTACTTTGTTCTTTTTGTTAATTGTGCCATTTCATTACCTGAAAATACAACTATATTACAATAGTGAGTAGCAGGCATGGGATTCAGGAGTTAAATCATCTTTGGTATGCCCACATCCCATATGGTAAAGCCTGGTTTGAGTCTCAATTACTACACTTCCTATGCAACTTCCTTCTAATATGCACCCTGGAAAGCATCACATAATATCTAAGTACTAAGTACTAAGTTCCCTGTGACTCACATTGGAAACTAATATGGAACTCATGATTCTTGGCTTCAGCCTACCCTAGCCCTAGCTGTTGTGGCATTTGAGGAGTAAACAACTTGTCTGACTGTGTTCCAAATGAAAGTGACATAATTTTTTAAATTAAAGAATGATAATAATATTTACAAAAATTTGTTGCAGAGAGGCAGAGATACTCTTCCATCCAATGGTTCATTCCTCAGATGGCCCCAATGGCCAGAGCTGTGCCAATCTGAAACCAGGAGCCAGGAGCCTCTTCTGGACTTCCCACTCAGGTGCAGGGGCTCAAGGACTTGAGATATCTTCCACTGCCTTCCCAGGCTATAGAAGAGAGCTGGATCAGAAGTGGAGGACCCAGGACTCAGTCGACCATAAAGGATGTGCAGCAGCTTTACCCACTACTCTACAGTGCCAGCCCCAGTATCACTTTCATATACTGATCACATTTCCTTTTATTATGTTCCCAAAAGCAGGATAGCTAGGTCACATAGAAGATTAATTTTTTACTTTTTTGAGAAACATCTATACTTTTCTCCATCGTGGCTTTACTAATTTGCATTCCTACCAATAATGAATAAGGGTTCCCTTTTAACCACATTCTTGCCAGTAATTGTTATTTTCCTGTCTTTTTGATAATAGCCCTTCTAAAAGAGAAAAGATGACCTCATTGTGGTTTTGTGTTTCCTTGATAACTAGTGATACTGATTTTTCTTTGTTGTGTATTGTTTAGTCATTTGCACTTCTTTGAAAAATGTCTACTGAGATCTTCATCCTTTTCTTACCTGGATTGTTTGGGTTTTTGTTTCCTGTTGAATTTTTAACTTCCTTACATATTCTTGATATTCATCTTTTGTTAATGAATAGTTTGCAATGTTTTCTTCCACTTTTGTTGATCATCTTTTCATTCTGTTGATTGTTTATTTGTTCTTTGTTTCAATGCAGAAGATTCTTAGTTTGGTGTAATTTGTTTTTACTTTTGTTGCTTGTGCTTTTGGGTTCTTACCCAAAATATTATTGCCCTTGTCAATGTCTTGAAGTGTTTCTCCTATGTTATCTTCTATTACTTCCATAGTTTCAATTCCTTTCATGAGGCCTAAAACAGAAAAAAGATATGACAGAGAAAGAGAACTATAGATCAATATCCCTGATGAACATAGATGCAAAAATTCTCAAAAAAATACTAGCCAATCAAATCCAACAACACATCAGAAAGATCACTCATCTGGACCAAGTGGAATTTGTCCCTGGTGTACAAGGATAGTTCAACATCCAAAAATCAATAAATGTGATATACCACATTAACAAACTGAACACCAAAAACCATATGATTATCTCAATAAATACAGAGAAATCATTTGACAAAATTCAACACCCTTTTATGATGAAATCATTAAGCAAATAGGATATAGAAGGAATATTACTCAACATAATAAAAGCAATTTTTTAAAGATTTATTTATTTATTTGAAAGTCAGAGTTACACAGAGGAGAGGCAGACAGAAAGAGAGAGAGAGAGGTCTTCCATCCGGTGGTTCACTCCCCAATTGACTACAATGGCAGGAGCTATGCTGATCCGAAGCCAAGATCCAGGAGTTTCTTTCAGGTCTCCAACAAGGACTTGGACCATTTTCTACTGTTTTCCCAGGCCATAGCAGAGAGCTGGATGGGAAGTGGAACAGCTAGGGTCTCAAACCAGCACACATAAGGGATGCCAGCAGTTCAGGCCAGGGCATTAACCCACTGCACCATAGCACCAGCCCAATCAAAGCAATTTTTAACATGCCCACGGCCAGTATCTTAATGAATGTGGGAAAATTGTAGGCAATCTCATTAAGATCCAGAACTAGACAAAGCTGCTAATTCTCACCATTGCTATTTAATATAGTCCTGTAAGTTTTAGGCAGAGCCATCAAAGTGATACAAATACGGAAAGAAGAAGTCAAACTATCCCAATTTTCTGATGACATGATTTTATATATAAGGAACCCAAAAGACTCCACCAAGAGACTATTGGACCTCGTAAAAGAATTTGGTAAAGTAAAAGGATATAAAACCAACACACAAAAATCAACAGCCTTTGTATACATAGACAATGCACTAGCTGAGAAAGAACTTCTAAATTAATCCCATTCACAATTGAATCAACAAATTGAAATATCTTGGAATAACTTTAACCAAGATGTTAAAGATCTCTATGATGAGAATTACAAAGCATTCAAGAAATAAGTAGAAGAAGACAAAAAAAAAGTGAAAAAATCTTCCATGTTCATGTATTGGAAAAATCAACATCACTGGGGTTGGTGCTGTGGTGCAGTGGGTTAAAACCATGGCCTGGGCACCAGTCTCAGCTGCTGCTCTTCTGATCCATCTCTCTGCCTAGGAAAGCAGAAGAAGATGGCCCAAGTCCTTGGGCCTCTGCACCCATGTGGGAGACCTTGAAGAAAATCCTGGCTCCTGATTTCAGATCAGCTCAGCTCTGGCCATTTTGGGAGTGAAACAGCAAATGGGAGAACCTTCTCCTTTTGTCTCTACCTCTATATGTAACTCTGTCTTTCTTTTTTTTTAATTTTTTTTAATTTATTTTTTTTTGACAGGCAGAGTGGACAGTGAGAGAGAGAGAGACAGAGAGAAAGGTCTTCCTTTGCCGTTGGCTCACCCTCCAATGGCTGCCTTGGATGGCGTGCTGCGGCTGGCGCACCGCGCTGATCTGATGGCAGGAGCCAAGGGCCAGGTGCTTTTTCCTGGTCTCCCATGGGGTGTAGGGCCCAAGCACTTGGGCCATCCTCCACTGCACTCCCGGGCCACAGCAGAGGGCTGGCCTGGAAGAGGGGCAACCGGGACAGAATCCGGCACCCCAACCGGGACTAGAACCTGGTGTGCCGGCGCCGCAAGGCGGAGGATTAGCCTGTTGAGCCACGGCGCCAGCCAATAACTCTGTCTTTCAAATAAACAAAAATAAATCAATGAAAGAATCAACATCATCAAAATGTCCATACTATGAAAAGCAATTTGTAGATTCAATGGGATTCCAATCAAAATATCAAGAACATTCTTTTCAGATCTAAGAAAAATGCTGCTAGAATTCTTATGGAAACACAAGAGACCCCTAATAACTAAAGCCATATTAATAAAAACAAAGCTGGAGGCATCACAATACCAGACCTCAAGACATACTACAGGGCAGTTATAATCAAAACAGCTTGATACTGGCACAAAAACAGACATGCTGACTAATGGAGCAGAATAAAAACTCCAGAAATTAATATACATGCCTACAACCAACTTATCTTTGACAAAGAAGCAAAAATCAAGCCCTAGAGCCAAGATAGGCTCTTCAACAAATGGTGCTGGGAAAACTGGGTATCTACATGCAGAAGTATGAAACAAGACCCCTACCTTACACCTTACACAAAAATACACTCAAAATCTATCAGAGACCTAAATCTATGATGTGATACACTTGAACTAGAGAACATTGAGGAAAACCTGCAAGACATTGGCATAGACAAAGACTTCTTGGAAAGGACCCCAGAGGCATAGACAATCAAGGCCAAAATTGGCAAATGGGTTTACATCAAACTGAGAAGCTTCTGTTCTGCAAAAGAAACACTCACAAAGTGAAGAGGCAACCAATAGAATGAGAGAAAATATTTGCAAACTATGCAACTAATAAAGGGTTAGCCTTCAGAATCTATAAAGAGCTCAAGACATTCAACAACTATAAAACAAACAACCTTGTTAAGAAATGGGCAAAGGAGCTGAATAGACATTTTTCAAGAGAGGACTTTCAAATAGCCAATAGACACATGAAAAAATGCTCAGAATCACTATCTATCAGGGAAATGCAAATCAAAGTAGCAATGAAGTTTCACTTCACCTCCGTTAGAATGGACCTCATACAGAAATCAACAAACAACAAATGCTGGTGAGGACGTGGGGAGAAAGGTATCCTAATCCACTGTTGGTGGGAATATAAACTGATACCATCATTATGGAAGACAGAATGGAGATATCTCAGAAAGCTGAATATAGACCTAACATATGACTAGCCATCCCACTCCTGGGAATTTATCGAAAGGAAATAAATCAGCATATAAAAGTGTGATCTATACCTCCTTGTTCATTTCAGCTCAATTTAAAATAGCTAAGATATGGAATCAGCCCAATGGTTGATTAATGAAGACTAGATAAATTATGGTATATATACATTATGGGATACTACACAGAGTAAAAAAATGAAATCCTGCTATTTGCCACAAAGTAGATGCAAATGGAAACCATTATAATTAATGAAATAAGCCACTCACAAAAAAAGACAAATACTACATTGTCTCTCTGAACTGTGGCAACTAACGGAGTACTCAAAAGGTCATCTGTAGGAGCAAAATTGAAACCTTGAGATACTATGATTTTGAATAGCCCTTGCCTTGACTGTAGAGGAACAATGGTTACCTTGTCTTTTTGTTGTTGTTGTTGTTGTTGTTGTTCTATTATTTTTTCTTCATACTATTTGGTGAACTCTCCACATATTGTAAGGTTAATCTAATGAGTAAAAAATTAAATGAAAATTGATTTCTATAAAAAATAAGAATGAGAAAGGGAGAGGGAGGAGGAAGAAATGTGGGAGTATTGGTGGGGAGGGAGGAAACACCATGTTCCCCAATTTTTGTATATTACATGCATGATGTTGTATTCCTTAAACAAAATTGAAAAACAGACTTATCCTTTATTTTGTTTATGTTTTGAATTTCATGTATTTCTCCTATAATCTTTATTATTTATTTCCTTCTACTAACTTTGAATTTTATTTGTTCTGTTTTCTTAGAGATCCATTATTAATATGTATCTACTTGTTTTTAGTATAGATGCTTATCTCTAGAAACTGCACACTTAATATACTCAGAATATTATAACATAAGATAAGTTGTCCTTCTCCAAAAGCATCAATCACTGAATTTAAAAAAGAAGAATTTTTTACTTTCTATGTACCATAAATGAGGAGAATGGGCAAAGATTTATGTACCATAAATGAGGAGAATGGGCAAAGCAAGAAGAGAGTTTCTTGAGGAATGTTCATCTACATATAGTCATGGGAAAATACAATGTCAAAACATATCACCATGAGTAGAAATCAATCTGGATTACCTGACACGTAGTACAGATCAGCAGGTGTGAGCCACTGACCTACATGCCTGCAGCGTGGTGTGAAGTTAAGGATTGTGCCAGTAACTCAGGTTCTGTGTCCAGGAGGTGACATCTTTCAGGTTATGGGTGTATAAGAGCTCATACATAGGCCACAACCAAGTTCAAAGACCTAGACATTCAGCAGCCCAGAGCCTGGAACTAGCCTGTGTCCCACATGGATATGAGTCACTCATGATCAACATGTAAGTCCCATTTTGTCAAGTCAACACAGACACATCCCAGAGAAATAATTAAGGGAAATGCAATGGGATTATCACAAAAATACAACTCTAGGGGCTCCTGGGACAGTTTCCTTAACCCACATGATAAGAGAGGTGTTGGAACATTCAGGAAGGGGAGAAATGACACAGCTCCCAGGTGGGCTTTGGACATGACTTGGTGCCTCCCACTAGAGATGGCACTGTTAGATTTGACCAGAATTAACTAAACAGGGAGACTTAGAAAATTTCAAGGCAGTGGCAGCTCATGACAAGAGCCTTGGGTGATTACTTACATCATAAATAAGAGTGTCAATTGTTAAATCAACAACAGGAGTCATTGTGAACTTGCTCCTCATGTAGGACCTCTGTCCTTAATGTGTTGTACTATAAGAATTAATGATAAAACTAGTCTTCAAACAGTACTTTATATTTTGTGTGTCTTGATGAAGAATGGGATGGGAGAGGGAGTAGGAAATGGGATGGTTTGTGGGTTGGAGGGTGGTTATGGGAGGAAGAAACACTATAATCCAAAGGTTGTACTTTTGAAATTTATATTTATTAAATAAATGTTTTCTATTAAAAAAGAACCTAAAAAATTCATGGCAGATAATTCTGGAGTCCAAAATCTACCCAGAAGCTGATATTGGCTTCAGTCACTCAGTGTTAGCCAGGCCATCCTGAACACTAGAAGTCAATTTGGAAACTTTGGAGGAATACGCCCCAAAGCAAGAGGGGCCATTCCTAAGGCAAAGATGGATATGGCAGTCCCATTCCAAGAATACTTTAGGACCAGAACCAAATTACCTATACCAAGTAAGTAGCAAATCCTTGCCAGGACAGGCTACTGAGCAGAATTCTGAAGGGTGACAAAACTCAACTGCTTTTTATGCTCCTTCCTCCATTTCTAGTCTTTCTACCACCTAGAGCAAGAGTTGTGAAGAAAGGGTACACAATATGCATGAGTAACTATTCATGTAAATGTCAGATATGGTCCTAGTAAGCCAAGTTCATTTGTTCATCACTTGAGTGCCTCCAAGAGAACCTTGAAAATGCCAATCACATCAGCCACATAGAAGAAAAGGTTTGTAAGAAAGAGAGAGCTTTGGTAGTTTTCGAACACTTGTTTCAGTTTCATCATCACCTGACTTTACCTTTTCCTTTTATTTTTTACTTAATTTAGTCTGAAAAAGGCTTTATAAATAATAGCAGGAGGACATAACAGACAGAGAAGTGAAATGTCACTATCAAGTGGGTCAACAGTATTTCTTCTTTCTTCTTTGCATTATAATATACAGTCCTGTCTCCTGTATTTTGTGTGACTATAATATAGTGAGATTATAAGCCTTCAGGCACCCCTAAACTGCTGATTTGTAGTCAGACATTTAAATGAACTAGCAAGTCACCTTTTAATCCTAGATTTGTATAAATGAATTTAGGATCTTCGTTATTTTGAGGGATGTTAATTTTCTGTGAGCTTGTATTAACTAAAAAGATGTACTTCAGCAATAAATGATAAGGATTGAAATTAAAGACCTTTCTCAACATTATTTCACTTTTATTGGCAATACAGTGTAAAATAGAATTCTTTGGCACTTATATATTGCACTTTTCCCTAAGTTTGTGGCCTTTCCCTTGATGTCTTTGACTAATATAAGATTTATTAATTTTAATGTTATCAAAACATATCAAAGTTTTCTTTTACATACTACATTTCTGTATTTCATTTAAGAAATCATTTCAATCCTGACACCATAAAATTATCCTATATTCTCCTAAATATATGCTTTTTTTGACAGGCAAAGTGGATAGTGAGAGAGACAGAAACATATTCCTTTACTATTGGCTCACCCTCCAACGGCCACTGCGGCCAGTGCACCATGCTGAATCGAAGCCAGGAGCCAGGTGCTTCTCCTGGTCTCCCATGTGGGTGCAGGGCCCAAGCATTTGGGCCAACCTCCACTGCACTCCTGGGCCACAGCAGAGAGCTGGCCTGGAAGAGGGGCAACCGGGACAGAATCCGGCACCCCGACCAGGACTAGAACCCGGTGTGCCGGCGCCGCAGGTGGAGGATTAGCCTAGTGAGCCACGGAGCTCTTTCAGCACAGTAGTTCTTATTCTATATGGAATTGAATTTGTGATCAATATGTGATACGGAACCATTTAAGAGTTTTTAAAAACATATTTATTTATTTGAAAGCCAGAGTTATAGGGGGGAGAAAGGGAGAGAGAGAAGGGGAAGAGAGACAGAAAGAGAGAGAGAGAGAGAGAGAGAGAGAGAGAGAGAGAGAGAGAATCACTCCCCAAAAGGCCCAAGTGGCCTGGGCTAGACCAGGCTGAAACTATGAGGCTGGAAATCCAACCAGAAATGAAAGTGTATAGCAGGAGCCCAAGCACATGGACGATCTTTCTCTGCTTTCCTAGGCACGTTAGCATGGAGTTGGGTTAGAAGTAGAGAAGCTAGGAATCAATACAGGGCTTATATGGGATGCTGGCTTTGCAGGCTGGGTTTAACAAACTGTGCCACAATGCCTGCTCCAAGGTTTTTTGTTTTGTAATTCAATACATAACCACTTTTATAATGCTGTGCTATTCATTACCACCAGTGGCATGTAACACCAGCTCTTCCATGTATGTTTTTTCTTTGATGTACAGATCTATTGAGTTCTTTTCTATCATGTTAACCTTTTGGTTATTCCTGTTCCAACATGGTAATGACACCAGTACCACAATTGTGATAAGTCTTAAATCTGGCAGACATGGTTCTTTCTTTAATCTTATTCAGGAAATGAATTATGGTGACGTGTTCTGGATATATGTAGAGTCAGCCCTCATAACCCTGAATTATCCATATCCAACCAGAAATTGAAACTTTAAAAAAAAAATGCATCTGTACTAAACATGCAGACTTTTTCTTACAATTATTCTCTATAATACAGTGTAACTACTACTTATATACCATTTCCATTGTATTAGGTGGTATAAGTAATAGAGAGATGATCGAAAGTACATAAAGAGCTGGAAATCCACATATTTTGGTTTCTGCAGAAACCAAAGTAAGACCTCTACACACACTGATGCATGACTGTACAAAAGTTTACAACTGTCTCAAGGTCATATGAGTAAGTTATTTTGCATTTTTGGTTTCCAAAATTTGCCTTCTGCAAGACAGGATGAAAGAATAATAGGATCTTCTTTGTAGATTTTTTGTGATTGAATAAATTAATAAATTTTGGAGATGAAATAAACAGTGAAACAAAAAAAAATATGACTGAGAGCTTTAATAGCATAATAGACTAAGTGGAGGAAAGAATTCTGTCATCAAGGACAAGAATCTTAAAATAGCCCAATCAGACAAAAATAAAGAGGAAAGTATTAAAAAGAATGAAGAAAGCCTATATGAAACATGGGATACCATTAAATGACCAAATACTTGTATTATAGGCATTCCTGAGGAAGAAAAGGAAAAGGGCATTGAGAAACTACATAATGAACAAATAGTAAAAAAAAATTTCAGGTATTGAAAGAGACATGATCATCTGGAAACAGAAGCTTAAAGAACCCCAAGCAGACTCAAAAATCCAGGTCTTCTCAAAAAGAAACTTCATATATGTTTTATGTAAAAATCCTTTGAAATATTTATTTGTTATAGATATTATGTTTTTTAAATAAAAGAACAAGTTTTCTACAAGACAGTAAGAAAAACGTTTCAAGTTAGATATAAAGGAAAATCAATTAGATTATCATCAGACGTCTCAACAGAAACCCTAAATGCAAGAAGAGAGTGGTATGATATATTTAAAATTTTAAAAGAAAAAAAATCTTCCAAACAAAAATATTATATCCAGCGAAGGTATCCTTTAAAAATAAAGTAGGAGTAAAGAATTTTCCAGATAAGCAAAAACAGAGAACTCACCACTACCAAACTAGTTTTACAAGAAATTTTGCAGAGCACTTTGCATTAGAAGTAGACATCATGAAAACATATGACATCACAAAATTTACTAATAGACCAGGTAGTATTATTATCCAATCAACAAAATGACAGGTCTTTGTTCTTCTCTGTTAGTACTAACCTTGAATGTAAATGGATTAATTCACCAACTAAAAGACTTAGGTTGGTTGAATGGATAAAAAACTCTATGTTGCCTACAAGAAACCCAATTCACAAAGAAAGATATGCAAAAATACTGAAAATGAATGATTGGAAAAAAGATATATCAGGCAAGTGGAAACCAAAAGTGAGCAGGTGTAGCCATTCTAATATCAGATGAAACAGACTCTGAATCAAAAACTGTTAAAATAAAGGACATAATATTTTGATGAAAGGTTCAAATCACAAAAAGACATAACAATCATAACTACATATGCACTCAACACAAGATCACTCAGATCTATACAACAAATACTATTAGACCTATGGGAGAGATAGACTCCAATATACTCCAATACAGAAGAAGCTCCTGGCTCCTGGCTTCAGATCAGCTCAATTTCACAGTTGCAGCCATTTGGGGAGTAAACCAGTGGGTGGAAGACCTTTCTCTCTGCCTCTCCCTCTCTCTGTAACTCTACCTCTCAACTAAATAAATAAAATCTTAAAAAGAAAAAAGATACATCAGAGTTGCAATGATGAATCATAGCAGGGATAGTCAGCACCATTGTTTTATTTCGTTTTGTTTTGTTTTGACAGACAGAGTGGACAGTGAGAGAGAGAGACAGACAGAAAGGTCTTCCTTTGCTGTTGGTTCACCCTCCAATGGTCACTGTGGCCAGCGCACTGCAGCCGGTGCACCGCGCTGACCCAAAGCCAGGAGCCGGGTGCCTCTCCTGGTCTCCCATGTGGGTGCAGGGCCCAAACACTTGGGCATCCTCCACTGCACTCCCTGGCCACAGCAGAGGGCTGGCCTGGAAGAGGGGTAACCAGGACAGAATCTGGCGCCCCGACCGGGACTAGAACCCGGTGTGCCAGCACCGCAAGGTGGAGGATTAGCCTATTGAGCTGTGGTGCTGGCCTTGTTTTGTTTCTACTTCAGTCCGATTTCCATTGTTTTAGTTTGGTCTGATATATACCATTGACTTCTGTTCAATGGTTTTTTTTTTTTTGAGATTTTATTTATTTAGTTGAGGGCAGAGTTACAGAGAGAGGAAGACAGAGAGAAACATCTTAAATCCACTGGTTTACTTCCCAAATGGACACAAGCACTGGAGCTGAGTTGATCTGAAGCCAGGAGCGAGAAGCTTTTTCTGTGTCTCCCACATGGGTGTGGGGTCCCAAGCACTTGGGCTATTTTCCATTGACGTCCCAAACCAAAGGCAGAGAGCTGGATCAGAAGTGGAGCAGCTGGGACTCAAACCAGGGCCCACATAGTTTGGTCGCTCCACAGGCAGAGGCTTAACTTAAGCTACAGCACCAGCCCCTGTTTGATGTTTTATAGATACACCTTCAGAATAAGAAACTTCCACTAGATGATAAGTTCTTTATTAAATTATGTACAGTTTATCGGGTTTTTTTATGTAGCAGATTTTATTTTGAGAAGATCACATTACTTTTCTCCTTTGATCTATAAAGGGTAGATTTCATTAATAAGTGATTCTGTAATGGAAATTTTATGATACTAAACCAATCTCATATTTCTAGAGTAAATTCATCTGATTTTCATGCACTAAGCTGTTTTTTGCATTGCTAATGTTTTTATGCAGTGTTAATATTACTAGGTTTTCCCAGCATTCTTGCCAGTGAAATTAGTTTATAAATTTTCTGTATTACTTATTGCTTTCCTCATTTTTTTCTATTAAGATTTATTTGAAAGGCAGACTGATAGAGAGAGAGAGGGAGAGACAGACACAGATAGAGCTCTTCTTTCTGCTGGTTCACATCCCAAATGACCACAACAGGCCAAACAGGCCACAACACAAAATGACCATGTTGAAACCGGGAGCCCTGAAATCCACGGATAGCAGTGGCCCAAGTAATTGGACCATCTTCTGCTGCCTTCTCCTGCACAATAAGAGAGCTGTTTTAGGAGCGGAATAGTTGAGTCTTGAATTGGCATTGTCATTTGGAATGCTGGTGTTGCAGGTAATGTCTCAACTCTATGATCCTCCTCAGGCTTTGATGACAACTTTGAACTAGTCTCAATAAAGAGTTGGTCAGTGATACTTGTTTGTCTTTGCTCTGAAGGAGTCCAGTCAGGATTTTAAGTGTTTAGTGTTGCCATAAATGTTTGGTGAAAACCACATGTAAATCTACTTGGGACTGATGCTTTCCTTGCAGAAAGACTTTTAATTGCCAATTTTACATATGGTTTAGTCTTTTAACTTCTTCATGAGAAAGTTTATTGATTTTTATCTTTCCAGGGAATTTCACATTTCATCTTAATTTCCAAATCCATTTGCATATGCTGCACCTAATGCACTCCTGTTTCTTCTATTCTCGTCTCCAACTGCTCTTGTGGCTGTTTACATTCCTGGGATTGTTAGCTGCTTATTGTTTCCTTATATGTTTTTTCTTAATAGATTTTAATGAAGATTTTGTTTCAAACAAGAAACTTTTGGCTTTATTGATTCTCTTGATTACATCTTTGCTTTCCATTTTATTAACATTTGCTATATTTTCATTGATGTTTCTGTCAAATTTCATTGGGTTTATTAAGTTTATCTGTCATTCTTTTACTATCTTTATTCAAATGAATATTATAGACACTTAATTTCAACTTTTCCTCATTTTTATATAAACATTTTTTTTGACAGGCAGAGTTAGACAGTGTGAGAGAGAGAGAGACAGAGAAAAATGTCTTCCTTTTTCCATTGGTTCACCCCACAAGTGGCCGCTACGGCCAGTGCATTCCCTCTCACATGCTGTGCAGACCCGAAGCCAGGAGCCAGGTGCTTCTCCTGGTCTCCCATGCGGGTGCAGGTCCCAAGCACTTGGGCCATCCTGCACTGCACTCCTGGGCCACAGTAGAGAGCTGGACTGGAAGAGGAGCAACCAGGACAGAATCCAACCCGGACTAGAAACCAGGGTGCTGGCGCCGCAGGAGGAGGATTAGTCTAGTGAGCCGCGGCACCTGCCTATATAAACATTTAAGTCTGTAATTTCCCTTCTTTGTTCTGCTTTAGCTGTATCTCAAATATTATACAATTTTTTTCATTTTTTATTTTGATTTTTTTTCCTGTGAGGCACATATTATTTGGAAATATATGTATTTTTTAAAGATTTATGTATTTGAGAGGTAGAGTTACAGAGAGGCAGAGGCAGAGAAAGACAGAGGCCTTCCATCTGCTGGTTCACTACGAAAATGGCCTCAACTGCTGGAGCAGTGCCAATACTAAGCTAGGATCCAGGAGCCTCCTCTGGGTCTCCCATACAGGCATGGAGCCCAAGCATTTGAGCCATTTCCACTGCTTTCCCAGGCCATTAGCAGGGAGCTGTTTCAGAAGTTGAACAGCCGGGACTCAAACCAGTACCCCAGAAATACATGAATTTTAGTTTGTATAGTGAGGCAACTTTGTTATTTTTGTGATATATAATAATTTCAGAGTGGTCACAGAATTACATTTTGATATTGAATATTTGAAATATTTTTGGCATTTCATTTACAGCATAGCAAAGATTGAATTTTTAAAAAGACTTAATTGTTTATTTGAAAGGCTGAGTTACAGAATGCGAGAGAGATCTTTGATCCTCTGGTTCACACCACAAATACCACAAATGACCACAACTTCAGGGGCTGTGCCCGGCAGATGGTAGAAGTCTGGAAATCCATTCTGGTCTCCCAAGTGGGTTGCAAAGTTTCCAAGGACTTATGCCATCTTTCACTGCTTTCCTAGACCCATTAGTGGAGACCTGAACCAATAGTGGAGCAGCTGGAACTCTAGTTGGCACATACATGTCACACTGGACGCGTTGCAGGTGGTAGCTTAACTTGCTGTGTTGCAATGCCAGCCCCAACAATGATCCATTGTATAAATGTTTTGTATACTTAAAAAGAATGTGTAGGGCCAGTGGTGTGATGTAGTGGGGTAACCTGCCAATTGCTAGTAGGTATCAAGTATCAGAGAGTTAATTTGAGTCCTGGCTGATCTGCTTCTGATCCAATTCCCTTCTAATGCACTGGGGAAAGCAGCAGCAGATGGCCTAAGTGCCTGAAACTTTGCCACACATGTTGGAGGCCACGATGGAATTCTTGGCTTGTGGCTTCAGCCTGATCCAGAGTTATCCAATGCAACAATTTGGGGTGTGAATATGCAGATGGCAGATCTGTCTCTCTTCCTGTGTCTCTCCATCCCTGTTTCTATTACTCACCTTTCAAATAAAAAAACCAATCTTTAAAAATATTCAAAAAGAATATGTATTCCCAGTCATATTATATACGCATTTGCTCAAGTTTAATAATCTTGATATAGCCATTAGAGAAACTTATTGTGTTCTTCAAATGTATAGCCTTAACTTAATTTCCTTCATCTATTGATCCCTGAGAAGATGTTAAAAGTCTTCTATTGTGGCATGTCGCCATCCACCTGCAATTTTGTCATCAGCTATTTTGACAAGCAGTAGTTGGGGAAAACATTGATGCACCTATTAGATGTATATGAAGGTGTTTGCCGACTTTTGAGTATAGCCTTCTGAATGAGGTCTCTTTTGATTGAAACTTTAACAAAACTTACCTGCATAGTCTGATAAGAAATTTCAACCTGATAGGATCTAGAGGAACTTGGAATAGAAGCAGCAGCATGGAGCAAGAAGAGTACCTTCACTACAAAAGTAAAATGTACAAAGGTACAGTAGCTGTGGTGGGAAGCAAAAAACCACAGGAAATGGCTGTGGGGAGAAGGAATCTCCTCGAGGTTCCTATCAAAGCAAGAAATTACCTTACAGCTCTAGGAGAACTTGATGATCAAACAGGTTTTGTATGTGATAGATCCTGAATTCTAGAGGCACAGAATTAAGGAAGGATGGGAGATGAGTTAAGGTAAGGTGTGCACAGTCCTATGGTGATGACAGTGGCTGGAAAGGGACCTGCAAGTCCACAGTTTCCTGAGATGCCTGATTTGAGTAGCCTCATGGAAGAATAAGATCAGTTTTGAAGCAGCCGAAGCATACTGTGGTAGCCTGCCTCTCTGTACTGCCTGGGGGACTGGTGCATTTTAAGGCCTCTCTTCATGATTCCTGTTGATGTGGTCTGTGCAAGTCAGGTATAGCATATTTGAGATGGGCAAGCTTGTTGCCCAAACCAAAATATTTGATGGGTCTTTACTTGACCCTTGTTGGTAAAGGGCAGAAGTCATTGTTCATGATAGCTTCATTTCCTCTTCTGCTTCAGTGAGTTTTTGTTTAACTATGATTCTTGGAATTTTCTTTGTAGAGTTTGAAGTATTTCTTTAAAATTCATTTCTTTGGCTCTTTGGCACAGCAATTAAGTCACCACTAGCCACACCCACATCCAGTATAGGAGAGCCTGCTTTGTATCCTGGCTTTGACACTGCTGATCAGTTTCCTGCTAAAGCACACCCTGGGAGGCAGCAGTGGATGGCCAAGTATTTGGGTCTCTGTCACTCAAACAAAAGACTCAGCTGGAATTCTAGCCCAGGTGTGGTGGTTGCTGCCATTTAGGGAGTGAACCAGGGGAGAGAAGATCTCTATCTGTTTCTTGTCTGTCTCTTTCTTACTCCCTTTCAAATAAAATGAAAATAAGAATGAATGGATGAATGAATAGAATAGAAAGAATAGAATAGAATAGAATAGAATAGAATTCCTCTAGAGAAGAACTTCTTTTGCTTTTGTACTATCTATTTAGAAGATACATTATTAAAAGATTGGGTTATGGTCATTTGGATTCACTGTTATGAGTCCACCTTCAAGCTTCCATGAGTGCAGATTTGTGGTTAGGAGACCTCAGAGAATAGTTTCTTCTCTCTCTCTTTTTTCTGCTCTACTTGGCCAAGGCAGTGATGCATATTCCCATTCTTCATTGAGTAGTTTTCTCTAGATTCTCCCTTGAGCATAGCCTTTCAGACCTTTTCATTTCATGCGGTGATGGACAATCTACCCTCTCAGCCTGCTCAGGCCCCAGGCTCTTTCTACTTCCCTTGTCAGTGGTTTTCTGAATGCAGGGATCTGCACATCCACCTGGGCAAACACTGGCTCCAGTGCTCCTGTGCCGCTCTGGGGTCTCATCCACTTTCTGTTTTAAATCTTCAAGGAAATTCGGTCATTCTATATCACTCAGCTAAAAACTTTTTAATAAATTTTTTTCAGAGATTTTAAGTTTACTACACCTAAAATATTTCTCTAGACATTTAGCTGTGTGTGTTGTCAGGAATAAAACATATCCCATACTTTGTTACAAAAAGATTTTAGAGTTTTGACAAACAGTACAATCAAACAGTGAGCACTTATGGACTGATAGTATAACTTAAGATAAGGACACTTCTGTGGTATGGATATGATTCAAATGTTCCCCACGGCTTCCCCTTTGTGAAGAATTAAAGTCATGACAGAGGCCAGAGTTGAACGTAGTGGGTAAAGCCTCTGCCTGCAGTGCCAGCATCCCATATGGGCAACAGTTCTAGTCTTGGCTGTACTACTTCCAATCCAGCTCTGTGCTATGGCCTGGGAAAGCAGTAGAAGATGGCCCAAGTCCTTGGGCCCCTGCCCCCATATGTGAGATCCAAGAAAAGCTCCTGGCTCTTGGCTTCTGATTGGCACAGCTCCAGTCTTGTGGCCAACTGGGGTATGAACCAGTGGATGGAAGACATCTTGCTGTCTCTCTGTGCCTCTCCTTCTGTTTGTGTAACTCTGACTTTCAAATAAATAAAAGACAGACTCAAACACACACAGCTCTATTCATTTCCTTTTCCTTGTCACATGATGCTCCATGCCACCTTGATAATTTGCCAGCAGGAAGGTCATCACTAGGGTGAGGACTGTTGGCCTTGCATCTCCAGTATCATGAGCCAACCAGGTTTCTTTCTAAAGACTGCCTCAGGTATTTCACTGTGGTAATGAAGAATGAATTAATATAAACATAATGCAAATATAGATGACGTTACCTGATGTCACCTTTTCCTATTTCTTCTTCACAGCTAACTCATATCCCGAATGTCATTTTTTTATGCTTTAATTTTTATTTGAGTGAATGAGGAAGAGAATGTGTGTGTGTGAGAGAGAGAGAGAGAGGGAGAAAGAGAGTGTTCAAATGCAATTTGTACACATGCCATTGTAGGGAGCCTTCTAAAACTTTGTTCTACTTGACATTATAGTTTCACAATTTATCTGTAGTTCCTTCATTTTCAGAGGTACATAGCATTCCATTGTTTACTTATTCCATAATTTATCCACTCCCCTGGAAATAAACAGGCTGTTCCCAATTTCTTACTATTACAAATAGTGCTACCACAAAGCTTCTTGTAGGCATCACTTGTGAATTTGTTTAAATTCTTCCAGAATATACATAAAAATAGAATTACATGTATGTGCACACTCAACCTTATTTGACAATTCCAAACTACTCTCAAAACTGATCTCACATTTGACATTCCCAGTAATTTTCCACAAGTTTATTTAGTATTCAGATTTTTCTCTTAAGAAGTGCTGTTTAATTTTTTTTCAATTTTCTATTGGGTTAGACGTGTGTATTTTACATTTTAATAAGCATCATCTAAATTCTTAGGAAGTGTATAGTAATTCACACATCTTAGCAATGCATGATGGGATTACTTCCATGCATCCTCATGAGCAATTTTTGTCACCCATCTTTATTATTTGTTCTAACCTAGTGAATAAAAAGTGATTTATTATCATTGAATTATTTCCAGGTTTTCATTTCTTGAGAGGGTTATCATTCTTTTATATTTTTCCTTACTGTAAATGGTTATCCATATGTAATAAACATTTATCTAATTTATCTAGCAGAGGTGGAAACCTTTTTTCTGCCAAGGGCCATTTGGATATTTATAACATCATTCATGGGCCATACAAAATTATCAACTTAAAAATTGGGTTGCTATAGATTTATTAAATTTCAAGTCCCACTTGCAGTTGCCTTCTCAGGGCCAAAGCAAATGATTTCACAGACTTTATATGGCCCAAGTGCCAGATGTCCCCTACCCAATTCTAAACTATAATACTGAAAAAATAAATAGCACATTCCTTGAAAGAGATAATAAACATTATAGAAAATTATGTATGTGTATGTATATGGGTGTATGTATTCCAAAGACTGAAGAGTCAGCCAATCTTGAAATTCCATTTAATCTTGGCAGATTAACATTTTAATCCACTGTTAGATCTAGTGTGTGTGTGTGTATTCCAAACAAAAAAAATTCTTCAATTTTTAAGTTTCCTACTGAAACCCACTGAACCTGGTTGTTCAGTATTGGTAGTGTGGAAAGGAGTTTTTTTTTTTTTTTTGAATCATGGATAAAACTCTGTATTTAATTTTTAAATTCAGATAGCAACTAGAGCTTCAATGTGAACTAAAATCAACCTTATCTTAATGAAAACAATCTTTTCCTGATTGTCTGAAATCTTTGGCTCATTGGTTTTTAAAGATTCTCTCTTTCTCCCAAAGGCAAAGAGGCACAAAAAGAAAAAGGCAAAGAGGCAGAGTAAGAGATGGACACACACACACACACACACACACAGAGAGAGAGAGAGAGAGAGAGAGAGAGAGAGAGAGAGAGACAGACTTCCTTCCATCTGCTTGTATAATCAAGTGTCTGCTACAGTCAGGGTTGGACCAGGCTGAAGCCAGGAGCTGGGAATTCCATTTGAGTCTTCCTTGTGGGTGGCAGAGACTCAAGTACTCAAGACATTAGCAGAAAACTGGTTAGGGAGTGGAGAAGCTGGGACTCGAACCAGCACTCTGATATGGGATGTGGGCATCCCAAGTGGCAGCTTAACTACTGAGCCACTATGCCCACCCTTCTCTCTCATTTTTGATATTATTTTCATCTAAACTTTGCAACTGCCAAACATATTTTCCAAGACTTATACATAGAGGGCAGGTGATTGGTGTATTGGTTAAGATTCCACATGGAGGGGACTGGTGCTGTGGCTTAGCAAGTAAACCTGCCACCTGCAGTGCCGGCATCCCATATGGGCGCTGGTTTGAGTCCCAGCTGCTTCACTTCTGATCCAGTTCTCTGCTATTGCCTGGAAAGCAGCAGAAGATGGCCCAAGTCCTTGGGTCCCTGCACCCATGTGGGAGTCCTGGAGGAAGCTTCTGGCTCCTGGATCTTGGCTTCAAATTGCTGCAGCTCTAGCCATTGCAGCCATCTGGGGAGTGAGCCACCTGATTGAAGATCTCTCTCTCTCTCTTTCCCTCTCTCCCTCTCTCCCTCTCTCCCTCTCTCCCTCTCTCCCTCTCCCTCTGCCTCTCTGTAACTTTGCCTGTCAAATAAATAAATCTTTTTAAAAAATGATACCACATGGAACATTTGTGTGCCATATTTTAGTACCTGGGTTTGAGTCTGGCTCAATTCCAGGCAGCAGGTGATTGCACGCCAACGGAGAACCAGGATTGAGTGCCAGCTCCCAGGTTTGACCTGACCCAGCCTCAGCTGTTGGTGGGATTTAGGGAGTGATCAGTGAATAGACAGAGCTCCCTGTCTCTGTCTTTGTCTCTGACTCTGCCTATTTGTCTCTCTTTCTCTGTCCCTCTACCTCTCAAATAAATAAAATATATTTTTTAAAAGACCAGAATTACACAAAGATTTTTTTTAATGTTTGGCTTTGTGAGAGGGATCTATTTGCAGATTTAAGTTAAAAGTGAAAACTACTTTCTATCATTATTGACTCTTACACGTGTGCTGCCCTAAGTAATTAGCTCTTGCATATTGCTTAAATCCCTTTTGATTTAAATATCAAATTTTAAAATGGTTGAAAGTGTTGGTATATACAGATATGCCATAGTCAATATTGTGCAGTTCACTTTACTGTCATTGATAAGAGATTAAAGCTCATTTCTAGGGGTTAATTATAAATTTTACACCTATAGTTAGAGTGTCAGAATCTGCCTTTTTCAGTCTTGAAGAAAATGAATCTTTCCCTCAAGGGTACATTGGTCAGCGTTGTCACTACAAAGCCTGCTTTCCTCTCCACATCATGCAAGAGTGAAAGGAAAGCCAAAAATAGACTAAAAGTAAAACTTTCAGAGCCTGCTTCTGGGGTCTCTTATAATTTAAAGCTATTTTGTTTTATAAGGAAAATATGATGACAACTATGCAAGAAAGCTGAATCATAGAGAAAATATAAAAGGAACTAAAATTCAATAAGTATATCTAAATCTTTTATTTGCAAGTTATGCAATTATGCCTACTTACGACAAATAAATAAAATCATAGCTGTGTTTAATTTTGTGACATAAAAACTGTAGACAAGGATAATTCAAGGACAAAGGAAGTAATACATTTAAGAAAACAAAAGTTTAAAAAGCAATACTCCCCCCCCCCCCCGCCACCCAGGAAAACTGGCAGTTCAGTGGTTAAAATGCCTGTGTCCCACATCAGGGTGTCTGGGTTTGATTCCCAACTCCAGCTCCTGACTCTAGCTTCGTGCCAATGCAAAACCTGGGAGGCAGCCCTGTTGGCTCAAATAATTCAGCCCTTATCACCCAAGCAGGAGCCTTCGGTTGCTTTCCTGGCTCCTGGCTCTGCCACTGGCCCAGCCCTGACCATTGCAGATATTTGTGAAGTGGGTCACCAGATGGGAGTTACCTTATTCTTCTTTATGTCTGTTTTTCCCTTTCTAATTCTCTTTATCTGTCAAATAAAATTTTAAAAAGAATTAAAAAGGAGGGGCTGACACTGCAGCACAGCAGGTTAATGCCCTGACCCTGGCCTGAAGAACCAGCATCCCATATGGGCACCGGTTCGAGACCCATCTGTTCCACTTCCAATCCAGCTCTCTGCTATGGCCTGGGAAAGCAGTAGAAGATGGCCCAAGTCCTTGGGCCTCTGCACCCACGTGGGAGACCCAGAAGAAACTCCTGGTTCCTGGCTTTGTATCGGCACAGTTCCAGCAGTTGCAGCTAATTGGGGAGTGAACCATCAGATGGAAGACCTCTCTCTCTCTCTCTCTCTCTCTCTCTCTGCCTCTCTCTCTGTGTGTAACTCTGACATTCAACTAAATAAATAAATCTTTAAAAACAAAAGAAAAAGAATTAAAAGGGTAATACTAGACATAGAAATACGCCATATGATCTAATTTATGTGTAGAATCTAAAGAAGTTAAACTCAAAGAAGCAGGGAGCAAAATGATGTTTTCTAGGAGTGGGGTTGACTGAGGAGGTAGGAAGACTGGGGAGACCATGGCCAAAGTATTCAAAATTTCACTTATACAAGATTTGTGGGCAACAGAGACCTATTGTTCAACATGCTGACTATACTTTATATAATGTATATTTGGAAATTTTAAGAGTATCAATTTTAAGAATTCTCTCTATAAAAATAAATTTGTGAGATAATGAATCTTAATATACCATATTTGGCTATAAGTATACAAATACCAAAACATCTAAAGTATGCCATGTATACAATTTTACAGGTTGTTATAATAATAAAAGACAATAACCCTTCAAAAATATGCTTAAATAGCAATATATTCAAATATAAACAGATTGTGATGTATTAATAGAGTAATAAAGTTGTTAATTCATTTAATACATTTCCTCAGAATATTTCTTGGAGAATATATCTTTAAAATTACATAGAAAATTTGTATCTGACATGCCCCAATACATATTTTTCTGAAGGTAGAAATTTATTTTCATTTGAAAATAAATATTTTAATCATCAGAAAAAATAATCCTGGTTCAGCATATATTACTTTTATTCTTGGTACTTTTTTTAATATCATCCTTAACAACATATATTTACTATGTAATGTGAAATGTAATTTTTAATAGAACACTTTTATTTAATGAATATAAATTTCCTGCAAAGTAAAACTTTTGGATTATAGCAGTTCTTCCCCACATTACCACTCTCCCATCTGCAAACCATCCCATCTCCTACTCCCTCTCCAATCACAGTCTTCATTAAGATTCATTTTTAATTATCTTTATATAGAGAAGATCAAGTCTATACTAAATATAAATTTCAATAGCTTGCACGCACACAGACACACAAAGTATAATATACTGTTTGAAGACTGGTTTTACCGTTAATTTGCATAGTACAATACATTAAGGACAGAGGTCCTACATGGGGAGCAAGTGCACAGTGACTCCTTGTTGTTGATTTAACAATTGACAATCTTATTTATGATGTCAGTAATCACCTGAGCCTCTTGTCATGAGCTGCCAAGGCTATGGAAGCCTCTTGAGTTCACAAACTTTGAACTTAGTTAGACAAGGCCATAATCAAAGTGGAAGTTCTTTCCTCCCTTCAGAGCAATATGCCTCCTTCTTTGAAAGCCCCATCAAGAAAGGCAATTTTTTCTAAGGTAAACACTATATGGTTCTGTTATTTTTATTAGAGGCATTTGTGAATATTTTTAATAATATTTTATATTAAAACTGAGAATTACACTTTTTTTCAGAAACATTTACTGAATATTGGACCTTAATATGTAGTAAGGATTCTGATTAAGTGTGTTTAGATAAATCTTTTTTAAAAGTCAAAGACAGAATATATATGTGAAAAAAATTTAAATTGTTTGAAGCATAATTTGAGTGTTTTATAATTCATCCATGACATCTATTAAAATTCAGTCTTTTTTTAAAGAATTACATCTAGTATTTATTAAAATGCTGAAATCATATTTGATATGTTTCTTGAAAAAGACACAATAATCCAGTTGGGAAATTTTAAAAAAAATATGTAAGAGTATTAAAAAGTTAAGCAGTATACAAAGAGATGAAGAAACTCCACAACAACAAAACAAGCAACCCACTTAAGAGATGGGCCAAGGACCTCAATAGACATGTTTCAAAAGAGGAAATCCAAATGGCCAACAGACACATGGAAAAATGTTCAGGCTCACTAGCCATCAGGGAGATGCAAATCAAAACCACAATGAGGTTTCACCTCACCCCGGTTAGAATGGCTCACATTCAGAAATCTACCAACAACAGATGCTGGCTAGGATGTGGAGAAAAAGGGACACTAACCCACTGTTGGTGGGAATGCAAACTGGTAAAGCCACTATGGAAGTCAGTCTGGAGATTCCTCAGAAACCTGAATATAACCCTACCCTACAACCCAGCCATCCCACTTCTTGGAATTTACCCAAAGGAAATTAAATTGGCAAATGAAAGAGCTGTCTGCACTTTAATGCTTATTGCAGCTCAATTCACAATAGCCAAGACCTGGAATCAACCAAAATCCCCATCAACAGTAGACTGGATAAAGAAATTATGGGATATGTATTCTATAGAATACTATACAGCAGTCAAAAACAATGAAATCCGGTCATTTGCCACAAAATGGAGGAATCTTGAAAACATTATGCTGAATGAAATAAGCCAGTCCCAAAGGGACAAATATCATATGTTCTCCCTGATCAGTGACATCTAACTGAGCACAAAAATGGAAACCTGTTGAAGTGAAATGGACACTATGAGAAATGGTGACTTGTTCAGCCCTTGTCCTTACTGCTGAGGAACAACTTAATACTTTATCCCTTTAGTACTTTTTTTGTTCTGCTTAATACCATTGGTTGAACTCTTTAATTAACACACAATTATTCTTAGGTATTTAAATTTTACTGAATAGTGATCCCTGTTAAATATAAGAGTGGGAATAAGAGAGGGAGGAGGTGTACAGTTCGGCACATGCTTAATTGGACTTGCCCCAAACGGTAGAGTTAGAAATGTGCCAAGGGATTCCAATTCAATCCCATCAAGGTGGCATGTACCAAGGCCATCTCATTAGTCAAAGTGATCAGTTTAAGTTCATAATTGATCATAATGATAGGATTAAGAGTGAAAGGGATCACTGAAACCAGACTAGTGTCTGCCACTACTAACCGATAGAATTAAAAAGGAGAGAATAATCCAACATGGGAAGCGGGATACACAGCAGACTCAGAATGGCAGATGTCCTAAACAACTCTCTGGCCTCAGAATCAGCCTTTAAGGCCTTTGGATATGGCTGAAAAGCCTTTGAGAGTATTTCAGGCATGGAAAGCCAAAACACTCTGGCAAAAAAAAAAAAAAAAAATGACCTAAATGAAAGATCTCTGCGAGTGAGATTCCAGTAGAAAGAATGGGCCATCAAAGAAGGAGGTACCCTTCTCTGAAGGGAGGTGAGAACTTCCATTTTGACTATGACCTTGTCTAAATAAGATCATAGTTGGCCAACTTAAGAGGCTTCCATAGCCTTGGCAGCTCATGATATGAGCCTAGGGTGATGAATGACGCCATAAACAAGAGTGTCAATTGTTAAGTCAACAACAGGCGTCACTGTGCACTTACTCCCCATGTAGGATCTCTGTCCTTAATGTGTTGTACTATGTGAATTAATACTATAACTAGTACTCAAATAGTACTTTACACTTTGTGTTTCTGTGTGGGTGCAAAATCTTGAAATCTTTACTTAATATATAATAAATTGATCATCTGTACATAAAGATGATTGAAAATGAATCTTGATGTGAATGGAATAGGAGAGGGAACGTGAGATGGGAAGTTTGCAGGTGGGAGGGAAGTTACGGGGGAGAGCACTGTAATCCAAAAGCTATACTTTGGAGATTTATATTTATTAATTAAAAGTTAAAAAAAGTTAAGCAATCTACCATCTCTGACTCTTTTTATGAATTATAAACATTTTCCTTAATATAATAAGAGAAAGACAACCTCAAACAACGAAACATTGGAAAGCATAAACTTTGCTATGGAAAACTCATTTTCTTGGTGTTTGCCACATTTTCATGAGACAGTAAGAACTTGGACAGGAAAGGATTTCTCGCCATCGCTTAACATGTGTCTTGATTTGGAATAGCAACTGTGGTTTCTACCTTCTTCTCTCCAGTTCTCTATGAGTGGCCCTATTGAGGCCCTGTGCCTGAGAATCTCTGGGAAACCTTGTCACACTGTCTCTACTACTAATGTCCACCATCAACAGCCTGGGATCCAGTTGTGTCAAAGCTACTACAGTCGTTTCCCATTGCGGAAAATACTCTGAGCGAGCACTGCTGGCTTCTGAATGGTCTGCAGAGAATCCTGCTGCAGGTGCTGCTGAAGCTTGGCCATCCTGATGAGAGCTGTCATGTGTCAGTCATATGGTGGCCCCAGGGCTCTTAGTATTCTGTGCCTCCCCATGCCCTTTCAGGGAGAACAGGACTCACTTCCCAACCTTGTATTGTGCCACAGAACATTGCTCCCAAAGTAGCTCTGCTCGGAATTCCAGTGCCCAATGTGAGCAAGTGTATGTATGTATGTGTGGCATTCCTTTCAGTGCTTATATTTGTAAAATCTCTTTTCCTAGGAATTGCACACAAATTCTTATATTTCAGTCTGGAAGACTAATCTGAATGGTAAAGACAATATTCACTGTGACAACGGGAGCATTGTTAATTTTTAATGCAGTAATTGCATTCTGTCCATTATATAACCTATTAAAACAAATTCTTTTCCAGGTTCCCTTTCGATAAATTCCTTGGCACAATCACATCACTAGACCTCCAGACCTACACATTTCTGGATGCTGAAAGCCCTTGTTTGTAATATAATTTAAGGTAGTTCCCACAAAGGACAGTGAGTCTACCTTTAAGTACCATAACTGCCAATCAATCACAGTACTCCTCAATGGAAATGTATTGTTGTTAACCCTAAGATAACCCAATAAAAAATCTGTGTATATGTAACAATTTGCACACTAATTCAACATTAAAGAATACTACGTGCATCATAAGGCCTGCCAATGCCTTGGAGAGAAGTTATTATGAGACTTTATCATAAGGGATACCAGTAGCTGAAAGAGTTTTCTGTAAACAAGGTGCTACAGAAAAGATAAGATGACTTCTCTATCTGTAAGAGACCTTATATACAATTGTTTAAAGTAGATGATCTATTGTCAGACAGGATCTAAGGCTGCACTGAAATCCCAGTTCTGTCCTTTATGAGGTTTGAAACCTGACTCTATCATCCACTTGTTCTGCAGACTTACAGCACATGACTTAGATTTCCTTTCTTATCTATAAAATAGGGATAATAAGTTTTCCTTCTCCATAAAACAATTGTGGATATTAAATATCTTGGTTTGCAGAAAACTATGGAGGAAAATAATCATACCCTGCTTGACGTGGGACATTAAAATGCTGAGCCCAACTTTGCATGGAACTGTCCAGAGGAGCAGCAGCTGAAACTAAACATGAGGAATCTGTTATTATTATGTTTGTTTATTCCCTGCCAAAGGAAGAAGCAAATAGCATATCAGCTTCAACAGATAAAAATCCCTTAGAGTTGGTTCTCACTTACTAATGTGCCTGATATATCTTGATTCTTCTTTTCCTCAAACTTTCTTCTTTATAACTTAGAGAGAGTAAAAGTGTTTTCAGATTAATAAAGGATATGAAAAACATCGTAGTGCTACTAAGAGTTTTTCATATTTAAAAGACAGACTGATTTCACGTAATCAAAATAGAAGTTAATTTTGGCAATGATATTGTATTTTAAAATTTTTACTGAGCATTGAGATTTATAATAGAATTTTTTTAAAAGATTCATTTATTTATTTGAAAGTCAGAGTTACACAGAAAGAAGGAGAAGCAGGGAGAGAGAGAGAGAGAGAGAGAGAGAGAGAGGTCTTCCATCCACTGATTCACTCCCCAGTTGGCCACAAAGACAAGCTACACCAATTAGAAGCCAGGAGCCAGGAGTTTCCCCTGGGTCTTCCTATCCAGGTCCAGGGGTCCAAGGATTTGGGCCATCTTCTACAGCTTTCTTGGGCCATGGTATAGAGCTGGATCAGAAGTGGAGCAGCCAGGACTCAGACCAGCACCTATACGGGATGCCAGCATTGCAGGCAGTGGCTTTACCCACTATACCACAGCGGTGGACCCTGCAATAGAAATTTGAGGTTGCTATATTTCTAGGGAGGTATCTGTTAATTTCTGGTCCAAGTTGATCTTTATAAAATTGTAAAGAAGTTTGTTGGTTATAGTAGAATCCATGCTGATATCCATTTAATGCTTTTAAAGTAATATAATACACCATCATAAGTGTTACTATCTTTAGAGCCATCAAGAATAAGCAAAAGAGAAATTATCACATTTCCAAGGGACACACAAATAGATTAGAATTCCAGTGCCTCAGTCTATCACCATGCTGACAGCCAAAGCCACAGTGTGACCATTTCTTGTTAATCTTTATTCCAATAGTTCTCACAGATTCCAACTTATGACCTGATACAATTAGATCTTTGTGTCTCTCCCAACCCCACTACACCAAACCATGAACTACCAGGAGATATAGTTCTACTAGGACTTGGTTTGCTTTGAAATCTCCACTGATTTGAGTTCTTATAGACATTCATCTGTAGTTGTGTCTGCTTTTGCACATATATTTTAAAGGGTAGAATTAAATTTGAGTAATAATATTTTGCATCTTAAAATTTTATTTATTGGGGCTGATGCTGTGGTGTAGTGAGTTAAGCTGCCACCTGTGACATCAGCATCCCAAATGAGTCCTGGTCTGAGTCCTGGCTGCTCCTCTTTTGATCCAGCTCCCTGCTAATGTGCCTGGGAAAACAGCAGAAAATACCCCAAGTGATAGGGCCATTGCAACCATGTGGGAGGCCTGGAAGAAGCTGTTGGCTCCCGGCTTTGATCTGGCCTACCTCTGGCCATTTCTACCATTTGGGGGATAAACCAGCAGATAGGTCTCTCTGTAACTTTGAACTCTGGCTTTCAAGTAAAATAAATAAATCTTCTAAAAATATTGTTTGTTACTATGATAGACTGCATTTTGGTCAACTTGTTATCAGTAAACAAAATGTTTCTCTAAAATATCCTAATTCTACTATGATATGTCCCTCTTATAAATTGTAAATGTTGACCACTTTTTCATGCAGCCTAAAAGTCATTATTCTAAGATTTTTCTTAGTTGTGTGCCAGAAGATGAATAAAAAAAATATTTTGGGTAAAAGCTTTTGTAGAAATTCCATGCTCTGTATTTTCAGTTCCAAAGCTCATGGGAAAATATTTGATTGCATTTCTCACATTAAGGCTAAAACTTCCTTATGTATAAACTGCCTTGATAATATAACAATTCAAGCTTCAGGTTTTGAATAATTGAGAATTGATGGTAACTGGGAATTAAAATTTCCTATGAGATTCTTTGTTTCTTCTATTAAGAAAGGGCCAAACTAAAATAAATAAATAAATATATATATATATATATATATATATATATTTCTCTTTTTTACTTCAATAATTCTACTTATCATGGCCTTGGGTGGGGGAATACAAGAAGATTGCTTTAGAATTGGAAAGTAATGGCTACCACAAAACAAAAATTTTCGTTTCATGAAGTTAGTCATGTCTTCCCTTCTTTTTGCGGCATGTCTACCTCTTGTTGACACAGTTTTGCATTGGAAAGGTCAGCGGTTCTGTTTGATTCTTTCAATTCATGATCTTCAGGAGAACCTTTCTATCCTCTGAGACCTGAACAGTTTGCTGTCCTATTTACAACGTGAGGAACGGTTTGAACTTCCTTAGAAGGATTACTGAGACCCTACTAATAAACAGCTGCAAGCCTATAGGAAGAAGACTTTCTGTGAGGGTGGACAATTATCTATGCCAAATCAAGTTACCCATCCTATGAAAACTTCTACGTATTATTAACTGACTCACAACTATCAAAATTGAAGGCATCATCAGAAAATAGAGTTCACTTTTAAATTCCTTGATAGTAAGAAAGGAATGAAAAATCTCAGTCCTTTGAGCTCATAGCCATTTATCTCAGTATAAATTAAACGGCTGGAAGTAAATGAAAGAGTAAGATTTTTAGCACAAGTGTTTTAAAACAGGATTTTTTTAAAGGAAAAAGTAGCAAAAAGAGCTTAAACCCCCTGACATTTGGTGAAGTTACTTTCATTCCTATTGGTGTTTTAGTGAGCAGATTCTTTTTCTCTAAACTGGAGGTCACAATTTGTTTTGAATTTGAGCTGGAAATAAGATAACAAATATTGCCTGAGGCTTTATGGGATGTCTTTTATATCTGAATTAGATTAGACAGTCAGAAACTATTGCAAATTCTTTATTATTTTGTTTTTTAAGCCCTAAAAATGAAAAGCAATGCATGCAGGCAAAGTACATTTAATAAGTTAGCATCATACCACAAGAGCTCTTTATATATCTTTTAATATATTGTTCATTTATATAGGGAATAAGCAGAAATCTGCCTTGTCTATTAAACTCTAATTTTTAAAAATCATGGATTTGTGCTTTCATAAGTTATTATTTTTAGTGCAGGTTGAAGTGTAAACTTTAGCATTATTATACAAAAAAGTTTTAATTCTTTTTCTTTTTCATTGGAAAAAAATCATGTTAATTATTCCTCTGCACCTGCCTAATGGGGCTGAAGTAATTCGATTGTCATATTGTTGTAGATTGTTGCTTTGTGTAATGTATCACCCCTGCTGTTCCATTAAAAAAATTCTATACTCTTCCATTATTCAGCAAGGCCTAATGATTATTCTAGCATTTGTGCATGCTGCACTGTTATTTTGATTTTAATTGACTTCACTTTTTTAATTAAGCACATTGGTTTTAACACTGTTGTTGACAAGCTTGGTTTTGTCATTATCAGTATTTGTTTCTCTGTACATTGCCTACCTATTGACATTTTATTTAGATTCATTATAAATGATAAGAACAATATGTATATTGAAGTCTATCAGCAAGTCTAACATTAATTTATATCTCATACCACTCATACATAAATGTCTGCAGAATACTTTAAAAGACTAATTATTCTGTTTAAAGAACCTTTTAAAACTAAATTATTAAATCCTTATTTTGGAAATTGAAAATAGAGATTGGACTATTTTTACAAGTTTAATAATCTTTCAATGTAAAGGGCACATGTAAAATTATGGTTTGCATAACAATCTTATTTTTGAAAAGAATTATTTCATTTCCTTAAATAACTTAAAAACTTATATATGATTTATGTAAAAAGCCTTTGAAATATTTATTCATTATAGATATTACGTTATTTTAAATATAACACAATATCCTGAATGAAAAAACAATTCCTCCACAAAACCTATTGAAATCTCTTTTTGAATGATATCTCATCATTTGTCATAACACAAGGTAGTGAAGAAAGGACCATAGATGAAATAATTCAAGTTATATTTAGCTGAGATACTAGAAATTGTGGAACTGAAGGAAAGAACTGAGGCAAGAAGAAATTAATGGTAAATTTTATGATGAGTAGATCTTTATTTTTTTTAAACTATAGGTGTATGTTTTATATTTCTCATACTTTTCTGAACACAAATCCAGCACAGTATGGTTTGGAAAATTCTGTAAATGGTATAGACGTACTTTACAATGAAGAAGGCTGACATGAGAAATCCTATTTCTCCTTTGCCATTTGTGTTTTGTTAATGGACATGAATGAGTGAATGAATGGAAGGATGAATGGATAGGCCACAAGGGATTTCATTGCCATTTGGTCACCTGAGGGAGAGAGCACAAAGATTTAGAAGTGGGCCCTTCTGCCAGTGTTTGGTGCGGCCCCGTCACCGCAGTTGTGATTGTTGGTGAGCCTGCTGTTGGGGATTTATGTTCAACCCCTCCTTATGCCTTGGTGAGTCTGACCTAGCTCTATTAGCATAACTTCCATTCCCAGTGACAACATGAATAAAAGATGACTGGTGTGACCTCAGAAAGTGCCAAGATAGTATTGATGTAATGAGCCCAATATCTACTGTTTTATGCATCGCCATACAATAGCAATCTTAATAAAAGGTTAAACAGCATTATAAGGTGTGTATCTTTGATATTTCTCTGACTCACTGACTTTACTTTTTCATTCACTGTGGCTCCTTTAGGGATCACCAGCTATCAGAGTTATTTATTTTGTTTTGGCATTAGTCCGTTGGTCTGGTAAGTTTAATACAAAGCAAGATTAGCAAAAAGTTTTGCTTTCAGAGTCTTCATCATTTCACAGAATAATTTTTTGTTTACGTGGCATTGTTTTCTGCTCAACATAAGCCATCACTATTCATGAAATAGAAATTACTGCTTAGTCTCTGGCTTGAACACACCAATTTAATATTTAGAATTCCACATTATCAGTCCATTTTCTTGGCTTTTCACATGTTTCTGATTGTGAAAATCTAAAATGCAATCTTATTAATGAAAGCACCAGCCTTGTATTGCATTTTCTCCTTTTCACCTTGACATATTTAAAAAACCTGTTATGTGTGGAATTCTTAGATGTAGATACTCTGATTATCTTGCTCCAAAAAGCCCATTGAAAGAACTGTAAGTGCATGTAAAAAACAATCAGGGAATTTTCTCTTTCTGGAAATTTCTGACCAAACAACACCAGTCAGTTAAAGTTCTCATCGTCCTACAATGTAAATAGGCTGTGTAATAGGCAGGGAGGAAAAGGAAGATGAGAACATGGCAAACACATGTCTAAAGTAATATTACACCTTCTCAACAGCATCCTTTATTTTATTTTTCTAAGCAAAAGCACAGCTGGACTAATATTCATTATTTTAGCAACAAAGAGAAAATGGCATTCTCCATAACCTTCATTTAGATAACAAATCACAGTTCTCTTACGATTTCCTTTGCTTCCTTTTAAGGCCTGTTACTTAGAAAATAGGAAAATATGTTAACAACTAACACTTTGTGCTTCTTTAGACCTTCTAGAAAGATTAGAGCTCATTTTAAAATGGGGAATTTCTGAAATGTCTGTTTCTTTAAACCTCAGATTTACTATCTGACATTAGTTAGGGTATTCTGCATTTTGAAAGGGTGATGATGAAGCAACACACAGGACAAAAGTTTTTCCAAATATCTAACCATATTGCCTTGTTCATGTCATATATTGTTTAGGCATTGCATACATAACATAACGGAAGATGACCGGATATAAATTGACTAGGGATTATGCTAATAGCTGCTACTACTAAATATATATAATGGTGATTTGAGTATATCAAAATACAAAGTTAATCAGATCACATTCATTGAAGTTTTATTTTGGAAGAAAACAAACCACCCTATATCTTCAGCTTCTTTAACAGGTTGCTTCAGTGATGAGAAAATCGTGTAATATCTGTATATCTATTGAAGATTCTTGAGTGATTTTTTTTTAGAGAAAATTCATTCTAAAAACCCTGCTTAATTGTCTCCCTTCAATCTGATAGTGACTCTTACCAATGAGAGTTAATGCAGTTTTTTGTTTGGAGAAAAGTTTGCATGAAAATGGAAACCGTCCTAATCTTCATTAAGAAGATATTTGATGTTAACAGTACAGCACTAGAGAAGAGCCCAGATTGTACAATACTCAATGTAATGTAGATTTTATTATACACTTTAGAGAGGAATTCTTGATAAGAACTAAATAGATATGAACACATAACTACAAACCCAACCTTGAGATTGCCAGAGAGAAGAAAAAGTCACTGGCTGCCCCCCAAAAAATGAAAGCAGATGTCAGATGCAAGCAGCTGTGGACTGGGAAATTCAACAAAATTCCAATATTCAAATTGCTTCTCTAGATATGAACTGCTTGTTAACATAGCTTCAGACTTGATCTGAGCTGCCAGTGAACCATCTGTGTAAAATGAAAGTAATCTGCTGACGGTGTCCATCCAGGTAGGCATCAGCATCATTTGATTGGAAAAAGAACAACGCTAAAAGGTTTTCTGGTGAGTTTGTCAGGAAAGTATTATAGTAATTAACATCAGTTGTTATAACAGTGAACATTAGACCAAAGAGAAACAAGTGAGTGTTTGCCTCAATATTTAAGGACTATTTGAAGAGGGAAAAGAAACAATCCTTCATCCTAATGTTAGGCTTACAATGGAATATTCTGGGTAGGAATTGAGACTGAGGAACGAGATTGAGGATAAGGAGAAAATTACATTCCCAGCACCACAAAAGAGAGAATGATCAAGCACCTTGTGATGATGATGGAAATGTACCATAGGTTCACAAGCAAAGTGTTACGAAAATTATGAGCTTTTAAAAAATTAATTGCCACAGATCCCCTAGAGGATCAGAAAAAAACACTTTATTTTATTGTTATGTTTTGAATAAAATAAACATATGTAGATGCTGAAAGATTTGTTCACAAATAGGTCAGCTTGTGGCAGAAGTCTTTCATAATTCAAGATTCATCAGCCTGGGCAGGAGCTGAGAATAAGAGCAAGTAATCAAAAGTGACCCAAAGCATGACACCAGAGTTTCCAGATGGTATAGAAAAAAGTCCATAATTTATGATTGCCGGTGCAGTAAATAAATCTAAAACAATAGGCGTGGATGGGGAAGCAGTCACAGCTGACCAAAAGAGCAGTTGTAATGCAACCCAGAGAAAGCTGGGTGCCAGAAGTAATTGACATAGTCGTCAAATCAATTTCCTGGGGTGCAGACACTCAAGCACTCAATCTGATTCTGTATGCTGCACAGCATTCGGATTATACAGCTGCCTCTAATTCAGATAGCCTTAGCTCAATGTGAATCCAATTCGAGGAACTGTCTGGATGGAAGTGAACAGCAATTATTTCAGCTTCCTTTTTACAGGTCTACGGTTTTCTCGTCAAATTACTCTGTTTTGGAATCACATATATTTCATATTAATTGCTTAACGTGAACCTGATTTTTTTTCTCCTCTTGTGTACTATTTTCAATGACATTCATAAAATCCGTGACCTTTCCTCACTGGATACCAGTGGAATACCGTTTCAAAGCAAGAAGCCTATGTGCATAATGATGCTCTTCATGTTGACTATGGAAGCTGCCACTTAGGTTGTGTCATACCTAAGAAGACTGATTAATTATTTTTTTCAGTATTTCAATTCAATGCATGTTTTCAAAGATAAGATTAAATAATCTTTGACTGTAAATAATTTACTTAGTATTTATTTATTCATTCATCCAATGGTAAGAGAGTGACTGCATTGCATCAGACACTTGATAAGTAAGGAGATTGGAGACAAAATTATGTTTTCAAAGGGCTCACAGTTTAGTGAAAGACCAAGATAAGTAAAGAATCACGTAAGAAGAATTTTTTCAGACATTTAAGTTTGAATTCATTTATTTAATTTATCAGGAAGACAGAGAGAGCTCCCATATTCTGCTTCAGTCCCCAAATGCCAACAACAGCCCAGAGTGAATCTGGGACCTAGGAGCTAGAAATTCAATCCAGCACTCCCATAGGAGTAACCCAAGTTCTTGAGCCAAAACATGCTGCATTCTAAAGTACAAATTAGCAGGAAGCTGGAATCAAGTATGGAATCAGGGTTCTGGTGATGTCACCTAGCAGATAAAGCCAAAGTCTGCAATGAGGGAGTCCCATATGGGCACGGATTTGTGTCCAAGCTGCTCCACTTCCAATCCTGTTAATGGTCTGGGGAAAGAAGTGGAAGATGGCCCAAGTTCTTGGGTCCCTGCCACCAAGAGGGGAAATCCAAATGAAACTCCTAGTTCCTGGCTTTGGCCTGGCCCAACTATTGCTGCCATCTGGGGAATGAACCAGTAGATGGAAGATATCTCTTTCTCCCCCACCCCTTCTCTTTTTCTCTGTCTGCCTCTTTGTCTTTGTAAGCTCTAAAATATAAATACATATTTTAAAAAAAAAAGAGGGTACACATTCTCTAACTAAGGCAACTCAGGCACTTAGATGCATGATTTAGGCATCCCAATCAGCCTCTTTACTACTCGAAATGCCCACCTCAGTTGAAAAGAATTATAGGTAAAATATAAAGGTGAAGAGAGTATAAAGTGTTAATCAATGTATGAGTGTGTGTGGGGCGGTGTGTAGGGGGTATATATGGATCAAAAGGCAAAAGAAAAGGGGTGGAAATTTTTTTGGGGTTACAGAACATTTTTACACACTGTCATTGACTTGCTACTCAGAGTAACTGGTAAGAACACGATTGTCCCTATTTGATAATGCACAAGGGTCAAGGCACAGAAAGGCTTGGTCACTGAACCTAAGGTATAAACATGAGAATTAGGCCACAGTCTGAACAGAGTACTAGTTTGCTTCTTAGCAGAGGGTTTTCTCTGGTTCTGTGCCCAGTCGTTTATGCCAAGTTCCAAGTTTTCAGAAAATAGTAAGATGGGGTGACAGGTCAGACAGCATAATAAAAGAAGAAGAAAAATAAACATTAAAAATGCAAAATAGAAGAAAAAGAGGATGAAGACAAACACTTATATTAATTTTACAATACCACAAATGTGAAACAAGCTGGCTTTTGTCTTCCAGGGTAAATGAGAAGAAGGGATTTCCACAGGGAATGCAAGACTGACAGGATTTCTACGGCTGCACAGCATCTTTGTGAGGGCACATTAGAAAACGATAAATCACACTACCAATGAGCTATTTGTTTGCGATTAATTTAACATTATATCTTTGCAGGCAGGGGAGGTTGAAGGGTCAGGGAAAAGAGATAGTAAGTTGATTATGGGTGCAAACTGGCTGAGCCATCATCAAGCCTGGGAAACAAAGAATCACGGTGTGACAATGGTTAGTGGTGTTAAGGAGGCAGTGAAGACAACAGAACAATGGCAGGAGTTTGGATCCAGAAAAAATTCTGAGAAGGAAATGGAAAAATAATGAAAAAAAATAGCATAAAATCAAAGCAGCAAATAAACAATTACTTTGATAAGGAATCTGAAGTAAAAAGAAATGAAAAATTAAATCTGAGCTGATTTTTCATAAAGTTGCTCATGTGTTTATATAACAACATTTCCAATTTTAGAAAAATTAGAGAATGAATAATAGTAGGAAAAAAACAGAAAAATAGTTCTATGTCACGAAACAATCACAGCTGGCATTTTGTGGTACTTTCTACAGTCATTTTTCTCAAGACAACATATTTAAGTGTGAACAAAAGGTGGAAACTTGGGGAGTCCTCCAAGATGGCGGAATAGGGAAGGAGTGCACTGATAATCCGGGAAGAGATAGTTTAATAAAAGTGGAGATACTGTAGTTTCAGGTAAGAGCTAGGGAAAAAACTTCAGAGGAAACTTCCAGAACTAGTGGGACACAGTGGACCTCAGTGGAGGGCATGAGTGCCCATGGCTTGGGACCCCAGCCACCGATTCTATGCACCAGTGCTGGAAAGGGAGGGGTCAGGGCTCAGACATTGACTTCCTTCAAGCTTCAAGTAGAATAATTCAGCTGTGTGGAATTACTTCCCTTCTGAAGAGAGAGAGAGAGAGAGAGAGAGAAAATTTAACATGCCAAACCTGGGTGTGTCACCTTTGGCACACCCTTAACCCTAAAGAACTGAACAAAACTCTCTTACCACACCAATCACAAGCCTTTAAAGATCCACCAAGAGCAGACAGTCCATTTATTCCAGAGTTATATTATAACGAGAAAAGCCACCACAGCGAGGGAAAAAAAATAGAAGAAACCAATGAAAATCTCCTTAATGCCAAGCAACAAACACAGAAACAGAGAAACTAGAACAAGGGAGACATTATGACACCCCCAAATGAACATGACACTCCAATTCAAGATTATGAAGATGATGAGATAGAAGAAATGCAAGATACAGATTTCAAAAAATTTATAAGAAAATTTAGAAGTTCTCAAAAACAAATTCTTAAACTACAGAAATCCTTACTGTACAGAATAGAAAATCTCTCTCATAAAATGAAATCTTAAGGAGGAATCAAAATGAAATGAAGAATCTAGTAGAACATGAAATAGTGATATTGAAGAGAAATCAAAATGAAATGAAGAATTCAATAGATCAAATGACAAACACATTGGAGAGTCTTAAAAACAGAATCAGTGAAGCAGAAGAGAGAATATCGGACTCAGAAGACAGAGCACAGGAAAGTATACAGTCAAACCAAAGAAAAGAAGAGGAAATTAGAAATCTAAAAAATATTGTTGGGAATCTACAGGATACTATTTAAAAACCCAACATTTGGGTTCTAGGAGTTCCTGAAGGCATGGAGAGAGAGAAAGGATTAGAAGGCCTTTTTAGTGAGATAATAGCAGAAAATTTCCTGGGTTTGGAGAAGGACAGGCATCCAAGTACAGGAAGCTCATAGAACCCCCAATAAACATGACCAAAATAGAACCTCACCACAACACGTTGTAATTAAACTCACCACAGTGAAACAGAAAGAAAAGATTCTAAAATGTGCAAGAGGGAAACATCAGATTACTCTCAGATGATCTCCAATTAGACTCACGGCAGACTTCTCATCAGAAACCCTACAAGCTACAAGGGAATGGCAAGACATAGCCCAGGAACTAAGAGAGAAAAACTGCCAGCCCAGAATATTATATCTGCAAAGCTCTCATTTGTGAATGAAGGTGAAATAAAGACCTTCCATAGCAAACAGAAATTGTCACTGCTCATCCAGCCCTGCAAAAGATGCTTAAAGATGTGTTACACACAGAAACACAGAAACACGGTCATCAATATGAAAGAAGGGAAAGGAAAGAAAGCTCACAGCAAAAGATCATAGGAAGTTCAAAGCATATATTAGAAAATATCTTTGAGAAATGGCAGGGCAATGTTACTACTTATAAATAGTCACATTGAACGTTAATGGCCTGAACTGTCCAGTTAAAAGACACCGATTGTCTGATTGGGTTAAGGAACAAAACCCATCTATTTGCTGCTTACAAGAAACATATCTTTCCAGCAAAGATGCATACAGACTGAAAGTGAAAGGCTTGAAAAAGATATACCATGCCAACAGAAATGAAAAAAGAGCAGGCATAGCCATCTTAATATCAGAAAAAATAAACTTTAACAAAAAACTGTTAAGATAGACAAAGACGGGTACTATATAATGATTAAGGGATGAATCCAACAGGAAGATATAACGATTATAAATGTTTATGCACCTAATTATAGGGCACTGGCTTATTTAAAAGGTATGTTAAGGGACTTAAAGTGAGACTTAGACTCCAATACAACAGTACTTGGGGACTTCAATACTCCACTCGCAGAAATAGGCAGATCAACCGAACAGAAGATCAACAAGGAAACAGTAGATTTAAATGACACAATACCCCAAATGGATCTAATGGATATCTACAGAACTTTTCATCCTATACTTAAACAATTTACATTCTTCGCAGCAATACATGGAACCTTCTCTAGGATTTACCACATACTAGGCCATAAAGCAAGTCTCAGAAAATTCAAAAGAATTAGAATCATACGATGCAGCTTCACAGACCATAGAGGAATGAAGGTGGTAATTAGCCACTCAGGAATCCCTAGAGCATATGCAAACATATGGAGATTGAACAACACGCTCCTGAATGAACAGTGGGTCATAGAAGAAATCAAAAGAGAAATCAAAAACTTTCTGGAAGTAAATAAGGATAACAGCACAACATACCAAAACTTATGGGATACAGCAAAAGCAGTGTTAAGAGGAAAGTTTATATCAATAGGTGCCTACATCAAGAAATTGGGAAGGCACCAAATAAATGAGCTTTCAATTCATCTCAAGGATCTAGAAAATCTACAGCAAATCAGACCCAAATCTAGTAGGAGAAGAGAAATAATCAAAATCAGAGAAGAAATCAAAAGGATTGAATCCAAAAAAAATTACAAAAAAATCAGCCTAATGAGGAGCTTGTCTTTTGAAAAAATGAAAAAAATTGATACCCCATTGGCCCAACTAACTAAAAAAAGAAAAAACCCAAATCAATAAAATCAGAGATGAAAAAGGAAACGTAACAACAGACACCACAGAAATCAAAAGAATCATCAGAATTACTACAAGGACTTGTATGCCAGCAAACAGGGAAACCTATCAGAAATGGATAGATTCCTGGACACATGCCCCTACCTAAATTGAACCAGGAAGACATAGAAAACCTAAACAGATCCATAACTGAGACGGAAATTGAAACAGTAATAAAGTCCCTCCCAACAAAGAAAAGCCCAGGACCAGATGGATTCACTGCTGAATTCTACCAGACATTTAAAGAAGAACTAACTCCAATTCTTCTCAAACTATTCAGAACAATCGAAAAAGAGGGAATTCTCCCAAATTCTTTCTATGACGCCAGCATCACCTTAATTCCTAAGCCAGAGAGAGATGCAGCATTGAAAGAGAATTACAGACCCAATATCCCTGATGAAGATAGATGCAAAAATCCTCAATAAAATTCTAGCCAATAGACTGCAACAACACATCAGAAAGATCATCCACCCAGACCAAGTGGGATTTATCCCTGGTATGCAGGAATGGCTCATTGTTCGCAAATCAATGTGATACACTGCATTAACAGACTGCAGAAGAAAAACCATATGATTATCTAAATAGATGCAGAGAAAGCAGTTGATAAAATACAGCACCCTTTCATGATGAAAACTCTAAGCAAACTGGGTATAGAAGGAACATTCCACAATACAATCAAAGCAATTTATGAAAAACCCATGGCCAACATCCTATTGAATGGGGAAAAGTTGGCAGCAATTCCATTGAGTTCTTGTACCAGGCAGGGATGTCCACTCTCTCCACTGTTATTCAATATAGTTCTGGAAGTTTTAGCCAGAGCTGTATAGGCAAGAAAAAGAAATTAAAGGGATACAAATTGGGAAGGAAGAACTGAAACTACACCTCTTTGCAGTTGATATGATTCTTTAGTTAGAGGATCCAAAGAACTCTACTAAGAGACTATTGAACTCATAAAAGAGTATGGCAAAGTAACAGGATTTAAAACTAATGCACAAAAATCAACAGCCTTTGTATACACAGGCAATGCCACAGCTGAAGAAGAACTTCTAAGATGAATCCAATTCACAATAGCTACAAAACAACCAAATACCTTGGAATAAACTTAACCAAGACATTAAAGATCTCTACAATGAAAATTACAAAACCTTAAAGAAAGAAATAGAAGAGGATACCAAAAAATGGAAAAATCTTCCACGGTCATGGATTGGAAGAATCAATATCATCAAAATGTCCATTCTCCCAAAAGCAATTTATAGTTTTAATGCAATACCAATCAAAATACCGAAGACATTCTTCTCATATCTGGTAAAAATGATGCTGAAATTTTTTTGAGACACAGGAGAGCTCGAATAGCTAAAGCAATCTTGTACAACAAAAACAAAGCAGGAGGCATCACAATACCAGATTTCAGGACATACTACAGGGCAGTAGTTATCAAAACAGCCTGGTACTGGTACAGAAACAGATGGATAAACCAATGAAACAGAATAGAAACACCATAAATCAACCCAAACATCTACAGCCAACTTATATTTGATCTAGGATTCAAAGCCAATCCCTGGAGTAAGGACAGTCTATTCAATAAATGATGCTGAGAAAATTAGATTTCCACATGCAAAAGCATGAAGCTAGACCCTTATCTTTCACCTTACACAAAAATCCACTCAACATGGATTAAAGACTTAAATCTATGGCCGACACCATCAAATAATTAGAGAACATTGGAGAAACCCCGCAAGATACAGGCACAGGCAAAGACTTCTTGCAAAAGACCCCAGAGGCACAGGCAGTCAAAGCCAACATTAACAATTGGAATTGTTTCAAATTGAGAAGTTTCTGCACTGCAAAAGTAACAGTCAGGAAAGTGAAGAGGCAACCAACAGAATGGGAAAAAATATTTGCAAACTATGCAACCAATGAAGGTTTAATAAAAACAATCTACAAAGAGATCAAGAAACTCCACAACAACAAAACAAGCAACCCACTTAAGAGATGGGCCAAGGACCTCAATAGACATTTTTCAAAAGAGGAAATCCAAGCAGCCAACAGACACATGGAAAAATGTTCAAGATCACTAGCAATCAGAGAAATGCAAATCAAAACCACAATGAGGTTTCACCTCACCCCGGTTAGAATGGCTCACGTTCAGAAATCCACCAACAATAGATGCTGGAGAGGATGTGGGGAAAAAGGGGCACTAATCCACTGTTGGTGGGAATGCAAACTGGTGAAGCCACTATGGAAGTCAGTCTGGAGATTCCTCAGAAACCTGAATATAACCCTACCACACGACCCAGCCATCCCACTCCTTGGAATTTACCCAAAGGAAATTAAATTGGCAAACAAAGAAGCTGTCTACACCTTAATGTTTATTGCAGCTCAATTCACAATAGCTAAGACCTGGAATCAACCTAAATGCCCATCAACAGTAGACTGGATAAAGAAATTATGGGATATGTACTCCATAGAATACTGTACAGCAGTTAAAAACAATGAAATCCGGTCATTTGCAATAAAATAGAGGAATCTGAAAATCATTATGCTGAGTGAAATAAGCCAGTCCCAAAGGGACAAATATCATATGTTCTCCTTGATCAGTGACAACTAACCGAGCACCTAAAAGGAAACCTGTTGAAGTGAAATGAGAAACAATGACTTGATCATCCCTTGTCCTGACTGTCACGGAACAACTTACTACTTTATTCCTTTTAGTATTTTTTTGTTCTACTTAATACTATTGGTTAAAATTTTAATTAATACACAATTATTCTTAAGTGTTTAAATTTAACTGAAAAGTGATCCCTGTTAAATATAAGAGCGGGAATAAGAGAGGGAGGAGATGTACAGTTTGGCACATGCTCAATTTGTCTTGCCCCAAATGGAAGAGTTAGAAATTTATGGGGGGGGGGGGCAAGCCACTGTAAACTAAAAGCTGTGCTTTGGAAATTTATATTTATTAAATAAAAGTTTAAAAAAAGGTGGGAACTTTTGTTTTCCTTTTTATACCAATATTTTGTCATAAACATTTGCAATGATATGTAATTAATCTTATATGCATTTCCTTTCACATGACTTAATAGCATAAGAAAATAACTTACTGCTACTTAGCTTTGCAAATAAATATTTTGGTTAGTGGATCATTTCCAAAAGTGTGGATTACCTGGTTTGTTCTACTTGAAGATTTTTATGTGTAAAATAAGACAAATACACCCTCACAGTTCATAGATATAGTGAATAATTAAATTTTTAATAAATTTGGCTTAGAACAAATTATATGTATATTGTTTTGTCCAGTAATACAATTAATGAAGGAAATCTATACTGTGAATTTCCTTGAGTTTTTAAAGACAACTCAGGACCAAGTAGGAACCCATAATTTGTGTCAACTACATAAATAATTTACTTTTGGAATCAAGCTACCTTCAAGAAAAAAATGAAGATGGGAAAATGCATGGACTTTATTTTATTAATACAGAAATGTAAGAAAAAAAAACACACAGAAAGACCATGTTGGAAATAGTTAACACTATTCTTTTTTGTAAATTCTATTAACAATAGTTATATGTTTTTATGGTATATAGTGTGACATTTTAATGCATGTATACATTGCATTAAACTGATCATAGGATAATCAACAGCTTTCCCTTGTTTGACATAACTGTATGATTGTAAGCTTGTAGCTCCTTTTCTCTTTGTTCATACAATATATACAAATTTGGGGGAACTATAGTCTTCTCACTAAGTTGCATAAACTGAAGAAAGTATTCCTTCTATCTAACTGATTTGGTGCCCATATCAAATCTCCCTTTGTCTCTCCCTACTCTACCCTCATGCTCCATTAATCACTATATTGTGTTCCAATAGAGTTTTCTTAGGTTCCACATAAGAGGGAGAACATGTATGTTTGCTTTTCTGTGTCTGTCTTCTTTCACTTAATATGTCCTCCAATTGAATCTGTTTTTCTGCAAATGTCAGTATTTCATTCTTTTTGTAGCTGACTAATATTCCATGGCAATTATATACACAATTATATACACATTTTCTTAATCCATTCTTCTGATGATAGATACCTTGGTTGATTCCATATCTCGGTTACTCTGAACAGTGCTGCAATAAATATGGTGGAGCTTGTGTCTCTTGGATATAATGATTTCATGTCTTTTTAATGTATTTCTAGTAGTGGAATTGTAGGGTCACATGGAAGATCTATTTGTAGTTTTTTTTAAGAAATTTCCATAGTATTTTCTATGATAGTTGTAAATAGACAGTCTCACCAACAGTACATGAATTCTCCTTTCTCTACATCATTCTATCATCTATTATTGTGACGTTTTTATAATAGTCTTTCTGCCAAAGAGTGAGATGGTATTTCATTGTGGTTTTGATTTTCATTTCCCAGATAGCTAGTGATGTTAAGCATTTTGTTATTTTTTTAGCCATTTGCATTTCTTCTTTTGAGATTTTTTTCTGCATTTCTTAATTACATAGTTACTTTTTGGTTTTGAGTTTTTTGATTGCCTTATATATTCTAGATGTTAACCCTGTGTCACGTAATCAGCTGGAAAATATTTTAACCAATTCTATCAGATGTTTATTCCCTTAGTTGTTTCCCTTGTTTTGAAGAAGCTTGAGTTTATTATATCCTCTTTTCCCAGTTTGTGCTTTTGAGGTCTTACTTCAAAAAGTCATTGCCTACACCAATGTCTTGAAGTATTTCTCCTGTTTTCTTCTGGCAATTTCATATGTAGGCCTGATCCACCATGAGCCAGGAGCTTCTTTAGGGTCTCCCATGTGCATATAGAGGCCCAGGCACTTAGGTCAACTTCCACTGCTTTCACAGGCCACAGCAGAGAGTTGGATCAGAAGAGGAGCAGCTAGAACGTGAACAGGTTCCCATATGGGATGCTGATGCTGCAAACAGAGGCTTACCTACTGCACAACAGTGCTGTCTCCCTCCCCTCTTTCTCTTTTTTTCAACAGGGGACCTAAATCTCTTGTGGGAGCCTCAGGGCTGTAGAAGCTATAGCCATAGCAGTTGAAGGGTCATTTAAGTTAACTCTAGGTCAACCTCTTGAAGTACTTACTCCTGATCAATAACAGGGGCTCTTGAGGCTAAAGGTCATCCATTATTAACAGTATATAAATTCTTGGGGCCGGCGCTGTGGTGTAGCTGGTAAAGCCACCGCCTGCAGTGCCTGCATCCCATATCCAGTCCAGGTCTCAGCTGCTCTATTTTCAATGCAGCTCTCTGCTATGGCCTGGGAAAGTGGTAGAAAATGGCCCCTGCACCCACATGGGAGACCAGGAAGAAGATCCTGGCTCCTGGCTTTGGAATGGCTCAGCTCCGGCTGTTGTGGCCATTTGGGGAGTGAACCAGCAGACGGAAGACGTTTCTCTCTCTTTCTCTCTCTCTCTCTCTCTCTGCCTCTCCTCTACCTGTGTAACTCTGACCTCAAATAAATAAATAAATAAACCTTTAAAAAACAGGATATAAATTCTTAAAATATTAGGGAGTCAGATGATCGAGATTTAATTCCCTCTTATGTAGAAACTATGGAATACTCATACGTCAGCTGACTAAAGCATGAGACACTACTTAATCTTGATGCTGAATGCTTTACTGATGGGAGAGTTACACGTATGAAGGAACTAGAATGGGATGTGCAGAGGTTAGCCTACATAAATTTATAGAGGCAAAAGCCCTGCAACCCAATATCTCTGCCCAAGGCTAAGCTTAGTGCTTTCAGTTGTGCCTGCTACTGACACTAAATATAGTTACAGACTCCAAATATGCCTTTTAATCTTAAGTATCCATGTAGCCATGAAAGAGGCTTACTTAGTGTAGTTTCCCAATTAAATATCATGAGGAGGTGTTGAAATTGCTGTAAGAAGTATTTATGCCCATGGACATTGTGTTAATTCACTGTCAGAGATATCAAAAGGTGGATACTCAGATCATTAAAGGAAATAACTTAGCTGACAGAGCCACAAAGATGGCACCTTTAATGGTTTTAGAGAGTCAGACAACTTTGATCCATGCCTTGGGATACTTAGCGTCAAGTCCCCAATACTTGGACCTGGTGTTGTGGCACAGTAGGTTAAGCTACCACCTATGATGTCTGCTTCCTATTAAGCTCCACTTCGGATCTTAGCTACTCCAATTCTGATTCAACTTCTTATTAATGCTCCTAAGAAGTTGACCCAAATGGCTGGGCCCCGGATACCCATGTGGGAGATCGAGATGGCATCCAGATCCTTGGCTTTTGTCTGGCCCAGCCTTGGCCATTCTCTCTTTCTTCCCCCCCTCCCCCTTCCCTCTCTCTCTCCTTCTCTCTCTCTCTCTGTTACTCTGCCTTTCAAATACATAAAATAAATCTTTAAAAATGTTCCCAATACCCCTCAGCAGTCATAGGCAAATGAAAAGGGACTGCAAATATGAATTCTTGGATTTTGGATCAAAGCAAGAATATGCTAAGGTATGGTTAAAACACAATTGCAAGACCTTTCTTTCCTAGACAGAGCAATAGAAAGTTATTAAGTTCTTACTTAGTGTCCTCAACTTTGGAAAAGATCCCATGATTACAATAGTGACCTAACTGATTGGAGGACAGGGATTGGAGGGCAGGTTGTGAAAGAGATACTAAAGGCTTGGGAACTATGCTTCCAAACAAGCCATATCATCACCCAATTTCTTCCCCTCTCAGCCGACCCATACAACATCTGGGTACCCAACCAGGGGAAGATTGACAAGTAGATTCAAATGCCCCCTGCTGGAGGCTTTAAGTATCTCTTGATAGTCATAGGTAGCAAGCCTTGTAAACTTGAACAAAAAAGGCAACAGAAGGGGCCAAAGTTATTATTAAGAAATACTAACCCATGCTTTGAGTCACCATGAGTCCTCCAGTAGGACAATGGCCTTTCCTTCACTCCTAATTGAACAAACATCTAATCCTTAACAACTATTTGTAAGTTGCATATTTTCTGGAGGCCAGATTTTCAGAAAAAAGTAGAAAATGCAGATCAGAACTTAAAGTTGACTCTAGAACAATTATGCCAACAAACTTCTGTTAACAAGTTTAGTTTATTATCTATTGCCTACTTGAGAATAAGAACAGCTCACAAAAACACTCTTAAACTCAGCCCTTTCTGAATGCTACATGGAAGACCTTTACTGACTACTGACTTGCTGTGTGATTCAGACACTAGCCAGAAAGCCATATTATCAGCCTAAGCTAGGTACAACAAGAATTGCAAGAATATGGGAGCAACATACTCTCTGAGTCAACTCAGTTTCATCTTCAACCTTGGCACAACTGGGCTTCAATAATAGGTCTTCAATTTTCTTATTGCTATAATTATTTTCCTAATATTTGCCTTAACCTGTGCTCCAACTGAGACCCTTAAAATTTTTAAATTAAGACATAAAATATCTTGCTATGGGTACCATAACAATGTTATCACTATTCTGGAGGTTCTCATTACCTCCTGCAGAAAAGGATGAAATACCAACAGCGTGATTAATCATAACTACAAGGGAAAAGTTGACTAATTGTAAGATTTACCACTAACATTCCCAGACTCACAATAAGCCCACAAGATACAATTGTTGAAACAGTTTTCTTAAATAATCACACTTAAGCCAAATCCTTCTCAATTCTCCTCAAACTACACTCATTAGTTCACTGTGCTCCAAAGGAGATAATCATGTGATATCTGTTAATGTGAATTTACCCTTTGGTTTTCCCACTGATATCTGGTTTATGAAGACCTACTTAGGCCCGACTGATGGCAGAAATTACCAGAAGTCTACAGAATGGGAGACACTCTCTCTGCATCGAAGATTTAATAATTTTTACCTGTGAAAGTCAAAATTGAGACTTGAAAACTTTTCCTTGCCCTTAAGCCTCTGTGCAGCAACTGAATACTACATAATCTGCAGACACTACCAGTCTGATCTTAGTGGCTCACATTATGCCCACCCTTTTGTAGGATTTCCTGGCCAATGAATTGACAACTAATTATACATGGGTGAATGCTCAACACGAAGTTTGGCTACAAGCAGCATCTCCGTCTATGAAATATCAAGTCTAATTAGAAAGAAATTGGCCATTGGACTGATCTTGGGAGGCATAGGGTCGGCCATTGTATTATTAGCTGCTCCTTTGGAGACTTTGCTTACCACAAAGAAACTATCAAAACCACACTCTGACCATGTAGAATCTGGTACAAATCACAGATGATGCTCTTGGTCACCTACAGACAATTTTGGCTCCCTGGAAGTAGTGGTTCTTGACAACAGTCTTGCCTTTCATAATTTAATGGCTAAACAATGTGGAATATGTGCTGTAACAAGCAAAATCTGCTGTACTTACATTAACAATTTAGGCACAATGGAATCAAATATTAAGAAGATTTATGACCAATGTAAATAGTTTTAGATTCCTTTGGACATGGAGCACCAGCAGCTAACTTTATCTGGTCTGCAGTAAAAGAAGCCCTTCCAAACCATCTGGTTTCTACGTATCAAGATTGCTAATGGCTATAATCTTGTTGTTTTTTGACCCATGTCAGTTCAGTCTACTTGTTAAGTATGTCTACTATAGAATGGAACAATTCCACTTCAAGTTGATGGTCATTCAAGGATTCCAACTGCTGGCAACTGGGCTGGACTCAAGTCCTAATTCAACTGCTCCACTGCTGGGGGCGCCCTAGATGGGGGTATCCAGAGAATTCCATGCCCTGGGTAGGCTGTGGAGACAAGTCCATACACAACATTGAATAAGTTAACAGAAGACAGACTATCACCCCTCATCAACCACTTAAAATTAAGGGATGGAATTATCTGAGGAGGCAATTTTCTGAGTTCCTATTATCTCAATAACCACAGGATATGGATTCAAGTCCTCTTTTTCTGATGATAAACAGATTCATACCAGTTTATCTGAAGGTAAACCAGGCTCATACCAGTTTAGGAGACCAAATATGACCAATAGGTCATTATAGGCTCATTTTAATACATTAGCCTTCTAGGTGACATACCCACCAGATGCCATGACAGAACACATTGGGGCACATAAATAGTTAAAAAGAGTGCTATCTGGATTCTGTGAAATTTCTACCTATTTCCCAGAAGAACTATGAACACTATAGTCCCTTACTAAAATGTACCTCTCCTTTTATGAAATAATCCATATAATGTTAAATTCAGTTCAGAGATGGGGCACTCTCCTTTTGTAGGACCCACTGTGGAGTATATATCTGTTCTTTCTCAAGAAAATGCTTGCTGCTCTACTAGTCATTATTGTCTTCTTGCTCCTAAATTTCTCCTTGAAGCAAAGTCAAGGATCTGAGCAGCTCCCACTGTCCAGTATTTTAAATTTCAATATATTTATTCACCCAAAGAACACATTTTTAAATTAATACACTACATAAAAGAGATTTGTAAAAATTATTTTATTTTTCTAAATGAGTGTCTTTCATTCTAAAACCCTAGAGATAACAAAAGATCTTTGATGTAAAGAAGAATAATCTAATAATTAACCCCAGAATTTTCTGCACAATACTAAAACTGAAAGCAAACTGAATCAGTATAGTGATGAAGGAAATGCCAGACCTAATGGATCCAAGATATCAAGTATTTTCCTCCTAGTCAAGAAAACAATGATGTATACATCCCACACATTTTTTAAAAGGAAACTTCTCTCATCATGTTTTCATGACTGATAATCATGTAGTGCTTCTTTCAAAGCTAGATTGAGGACTAATTTCTTTGTGATTTTTTTTCCTGTTGATTGCTATAATGCACTTATGTGAAGTAGATGTCTATCCTTCTAACCACCACAGACAGTATGTAGACACAGTCCCAGCTGGAGCTGGGACAATCTGAAGCCAGGAGCCAGGAACTTCTTCAGGGTCTCCTACATGGATGGACTTATGCCACCTTTTACTGCTTTTGCAGGTCAAAGCAGAGAACTGGATTGGAAGAGGGGCATCCAGGAATTGAACCAGCACCCATATGGGATACTAGTTCTGCAGGAAGCGGCTTAACCCACTAATGCCACAGTGCCAGCCTCTGAGGAATTTCTTTCTCTAAAGGACATGAAAATAGCACTTCAAGATGGTCCATTTAAGACAATTCCGTATATGCAAATGTAATTCAGTGATTTCCTAAAACTGACTTTAAAAGTATACAAATTAAGTTTCAGTGTAGACAACATCAGCCCAGTGGTTTTCAGACCTTTAGCTATTATGGAATGATGAGAAACTTCATGATTCTCACTATGGCATGAGATTAAATTGAGTCAATGTGTGAAATCTCTGCAGAAAATAGATAGGAGTAAAGATGCAATTTTATTCTTCCAGATAATTCCTCAGAGTGAAAATAAGCACTAGCCATGAATTTGGATAAAACCAGGGTAATACTAATGCAAACATTCATTAAATTTTTTGCTGGTTTTATTTTCCGGAAACTCTATTGAATTTCCCACAGTCAGACATTGTATGTTCTTAGAATTTTGTAGTTTATTGATTTGGGAAGACAGTTTAACATAAGGTTATCTGGGAAGTTTCCAAATTAATATTCAATGGATAAGTGCTCATTTGTTTATGTTGTCTCTCATTCTATCATATTTGTCAGTTCCAAGATGTTTGCAATTGGAGTAAAATTGGGGAAAAATCAGGATAATAAGAAACCTCTAAAGCTTCAACAATTTTTCTTAACTTTTCTTCAATGTAAGATTAATTTAGATTCTTTAATTAATGCATCATCCCTTCATCCAATATAAGAATCCACCAGTAGTATCCTAGCTTGGAAGCAAAGAGTTTTGACCACATAACACAGATTGACTGAAGGGTCTCCTCTCAATTTAGGCTTGATGACTCTAAGAACTCATTTACAGAACAGAAACTGCCCTTCTAAATTAGACATGTTATGTGTTGGATCTAATCCTGATGAATTTCACATCTATAATTTCCCCTTCAAAAGAGACAGGTATAATCAAGGTCATGACATTTCTTCCAGACATCACACAATTGATTTCTCACTTCTGTTTTGTTTTGAAAATGCAGAACAGGCATTCAAGGGCTAAATATCAATACCATGAAAAATGGAATGATGTCAAGAAGAACCATTTGCAGCTGACTATGTGCCTGCTCTAAAATCCAGTTACACAGCTCAGCAAATACATGGCATGCACTTGTCTAGAGGAAGATGGACTGCAAATAAATTATTAAGGTTTTTCTACTGGCGGATGGGACATTTTCACATAGACTGAACTGCGTGTCATCACATATGGCGAAAGGATAAACAGGCACAGACCAGCTTGAGAAAAATTGATAGTGACGGGGGTACATCCTGATTCATAACCACTTCTTTCCAGATTAAGAAAGCTGCAAATAGCAATTTCTATGATAATCCTGTAGAACCCTTTACAGATCTGTAAGATCACTACCCCAAAATTTAAACATACATACAAACCACCGCTGATTAAAAACTGAAGAGTTTTAATTTATGCTTCAGATATTTGCTGGATCTCTAACCAAACGGCACTTAAAGGGGGGGGGGGTGAGCTAGCCTATGTAGGTATTTAGAAAGTAAAAGGTGAAAATTATTCTCTCAGAACTGACATTGTGGTACAGTGAATTAAGCCACCATTTGCAACATCAGCATCGCATATAAAAGTGCTAGTTCAAGTACCAGCTGCCCCACTTCCAATCCAGTTCCCTGCTAATGCACCAAGAAAAGCTGCAACAGACAACCTAAATGATTGGGCCCCTGCCATACACATTAGAGAGCCAAATGGTGTTTGTGGCTCCTGATTTCAATCTGGTGCAGCCCTGGCAGCCATTTGGGGAGTAAACCAAAAGATGGAAGGCATCTTTCTGTCTGTCTAACTCTGCCCCTCTGTAACTCTGTCTTTTATATGAACAAATGAATAAATCTTTTTTAAAAACTGGCTTTCTTGTTATTGTACACTGGGAAAATATGATGGGCTCTTTTCATTGTTAGGAACTATTCTGTTTCCTCACAGTCACAGGTGTCTATTTGTCTCTGCCAATGTTTACAAAAGGAAATTATTTGTGGCAAAAGGTGATTGGCAACTTTGACTTTGGATAAGGAATTCAAAGAGGCTACTGCCAACATTTTTTCTTTTATAAAAAGCCAAAATAATAATTATTAAGAAGTGGTGAAAAGAGAGGTCTAAGAACTAAAAGAAAAACAAGGAAAGAAAAAGCACTCACTGCTCTTCAGTGTGTAAAATATGCAAAGAATTGGAATATAGAAGGTAAAATATTAAAAAAAAAGCATTGGGGAGTCCATCCTTTCCATGAATAGCTGGAAAAGTCAGTGAAAAAAATTTTACTAGCAGCCTAAGCATCAACTCCAAGAAAGATTGCCTAACTAAATTTATATCCAGTTTTCTGCATTCTGTTTTCTGTTAAGGAGTGTGGGGTGAAAAGATACTTTGGTGGATTGTATGGCTCACAACAATTATCTAACAAATCTCACTTGGACCTATATATGTTTGAGGGATTCAGAAGAGTTTTTGCTGTTGCTTTTTCATTATTATTTTCTAGAATTATTACCTATGGATGAAGACCAGTTTCTGATCTGAATAACACAATCATTAAGTAGAAGATCATTGTAGGTACTAAATATTTTTCATCCTGATAGGTATCTCTGTAATATCGAGATGGCATCTAAACTTTTATTGAATTTCTCAATATGACCTCACTACAACCAATTGGGTAATGTATTAATCTGATTGATTGGAAATTGTTTCTAGAGAACTTTCTACCCTCACCAGCATCTGATTTTATACTTTCTTCAGAGAAGACACAAAAATCATAACCAAGTATCACAATAAGACACATCTAGGTAGTTTGAGAGACTCACTTTTTTTCAACGCAGAACCTCAGCAAAAGCTGGAACAAGGATGTGACTTGATCGGTGGAGAAACTGCTGACAATAGAGACTGTCAGAGACTTCTTTGACTAGGATTTTCCCCTGTGACCTCTATAAGTCCAAAATCTGGGTCCCTTTCCTGTAACCCTGTTGATGGTGTATCCTTTGCAATTCTACCTGACTTGAGCACTCTAACCACCACAGCTAACTGAACTGACATGTTCATAGGCTTCTCAGCTAATAATTTCTTTCTCCCAAAATGCAATAGAATATTCCCCTTTTGGAATTGGGATGTGTATTTTTGTTAGAAAGAGAGTGTGGGTCTCTAATTCTCTTAGGAAAAGCAACTGCAAGACAAAATTGGCAAATCTGACTTCCCTATCTCAGAAGTTTGGTGACTGGTCTCCTGGACACACAACTTTGTTTTGAATACAACTTGGCTATGACTTCTTTTTCTGAACTGTCCCAGAACTCTGAAAACATTCAATCTTGAATGGTAAGTCTGTGTATGTGTGGGTTTGTTTTATTCTGCCAATAAAGTTAATAAAGCATTTTTCTAATTTCTTGTGTACAGTAAGTATTTTAGTCCTCATACCACCCTATGGAGTAGGTAGTATCATTAATCACATTTTAATGATAATGAAAATAAGTCATGGAGTTAAACACTTTGCCAGAGCTCATCTAGCCAGAGTTGCAGAGTGCAGATTGTGATCTGACTCCAACCTTCCAGTGTACGCTGTCTTCCAATTTGCAATGCCACAAGGAAATAAGCATAACATTTGCATGATGCAAAAATTCACAATAAAAATATTCTGTTAAAGGAGGTTATTTTGTGCCACTGAATGAGTCTTCAAGTCTTTCTCTTTAGAAGTGACTCTTGCTCTAAGTTTTAGATTATTCTATGCATATGAGTAAATATGGCATTTTGTCCACCTTTTAAACATAGATTTCAGCTTATCAAATACAACTAATATTTTGGGATTTTTTTCACTTGATTTTGCAGTTCTTTTATATCAATTTATAAAGCACTGCTTCATTCTTTTTAAAGGCCTTGATATTTTCCCATGCATGAGTGTAACAAATTTATTTGACCAATCTTCAATTATACAATAAATTTATAGCAAATCATTTGCCACAAATGATTTCCTACATGTCAAGTTACACATCTACAAATTTTTCAGTAAGATCACTTTTTAAGAATGGGATCCTGAGTTTAAAACATCTCTATTTTTAATATTTATTGCCAGATTGTCCATTATCAGGACATAACCAGGGGTTATGTTAACTTTAATTCCCACCAGCAATGTGTGTTTCCCCCAATCCCTTGTCAACAGAGTACAGGCTACGGATTGTGCCAATTTACCCCTGGATCTTTGCCACACTCACAAGTGAAAACGGTATTTCATTATAGTTTTAGTCTGAATTTTTGCTTAGGCTAAGCTAAGTATTTCCCCCTTTTTTAAAATTTATTTTTGCTTTTTATAACAGCAGTGTTAACAGAGAGAGATGGAGATGGGGGAGGGAAGGAGAAATGTGTATGAGAGAAAGAGAGAGGAGAGAGAGAGAGAGAGAGGAGAGAGAGAGGTCTTCTATACCTTGAGTCATTGGTTCACTCCTGGAGTCCCCACAATAGTCAGGGCTGGGAGAGGCTGAAGCTAGGAGCCTGGATCTCCATCAAGGTCTCCCACATGAATGATGGGGTTCCCAAGTACTTGGGCTATCTTCCACTGCAGTGTGTGCATCCTTTTCATTTTTTCCACTTATGTTGTCAGACTTTTACTTGCAGATTTTTTTAGGAACAATTTCCAAGTAAAAAGGCTACCCTTTGATATTATGTAAATTGTAATTCTTTTACAGATTGGCATTTGTTTTTTGAATTATTTATTTTAAACTATGAAGGAATTATTTATATGTAATTTACTAAATCAATTATTTGTTTCAGTGAGTTCAGGGATTTATTCCACACTTAACAAAAATCATAGATTTCCTGGAATTAAAAAAGGAAATTCTATTTTGTTTTAATATTTTACAATTGCATTTGTATTTTTTATGTTTCTATCATTGATCCACGTGGAATTCATTACTAAGTAAAAAGTAGAGTTAAGACTTAGCTTTTTCTTTCTCTGGTTTACCAAACATTTCTGTTTCGCTGCCTTCATAGTATTATTTAAGTAATATTACTCTACTCTTTGGAAATACTAGTTATACCAGAATTTTTAATTGATGGACCCATTGGTGTATTTCCATATAACTCTATTCCATTGATTTGTATATATCTGTTGCAGTACAAAACTCTATCATTGTTTCCATTTTTTTTTTTTTTTGACAGAGTTCGACAGTGAGAGAGAAAGAGACAGAGAGAAAGGTCTTCCTTTTTTCTGTTGGTTCACTCCCCAGATGGCCGCTATGGCCTGCGCTGCGCCAATCCGAAGCCAGGAGCCAGGTGCTTCCTCCTGGTCTCCCATGCGGGTGCAGGGCCCAAGCACTTGGGCCAACCTCCACTGCCTTCCCGGGCCACAGCAGCAAGATTGACTGGAAGAGGAGCAACCGGGACAGAATCCGGCACCCCAACTGGGACTAGAACCTGGGGTGCCAGCACCACAGGTGGAGGATTAGCCAAGTGAGCCACGGCACCGGCCAGTTGTTACCATTTAATACTACATTTTATATCTAGTAATACAAGTCATGTCTCATGATCTTGCAATGTTTTGGTTTTTATTGTTCAAGTTTTTTGTATGAATATAAGACTTTTGCTTATCTGGTTTTTAAAAATACATTTTAATGCTTATTTATTTTCATCTACTTGGAAGGGCAGAGTGAGGAGAGAGAGAGAGAGCGCGCATGCAATATTCCATCTCCTGGCTCACTCTGCAACTATCCAGGCTGGGCCAGGTTCAAGCCAGGAGTCAGGAACTATCCAGGTCTTGAATTGAGTAGTAGGGGCCTGGGCACTTGAGCCCTCATCTACTGACTCCAGGAATGCTTTTCCAGGAAGATGGGTTGGAAGCAGAAGAAGTGGAACTCAAATTGGCACTCCAATACGGGATCCAGACAGCCCCATTTGGCAGCTTAATGTGCTGAGCCACAATCCCTGCCTCCTAATTTTTTAATGATCACAGTAACATTATACATTAACATAGGTAGGATATGGCAATGAGATTATGATGCATGATGGTGAATATTAAAAAAAAATGAGACTTTCTATTTGTTTGAGTATCCTTCTGAGTCCCATAGCAACATTTGACAGATCATTTATTTTGAAAAATGATGAAGAGCTCTATTTACATTGTCCTATTTCACAAATGTTGCCATCACTGAAATTGTAAGATTTGCCTTCCATTACATATTGAAAGTGTGGCTGTTGACTATGTATATGAAGGCAAGTGGGTTCTATATTACTTTTTATCTTTTCTTATTTTTATTTTTTGATCTCAGCTAATGAATTAATTATGTCATGCTAACTGCCATTTGTATCCTGAGCTTTTAAGTCTATTTCTTCTTCATGCTTTGTGGTTATACTTTCTTTTTCAAGTTTTCAAACACCTAGGAAAATGTTTGATCACAGATTGTTATGTATTGTGGCAAGAAATTTTTATTTTAAATTTTTGTTTGTCATTGCTTTTCCATTCTTGTATTTGGGTTTGTGTGGAAGCATGTGAATACTCTCTTTCTATGAATGTTATTCTTTTGTCATTGCTATAAATCATTGAGGGATATAATTTCTTCCTCACCATATATTTAGTAGATTTTTGTCAGAGAATGCCAGGACCACATTTCAGAGAAATGTGGAATTTTTTTTTTAACTTTTATTTTACTCTACCTCGAAAGTTGCTATCAGTTAGGCTGCTTGGTCTCATTGATAAAGAGTTTCCTGTGAATATGCCTATCTATGTAATTCTTAATTTCTTCTCAGGAACAAACCATGTCCAGGGTTTCCCATTAGCTCATATAGTCATTTTTCTTGTCTCATGAGATTCCTGGTTTTACCCATCACACTGAATGACTGTAATGTACTGTTTGAGTGTGATCTGTCTTCATGCTTTCAAAATATTACTCAATTTTAATTGTTTCTGGAGTCCTTGTTCTGATTTATGTTTCAAAATTTCAATATCCTTATTTGAAAATCAAAAGTACATTTCTGTTTCATTATCTGTCATTTTCTGGTGTTATCCATTAAAAGATAATAATACTAAATATACTCCACTCTACCTAACACCTTACGAATTGGAAATTCAGGACATTTCTTGAAATGATACAAACCTCAAAATAATATCACAGGTCCCATTCATGAATGACGAATGGCATTTTATAGGAGGCAATACTACTCATATGTTATCAAGAATATAAGACTAATGTTATAATTTATTTTTTAAACATAACTTTTTAATTCTTTCAATAAGGCTTTTCTTATGGTCCAAGGACTAGAAGATATACAAAAAATAAAAATAAAAGTGAAAAAGAACAGTATGCCATTACTTAAAGCATTTATAAGGTCTTGAGAAGAGAGACAAAAACAGATTTAAGAATATGGAAGAAAGGTAATTCACTGAACCTGAAGAATAAAGAATGATTTCCCAGAAAAGGTGAAAGTTGAACTAAGGCTTGAAGAATGAACAAAAGTTAAACAGGAAAAGAACTGAGGGAAACAACCTCAATTCAAAATAAAAACATATTCAATCAAAAGAAACTAATAATCAGGACAGTAGACACCACAGTGTGGCAATGAAGTTTCTTATCAGAGGCTACAGTCATTCGAGGTTCTTGGATGCTTGCCTTAGAATCGGTATGCTACATGAGCACCTCTAAAACATACTTTCTTATGTTTTCAGTTCAAGATGTTCTCATCATAGTAATTTTTCCATTTTCAAATGACCATAATAATAATAGTAATAATTAATAGTAAATATGTACTTCTGTGTTTATAAAGACAGCTAAACATTATTTCTACCCTGAAGAGGTGAAGATTTTCATACCTAGAGTAAGTGTAAGGAAAATGAACCTCATTTACTATTGCTGTCAAAATCTTTAACTCATTTGCTGCGGCCCATTACTGTATCCTATTTTATTGTTGAATAAATCATTTGTATAAGTATCCCTTATTATATTTTATGGTTCACTTTTTACATATGAAGATATTTTGATATGAATTTTAATGCATACTTCTTAATGTTCTTTAATCTATGGCCTAATTTGGCTTTGGCATTTTACTTACAAACTTACAACCTTTAAGAGGCACTTCGTAGTATGATTTTTATGATTATTCTGTTTATTTATCTACAAAAATTTCAGAAATTATTTAATCCAATCAGCTAATGATCTTTCTAAAATTCTGATTTATTCTTGACTTTGTTAATCAGTAAAGAAAATCAAGGTTAATTACACCACTCTTATAAGATTATGTTATTTCACTGAAAAAGACTATGAGTTTACAGGTTCATTTTCTTATTTTTCTTTATAATCCAAATTCACTTCTTTTAATATGTATTTTTGCTACTTATGAGAATTAAAATGCAAAGCAAGTTAGAGAAAACATTAACATTAGGATCTGATTTCTGAATCCAATCTCATTTTAGGTGACTCTTTGGAAGACAAAAGCTGAGACGATCAACCCTTGCATGACATGTGGACCTGAATCAAGTTGCTAATATTGACATAATGCTGTAGTTTGAAGCAAGCAAATATTAATGTGGTTGCTACTAAATTGAGTAGCTATCTTGGGTCCACACTGATCCCAGGTCTCAAATGCAGAAGAGCTCCCCCCCCCCCCCAAAAAAAAACTATTTTGGCCAGGGATGGCGCTGTTTCGTAGCTAGTTAAAGCCTTGGCCTGAGGCATCCCAAATGGTCGCTGCTTCTAGTCCCAGCTACTCTTCTTCTGATCCAGCTCTCTTAAATGTCCTGGGAAAGCAGTGGAAGATGGCCTAAGTCCTTGGGCCGCTGCAGTCACGTGGAAGACCTGGAAGAAGCTCCTGGCTCCTAGCTTCGGATCAACGCAGCTCCAGCCATTCCGGTTATCTAGGGAGTGAACCAGAGGATGAAAGACCTCTCTCTCTGTCTCTACCTCTCTCTGTAACTTTGTCTTTCAAATAAATAAAATAAATCTTTAAAAAAAACTATTTTGGTGAATTAGGACCATGTGATGGATTTCTGAAGATGAGAAAGAACAGTTTGAATCAAATGCAGATGCTAAGATGCCAGCTATTTCTAGATCATTCAAAAATGTCTAGTTTTGCTAAGAGGAGGTGAATCAACAATGACTTCAGTTAGATTCTAAGAATTAAAACAATTAATTCTACAACATTCTTGAACATACTGGGCAGACATATGAATGTTTAGCAAATCAAATGCCATGCATTTGAGGGATTAACTATTCATTTAGTCTTTTAGCATGGTTGCAACAAGACTTACATTTGAATTATGAACTGGCTAAAGGCTGACAATAAACTTGCATTGCTCTACCACTGCCATGGGAAAAGAAAAACCTTAATTACAATGCTTGTATTTGAATAATATTTCAGTTGTAACAGCACATTTTTTCCAATTTTGCATGATATGTGCATTAATATTTATTCATATTCTATGACCTTTACATAATCCTCCTGGGCACTATTTTCCAAACTCTGATGTTTGCTCTTTCTTCAAATTCTTTAATAGTTACCATTTATGCTCTTCTAGTGACTCTATACTTTATGAGAGTATTGAGATTATTTTAGAATGAGCTGGAATGAAATATTGATAGTGACTCTTTTTCACCACCTTTGAAACTTCTGGAGGGAACTCACACTATTTTTAATTGGTTGACGCTCAAGATTAATTCACTTGTTAAATTTGGAATATTTGATTTTGAAATAAATGTCTGACACAAAATCTGCATACTCAATGATCCCATTTATACCAAAATCTGTAAAGTAAAGAAGTGTTACAATACAGTTTGATCAATGGTTCCCAGAGGCCTGAGGATGAGAAAAGTGATATATTGCACAAGAGAACCAGAGATGTTTTGGGAGTTGTAAAATGTTGTTTATCATGATTGTGGTGAAGGGTATATATTATTACTCACTTCTCAAAAATCACCAAATTGAGTGACAGCAGTAAAAATGGCAAAGTAGAGAATTCAGAGTCCATTTCTCCACAAAAGCAGTGAATAAACGGGCAACAACTGTCACAATTGTTTTGGGACTCTTGAAATTAATTCAAAGCGTGCAACAACCAGGTGTAGATTTGTTCAAAGAAGAGACAGAAAAAATGCTGACTCCTAGCAAGGCAGCTTGATGACATTTTCACTGACTCTGGCTACCCTTCCTCTTACAACTCAAGGGGAACTTGAATAACAGCCCATTACCAGTACAGATGCCAGTACCAGAGGAAACCTTATTCTCAAACGGCTGTGATGTTTGTGGCTCACAGAGATTGCTTTCTGCCCTAACTCTTAAGTCTCCCAGTGCTGATGTGGGGCATTTTATGAAAATAATTAAGGACAAATGTATTCATTTCTGCTGCCTGAGGTAATAAAGAACACTTGGAACAGGCAATAGATTTACCAAATGCCTTAAAAATAATGGCTGGAGAATGAGGAACTTAGGGAAAAATGAACATTCAAGGATCTGACATATTCTGGGAGTCTAGAAGGTCATGTGGATTCTCTGGCTGGATGCATGCTCAGAAAGACCCAAGAAGGCTTTAAATCTATGGATGTAGAGAAGCAGATATTTTATACAACACTGGAATTAAGTTGTTATTAATCGTATACTGTTAAATAAAAGTAAGATATTAATTATAAACATTGTCAAGTTAATAATAAAATAAATAAAAATATATACAGGAAAAATATCACAGGGGATAAAACTGAAAAATGACAGCAAGGAAAGAATAGAGAAACCAAAATGATTTAAGAACTACAGTTACTAAATGTTATTATGCACATTCTTCCTATTCATGAGTAATCCACCTTCATGACGTAGTCACCTCTTGAAGGCCTTACCTGCTAAACCGTCACACTGGGGAGGTTAGGAAATCAAGATAACAATATAAGGGAGACACACAAATCATCAGTATATAGCAAGCACCTAAAAAAAGAGCTCCAAATGTCTGAAAAAACTGACAGAATTGAAGAGAAAAATGAACAGTCAACAAAAATTGTGGTAAATTTAATATCCTTACTTTAATAATGGAAAGAAAAGCCAGGCAGAAATAGAAATTAGAAATAGAAATAGAAATAGAAGAAATTAATGATCTGGTGACACAATAAACCAGCTAGACTTAACATACATATGTAGAAAACTCCTTCCAACTATAGGCTAGTATACATTTTTCTCAATTACCCAGGGAATATTCTCCAGGACAGAACATATGTTGAAACACAAGGCAATTCTCAATTATGGAAGACTGAAATAAGGCATAATAATTGTTTTCTGATCTGATCACAGGAATGAAATTGGACGTCAATAACCAAGTAAGTATGAAAACTTTCCAATTAAATAACATAATCTCAAATACCTATGGGTGAAAAAGAAACATGCAAGAGATATTAGGGAATACCTTGATATGAACAAGAGATATATAACAAAAAATAGCAGCAAAATTTAGAGAATAAATTAAAGCAGTTTTTAGAAGGAAAATTATACCTCTAAATGCCTACATTAGAAATATAAAGTTCCCAAGTTAATAATCTAAATTTCCATGTAAAGGAAATAGAAGAAAAAGAGCAAATGAAACTCAAAGTTTTTTTAAGCTTTTATTTAATGAATGCAAATTTCATAGGTACAACTTTAGGAATATAATGGTTTTATCCCCCCATACCCACCCTCCCACCTCCACTCCCATCCCACCTCCTACTCCCTCTCCCATCCCATTCTTCATTAAGATTAATTTTTAATTAACTTTATATACAGAAGACCAACTCTATACTAAGTAAAGATTTCAACAACTTGCACACACACACACACACACAATGTAAAAAGTACTTTTTGAAAACAAGTTTTGCAATTAATTCTCATAGTACAACTGATTAAGAACAGAGGTCCTACATGGGTAGTAAGTGCACAGTGATTGCTGGTGTTAATATAACAATTAACACTTTTATTTATGACATCAGTGATCACTGGAGGCTTTTGCCATGAGCTGCCTAGGCTATGGAAACCTTTTGTGACCACAAACTCTGGCAGTATTTAGAAAAGGCCATAAGCAAAGGAAGTCTCTCCTACCTTCAGAGAAAAGTACATCCTTCTTTGATGGCCCCTTCTTTCCACTGGGTTTTCACTAACAGAGATCCTTCATGTAGGATATTTTTTGCCACAATGTCTTTGTTTTCCAGGCCTGAATTGCTCTTATGGGCTTTTCAGGCACATCCAAATGCCTTAAGGGCTGATTCTGAGGTCAGAAAAACTCAAAGTTAGACAAAGGAAATACTAATAGAGGTTAGAGAAGAGAGGGACAAAATTTAGAATATAAAATTTAATGAAACCAAAAGCCAGTCTTCTAAATAATTCAAAGTTGACTTTTTAAAGACTTATCAAGAAAATAAGCAATACATTATTGATAATCAAATTTTTAAAATATTTATGTATTTGAAAGACACGATTACACAGAGAGACAGAGAGAGAAAAAGAGAAAGAAAGAAGAGAGATTTATCTTCCAACCACTGATTCACTCCCCAAATGACCATAAAGGCTGGGTCTGATCATGCCAGAAACCAGGCGACTCTAAAGTGCTTCATTCAGGCCTTGCAGGTGGGAGGCAGGGGCCCAAGTACTTGAGCTATCTTGCTCTGCTTTCCTGGATGCATCAGCAGGGAGCTAGGCCAGAAGTGGGGCAGCCGGTACACGAACCAGAGCTTATATGGGATGCTAGCATTGCAGCAACTTCTGCAACAACACCAGCCCAGAAAATTAGAAAGTAAAATGGGAACATTACTAGAAACTTCAAAAAAAATTAAATGTTTATCAGAAAATACTATAAACCAGCATGTGCCGACAAATTAGATAACCTCAATGAAGTGGAAATTTCTCTACAACTACCCCAAATACAAAATATAATTCAAGACCAAATAGAAAAATCTGAATAGACCTGTGAAAAGCAAATTTATTAAGTGAATATAAAAGAAACAATACCACAAACAACAGAAATGTGAGGATCAGATAACTTGTCTAATTCTATAAAACATTGAATGAACAATTTACATCAATCTCCTCAAACTCTTCCAAAATCAATCAACCAATCAATCGATAAAAAGTAAAATTTCTAAACTCATCCTTTGAGTTCAATATTACCCTGAAGTCATATCCAAAGACATCAGAAGAAAAGTATTGGCCAACATTACACAAAAACATAGATATAAAAACCCTTCAAAATATTAACAAATGGAATACAGTAATATATTAAAAGGATTATGCACCATGACCAAATGGGGTTTAGCCCTAGAATTTATCTGAGGGGTTTATCCTAAATTCGTCATATAAAAAGTAATCAATATAATCCATCACATTAGGGGCAAAGAGGAAAAACAAGGTCATGTCATCTGATGGAAAAAATGCATTTGACAAAATTCATGATCATATTATGATAAGAATATTTGAAAAACACTATGAGTAGAATAGGACTCAGTTTGGTAAAGGGCATTTACTAAAATTGTAAAGCTGGAGCCAGAGTTATGGTACAGTGGGTTAAGCTGCTGCTTGTCACACTCCGGCTTCTCATTTTGGACTATTTGTTTAAGTTATCTCTTCTTTCTCTGTCATCTTGCATTTCAAATACATAAGCATTGTTTATAAAAAAATTAAAAACCCATAATCAGCATAATTTTTAATCATGAAATACTGAAAGCTATCCACTTAAGATCAATACTAAAACAAAGATATCCATTTTCACAGCTAGTATTCACCATTATAGAGAAAGTTCTAGCAAGGACAATTAGACCAAAAAATAAATAAAGTTCATCCAATTGTCAAGGGAAATAGGGAACTATCTATATTAACAAATGCCACATGATATGCAGAATGTTCCTAAAAATACACACATGAACATTACAGCTGATAAATGAATTTAGCAAAGTTACAAAATAAAATATCAACAAAAATCATTTATAGTTCAATATGCTACCAATAGTGAATCTAAAAATACAATTAAGGAATTTATTTACTTTATAATATTATCAAAAATACTTAGGAAAACATTTAAACAAGGAAACTGGGGCCAACATTGTGATATAGTGAGTAAAAGACGTCGCCTACGGCGGACAGCATTCCAAATGGGTACAGATTCAAGTACCAGCTGCTCTGCTTCCAATCCAGCTCCCCGCTAATGCTCCTGGGAAAACAGTGGAAGATGGTCCAAGTATTTGGGCCCATGTGGGACACCAGAAAGAAGCTCCTGGCCCCTGGCTTCAGCTTGGCTCAGTCCTGGCTGTTGAGGCCATTTGGGGAGTAAACCAGTGGATTGAAGATCTTTCTCCCTCTCTCTCTCTCTCTCTCTCTAAATCTGTCTTTCAAATTACTAAATAACTCATTTTTTTTGACAGGCCGAATGGACAGTGAGAGAGAGACAGAGAGAAAGGTCTTCTTTTGCCATTGGTTCACCCTCCAATGGCCGCCGCAGCAGGTGCTCTGCGCTAATCGGAAGGCAGGAGCCAGGTGCTTCTCCTGGTCTCCCATGGCACTTGGGCCATCCTCCCGGGCCACAGCAGAGAGCTGTCCTGGAAAAGGGGCAACCGGGACAGAATCTGGCGCCCTGACTGGGACTAGAACCCGGTGTGCCGGTGCTGCAGGCAGAGTGTTAGCCTATTGAGCCGCAGCACCGGCCAATAAATAACTCTTTAAAAAGATAAAGCAATACATGCTTGCTCTGTTATATCCCCCCCCCATCTGTCTATCTATTAAGCCAAAACACAGTGGTAAAAATTGTCCTATATGAAGGGCTTCTGTGGGTGAGACCCCAACAGATAGAAGTGGTCATCAAAGAAGGATGTACTTTTCTCTGAAGGGAAGAGAGAACTTCCACATTGCTCATCACCTTGTCTAAATATGGAAGGGTTCAGTGGATTCAAAAGTCTTCCACAGCCTAGGCATTGCATGGCAAAAGCCTCAGGTGATCACTGTTAATCCAACATAAGACTGTTAATTGTTAAATTAAGGATAGGAGTCACTGTGTACTAACTTCCCTTGTAGGACCTCTGTCCTCAAATAGTTGAATTATGAGAGTTAATAGTAAAACTTGTTTGCAAAATTTTACCTTGTTTAAATGTATTAAGTGGAGGAAATTATATATGTCTCATAAGCTATAGCAATGTTTATGTGCTTGCAAAAGATGCACTACTCTTGGGTTCTTCTTCAAAGTTAATTTTAAAAAAATGTATAACAATTAAACCTCAGAGGGGATAGCATCATGGCTCACTTGGTTAATCTTCCTCTTGAGGTGCCAGCATCCCATATGGGTGTCAGGTTCTAATCCTGGTTGCTTCTCTTGCAGTCCAGCTCTTTGCTGTGGCCCAGGAGGGCAGTGGAGGATGGCCCAGGTGCTTGGGCCCCTGCACCTGCATGGGAGACCAGGAGGAAGCACCTGGCTCCTGGCTTCAGATCAGTGCAGCGCCAGCCATAGCGGCCATTTGGGGAGTGAACCAACGTAAAGAAGACCTTTCTCTCTGTCTCTCTCTCTCTCTCACTGTCTATAACTCTACTTGTCAAATAAATTAAAAAAAAAATAAACCTCAGAAAGGTCTACTTTTATTGAATTAAAAAGTACCTTCTTTCCTTATTGTAAAAACAATGCTGTTGGTGTCTATTTCACAGTAGGGTAATAATAGTTAAAATAGCATAGTGTCGTTTTCTAAATAGCTAGAAGAAAGACTTCTGATTGCTCACACTACAAAGAAACCTTGAATATATGAAGCACTGAATGCTAACTATCCTAATTTGATCATTAACATGTATGCATGTATTGAAATTTTACAATCAGTGTTTGTCAATAAGTAATAAATAAATAAAAATTAAAGAAATGATTTACCAAAAAAAAAAAGGACAGGTACATGGAAAGCAAAGGAATATTTTTGGAAGACATTAGGAAGACCTAAATAAGTGGAAAGATAGTTTGTGCTCATGATTGAAAGGCTTCATATTATTAACATATCAATGATTCTCACATTGATCTAGGGTTTCAATTTATTCCCTATCAGATTTCCACCTGTCATTTTGTATAATGAACAAGCTGATTCAACAATTTATACTGAATTGCCATAGTCAATCCATTTTGGAAAGGAAGAATAACACTGAAGGACTCACACTTCCTGATTTCAAAACTTATACCAAAAGCTACCGTAAACAAAACAGGACAGCACTAGACTAAGGATAGATTCATAGATTAATGGAATATAACTGAGAGTCCATAGACATATTTCCATTGTTGGTTGATTTTTGATCATGGTGACAAGATCATTCAAGGGAAAAAGTTTTTTCAATAAACAATGCTAGAACAGCTGTGAGTCCATTTGCAAAGGATTACATTTAGATAACTACCTTAAGTGATATAATCAAGTCAAAATCAAGTCAAAGACTTGAACGTGAGCTAAAATGTCAATACATTTTTTAAAACGTGAGTGAAAATCTTCCGGAACTTGGATTTAGAAGCAGTTTCTTTTTTTCTTTTCCTTTTTCTTTTTTTTAAACTTTTATTTAATGAATATAAATTTCCAAAGTACAGTTTATGGATTACAATGGCTTCCCCCCTCCCCTACAACTTCCCTCCCACCTGCAACCCTCCCCTTTCCCGCTCCCTCTGCCCTTCCATTCACATCAAGATTCATTTTCAATTCTCTTTATATACAGAAGATCAGTTTAGTATATATTAAGTAAAGATTTCAACAGTTTGCCCTCACATAGCAACACAAAGTGAAAAATACTGTTGGAGTACTAGTTACAGCATTAAATCACAATGTACAGCACAGTAAGGACAGAGATCCTACCTGATTTTTTTTTAAAAAATTGATTAATTTTCTATGCAATTTCCAATTTAAAATCGTTTGTTTTCATTTTCAATTATCTTTATATACAGAAAATCGATTCAGTATATACTAAGTAAAGATTTCATCAGTTTGCACCCACACAGAAACACAAAGCGTAGAAATACTGTTTCAGTACTAGTTATATAGCATTACTTCACATTGGACAACACATTAAGGACAGATCCCACATGAGACGTAAATACACAGTGACTCCTGTTGTTGATTTAACAATTTGACACTCTTGTTTATGGCGTCAGTAATCTCCCTATGCTCTAGTCATGAGTTGCCGAGGCTATGGAAGCCTTTAGGGTTCACTGACTTCGATCTTATCATATTAAAAGCAGGAAAACAAAACAGATAAATCACACCATCAAAATCAGACTATCATACATCAATAGATACTATCAAGAAAGAGGGGAAAACTCACAGAATAAGAGAAAAATGCTTGCAGATTATATATCTGATAAGAGTCTGGTATCCAGAATACATAAATTATTAAAAAATAAAAGCTATTTTAAAAATGGCAAAAAATTTAAATAAATATTTATCAAAAAATTACAGAAATAACCCACATGTACATGAAAAGATATTCAAAATGAACGGTTATTAGAAAAATGAAAATCAAAACCACAATAAGATACTATTTTACATCTAGTTGTATGCCGACATTCAGCAAAATATAAAATAACAAGTGTTGGCAATGATGTGAAGAGATTGGCACCTTCATGAATTGCTGGTGGAAATGTAAAATGGTGTGGTCACTATATCAAACATTTTGATGGATCCTCATAAATTTAGGCATAGATTTATCATATGAACCTTCAGTTCTCCATCTACATCAAAAATCAAGGGAAGCGAAAACAATTGCCCAGACAAAACCTTGCACCCAAATCGTCATGGATAGAATTCATAATGACAAAAAGTAGAAAAATATGTACATTAACTGATGAAGGCAGAAACAGAATGTGCTGTATCTATATAGTAGAATATTATTCAGTCCTATAAGATTGGACTATTGATATACATTACAACATGATTGTACCTCAAAAAATGTCAGGCACCAAAGTCACATACTTTATAATTCCATTTATGTGAAATGCCCATAAGAGACAAATCAATAGAGATGGAAAACAGGTTAGTAATTACCAGGATCTAGAGTATGGGTGTATAGGGTTTCACAGAAACAGAAGCAATGGAAGGTATATATTATATATTTTTATATAATATATTTTATTTGTAATATATGTAAAAATGTTTATGGTATATGTGTAATATAGGATAATGATGATGAGTTATCTTGAGTCCCAGGAAGGTTGGTGGTATAATGTTTGAAGATCCAAGAACCAGGAAAACAATGATGGAAATGTCAGTCCAAGGGCAAGAAAAGGTCCATGTTCCAACTCAATAGTCAGGCAGAAGGGAACAAATTTCCATTTCCCATTCTTCTTGTCAATTACACCCTCAAAAATTGGAAGATGCTGAACCACAGAGGCCAATCTGACTTACTAAGTGCAGGATTCAAATGCTATTGTCATCCAGTAATAACATAATGGATCCATACGGAAATAATAGTTAGCCAAATATCTGGACATCCATGCCCCAGTGAATTTGACACATGTATTAGCCATTGCAAAAGAAGAGTGGGGGCTAACTGCTTAATCAACAGAGTTTCTTTTTGGATGATGAGTTGTTAAGAGAATAGATTGTTGTGAATTAAGAATATAATTAATATCACTTACTTACATACTCTACAATGTTTACATTAATAAAATTTATGAGACATCTCAAATTTTAAAATCATTAAATTATGTGCTTAAAGTTAGTGAATTTTTATTCTAAAATTTATCGCAATGAAATTGACTAAGTGAGGGTAATGAAAAAATATTTCAGTAAATAAATAAGCGACCTGAAGTTTGCCCACTGTGTTTTTGCAACCTCTTGATATTCTAATTGAAAATACAGGAGATCAGATAATATAAGTAGCTTTCCCAGAGTCACACAACTGGAATAAGAACCTGGGCTCACTATTTCTTCTTAAACTGAATTTTTTAATAGTCTGGATTCATTGAAAACAACATGTCCGTTTGCTAACAATTTGTTCACCTGTAGACTGAAAAAGGGGATTAATCTGTGGTTGAAAGGATGGTCTCCTATGAACACCTTACATAAGCCAAAGAAAACAGGCAGGGCTCCAAACCACAAGGTTGACACCAAAGAATCTGACCGTGAGGATTGACTACAACTTTCATGCTCTGTCAGAATCTGTTTAATCTAAAATATCAGAAAAATAAATTCAGATTCTTAAATTCTCTCAGATTGCTGACACTGAGTATTTTTGGTTATTTAAAAAAAAACAAATTTTATCTTGCAATACTAAGTATCAGGCATATGATTATATGACAATGAGGCCCCTGAATTAGATTAAGTTCAGAAAAAGCTATAAATAAATATTAATTTTTCTTGAGCTTAGCAGTTTTTGGCATTTTTTTCTGTTTTCTCTCCTTTGTACTACATGATCTGTCTATATTTAAAACTCATTAATTTATAATTATAATTTTAAATACATAATTTGCGCAAATACTAGTTATTGAAGTCATGTGCTTCGAGGTTTGCTTTTTCAAGACCAAATTATATTAATCTACATAATTATCAACATAGAGAGTTATGAGAAATAATTAAGGAAAGTCTTTTAAAAATGACTTAAAACTTCAAATAATAATGGAAATGTCATTTTTATGTGGATTTTCTCCTAGTCTGTTTTCTGTTACTATCATAAAATGCCACATATGAGGTAATTTATAAAAAGGAGCACTTTTGCTCACAGTTCTGGAATCTGGCAAGTCAAACATCAAGATGCTAGTACATTGACTATAATATGGCAGAGGGTATGTCACATGGTGAGAGACTGGCAGTCTGCCAGCCCAGGCCTATCTTACATAGCCATTAATCCCTCCATGGAGGCCCCACTGTCATGACCACATCTAATCTTAATTATCTCTCAAAGACTTTACCTGAAAATGCTATCAAAATATGAACTGAGGGATTAAATTTGACATTAGAGGGAAGCATTCAAATCATAGCAGATGCAAAATTTAAATTATAAGGTGGGGGGGGCATTGGCAGGGGGAGTGCTGGATTTAGAAGGATCTATAATTCTTCTGGAAATAGAGATAAGTCTAGTTCCCTAGCACTGTCTGCCTTTAATGCAGGTTGGATGGAATAGAATATGATGCAGAGATTGCCATGTAGAGAATTTACTGCCAATTGGATTAAGTCTTACATTTAAATGTCCATGTATAAGATTGTCTTCCAGGCATTGTTTGTTGTTTTTGTCTTTTTTTATTTACTTACTTATTTTTTAAATTTATTTTTTCATGTTAATGTAACATTAATACAAAGAGAATAGATTCAACTGTAGCTTCATAGGTACAATACTAAGAATATAATAATATTCCCTTCCTTTCAGCTCCCTACCATCCTTCCTCCTCCCCTTCTTTCCTTCTTTCTTTCCTTCCTTCCTTCCTTCCTTCCTTCCTTCCTTCCTTCCTTCCTTCCATTTGATTATTGTCTATAGCCCTTGCCTATATTACCATTGAACTAGGGTGTTTTTATTTTTTCGTGTTGATCTCTTGTTTAGTGGAACATTGAGCCCTTGACTTAATCTTAGTTAAAAATATGGCATATCAAAAACTAAAGCAAGCAAGCAAGCTAGCAAGCAATGCTTTAAAGTGGTTTTGTCCTTCCCTTGTCATTGTTTCTTTTCACTTATTGAGTGAAAAATTTCTTTCCACTTTGCCACCAATAAATATGCTAAATTTCACAACTGCAAATTTTTTTGTAGGAATCCTTTGTTGAGGAATGTTCTTAAAATATATGTGCTCCTGGAGGCCTTTGCACTTTATTAGGTGGCAGATCTGCTAAGGGCTGAATATTTGTTGCTGACATTTTAAATATTACATATAACTTGTTTTAAGTTGCTGAGACTATTTTCAGGACCTCTAAGATTTTACCACATGGGTACGTGCCTGCTCTGACCACCTGTAGGCTTAACCTTGTATACATTTAGTACTTAGATTTCCCCTCACCACCTGGAATCCTCCATCCAGCAAAGCTCTGTAACTGAAAATATTCCATACTGTGCTTCTGTTTTGTTTCATTGATGAGGCCTACCTGGATCGTATCTTTCCAATCCATAAGGACTTACAAAACCAGGATCTGCAGGAAGACATACTGCTGTGACAGGGACCTAGTAGCTCTAGGACAGATGCTGCAGATTCCCATCCCCCCACATTTTTAGAAAGATTTTTGTTTATTTTACAGTCAGAGAAACAAAGAGAGAGAGATCTTCCATCCGCTGGTTCACTCCCCAAATGGTAGCACCAGTCAGAGCTGCACTGATCTTAAGCCAAGAGACAGGAGCTTCTTCTGGGTCTCCCACATGGGTGAAAAGGCCCAAGCAGTTGGCCCATCTTCTACTGCCAGGCCATAGCAGAGAGCTGGATGGGTAGAGGAGCAGTTGGGACACGAACCGGCACCTATGGGATGCTGCCATTGTAGGCAGAGGCTTAGCCTACTGTGCCCCCCTGCAGGCACCTACTACTTGGTGACCAGAACTTAGCACTACAAACAACACATAGCAGGTAGAAGCTGATGAGCAAAAGAAGCAACTTGCCTGGTCTTGGATAAGAAGAACCTGCTCTTCATGTTTAGGAAAGTAGGGCGAACATGGCGATGAGGGAGTGAAACCTAAAGAGCAGCAACATTTAGAGATGGTTTGATTTTCCTATAGGCCTAATGTTGACAGATTTTTTTGTGCTAACGTAGTATCTTCAAAAGAAGATATTTACCTAGTCAGAGTTAGCTAAGGTTTTGTTCTACGTGGAAGTCCATAAGGGAACGGTAATTTGGAGACATTTATAAAGGAGCTGGGCATGCAGGTCTCACTTTTAGGTGGACAGTGCTGTGAATGAATTAGATGAAAGTATAGAAAGAATGAAAGACAGGGAAGTGGCCTGCTGGGTGCAGTAGGACAACTGGTGGTGGTAGTTAGAAAGGAGAATAACTGCAGGGGTCCACAGTTCTGGAAACTGAACACATACTAGCAGCATACCTTAAAATTGGAAAACCATGAGTGAGCATGCAGTGCCATGGTTAAATCATTGCAGTGGAGTGCCCGTTTTGAGTCTGGACTGCATTCCCTCCAGTTCAGCTTCCTACTAATGAGCACCCTGGGAGGCAGCGGATGATAGTACAAATATTTGGATCTTAGTTACCCACATGAAAGATCCAGATTGATTTTTAGTCTCCTTCTTTGGCCTGGCCCAGCCCAGGCTGTTGAGGACACTTGAAAAGTCAACAGTGGGTAGAAGACCAAATCTCCCTCTCTCTCTCTCTCATTCTCTCTCTCTTTTATAAAATTATTTTTTTTTTTAGATTGTAAAATGAAAATGATGTCAGAAGAAAACAAAACCTAGTGAACCTGTCTAGAATTTTAATTTAACTTTAAATTCTTAATTCAGTGAAAACACTTTCAAAGTGCAAGTGAAAAACTAGAGAAGATAGAAGGGTAAGTGAAGAGAAAAATAAGAGGCATCAAGCCTTCAAAGGAAAGTTGAAGAGGCATCAGGCCTTCCTGTAAATTATACAGTTTGATGGCTTCTAGTTGGAAAATGACTGAATGCTGCCCTTTCTTGTAGTCATAACAAGGTGTAATGTATTTTGTTTTCAGTAATTATGTTCTGATAAGTGGGCATGTCCAACCAGAGAATGCTATCAGTTTTGAAAGGGGGTGAATTTCTTTTTATGCAGGAAAATGGAGTATATCTGATTTTGTTAACAGCTGATATTTACTATGTAGAAAATAGCATTTTTTTAAGATTCCTTATTCACAGAATGATGTAAAGGTAGTGAAGCAGATTGATGCTGGTTAAATAATATCTGATATTTATCTGCGTATCGACAAATCATCCAGTTATTTCTGTTCTGAATAATCTAGAAAAACAAAGCTGGTCTGTTATATGAATAGCAACATATCTTTCAAAAATAGTCCCTCTAGATAAGCCCATATCTCAGCTGTGTTAAAGACTGTTCTATAATGTAGAAAATCAAGTTAGTATCTAATCTTGCACTTGAACCAACACAAAAAGATTTCTGTAGAAAAGAAGAAAAACAATGCTGGAGAAAACTGTACTTCCTGAGTCTTTCAAAGTCTTCCAAGTCACAACACTACAGAGACCCTGCTTTCTGAGTAATGATCTTTTGTTTTCAGCAATTATTAAACGTGTTTTAATCTGAGTTTGATTACAAAATAAATAGGAACAAAAACCAATGTTGAGGGAACAGATCAGCTGTTAATTCTGTTAGCTTTCTGGATGCTTTAAATCGTGTCCTTGTGAACATCCAGACAGTAAAATAAACTGGACACTGATTGCTAAAGAGCCTCAAGACCGTGAAGTCCTTCTTTCATTTTGTGTATGAGTAACCTGAAGTTTGAAATGTTAGATGAACACCTAGGGATGCCCAGCTTATTACTATTGTGACTAAGACTCAAGATTACTTTTCTCTTGATCTCCTTCTCTCTCTCTCTCTCTCTCTCTCTCTCTCTCTCTCTATTTCTTTCCTCTCTCTTTTTCTTTAATATTCATTGTTTGTTTGTATGTACTTGTTTCCAAAGCAAACTTACAATCCACATCTTTGGGCTTGGTTCCAGGACACCTCCCTAGCCAATCACTTATATCAAAATCTCCAGATGCTCACACCCCTCATTTAAAATGGCACAACATTTACACATACAGTATATACATCCTTTGGTATATTTTGTATATTTTAACTCACCTCTGGTTTACTTACAATACATAATACAATGTTCATGCTATTTAAAATAGCTTCTATTCTGTCTCACCTGTATATGTTCAATATAAATGTAATTTTCTTTTTAATAGTTGCTTTCTATGGTAGGCTGAACCCACTGGTGCAGATTTTGGAAGACCAAATGCAATTAACACATGGTTTTTGTAAGTGCAGCATTAACTTTCTTTCCTACTAGACTAGAATTTCTATTATGGGAAACTTAGCTGCAGGCTATGACAAATACGTAAGCTATGGTTTAGTCCATTAAGGCTCTCACTCCTCCTCTATAGTCAGAAGATATTTTGTCCCATAGATTCAAGCAAATGTCTAAACCCCATAGTTAAGATACAAAATGTCTTTGTATTCTGCAGTACCAGTTTTGGAGATGCTACACAAAATGGTACTAAATGTGCTGAAATTAGACTGCTAAATCAATGGGACTACCTGATCTCGGATTTGAATCTCCAACTGGGAGCCCTTTCTCTGGGTAACCTCAGTTGCTTCTAGTATTTCAATGGAGGAGTGAAAAACTGATTAATACCTCCCTTTATGGGGAAGGCTTGGTAGCTCAATGGGTTAAAGCCTCGGCCTGCAGTGCCAGCATCCCATAGGGGTGCCTATTCAAGTCGTGGCTGCTGCACTTCCAATCTAGCTCCCTGTTAATGGGCCTGGGGAAGCAGTAGAGGATGGCCCAAGTCCTTGGGCCCCTGCAACCACATGGGAGACTCAGAAGCAGCTTCTTGCTCCTGGCTCATCTCTGGTCGTTGTGTACATTTGGGGAGTGAATCAGTGAATAGCAGACCTCTACCTCTCTTTCTGTAACTCTGTCTTTCAAAGTAATAATATGACTCTTAAAAAAAAATACCTCTCCTTATATGGAAGTTCTTTGGAGGAGACTGACCTCTTCTATATGCGAAACTATAGCCCCTTGTTCCTAGTACCATATCCTGTACAGGATAAACACTTGTAGATGAAGAAATAATCATCCTTAATAGGTGTTATGGATTGCATGTTTGTGGCTCCCTGAAGTTCATCTGTTGAAATCATGATATTTGGAAATGGGGTCCTGGGTAGGCATTCATATCTTGAGCATGAAGCCCTCATGATGGGATTCATGCCTTCAATGTGTGGCTTCTGGATACTTCCTGCTTATGAATTTTGGGAGTAGGGGCGAGAGGGAGTTTGCAGGGACTGTTAATTTAAACACTGCCCCTTGGTATGGTGCCCAAAATAAAAGGGTCTTGTGACCCCCAAATGCACAATAGTATGTATTAAACTGTCCAAATCCCTATGAAAATGATTTCCAACAATTCAGTATTTAGAGAGCTTTTTAAATAGTAACATTTTAAGACATAAAATGTTCTTATATTCTGAAGTATCAATTTTTATGGATGCTACACAGAAATACAACCATGAATCATAGATCATTTCTGTTTAACTTTTTCTGGGATAAAAAGAGAAAGAAAGAGAAAGCATGAGGGAATAAGATTTAAGGGTCTTATTACAACCAGCAAGTAAATACTTTTTAAAAATAATACTTTTGGAAAACTCTCAACTCAAAAATTCAAAATTCTTGCCCTCAGGCTTTACTTCAATAAATGCAGCTCAGGGACATATCGCTGCCATCCACTTCCACTTAACAAGACTGTCTGATAATTCTCCTAATTTATCTGGATTTTCAAAGCCTTTGCTTGACAGATTTTAGATGAGCAGCTAATCTGTCATTTACAGAAGGGGCTATGAAGAGAGGGGGCACTGCCTAATTCATTCCTGTGCTCTTTTATTTGTTGATTTCATTTATTTAATTCATTCTTTTACTAAAAGTATTAACAGAGGAGAAAAATATTCCATTACAATCTTGCAGGATGAAAAAAAAAAAAAAAAAGATGTGGATATCAGGCCCAGGGCAGCAGAAGAAAGCTAAGGTTTTTCTGATCCCAAGAGGAAAGGAAAATGTGATTGGCTGATGATTATCAGACCTATTTATTCTGAATTGTCATGGATGCCACAATGGTAGTGAAGAGTTACATGCATGTGACAGGTATTTACCAAAGATTTTTTTCTGCATTGTGTGTAATCAGGAATGCTGTTTCTCACCCATATTGTTTCAGGGTCAAATTTTTGTTAGGGTTGTGATTTCAGGAAATCAGCAACTAAAAGTACAATGATGATATTTTAGATATTGAAAGAAAGTCATTTTAGGCTGTTTGTCATTGAAAGTTCTTTTTGTTTCTTTATTTTCAATTCGGATTTAAATTTTAAAATTCGGTATTCAGGTGTAGGCACTGTAGCAGAGCAGTTAAGATCTTGCTTGAGACAAGACATCATGTTTTGGGTTTGAGTTCCCCCTTCTTTTTCATGCAACTTCCTGCTAATATACACTCTTGGCTCAGGAACTTGAGTTCCTTCCACCCATGTGAGAGAGCCGGATTGAGTTCAAGGCTCCTGGCTTGACTCTGGTCCACTCCTGGCTATTACAAGTGTTTGGAATGAAACCAGGAAATGGGATCTCTTTCTTTTTCTCTCTCTCTCTCTCTGACTCTGCCTTTAACATAAACATAAATGAATAGATAAATAAAAACACTAAAAACTATTTTTCATAATTCTAGCTCATTTGTCTCTAGAGATTTCCATAGAGGTAACAAGACTGATAATTACGATTTTTTTAAAATTTCTCTTTTCTTCTTCCCGGGGTAAAAATCTTCAGGGTATAGGAGCTATATTAAATTTTTATTCTTAAAAATGTAGTGGTTTGCTTTTTGTTAAATTGTGGAAAAAACATCCTTTATATTGATGTGATTTTTTAAAATATTTGTTATTTTGGTTTGGTTGCTCTTTATTCCAGTGAACGCTGTAGAAAGTGAGACTAAGGTCTGCATAGAAATCACAGAGAAGAGGCGAGATCTATGTAGAGATTTCTGTAATGGAGGCAGTGGCTGCCACAAGAAAGAATTCTAGGATTATTGAGGGTTACATTTTCAATTATTAAGTGTAAAGGTTCCTTTATTTGAAAAGCAGAGTGACAGAAAGGGAGAAACAGAGAAAGAGATCTTATATCTGAAGGTTCACTCACCAAATGCCAGCAACAGCTGGGATGATACTTAGCCGCAGCCAGGAGCCAGGAACTCTATTTGGGTCTCTCACTTGAGTGCCAGGGGTTCTTGAACTTTGGCCATCTTCAACTGTCTTCCCAGGTGCATCAGCAGTGACCTGGTTAGGAAGTGGAGCAGCTGGCATTTGAACTGGCACCCTGATATGTATGCCAACCTTTCAGTCAGTCCCACAATGCTGACCCCAGAAAGCAAATGTTACTTTAAGATAGGGACACTCTCAAATTAAGGGATTGAACAAACTGTGAGGGGGGAGGGGAGACATGGGAGGACTGTCTGCTCTGAAGGTCTCCAGAGATTTTTCTTTTATATTATCTTGTAAATATGGGAAAGGGATATTCATGTGTTTCAGAGATTTCTAAGAATAAGGTGGGATTTCCCTCAAATAGGGGTACCATCTATTTTTCTTTCCTAATAGGGTCCTTTCAGGTCTGTCATGGAAGTTTTGGAGGTTGGTGGCAGCTGAAACTGCAATGTTAAATATTTTATAATGAGCCCAAGGTTGATTAAGGTAACAACATGGCTGACAGTATGGCTTCCTTTTCTGGGCCATTTACCAAACTGGTGGTTGAGTTGTTAAGATATGGAAAATCCTTGAGCCTTCCTGGACCATCTGGGATCCCCTCATATCCAGCTGTCTGCCTACTTTAACATATCCAGATGATCATGTGTTCACAAGGTAGAGCAGCTTTCACACAAGTGTTAAATATATCACTATCATTGACACAAAGATCAGATTCAATAAGTATGTATTCATTTAACAAGTCTATGAGGGTAGTTCAGAAGAATATTGTAAAATGAATTTTGTGAAAAAGCTATGCATGGGCTGGTGCCGTGGCTCACTTAGCTAATCCTCCACCTGCGGTGCCAGCACCCTGGGTTCTAGTCGTGGTTGGGGTGCCAGGTACTAGTCCCGGGTGCTCCTCTTCCAGTCCAGCTTTCTGCTGTGGCCCGGGAAAGCAGTGGAGGATGGCCCAAGTACTTGGGTCCCTGCACCCGCATGTGAGACTGGGAGGAAGTACTTGGCTCCTGGCTTTGGATCAGTGCAGCGCACCGGCTGTATCAACCATTAGGGGAGTGAACCAACGGAAGGAAGACCTTTCTCTCTGTCTCCCTCTCTCTCACTGTCTAACTCTGCCTGGCAAAAAAGAAAAGAAAAAAAGAAAAAGCTATGCATGAATTTCAAGATTGCTTTACAACAAAATGAAATTATTTTTAAATCTATTTTTTTTTTAATTTGAGAAGCAAAGAGATAGAGACAGTGACAGTGAGCAAGAGAGAGAACAGCAAACAGCACCAACTACTGATTTATGCCCCCAGATACCTGTAACATCTAGGGCTAAGCTGGTGCAGGAGCCAGAAGATGACACACTCAATCCAGGTGTCCCATAGGAATTCTGTCTCTTGAGCCATTATCTGCTGTCTCCCAGGCTCATCATTAAGATGAATCTTGAATCAACAGCCAGAGCTGGAATTAAACACAGTCACTGACAAGGGATGCTGATGTCTTAACCTGTATCTCACCTGCTAGGCCAAACACATACTCTTCCATGAACATTTTGAAGGACCCTCATACACTGAATACCTGTTCAGGTCTTGAAACTACTAAATTCTAGTTGTCTAACAGTACAACTAACCGAGCACCTAAAAGGAAACCTGTTGAAGTGAAATGGACACTATGAGACATGGTGACTTGATCAGCCCTTGCCCTGACTGTTGATGAACAACTTAATACTTTAGCCCTTTTAGTATTTTTTTGTTCTACTATTGGTTACCACAGTGTCTTGGCTTTCCATGCCTAAAATACTCTCATGGGCTTTTCAGCTGGATCCGAATGCTTTAAGGGCTGACTCTGAGGCCAGAGTGCTGTTTAGGACATCTGCCATTCTATGAGTCTGCTATGTATTCCGCTTCCCATGTTGGATCATTCTCTCCCTTTTTTATTCTATCAGTTATTATTTGTAGACACTAGTCTTGTTTATGTGATCCCTTTGACTCTTAGTCCTATCATTATGATCAATTGTGAACAAAAATTGATCACTTGGACAAGTGAGATGGCATGGGTACATGTCACCTTGATGAGACTGAATTGGAATCCCCTGGCACGATTCTAACTCTACCATTTGGGGCAAGTCTGATTGAGCATGTCTCAAATTGTACACCTCTTCCCTCTCTTATTCCCACTCTTATATTTAACAGGGATCACTTTTCAGTTAAGTTTCATCACCTAAGAATAATTGTGTATTAATTATATAGAGTTCAACCAATAGTATTAAGTAGAACAAAAAAAATACTAAAAGGAATAAAGTAAAAAAAAAAAAGTGAAATAACCTAAATGAAAGATCTCCATTAGTGAGATCCCAGTGGAAAGAACAGGTCATCCAAGAAGGAGGGACCTTTCTCTGAAGGGAGGAGAGAACTTCCACTTTGACTATGACCTTGTCTAAATATGATCAGAGTTGGCGAACTCAAAAGGCATCCATAGCCTTGGCAACTCATGACAAGAGCCTAGACTGATGTCATAAACAAGAGTGGAAATTTGTTAAGTCAACAACAGGAGTCACTGTGCACTTATTCCTCATGTAGGATCTCTGTCCTTAATATGCTGTACATTGTGATTTAATTCTATAACTAGTACTCAAACAGTATTTTTCACTTTGTGTTTCTGTGTGGGTGCAAATTGTTGAAATCTTTACTTAGTATACGCTAAATTGATCTTCTGTATATAAAGATAATTGAAAATGAATCTTGATGTTAATGGAAGGTGAGAGGGTCCAGGAGAGGGGAGGGTTGTGGGTGGGAGGAAAGTTATGGGGGGGGGAGCCATTGTAATCCATAAGCTATACTTTGAAAATTTATATTCATTAAATAAAAGTTAAAAAAAAGTAATCAAATGAATCTTCATCTCTGTTGCTATGAAGTTTACAAAATAGTGGTAGGCATACAATGTAAACCAATTTGATAAATGATCGATGTAGACTTGCACAGCATATGCAAGTATCCAAGAAATGTGTGGAATTTCTGAGGAGTGAAGAGAAAGCCACTGCAAATGAGTAAAGATCAGGATGTATCAAACAGTTTGGAGAGGAAAACAGTGAGAAATCAATCATTGGAGATTCATAGGCAAAGACATACATAATTGAAGGTTCTTAATTGTAGGTGGAGAGGAGGAAAAAGGACTGTAGGTGAGTGTATGGTGGGGAGGAGGATAAGGAGAGAGTAAATTTATAATTTTTGTTTTAAAAAAATCAGTTTGCAGTCCAGTGCTGTGGCATAGTAGGTTAAGCCTCCAACTGAGGCACTGGCATCCAATATGGGTGCTGGTTCATGTTCCAGCTGACACTCTTCCTGTCTAGCTCTCCAGTAATGGCCTGGGAAAGCAGTGGAAGATGGACCAAGTGCTTTGTCCCCTGCATCCACCTGGCTCCTGGCTTCAAATAGGCCCAGCACCAGCCATGGAGTGAACCAGAGGATGGAACATCTCTCCCTCTCTCTGTCTCTCCCTCTCTCTGTCTGTTACTCTATCTCTTAAATAAATAAAATAGAATAGATCAGTTGGGATATTCTGTGAATAACAGATGGTAGTGTGTCAGCAATGGAGATAGTAAAGTTTTATTCAAAATAATACTAAGAATTTTTATACTGTACTACTCTTTGTGATAAAGAACTGTTACGTGGAGGATACTGGTGGCAGTGGGGACAAAAGTTATTTGCACTTGCTGTACTATAGAAAAAGAATAGCCAGAAGTTGTGATTTGTGTGTTTTTGGACATGAGATCCAAGCATTGTCTAGACTACTTCTGTGTTTAAGGCTGAAGTGAAGAATGGGTAAGGCTGCTATTTTCCCAGATTGAAGTTCAATTTCGAGATATATTAAGTCTGAGATGTTCATGACCCTTGTTCAGATAAACAAAAGGAAATCTGAAACCTTGAAAAGAAATCTGTGCTGAAGATGAAAATTTCAGAGATGACATATACATATACATAAGGAAGATGAGATTATTGATGTAAAGAATGTGATAAGTAAGAGGGAGTGTGTAGGACTTGGACATGGAGCATCCAGCATTCAGAGTACATGAAGATAGAGACAGTTCTCTGGGTACTGCTGTATAACAAAGCCACCCTATAATCACGGTGTAAAATAGCAGTCCTTTACTAGTATTATGTACACTATCCTGGAGGCTGACTGAACTTAAAAAATATATCTTGATCAAGGTCTTTCATGAGGTTACCTTCAGTTAGTGATGAGCCAGGAGTCAACTCAAAGACTCCTCACTTCTGGGTATGGTGCTCAAATAGCTGAATGCTAGACTGCTGTAGCTCTCTTGGCTTGTGCCAATTGGAGATGGTTTCCTTAGCACAGAAACTTCTGCACAGGCAGACTTTCCACATGGCGACTTGGGGTTCAAGAAGTATATGCTTCAAGAAAGAGAGCCACCTTTGATTACTGTACTAGAAATTCACATAGGTGGCTTCTCCTCAGTCTGTTTTTCAAAATGCATCACTAACTCTAGCCTGTACTGAAAGGGAAAAGACTTAGTTTGCATCTGTTGACAAGAGGACAAAAATTGGTAGGCAAGTTTTTAAACACTCATAATAACTTAGGAAACAAAATGCTTGACATAACCCTACAAGATGAACTTCCAAGCACACAGGATAAGTGTGAAGAGTGTATCCAAATGGACAAACAGAAGAAACAAGACACCATCATAAGAAACCATCTTCTTGAATCACAACTGATCATTTCATGACAATAACCTCCACATAATATTCCAGCATATTCCTAGGAGCCAAAGAAGGGATTTAAGATTATTTTTGCAAAACTTTCATTTTAAAAATATAGAGTCTTTACCTCTTCTCTCTGACCTTCTCTTTTATTGATTTATAGAAAAATTGATTTATACCAAACAAACTACCTGTGTTATCTACTTTATTCCATGATTGATTATTTAAGAAAGAGAATAAAATGTGTGTTCAAAAAAAAGTCAGTCAGGTACAGAAGTAATTCAATTTATGAATTTAATATTGCAAGCTATTGAGCCAAATCATGGAGAGACTTTGGAGATTATTTGTCCTCAACTCTCAAGCGAATCAATATGATGGTGCCAATCATTTTTTTAAAAGTGCTTTTAAAGAAAAGATAATGGAACTAAAGTAAAGCATTTGATTATATGTCATTGTGTGAATGAGAGAGCACAGTAGTGCCAGTCTTCAAGAAGTGCTTCATGCTCTCACCAAACTGAACAAGCCAGGAAGAATGTCAGCTTCTCACTGGTCAAGAGTTAGAGGCAGTCAAAAACACTTATGGTGTCCTCTGTGTACAATCACTGGACAAAGGCAACGGGGGATCATCAATGACTGTCTCAGCACCACTTGTTCTTTTCTCTGAGTTCTGCTTTGTCTAGTACTCCATTCTCCTTAGTTGTTTTTTTTTATGTTGTTGTTTGTTTTTTTTTTTTTTTTAGTTTAAGAACATGCTGGGAGATTATGTGGAGGTTATTGACATGAAATGATCAGTTGTGATTCAAGAAGGTGGTTGCTCATGATGGTGCCTTCGTTCTTCTGTTTATCCATTTGGATATACTCTTCACACATCCTGTGTGCTTGAAGGCTCACCTTGTAAGTTTATGTCAAGAGTTTTGTTTTCATTTTCTTTACCCTATGTCTTCAAGAATGGTGCAATAGCTCCCAGGTAAGGAGGAGAGTGATTGTGAGTTGCATTCCTGCCCATATATCCACACTGTCCCATATGCATGTCACATTTGTTGACTATAAGGCATAGATCCTTGAGGTTCTTTCCATGCTGGTGTTCTGTCCCAGATGCCAGCAGCACTCACTTTTACCAGCTATACTTCAAGCTTAAGACTGGGCCCTTAGGTCTCATGGTGATTACATCATGCAACTGATGTCAGTGGCCCAACTGAATGGCAGTCACAGATGGAAGGAGAGCTGATCAAGGTCAACTCCTCACCAGGCAGCAGAAGTAGCACATCCGTCGTCTCTGAGTGGAGGTGAAGAGAGATGCCAGATCCATGAGACTTGCAATGATGGGTGCATGTGAGCTGTTACTTGAATTTAGTACCTTCTGAGCCTTCCTCATTACCTGTCTCTAGTCTCATAGGTTTCTCTTCTATAAATTCCATCCCTTCCTGGTCCACTTCCATAGGTCACCCTTGTAGTCTAGAGGAAATATTTTCTTCATTCTCATCAACCTGTTTTTACTTTCCATTGGAACTGTTTTTCCCTTGTGTTCTTACTTGATAGAGTTTGATGGACCATTAAACCCAGCATACCAATCATTAGCCACTGAAAATTTTCTCTTCCCAAAACTTTCCTCAAGGGAAAATATTTGCATTCCATCTTTAAGTGCATCAAAGACAAAAGGAAAAAAAAAGTAGAGCCTTTGTACCCATTAAACACCTTAAGGAAATTCAAGAAAAACAATAGGATATGAACCTTTAAGTTTTGACAATCAGATATGGCTGAAGGAGGTAAGATGGGGGGATGAAAATACAAAGTTCATAATGAGACTGTAACAATAGTAAATTAATGTGTAAAAATCCACTTGAGAAGGAAAATTGGCATCATATACTAGAACAATTAAATTAGGAAGGAGAAAGTAAATTTGAGAAGGCATTTGAAGAAAAGGAAAAATGTGAATCAAATAAAAGAAGCTACATCTGATGGCTTAGAAAATGAGTATTTGAATGCTTGGGAGAAATAAGGAAACTCAATTTTGAATACTCTAGTAGACTTTTTTTATGTCCTAGTGGTGAGGAGAAGCAGAAGCAAGACATGAAGAAAATTTTAACATTTATATCTAAGGCACAGAATTTAGGATAGATCAACAGAATGTTCTGTTTTTGGTCCCATTAGTAACTGTTGGACAAATTTCATAGGACTTTTTACTTCTATGTGCCTCCCAATCATGATTTGCATTTGTAAATCACTTTAAGTCATCTGGTTTTCTTCCCTAAGTCTGAAGAGAATACTCTGCTGCTAGAAGAGCAAAGATGAGAGTACAGGGCAGTCCCTGGGAGAAACTCTGCCTCTCGCAAGTTCCAGCAGGTTCATACCTGGTCAATGAGGAGAGTTTATTTCAAACAAAAAAGTACAAGTTCAGAAATAGCTCATGGAGCTCTGCTAAACACACACAGAGAGACACTTATTAGAGAAGAATGGAGATCTGGCTGGGGGAGAGCTAATGAAGTGTTCAGAAGTAAGGCTCTAGATCCAACGCAGCCCCTCTGGATTGGGGGCATTGTTGGATTGAGAATTGCATAGAAAGGTATTTCTTCCAGGATACCACTATTACATTACAATGCTTAATTCTTTATGCATTTACTGTAATGAAATTTTAATTTTTTAAATTTATTTGACAAGTAGAATTATAGACAGTGAGAGAGACAGAGAAGAGAGAAAGGTCTTCCTTCCATTGGTTCATTCCCCAAATGGCTGCTACAGCCAGTGCTGAGCCGATCTGAAGCCAGGAGCCAGGTGCTTCTTCCTGATCTCCCATGAAATATTAATTTTGAAACTCTCTCATATTGTCATAAACCAGAGATATCTGTCAAATCAGCAAGAAGCTAATCAAGAAAAATGGAAATGAATAGACTCTGTTACAGTGATATGAATACAGACTCCAATCAAGGAGAAGGATGTGAAAGTGACCTTATGTTGATCATGGCTTCTATGAATATTTGGAGGGCACTACCATTGGTTTTATCTTTGAAATATGACCAACTATTTCCCCTTGTAAAAAACTCACTTAGAAAGTACTATGATTTTTTTTAGTTCAGAAATAAAATGCAGTTTGAAGAAAACATTTTCATTGGAACTGTGGTACAAACTAATTTCTTGTTTCTCCGGCTTTAGAATTAGATATATTTGCAATAGAAACACATAGACTACAAATAAGCCCATCTGTTGATGAGGGAAGAATTGGAAAATAACTAGACAGTTTAATAAAAATACGAAGGAAATTAGAAATATATTAGCTTTAAAGTACACTGCACTGCAAATACAATGGACAAAAAGGGTTACCATTCCTTTTCTACCAAATGCAAATGCATGAGCTGGAGTGTCTCCCTATTATTCTGCTATATATGAAAATCCCTTGAATCACTAAAAAAATAAAAATAAAAACTTACTATGAACACTACAATATTCAAATGAAATACAATTCCCCAAATAATTTTAGAAATGAAGTAAATAAAAAGCAGATAGAAAGTTATGCCAAGACTAAAGAAAATAAGTCATGATATTTTGATGACTACTATACTTTACAATATCTTCAGAGAATTACACATTTCCTTGACATATTTTGTGTGAAAAATATTATATTTTATAAAGATCTATTTATTTATTTGAAAGGCAGAGTTATAGAGGCACAGAGAGAGAGAGAGAGAGAGAGAGAGAGAGAGGGAGAGAGAGAAATTTATCTGCTGGTTCACTCCTCAGATGACTGCAATGGCCAGGGCTGAAGCAGGCCAACGCCAGGATCCAGGAATATCTGTGTCTCCCACATGGGTACAGGAGCCCAAGTACTTGGGCCATCTTCTGCTGCTTTCCCAAGCACATTAGCAGGGAGCTAGAACTGAAGTAGAATAGCTGGGATTTGAACCCACATCCATATGTGATGCCTGGCCCTGCAGGGAGCCACTTACCTGCTACACTACAGCACCAGACCCAAAAAATACTCTATGTTTTTTTAAAGATTAATTAAAATGATGTCCCGAGTCACTAGACATTAGAAGACAAACTGACAAAACAGACCCTTTAAAAAATGCCAGCCCTATGGCAAAGTATGGTAAGCCTTTTCCTGCAGGGCCAGCATCCCATATGGGTGCCAGTTGGTATCCTGGCTGCTCCTCTTCCAATCCAGATCTCTGCTTATGTCCTAGGAAAGCAGTGGGAGATTGCCCAAGTGCTTGGGCCTCTGTACCCCTGTGGGAGACTGGGAGGAAGCTCCTGACTCCTGGTTTCAGATCAGCACAGCTCAGCTGTTGCACCATTTGGGGAGTGAACCAATGGATGGAAACGATCTCTCTCTCTCTCTCTCTCTCTCCCTCTCCTTGTCTCTCCCTCTCTGTGTCTGTAACTCTGCGTTTCCAATAATAAATAAATCTTTTATTTGTTCATTTATTTTTGACATGCAGAGCGGACAGTGGGAGAGAGAGAAGGAGAGAAAGGTCTTCCTTTTTCCGTTGGTTCACCCCCAATGGCCGCTGCGGCCGGCGCATTGTGGCCAGCGCGCCACACTCATCCAAAGCCAGGAGCCAGGTGCTTCTCCTGTTCTCCCATGTGGGTGCAGGGCCCAAGCACTTGGGCCATCCTCCACTGCACTCCCTGGCCACAGCAGAGAGCTGGCCTGGAAGAGGGGCAACTGGGACAGAATCCGGCGCCCTGACCGGAAATAAAACCCAGGGTGTTGGCGCCCCAGGCAGAGGATTAGCCTATTGAGCCGCAGTGCCGGCAAATAAATAAATCTTAAAAATGCATTCGTATGTTTATTAGATGATCAGTATAGATTCAGTTGTGGTTTTAGTGAACAACATGTTTTCTTAGGTATGAACCAGCTAATACAAGAGCCATGGGACACTATAGTTAGGGATTCATGGTCATATAATTGGAGATAACTTCGGACTAAACATGCAAAGTTTTCTGTGTGCATTTGTTCTTAGCTACAGATTTTCACAGGTTTTCTAGAGACCAAAGCACACTGAGATGTCTAAGAAGAGACAATGCCATGTAGCAAGGATACTTCTTATTTTTTTTTTTTTTTCACAAACCTGTAGCTAGTTTTCTGTGGCACATTTTTTTCCCCTGAAGAATGACTCATTATCTTTCATGGGAAGTATTTTGAGAAGCTAGAGAGTAAAAACACTCTATGATCATCATCAAAAGAAGTATCAGATCAATAATATGCTAACCAAACCATCCTGGAGTTTACTCTGCTATCTGTAAGAAAATGGCTCAAATATAAGAAAAAATATTATTTTCTGTGTAGAGAAAATGAGGACAGAGAAAGAAAAAGGAAGTAAGTCAGAAGAGACTGAAAGTAAGGTCAAGGGTGTCAGCAAACTGTTTATTTTAGTCCTCAATTCCAAATTCATCAAATGGTATCGCTTTTAAAGTCTAGACACTTACTAGAGAGGATGCAGTTTCTGTCCCAAGGAGCAAACACTCTATTTGAAGAGAAATATAAGAAAATCAGCAATATCTCCAGTGGAATAATTGGGTGAAACACAGGATTCTGTGAATCAATTAGGAGCAAGTATAAGCTGATCTTGGGACAGGAAGAAGCTGCCAGTTTGTTCAGGGAGGGCCTTCTACATAAGCTATCACAGAGTAAGCTGAGCCCTGAGGGATGAGTATGAAGCAGCCAGAACACTTTGGGGTGAAAGGATGTCCTAAAAAGGACATAAATTATTCCATGAACATATGAGGTACTCAAGAAGAGTCTGAAATTACTGATAGCCTTGAGTAAAAACATTCATCATCCACCAATATTGAGTAAATGAAAAAGATCTTGTCTGTTGACTGAATCTGTGTCTTTTGCCAGGACAGCATCTGGAACTCTAGTTTCCCTGTCTCTGTAGTGATAGCTGACCAAATGACTAGATGATTCGGGAAGCTGACTTCAGCTTTAACAATAGTATGATATAAAATTATACTAATACTTAGTGCACTGTGTTAACACTTTGTATTCAGCGATCAGGAAATTGAGACTCAGAGAATTTCTAAGACTTTCTCAAAGTCTCCAAGATAATAAGAAAAACGAGGCAGCTTGGTTTCTGAGTCTGTTCTGTGCCTTAATGTAGCTAAAGGTCCTCCCAGTACAGAAAATACAGATATGGGCACTTGTTTCGCTTTGCAGTTAAAACACTGATGCACCAGCATCCCATGTTGGAATACCTAAGTTTTAGTCCTGACTGGCCTCCCAGTTCCAGCTTCCTCCTAATGTGAGGCAGTAGGTAATGACTCAAGTACTTGGCTCCCTACCACTAATGTGGGACATTTAAATTGAATTGCTGGCCCAGTCCTGAATGTTGTGGCCATCTAGGAGTCAACCAGCAAATGGGAAATATATTTGTCTGTCTTGATCACTGTCGCTCTGCCTTTCAAATAAATAATATAGATAAATTTAAAATTAGAAAATACAGATATTATAACTTTTATTATTTCCTTTCTTTTTCTTCAAGCCATATAAATACCATCTCCCTAGGGAAGGGAAATAATGTAAGTATGTTCCTTAAAATATACTATGTTCAAAAATATTTTCCAAGTATTGAAAAGTTATGAGGCTACATAGCACCATATTAGTGGGTAGATACTGTTGGGGAGGAAAAACAGCTCCTCTATCCTCTCATGATGACTGACTGGCTATAAGTAAACTGATTTTATAGAAGCAAACAGACTAACAGGAGGAAAGGACACTTGAAGCTATGATCAGTGTTAAATGCTGATATACTCTTTAAACAAAAGAATGGTAAGTGTGTGAAGAAATGACCACACAAAGGAGTCAAGGTTAAGGGCTTTGAATTGTAAAAAGTGACTAGAAGTTATATGAGAAATACCAGTGGGAAGATAAGACTTCCATTTGAAAATCCCTTTGTATAGGTCCCCTGTAGCATTGCTTCCTGGTTTGGTTATAGGAATGCTCTTTTCCTCCTGCAACTATGAAGGCACCTTTCTCATGGAAATGTTATGGTCTGTTTTCAGGTCCAAAGTGGGAGGTCAGAGAAGCTTTATGTGCCTGCTGTTTATCAATTCAAAATAAACAAATGCCAAAAGATGCAATTTATTAGGTAGCACATCCTGAACTATACCATCCCAAATGTATGCTAATTATTTGGGAATGGCATTGTGCACAAACCCAAATCTGTTATTTCTAGAAAGGCAACCTAATATTCTAGATAAGTTCCATATAAAAATTGTAAAATTTGTTAGTGGAATATGAGAGCAAAAACAGAACAGTAAGCACCTCCCAAACTGATGTCATGATACAAATATTAAAAACAGCTACCCTGAAGTTTTGTTTCTATGCTGTCTTTGAGGTTCCCACGGAACAACATCACTAGAGAATCTTTTACCATAGATCCCTTTTTTGCCTTCAGTAACCAGTTCTCCATGCCTAAGTTCCAAGATAAACAGTGTGTTTATCAAGAGATTTCTAAATAAACTTTAATTTCTATCACAAAAAAAAGAGAGAATATGTGAAGACATTTCCCTTTACATTAAGTTGATATAAGTTTTATTGACATAAGTTTTTTTTTTTTGTATACTGATATGGCTAAGTACATAAATGAAAGTACCAGATAACAACACAACAAAAAATGATCCTTGGATTACCCAGTCATTCACAAGAATCATCCACCTTTAAAAAAAGAACTTTAAAAAGAAAGATAATTAGCCTTAACAACAACTATTTCTTTGCAAGAAAGAGTATTTTGAGGAGAGCATACATCAGAGTACAAAGAACTTGAGTTTGAAAGAAACTGCCTCTGTCGCTTTCTTAGGACACATTATTTAGCTCTGTTGTGCCTCAATTTCCTTCTGTAAAATGGTAGCAATAGTACTTTGCATCACTGAAAGACTAACAGTAAACATTGATTGTGTTAAGGATACATTAATCCTGTCACATAATTATATATTAATCCTGTAAAATTGACATTATTACAGCAACTATTAGAATTCATGTTCTCAAGATTAATCATTCGATCTGCATTTGACCTTTAGTATTTTATCTCATCATTTAAAACATATTTTAAAAGAAAATCAGAGCAAAACTTCAAGCCCAACCAAGGTATACAATTCTGCTAGCCTCCTGTGCTGACCGACATGATGATACAGGACAGAGAACTAATGATGAGTATCACTGAAGATCCATTTTAAAAATGACTACTTTTAGAAGTGAGAAAAAAGGAATAAGGATGTTGATGAGAGCCATTTAAGGAATTTTAGTTCATCTTTGACAATAAATATGCTACAGCTTCTTTGTTCTAGATGAAATAAAATAGTCCCTATTGAGTAATGGAACTGAGTTTTCTGTCTTGAAGGAATAATTACAGAATAATAATGGGATCACTAGGAAATTTATGAGAGTGAAATACATGTCTTTACCATAATACCAAGATATGATGAAGTGAGGAAAGTCAACAGACCCATCTCATCAGAGCCACTTGAAAGTGTTAATGTCTTCCAAATGTCAAAACAACATGGTAATTTAGTTAAAAAATAGTCAAATTCCTTGAGTGTGTGTTAACAAAACACATAAAATGTATGCTTAAAAATGAAAGTTTTCATTTTCAAGTAGTTTATTTGAAGTCCTAAAAGAATTTCAAAGCATTACACCATGATGTCCCCACTGCAAGGGCCAGCATCATGTCATGAGAAAAGTGCAGTCAAAGGGCCCTATCCTGATATGAGTCTCACTCTTGGGAATTAATGTTTGTGGCTTGTTTTGTAAAACTCTTTAACATTTTTCATCTGTGAATTTATTTGTATTTTCTAAGTGAAGTCCTTTGGAACAATGAAGCACACATCTCAAGCTTAGAGTGTTGTCTCACATCTAGTCCATTCCCTGAAAGAGTATGGCACTACACAGCCAAAGTATATGAGAACTGGCCAGGGAGGCAGGTGGAGGAAATGGGTTTTATGTGCTAGTGCCTTCAATATTATTTCCCCTGCTTTTAATATATATATATATTATATATATATTAGAGATCTCCCACCTACTGGGTCACTCCCTAAATGCCTACAACAACCAGGGTTAGGCCAGTCCCAAGCCAGGAGCCAAGAACTCAATCCAGGTCTACTACAAAGGTGCCAGAAACAAAACTACTTGAGACATTACCTGCTGCTTCCCAGGAAACAGGAACCTTAGCAGGAAGCTGGAAATGGAAGTAGAAACAGGACTGAATGCAGGTATCCCCATGGAATGTCTTAACTTATTCACCAAGCAGCCACTTCTCTACTTTTAGAATAAACATCTCCCTATTCTCGTATTTCTCTTGTACTCACACATTGTGTAACCAGCACTAACTGGTTTCCATTATGCTAAACACACAAGAGGTACTAGATATATATCTCTTCAATAGATTATGAGTGTAATCTTCATTAAAGAGACTATCATTTTCAATCTTGAAAACATTCACTTACTAGGTGATGAGAAATCACTGTATTTCTCCACCAAGAAGAATGTATTATGTTAGTTAGAAAGGAGGGGAGAGTGACAGTGACTACTGGCACATTTTTGGCTAACTAGAGAACCTCAACTGAGTTTTCATTCTTGTATCAATCGCAGAAAAACACCAAGATTAATTAATTATTGTACTGTGACTAAATCCTTAACCCCTGCTTCACTGTAGGAATAGTAAGATCATGGCAGGTCTGGCATTGTGCTATAGCTGGTTAAGCTGGCACCTGTGATGCTGATTTCCATATGGATGCTCCACTTCCAGCCCAGCTCCCTGCTAGTGTGCCTAGGAAAGCAGCAAAAGATGTATCGAGTACTTGGGCCCCTGCACCCACATGGGAGAACTGAAGAATCTTTTGGTTTCACCTTGGCCTAGTCTGAGCCATTGCAGCCATCTGGGGAGTGATCCAAAGGATGGAAGATTCTTTCTCACTCTCTCTCTCGCTCTCTCTCTGTAACTCTGACTTTAAAATAAAATATTTTAATAAGTATCTGACAAAAAAAAAGACTGTGGCACAGATGGTGTTGTGATGCAATGGGTTAAGCTGAAGCCCACAATGCTGATGTACCATATGTGTGACATTTCAAGTCCCAGATCTTCCATTTCCAATCTAGCTCCCTGCAATGTGCCAGGGAAAACTGTGGAATATGGTATAAGTCCTTGGAACCCTGCCACTAACCAAATGGAAATTCTAAAACTCAAAAATACAATACCTGATGGAAAAATCTCAATTGATGGGCCAAAGCAGACTTTAGGAGATAAGGAAAAAAAATCAATAAAAACAATGAAATGGATCATAGAGTAATATAAGTGACCCAATCTGAAAATCAGGGAGAAAATAGACTTGAAAAAAGAAACAGTTTCATAAACTTGTGGAATTAAACAAAAATGTAATATTCATTAAATTATATCATGATTAAGCCACATAGAAAGAGAAAAAGAAGAGTGGGGTTGGAAAAGTCATCTAAGAAATATAGGCTGAGAAACCTCAAATTTGACAAAAGACATAAACCTACAGATTCAAGAAGCTAAATGAACACCAAAAGGATAAAAGAAAACTAAATTCATGCCAAGATTCATAGAACTTCTATTTCTAAAAAGACAAGAATCAGTTTTTTAAATATTTTGAGGAGTTAGTTTATTTATTTGAAAGGCAGTGTTGCAGAGAGAGAGGGAGAGATAGAGAGAGAGAGAGAGAGAATTTCCATCTGCTGGTTCATTCTGCAAATGGCAGCAATGACCTGGGCTGGGCCAGGACAAAACCACGAGCCAAGAGCCGGGAGTTTCTTCTGGGTCTCCCATGCAGGTGCAGGGGCCCAAGGACTTGGGCCATCCTCTGCTGCTTTCCCAGGTGCATTAGCAGGGTACTGGATTCAAAGTGGAACGGTCAGGACTTGACCAGCACAGCAGGCCAGGGCTTTAAAATGTTGTGCCACAGCTATAGCCAAGAATAAATTTGGCTTGTGCTGAAGGCTCAATAGGCTAATCCTCTGTCTGCAGCACCGGCACTCCGGGTTCTAGTCCCCGTCGGGGTGCCAGATTCTGTCCCGGTTGCCCCTCTTCCAGGCCAGCTCTCTGCTGTGGCCCAGGAGTACAGTGGAGGATGACCCAAGTGCTTGGGCCCTGCACCTGATGGGAGACCAGGAGAAGCACCTGGCTCCTGGCTTCAGATCAGGTTGGTCGCAGGCCACAGTGGCCATTGTGGGGTGAACCAATGGTAAAAGGAAGACCTTTCTCTCTATCTCTCTCTCTCACTGTCCACTCTGCCTGTCAAAAAAAATATATATAAATTTGAAAGCATCCAGAGAAAATATATTTTACATACAAGGGGCAAAATAATCTGTATGATAGAGGACATCTCATCAGAAATCATGAAATCAAAAGAAAATAGCACAAGTTATTTCAAGCGTTGAAGGAACAGAACTATCTAAATATAATGTTTGGAGTAAAAATTATCCTTTTACAGTGAAAGGGGAATTAACATATTCTCAAATGAAGGAAAACTAAGATAATTTATTGTCCACAAACCACTCAGAAAGAGTGATTAAATGAAGTCCTCTGAACATAAAGAAACTGATTTTTTTTGTTTTATTTATTTATTTTATTTTTTTAAATTAGTAAATATAACTTCCAAAGTACAGTTTATGGATTACTATGGCTTCCCACCATTCCCTCCCGCTCACACCCTTCCCATCTCCCGCTCCCTCTCCCATTCCATTCACATCAAGATTCATTTTCAATTATCTTTATATACAGAAGATCAATTTAGTATATATTAAGTAAAGATTTCATCTGTTTGCACCCACACAGAAACACAAAGTGAAAAATACTGTTTCGGTATTAGTTATAGCATTACTTCACATTGGACAACACATTAAGGACAGATCCCACATGAGAAGTAAGGACACAGTGACTCCTGTTGTTGACTTAAGAATTTGACACTCTTGTTTATGGCGTCAGAAATTTCCCTAGGCTCTAGTCATGAGTTGACAAGGCTATGGAAGCCTTTTGAGTTCACCAACTTTGATCTTATTCCAACAGGGTCATAGTCAAAGTGGAAGTTTGGTTTGACTGTATATTTTCTTGTGCTCTGTCTTCTAAGTCCAATATTCTCTCTTCTGTTTCACTGATTCTGTTTTTAAGGCTCTCTAATGTGTTTGTCATTTGATCTATGGAGTTCTTCATTTCATTTTGATTTTTCTTCACTATCACACTTTCCTATTCTACTAGTTTCTGCATTTCATTTTGATTCCTCCTTAAGATTTCATTTTCTCGAAGGAGATTTTCTATTCTGTCAGTAAGAAATTCCGTAGCTCAAGCATTTGTTTTTGAAAACTTCTAATTGTTCTTATAAATTTTTTGAAATCCGTATCTTACATTTCTTCCATCTCATCATTTCATAATCTTGGCTTGGGGTGTCTTGTTCATTTGGGGGTGTCATAATGTCTTCCTTGTTCTTGTTTCCTCGGATTCTGCGTTTGTTGCTTGGCATTGTGGAGATATTTTTTTGATTCTTCTTCCATTGCTGTGGTATTTTTTCTTGTTATACTATGACTGTATTAATTGAACTGTCTGCTTTTGATGGAGCCTTAGAGGCTTGAGATTGGTAAAAGGAGTATTATCGACTTGATTCTCTTATCAATAAATAGTGTCCTTCTTTGTCTCTTTTTATAGTTTGATTTAAAATCTTTTGTATCTGATATGCCTATAGGTACTCCAATTCATTTTTGGTTTTTATATGCACGATATATCTTTTTCCAACCATTCATTTAAATTTTATGTGTATCATTTGTGAAGTGAGTTTCCTGTAAATGACACACAGTTAGATCTTGCTTTTTTAATTCTATTTTTTTAATCCATCAGCAAATCTATATTTTTTGGCTGGGGAATTTAATCCATGTATAGCTCCTGTCATTTTGTTGATTGGTCATTGACCATATTACCTCTATTAGTGAATTTTGTACTCTTTCATGTTTTTACTTCTAATGTAATACTCCTTTCAAGATTCTTGTAAGGCTGGTCTGGTGGTGATGAATTCTCTGTTATTGCTTGTATGGCAATTAGTTAATTTCCCCTTCACTGCTGAAGGATAGCTTTGCTGGATATAATATTCTTAGTTGGAAGTGCTTTTTTGTTTTGTATTGTTTTTTTTTTTTTTCTTTCAAAACCTTGAATAAATCATCTGCAGTCTTCTGGCCTGAGGAATTTCTTCCTAAGTCTGTTGTTAGTTTAATAAGTATTCCTTTACACATAACTTCAAGTTTTTCTCTCGATTCTCCCCTTCTTATTAAATTCCAAGAATTTGACTATAAAATGCCTTGCAGAAGGTATTTTGGGGTTGAGTCTGGACTTAATCTTTTAAGCTTCCTGTATCAGGGTGCCTATATCTTTCGAGACAAAAATTTTTCAAAGGCTGTTTCACTCAGCCCTTCTTTCCGTCTCTTTTCTTTGGCATTCTTACAATGTGATCCAATATGTCTCATAGGCTTCCTGTACTTATTTAATTTTTTTCTCTTTATTTTTCTATTAATGGATTATTTCAAAATTTTTCCCTCAAGATCAGTAATTCTTTCATCTACTCATCTTATTCATTTATTGAAACTCGGAATTGCATTATTTATCTCATTGACTGGTGGTGACACATCCAAAATTTGATTGGTTCTTTGTAATTTCTCTTTATTGAATTTCTTACTCATATTATGCATTGTTTGCCTCATTTCTTTATTCCACCTGTATTCTCTCACATCTGATTGAATTTCCATAACATCATTATTTTGAATTCTTTTTCAGGTATCTCATAGATTTATTTCAAATCAGGATCTATTTCTGAAGAATTTTGTGTTCTTTTAATGCTGTCATTATTGCTGGCTTCTTCATGTTTCCTGTGTTCAAATGTTAATGTTTGCATATCCTGTGTAATAGTTTTCTTTCTTTTTATGGAGTGGCATTCCATGGAAAGCATATTTTTTTTTTTTTAGATTAAATTCGGAGTGTCATTTGGCTTGTTGTTTTGTTTTAGTTCTAGATGAGCTCAGAAGTGTAATCTTTGAGAATTTTTTTCAGCTATAATGGATGTCAGAATTGTGTAACAGTACCACAGTAGTTGGTAAAATTAGTAGTATGATTTAGTAGTAGGTGTCAATTATTGGGATTTGTTACTTACTAGGGTTTGTGATGGCTATACCACTTCTGCGTGTTATGGGACATAACATTTGTGGTACAGTAGGTTAAATTACTACCTGCTATATTGGCATCCCATATGGCACTGGTTCAAGTCCTGGCTGCTCCACTTACAATCCAGCTCCCTCTGTTTTTATCCATAGAAAAGGCCACTGTTTAATAGATTTTTTTAAACTTTTATATAGTAAATATAAATTTCCAAAGTACAGCTTATGGATTACAATGGCTTTTTCCACCCCATAACTTCCCTCCCACCCGCAACCCTCCCATCTCCCTCTCCCTCTCCCATTCCATTCACATCAAGATTCATTTTTGGTTATCTTTATATACAGAAGATCAATTTAGTATATATTAAGTAAAGATTTCATCAGTTTGCACCCACACAGAACACAAAGTGCCAAATACTGTTTGAGCACTAGTCATATCATTAATTCACATTGAACTACATATTAAGGACAGAGACCCTACATGAGGAGTAAGTGCACAGTGACTCCTGTTGTTGATTTAACAATTGGCATTCTTGTTTATGGCATCAGCAATCTCCCCAGGCTCTAGTCATGAGTTGCTAAGGCCATGGAAGCCCTCTGAGCTTGCCGACTTTGATATTATTTTGACAAGGCCATAGTCAAAGTGGAAGTTCTCTCCTCCCTCCAGAGAAAGGTACCTCCTTCTTTGATGGCTCATTCTTTCCACTGGGATCTCACTCGCAGAGATCTTTCATTTAGGTCTTCTTTTTTTTTTTCCCCAGAGTGTCTTGGCTTTCCACGCCTGAAATACTCTCATGGGCTCTTGAGCCAGATCTGAATGCCTTAAGGGCTGATTCTGAGGCCAGAGTGCTGTTTAGGACAACTGCCATTCTATGAGTCTGCTGTGTACCCCACTTCCCATGTTGGATCATTCTCTCCCTTTTTTATTCTATCAGTTAGTATTAGCAGACACTAGTCTTGTTTGTGTGATCCCTTTGACTCTTAAACCTATCAGTGTGATCAATTGTGAACTGAAATTGTTCACTTGGACTAGTGAAGTGGCATTGGTACATGCAACCTTGATGGGATCGTATTGGAATTCCCTGGCACGTTTCTAACTCCACCACTTGGGGCAAGTCAACTTTAGCATGTCTCAAATTGTACATCTCCTCCCTCTCTTATTCCCACTCTTATATTTAGCAGAGATCACTTTTCAGTTAACTTTAAACAGCTAAGAACAATTCCTGGAAAGCATTAGAAGATGCCCCAAATGACTGAGTCCCTGCCACTCATGCAGGAGACTCATATAGGCAGGTGTATCTAGTAGGACAGACCTATGAGATGAGCCCCTGGAAATCCAGATGCTGAATGGTTTATTGATGGCAGCAGCTATATGAAGGAAGGAGTTAGAAAGGCAGGCTATGCCATATTGGATCTTACTCAGACAATAGAAGCCCAAGCACTACCACACAATACTTCAGCCCAAAAGTTGGAGCTTATTGCATTGACTAGGGCTTTACAACTGGGAAAAGGCCAGCGAGTTAATATATACATGGATTCCAGATATGCTTTCCTTGCATTACATGCACATGCAGCAATCTGGAAAGAGAGGGGGCTTACTGACTGCAAAGAATTCCCCTGTTAAATATGGAAAAGAGATACTGGCTCTACTTCAGGCAGTACTGGAGCCTTTAGAAGTGGCCATCATCCACTGCAAGGGACATCAGAAAGGAGATAATTATGTTAACCAGGGAACTGCATTAGCAGATAGAGCAGCAAAAAGAGCAGCTACACAGGAGAGTTTGGATATGGCCCTTATACCTCAATCTGGAAGTGGGTAGGGAACCTCACTAGATGGAGCCTGAGAATGAATGGGCCCAACAGCGTGGCTATAGTAAAAATGCAAATGAATGGTGGATGCTAAATCATAGAATTATGCTCCCAATGGACACTCAATGGAAAATTATTAAGGAGATACACAACTCTACCCACTTGGGAAGAGATGCCTTAGTACAACTGGTCTCCCGAGCTTTTGGAGGAAAAGGACTAAATACGGACATAAAGGAAGGGACTCACTCTTTTCCACTATGTTTACAGAATAACCCTGGCCACATAAGCCCACCTCCCCATTGACTCCTGTGCAGGGGAGGGGAACATACTCAGGATGGATAGAGGTTTTTCCGACCCAAACAAAGAAAGCACACGAAGTGCCTAAAGCTTTGTTTAAAGACATCTTGCCACATTTTGGACTCCCACAGTCACTCCAGAGTAACAATGGACCTTGATTTATATCTAAAATAACCCAGCAAGTAGCCACTACTCTAGGAATTTCTTACCACCTCCATACTTATTGGAGGCCTCAGTCATCAGGTGGATCCAACAGATACATTGGCTTATTCCTGTGAGCCAATTGAAGATCTAAAATACCTCTTCAAAAGGCAGAAAGATAAGTAGAACTCTTGTCCTAGGCACTTCAAAATGCTGCAATTCAGTGCCCACCTGATGCACATACCTCTATTGGTCCTTTCTGGGTGCTATTATTGGCAGAAGGACCCCTTGTTGAGTTCCTCAGTGGTAAAGAATGACAGCCCAGAAGAGTTTTGCGAAACCAACTTTAAGAACCTGACCTTAGCTATGGGTAATCTGGTCTACACATCAGGATGGCTTCTACAGCAGGCTCTGATTTCAGTAGACTCCCTGTCCAGGGTAGTTATGGACAATAGACAGGCCTTAGAGTACGTGTTAATAGAACAAGGGGGCATGTGGGCAGTGCTCAACAGGATCTGTCACCTTTATTCAAATAATAGTATGTTCACAGAAAGGGACATCAAAGCCCTCTATGCTCAAGCTAAATGGTTTTATGGTTTGCATAGGGATAATCTCCCACCTACTGTCTGGGAGATGGCCAGACATTTTTTTTTCTACTTTACGGGGCACACCAGTTGCACTTGGGGCTATTCCAATCTTGCTCATGATGAGTGACAAACTTATATGTTTCAGAACCCTGCAGCTTCTGAGAATAATGATGACCATGCAGGAGACATGGAAGATGGTGGCGACGGAAAGAACTCCAGCTCATGAAGTGAACTCATTAGATGAGATAGGCAGAGACTTCCGGACTGAGAACAGGCAGGGTCTGCACCCATAATAAGCAGGAAGCAGCTACAGAAGATGGTGACTCGACACCCATCAACATCCCCTTAAGATTAAGGTTTGGAGTCTCTGAGTGGGGAATGAAGTAGGATGAAGTAGGCAGGCATACAGGCTAAAATTGATTAGATTTGTGAAAGACCACACCTTCACCACGCCCCTGTGTGACCTCATGCCCCTACCTGATACCTTTCCCATGCCCCTGTGTGACCTCCCCCTACCTAGCCACACCTGGGTGCCAACCAGTCAATCTGGTTAATTAACCACTCCCTTTGAAAGTGGATTAAAAGCCTGGGACACTGTGTCCGGCCTCTCGCTTCTTCCCTGGACTCTTGCCAGGAGGCAGGCTGGCTATAGCCCTGTGCTCCCAGGCCTAGATGCTCCTCCATGTGGCTGGTTCCTGGTGCTCAGTATGAACCCCTACTCACTTCTCTCTCTTAAATAAAGCTCTCACTCTCCTATGCATCTTTCTCACTAAATAAAAGCTTAAAAATACTATGCTGCCTTGTTTATCTGTGCTGGTATTTAGAATTCTTCTGTAAATATTAGGCGAGAGCCTTCTCTGGTTTATTAATATTGGGATTTACTAATAAGCTCATGGTTAAATCGGATGGCACCCCAAATTCCGGTAGCACAAGTGGTACCCCAGATAACACTTCTGGGAAGCTTCAAAGGGCCACATTTTTGTGTAGATTTTAGCGGGTCTTCTCCAATTTCAACTGAGTCCCTGCCACTCATGTGGGATACCTGGAGACCTGATGGAGTTCCAGGCTCCTGGAGTTGGCCAGCCCAACCCCATTCATTGTGACCATTTATGGAGTGCACCAATGTTTGAAAATTTTTCATTTCTCTCTCTCTCTCTCTCTCTCTCTCTCTCTCTATCTTTCTCTCTCTCTCTACCTATCTCTCTATCTCTATCTCTATCTCTATCTCTATCTCTATCTCTATCTCTATCTCTATCTCTATCTGAATTCCTGGTTCCTGGCCTCAGCCTGAGGTGAAAGGTCCTGGCTCTTTCGATAATTGGAGGATGAAACAGCTGATGCAAGATCTGTCTCTCTCACTATCTCTGTCTCTCTGCCTTTCAAATAAATAAACATAAAATTTTAACAAAAGAAAAATGGAGTAACATAAGCATGGAAGTCTTGATATAAAATTGCAAATGATCATTTAATATTAGAGAATGACCATAAATAAAAATACATGAAAAACAGACTGATACTCAAACAAGAAGAGAAATTTATCAAGCAGTACAGGCATGAAAGTGTTAAAGCACATTTCTAAAAATCCCAGTACCCATGCTTATGTACTTCCCAAAGACCTTTGCATTCTAGCATTTTAATATATGCCTTGGGTGTTTATTAATAGGCACTTTGGAAAATCATTCAGGCCACTGGCTTCCTTCCTTTTAGTGCTGGGAAATAGTAATTTACTAAATAGCAACTCATTAATGTGAAAAGAGTTAATGGAAAGACTATGTTATGCATTTTGATAATCTACTTCAATAAATATAACCACATAATGATGGTTATTTAGAAATATAAGTAGTAATAGTAAATCTAAATAAAAGCATTATTTATAAAGTTGAGGCCAGTAATATTTTCCCACAAATTGGGAAGATGAAAGTGATGGTTTTGTTTTGCTTTTCTCTTTCTTTCTTCCTCCTCCCTTCCTTCTTTCCTTCCTCCCTTTTTTTAATTTTTAAACTCTAGAGTATTGTTAATTTGGAATGAAAAAAATAATTTCTGGGCAAGTCCAGAGAGAGGAACTTGGACTAAGAATTATTGCAGTAAGTTCTTTATCCTTGAAATCGAAATTCCAATGGCAATTTCTTCTCTTTTTACTTCTCTCACAAGGCAAAGCATTAGAGCCAGCACAATGTTGGTGAGTCCTCCTGCTTCTCCTGTATAATAACTTCCCAGTGAGCAAGAATATGAAAATGGTGCTCAGATGAGGGAGACAGACTGTTAAGACTGCTTCTTACCTTTCATTTCCTGGAGCCAATCTGAATGAAGACCCAGAGAGATGAGAAAGGGGAAGAGGAGCTGCCAAAACCAGACAATGGAAGAAAGGAAAAATGGAGATGGGAGGAATGGGTGCCAAAATCGTCCTGAGAGAAAATGAGAGAAGCTGGAGATTTATCATTTTTATTGTTGTCATTTTCTATTGTATTTTAAATCTGGGAGCTTTTATGGAATAAGTATGTGTACTTTTTAATAATGTCCATCTTTAGTTTAATGCATGTATTCCTCATTGGATTTTTTTTTAGCCTGTTCGTTCCTTAGCACTTTAAAGATTCATAGGGAAAAAAGCCAAAAGTAAAAAACCCAAATTCTCAATATGCAGAATACAAATTGTCAGTAGTATTCCCTCATATCTGGAGAACCCACTGTAGGATTCACGTGTTGATTCCAAAATGCATGAATGGTCACATCCCTTATATACAATAGCATATATTTGCACATAGCCTATGCATTCTCTCATATAATTTAGATCATCTCTATATTGCTTATAATACCTAATATAAAGTGTCATGTACCCAATTGTTACATTCTGTTGTTTTGGAAATGATGACAAGGAAAAAAATCTGTACATGTTCCAGACAGTTGCAATTTTATATGCCTATGTATTTTCAATCTAGGATTATTTGAATCTATTTGTGCAGAATTCATGAATACAGAGGACTATTTTTCAGATTTATTCAATTATTATAACCATGGAATTAATGCATATTTGTATCTATGTTTTGTATTCAATGCACATTATTTAATTGAATAGTCACTAATCTGCCAATTTTACCAATGTTATTGTATTAAATTTCCTGTAATCATTTTTTATACTTTGGGGTCTGAAATTTGATGTATTTCTGATAACAGTATAATTCAACTGATAGAAGTGACCGTTAGTCAATATTCATGACTGATCATTTATCAATAACTATGGGTGAGCCACGGAATGATTTGCTCCTGAAGATGAGACGTAAGGCCCTGTCAGTAGTTTCTGTCTTCTGTTTGTCTTAAGATCTCATCCGAATTTTTTTGTGATGCTTGTAGACTGCCTTCATGCACTGTTCAAAGCATGCAAGTTCCAGCCCAGTGATATCTAACCAACATTATTACTCAGTGTGTAGTAGCCCTTTAAAGGGCTTCTAATTGAATACTTTGATGAATCTTCATAGACACTGGACCATTGGATTGGATGAAACTGACAGTGTTGCTCTGTAAGGAAAACAGAAAGTAGGCATTGGCTTCCTCAAAGAGTCTATGGATCAGAGAGAATGGTCTGGTGAAGATATAGCACTCTGCCTGAGGTGCCCTCTGCCACAGGTCCAGGGTACACTACACAACAAGAAAATAATGGGATGTGATTTGTACAAGAGCTTTTCATCTCTACAGCCTGGTTTCCGCACACACACCCTTTCAATAATGAATGTGTACAGAAATGAAGTGAGGGTTGCAGTTTTACTGTTTCTTCATAAATATTAGCTTTGATAATTTATTTTTGGCTACCTAAATCTGTAAAAGTTACCTTATTTTTATTTTGTTGATTGAAGATAAATGCTTACTTCTGCATATTAGCCCTGGTTATTCATCTTTTTTTAATTCAAAATTTTGTGTGATCTGATTTAATTTGCATTTATAAAACTCACTGAAAAATATTCAGCTAATTAAAAAATTTTCTAATCAAAATTGCTGATGCTATATATGTGAATACTTCTGTTTGTTATATAACTTCAGAATTTCTTCCAAGACTTACACACATACATACATGTATGTATGATATGAACATATTTTTAATTGATACATTAATTTGAATATTTGTTCCCATATTTTTATAATTCTTTTTAAAGTTCAAGAACACAAGCTTCAAGATAAAAATTAACCAAGAGCTAAAGCAAATTTATATTTTTGTGAGTTATGAAAGTAAGCCTACATTTTCTTCCAGGTGTCCTCAAAGAGAAAACAGTCCACGGGCCTGGCTTTGTGGCATAGCAAGTAAAGCCTGCCACCTGCAACACTGGCATCCCATATGGGCACAGGCTTGAGTCCTGCTGCTAATGACCTGGGGAACCAGTAGAAAATAGCTCAAGGGAGTGGGTCCCTACGCTCTACATCATGGCTCCTGGCTTTAGTCCAGCACAGTGCTGGCCATTGTAGCCATTTGGAGAGTGAATCAATGGATATATCTCTTTCTCTCTGCCTCTCTCTCTTTCCTCTCTCTCTCTCTCTCTCTCTCTCTACTCTTCCTTTCAAATAAATAAAATGAATCGTTAAAAAAGAGAAAGAAAACAGTCCTCTAAGAAAAAACAGTAAAATAATGAGCCATATCTTCTACAATACCCTAATAATAAACAGCAATTTGCTTCATAGAGAAATTTCCTTGTATAATAGCTGTATCTCACTATATATATAATTATATATATATATATATGTGTGTATATATATATAAGTTTAAAATTTCAATATATGAAATCTGAAGAAAATAACTTTCCATAATTCTCACCTAAAGATAGTGATACTTCTCACTTGATTTTTCAGGATTAACAGATTCTTTAATACATCATTCAACTAACTGTATTTACAAAGGTATTCCAAAATCTTAAGAGAAAATAGAATTAGAAGATGTTTATATTGGTGTAAAAATTTTGAAATACATACATAACTTTTCATAATATGTAATTTTCATGAACTTTTTTTGGATTTTTTTTTCAACTTTTATTTAATAAATATAAATTTCCAAAGTACAATTTTTGGACTATAGCATCTTTTTCCCCCATGACCTCCTTCCCGCCCACAACCATCCCATCTCCCACTCCCTCTCCCACCCCATCCTTCATCAAGATTCATTTTCAATTATCTTTATATACAGAAAATCAACTTAGTATATACTAAGTAAAGATTTCAGCAGTAGGCACCACACAAATACACAAAGTATAGAGTACTGGTTGAGTAGTAGTTTTACCATTAATTTGCATAGTACAACACATTAAGGACAGAGGTCCTACATGGGGCGTAGTTGCACAGTGACTCCTGTTGCTGATTTAACAATTGACACTCTTATTATGGTGTCAGTAATCACCCAAGGCTCTTGTCTGAGCTGCCAAGGCTATGGAAGCCTTTTGAGTTCACTAACTCCGATCTTATTTAGACAAGGTCATAGTCAAAGTGGAAGTTCTCTTCTCCCTTCAGAGAAAGGTACCTCCTTCTTTGATGGCCTGTTCTTTCCACTGGGATATCACTCACAGAGATCTTTCATTTAGGTCTCTCTCTCTCTCTCTCTCTCTCTCTCTCTCTCTCTTTTTTTCCCACAGTGTCTTGGCTTTCCATGCCTGAGAAACTCTCATGGGATTTTTAGCCAGAACCAAATGCCTTAAGGGCTAATTCTGAGGCCAGAGTGCTGTTTAGGACGTCTGCCATTCTATGAGTCTGCTGTGTATCCCGCTTCCCATGTTGGATCATTCTCTCCTTTTTAATTCTATTGGTTAGTAGTAGCAGACACTAGTCTGGTTTCAGTGATCCCTTTGACTCTTAATCCTATCATTATGATCATTATGAACTTAAACTGATCACTTTGACTAATGAGATGGCGTTGGTACATGCCACTTTGATGGGATTGAATTGGAATCCCCTGGTACATTTCTGGCTCTACCTTTAGGGGTAAGTTCAGATGAGCATGTGCTGAACTGTACATCTCCTCCCTCTCTTATTCCCACTGTTTCATATATATATATATATATGTATATAAATATACACACATATATATGCATATATATATATATTTACTGATTTGACAGGCAGAGTTAGACAGTGAGAGAGAGAAAGAGACAGAGAGAAATGTCTTCCTTCTATTTGTTCACCCCCCAAATGGCCACTATGGCCGGTGCTGTGCTGATCTGAAGCCAGGAGCCAGGTGCTTCCTCATGGTCTCCCACGCAGGTGCAGGCACCTAAGCACCTGGGCCATCCTCTACTGCCCTCCTGGGCCTCAGCAGAGATCTGGAGTGGAAGAGGAGGTGCCAGTACTAGATCCCGGTGCCCATATGGGATGCAGGCACCACAGGTGGAGGATTAGCCAAATGAGCCACGGTGCTAACCCCATCTCACTGTTATATTTAACAGGGATCTTTTTTTTCAGTTAAATTTAAACTACTAAGAATAATTGTGCATTAATTAAACAGTTCAATCAATGGTATTAAGTAGAACAAAAAATATTAAAAGGAATAAAATAGTAAGTTGTTCCTCGACAGTCAGGATAAGGGCTGATTAAGTCATTGTTTCTCATAGTGTCCATTTCACTTCTACATGTTTCCTTTTAGGTGCTCAGTTAGTTGTCACAGATCAGGGAGAACATATGATATTTGTCCCATTGGGACTGGCTTATTTCACTCAGCATGATGTTTTCCAGATTCCTCCATTTTAATGTAAGTTCATTTGTAATTTCTTCTCCTCGTGCCAAGATTATATTTCCATGTTACTATGGGAGGTTCAAGGCCAGGAACAAATGGTTGGTGTGTTGTGCTCAGTAAGAGTTTGGGATTCTCTGTACCCTGCTTCACCACAATCTCAGAAGGCCTTGACCCTTTCCATTCACTACTTGATGTATTTGCCTTATTTTGATTATTGCCACTAATTTCATCCCAATAAATCCTGGCATGGTTTCCATAACTTGACACCAAGAACCTTCAGTAATACACTCTGTAGTGAACCTTTCAAAATTATTTTTCCAATTTACTTCTTATCTCTCTCAACATCTTTTATTGAACAACTCTTACCTTTGTCCTTTCTCAGTCACACCATTCTGCTAAATATACTTCAGCCACATTCTAAGCCATATTTCTCCTTTACCTGTGTAATTTTCGACTTCAACTTTTTTTCAGCAGTTCCTCCATTCTTTCAACAAATATTTATTGAGTAGCTCCTACTTGTCAATTATAACTTTCTTTTTTAAGATTTCCTTATTTATTTGAAAGAGTTACACAGACAGAGACAGAGGGAGAGAGGTAAGTAGGGGGAGAGAGAGAGAGAGAGAGAGAGAGAGAGAGAGAGAGAGAATCTTCCATCTGCTGGTTCTCTTCTAGAACGGCTGCAATGGTTGGGGCTGGACCAAGCATAAGACAGGAGCCCAGAGCTTCTTCTGGGTCTCCCACATGGGTACAGGGGCCCAAGCACTTAGGTCGTCTTCTGCTGTTTTCCCAGATGTGTTAGCAGGGAGCTGGATCAGAAGTGGAGCAGCTTGAACTCAAGCCAGAGCCCACGTCAGATTCTAGCGTTTCAGGAAGAATTTTTTTTTTTCAGATTTTTATTTATTCATTTGAAAGGCAGAGTTGCAGAGAGGGAGAGGCAGAGGCAAAGAGGAGGGAGAGACACAGAGAGAACAAGAGATCTTTCATTTGCTGATTCACTCCTCAAATGGCTGCAACATGCAGGGCTGGGCCAGGCCAATGCCAGGAGACAGGAGCTTCATCTGGGTCTCCCACATGAGTGCAAGGGTTAAAGCACTAGGGCTGTCTTCCACTGCCTTCTCAGGCACAATAACAGGGTGCTGGATCGGAAGTGAAGCACTAGGACATTGAACTGGTACCCACACGGGATGCTGACACTGCCCTATTACATTGCAACACTGGCTCCTATAAGGTTCTTTAATTCTGACAATGAGGTATGAGGCCAGAGATTGTGTTGGGGTATACTGTTTTAACTAGGGTTATCAGACAACAATTCTTTCATAAAGTGAGATTTGAGCCAAAAGTTGAATAAAGGAGAGTAATGTGATCACTTCAAGGATATTCATACTAACCAGATGGAAAAATAAATGCAAAACTCTGAGGTTAGGGATATTTGATGAACTGCAAAGAAACAGGTAAGAGTAGGAGGTAAGTGATTGTGCAAAGAAACAGGTTACTAGAAGGAGACCGGGCTGGGTTTTTGGAAGGCTCTTAGCTTTTATTTTGCAAGACATGAGAAGACATGAGAGGGATATATGCAAAGGAGTGAAATTCATTGACATTTCTGGTTATTGGTTTAAACTAGACCGTAAGAGTGGAGGTGGTGACTGGACAAGCCTGGGAACTGAGGCACTGCTTAGGAGACTATGGGGGTAATCCAGGAGCAAGCTCTGTAACACATGGACTAACACATGGAAACGTGAAGTGGTTGAACTGTGAGCCTCTACAGGGTCAGAGTCACAGCTTGTCAGTCTTCACATTCCTTTGTCATCCAACGAGGGCTTAGCACTATGTCCAGTAAATGCTCCATGGATAAATTCCTTCAGCAGATGCTGGCGAACAATATAGCCAAGATCACAGCCTGCTGGGCTTCCAGACTAGAGGCCTCGACCCTCTGCTAGTCCTCTCTTTAAGTTTGGACCCTTCCCTGGGGAGAAAATATTCCAGAATTGCCCTGTTTTCTGGTCTTCAGGGCTTTACTTAAACATTCCTTCTGGCATGCCTTTTCTGTATATGACTCCCTGTGCCTTTCAAATTCGGGGAATATTGTAGCATCCAGTGGCTTACTAACAACATTTACTGAACACCTCATTTGTGGTGGGCATGAGTTCAGGCTCTTGTTCTCTGTCAGAAAAATGGAGTAAACCACCAGTTCTTATGAAGATTGCATTCTAATAAGGGGAAGACAGAAAGTAAAATTTAAAAAATCTGTAAAGTATATAGTGTGCTATAAATTGAGAAGTGATATTTTCATAAACTATTATTGCTTAATCATTACAAGTCTATGTATTTCTTCACTTTGCTTCTTTTCAACTCTTTTTGTTACATACTGAAAATATATTTGGTAAAGCTTTCCAATAAAGTAGGAAAATGTATTTATTTGTTTTACAAATTATCACAATATGCCATTCTATAGTTTACAAAGTGCTTTCATACTTAAAAATATACATTTCATCTCCTATCATTGCTGAAGCTTTGATATAATTTGCCCTTATTAATGAATAATGGTACTAACTTGAATTTGTGAGACTTTACTCAAATATGTAAGGGACCAATGCAGAAAAGGTTCCTGAGGGAAAATATTATTGAAAATTATACACTATGGTGGTCTTTATTGTATGTGATGTTTTTTAGCTTTGGGTCATCATTCTGCAGATGCACACAGCATGCAGCATACACGGTGGTGTCAGCAAATTGTGTAGTAAGAACGTATTAACACGAATTAAAATAAAGAGAAGCAATGTTCACAGGAACTGTATTGTTTGTCATCAGCTCTAAATATTGGATCAGAAATCTCAGGGCTCACAAGGTCAAATTTGTGAAACGAGATTTGCTATCTTGTTACAGTTTTTCATCATATGGCTATTTATTAATTGATTCTGTGATTATGTTGATCTCATAATAGTAAAGGAAATATGGAAAGAGCTATATGAATGTGGGGGTGGTATGGAAATAAACTCAATTTTCCTCATTTTTGTTCAACTGCAAGGAAAGATCTCCACAGAGGCTGGCTTATTGTGAAACGTAAGCACAATAGTATGCAATATTCCTAGAGAGCCTGTTCAAAAGTCAGCTGTTTGCTCGTAGAGAAGACAATAATCCCAGACTGTTGATGTTAGGAGTTCAGTGTTAACCTAATGTCGCTTTTTCTCAGCAACATTCCTCCTATTTTAAATCAGGTTCTTGGTAATTTGCTTTTGTTTCTAATACAGAACCATGTATCCTAAGCATGTTTAACCTGATGATATAAGTATGTTTTTACCTGTATGTTGATAAGAGGTGGATGAGAATGATTTTTCAATGGTTTGAACAGCAATGAATAATCCTACATCTCTTACTTCCATTTTTTATAGAAAGATTACATAATGCTTGGGGAAAGGAATTCTGTGTAGCTTTCCAACACAGTGGTTGACACAAGGCCTGTTCCAGAAGAGCCTGGAGAAGCAACAGTCTCCATGTGACCAAACCAAGAGAAAACAGACACCAGCTCCTTCTGGTCTCACTATAAATTCCTGCACATTCCATGGCAATGTTAATCCTGATAAATCTCTCTTTGAATTGCAATACCATCCTAGCAGGTTATTTATTGGAGTAATTACCCCCTTTCTTCCTTCAGTGATATCACACAAAAATATTAACTTTCTAAAAGTCACGTTTTCTATGTTGCATCATACTGTAATATGATAGTCCTTTTGGCTAGTGTTTTTATTTAAGGAGCAAAATTGCTACTTTAAAAATAATTATAGAGAATCCTTTTTTAAAGAACATGTCTAAACATCCCATGCCAAATACCATAGCAAACACAACATAAAATAGATGGCTAAATTCTCTGATCCATATATAGCTGTTAGCCCTGCTGATAATCTGCACAAATGTGCGTATCTGATGTCTTTTTTGAATTGTGTTGCATGGTTTCATATGACAGTAGAGGGAAATGACTTGGAAAACACAAAAAACTGTAAAACTTTAGAACAACAGTTTAAGGTGTTTAATGAAGTATAAACAACTTCCACTGTTCAAATGTCTATGAGCAGTGCAGTGACAACAGCAAGGAAGGAATAGAAAACTGCAGTTTATAATTAGAGCTATTAGGGGTACTAAAGTGACTATGGAAAGCAGCTACTAAAAGCAAGCTGCTCACCAAACCTTATACAAAATGTATACTGGAGGACATGTCTACACTAGCCCTTTAAAAGGAAACACATTAAATCACATTTATATCTTCTTGGTGTCAGCATGTAGGCAACTAAAATGCATTACACCCAAAGAATGCTTTCTATTATGTGGAATAACATCTATATTATACATCACAATGTATTATCATTATCATGGTGTCACTGCCATAGCTTTCAACATTAACACTATGGGGAAATCACTCTTTCTAAGTACTTTAAGCTAAAAAAAATGCTTGGTAGAATATATAGTGTTAATTGATGAATTCATGTCACTCTCAAATGAATTTTGTTTGTCAATAATGCATAAACATGCCTAATGTAGATGGGGCCAAGATTTGCCCATTTGATTTTTGTATTTAGGAAATTTTTAACAACTTTGATGCTTACAAATGAGTTGTTTTAAGGTTATGGTGGGCTACATGATATTAATTATAGTGTACCTTGAAGTTTAGGAAGGGCTGTGTGTGTGATGAGGGATAGAGTCTTTGCTGAGAACATGCAATTCCTGATAATTCAGTGTCCAGAACTCATAGTATCCATAATTACACAAAGCAAGCACTGTTCTATAAGAATATGCACAGGACTTGTTCATATACTAATTATCTCAAATGCCTTAAAATTACTGCTTCCTTATACTCTGTTACAGCACAGAGTATCTCCCCGTGGCAGTAGCAAAAAAATATTCATCAATATAGATAAATCCAAGGGCCGTGTGGTGACTTTTTATTTCAAAGACCCTTAATTGGTCACAGCTGAATTTCCTAAGTAAGGTCTTGGTGTCTGAAAGGTGCAGATTTGAGAAACTATGAGTCATGGCTCAAATCCTACTCCATTACTAATAAACTGAATGGCTTAGCACATTGACTCAACATCCCTGAATATGGGTTTCCTCTTTCACATAATAATAGAGATTATGCTGCCTAATCCACAGGATTTTACTAGATTAAGTAGAATACATACATGCGTAGAGTGTCTGGCTCCAAATTTGTCATAGTTTGTAAGGGATAATGCTTCTTTTGTTGACTTTTTGACCTTCATGGATGAATCAGAAATTTCATTTTCTTATCCCAGGAAATGAAATAAAATTATTTTCATGGAACATTAATTGGACTAGACTAGACTAACAGAGGAGTTGAGGGGGTGTGGAGACATTAGACAGTTACAGGAGAAAAACACATACTTTGCTATTGCTTTCCTTTTTTGCTTTGATTTTTCTTCCACTGGTTGAGACAAAGTCAGGTACCCTCATAGGAAAGAATCTACAGCCCTGGAGGCTTCAAAAGCCATTCAATGTACCTTGACTATGTCCTCTTTGATTTTAAGTCCCTTCATTTGGTAACATTCATTATATTCTTTTCCCCACCCATCCTATCTCCTATCACCCTTCTTAGAAGTGAATTCCCTTGGCTAGCTCACATTTAAGTTATCATCCAAGCTAGGATACTTTCCAAAGGGAAAGGAGGTGCCAATAGTAAATAAATACTAGATTCATAAGCTGGAACTATTCTGAGCAAATAGAGACCCATGTACACCACATAGAGGCCATGAGTCCTTATATTTCAATCCAGTCATTGTGCCAGCACTATTTATGAGCCATGGGAGAAATGAAAGAAGGGTATAGATAAGACTCAACTGTTGGATGGTTTAACAGATTTGAAGAAATAAAAATCATGAGCTACTCTGCTGTGGCCTGGGAAGGCAGAGGAGGATGGCCGAAGTGCTTGGGCCCTGAACCTGCATGGGAGACTGGGAGAAAGAACCTGGCTCCTGGCTTTGGATCGGCGCAGTGCCAGGCGTAACAGCTATTTGGGGGGTGAACCAAAGGAAGGAAGACCTTTCTCTCTGTCTCTCTCTCACTGTCTAAACTCTACCTGTCGAAATGAAAATTAAAAAATAAAAAATAAAAAAAATAAAAAAATCATGAGCTAAATATGGCATACAGTCTAATACGTAGGTATTTGTAGTTTGTAAGCAGAATCTAGTTCTATCAGGGACAACAGAAAGGAGAAGTTAATCCTGGAGTCACTTAGTAAGGTGTCCATGAATTGACAATGAGATAGTTCTTAAATGAGTGAACTTGAATAAAGATGAAGAGAAATCGTCTTAGTCTCTTAGATGTCTTAGTCTCTGCTCACTTTCCTTTGTGACCATGAGACCATGCTTGATGTTTACCAATTTTCTTATCAGTATTAACACTGCTCCTAACCACTGCCTCCATCCCAGCTTAAACCATATTTATTTTAGAAAGAAAAAAAAGCAAGATATAAAAAAATCGTTCCATTATTTTTCTCATTAACTTGTAGATAAATTCTGCTCTCAATCTCATGTTCTCTTCAAACTAATAGAAAAATACATCTCTTCTTTAGTTAGTGATTTCTCCTTTAGCTTTTCAGCCCATCTCCTCATATCTTTCCAGATTTATCAGATCATTTATTTCTCTTGTCTCCTCTATGTTTTAGCCTCTCTCCCTTTAGTGAATCATTCTGGGTCTTTTTTTGCAGTCTAAAACACACCTAAATACTTTCCTTCTTACATATATACAAACAGAATTCTTCCACTGGCCTTATGATTTCTCTAATTTATATTCTATTTCTCTTCATGTCTATGCTCTTTAAAGAACATAATTCCACAAATTTCTATTTTCTGCACATTTTACCTCCACAGAACATAAACCCATTACCTGCTCTCTGCCCTCAACACACACACCATGCAAACTGTTTGGAAACTATCTCTTATGTGCATCCAATGTCTAAATCCAAGTTGCTTTTCATCTGTTTCTCACTTCTGTGTGACATCCACACCACTGACTACCTTACCTCCCTTCTCTTGAGATCCACTTCAATTACTTCTCTATTACTCTCAGGATCTCTCAATGACTTTTTAATCTTCACACACCCCATGTCCATTCCAGTCTTAAATACTCTCCGCTATTTCCTCTTTATCCTCTACCCATCTCATTCTATACACTTTGTTAGAACTATCTATGACTTAGAAATCCCTTGAGTACAAAACCTTTATCTCTAACTGTTTTCTCTACCTGGATGTCCAGTGCTAATTCAGATGCAGAATGCCAATTGTCTTGCATCTGTTTCCAGGAAATGGCATCAACTGTCAGAGTTGACAGGTAACATTACATGGCAAGAGACAGAGTTTATAAATCTCTCTTCCTCTTATAAAGCCACTAGGCTTTCCCTCACTGGGACTGTATCCCGATGAACTTATTTATTGCTAATCATTTCCCAAAGGCCCTACTTCTTATTTTTTTCTTTTCATTTTTTTTTTTTTTGACAGTCAGGGTTAGACAGTGAGAAAAGAGGGACAGAGAGAAAGGTCTTCCTTCCATTGGTTCACCTCCCAAGTGGCCACCACGACTGGAGTATTGCTGCCGGTGCTGCGGCGATCCAAAGGCAGGAGCCAGGTGCTTCCTCCTGGTCTCCCATGTGGGTGCAGGGCACAAGGACCTGGGCCATCCTCCACTGCCTTCCCAGGCCACAGCGGAGAGCTGGACTGGAAGAGAAGCAACCGGGACAGAACCGGCGCCCCAGCCGGGACTAGAACCCGAGGTGCCGGTGCCGCAGGCGGAGGATTAGCCTAGTGATCCGCGGTGCTGGCTAAGGTCCTACTTCTAAAGATCATAGTCTAATTAGTTTCTGTCCTCTTACTGATTCACAGAGGACATTAAATGCTACACATGAAGATTTAGAAGTCACTCAAACCCCATCCCAACTATAATAAGCATATTGTGGGAACATTCAAGGAAAGCAAGGAGGACTGTGGTGGGGGGAGTGGAACAATCAGTGAAGAGATATAAAAGATCCTTCTCAGAAGGAATGATTGAGCTGCAAAATGCGGGTGCTGTTAGTCATGATAAAGACATTGGATGTCATTCCATATGAACATTCTGAGTGAGTGAGATGGGAAGCTATCAGAACTCTATGAGGAGAGATTGTGATCTGACCCAGGTTTTGCAAGATCTTTCAGTCTGCTACGTATGGGGAATGTGGGACGGTGCAGGAGGCATTCAGGTAGTAGGGCTCAGTCATAATTCCTGGTGGTGACTAAGGGCAGTACACGGGTAGAGGAGTTGGGAGGAAATAATGAGACTCTGTACATATACCAAGATTAAATTCAAGAAAATATCCTGTAGGTTAAAGTATAAAAGAAAGAATAGATTGAATATTGACCCTAATTTTGTGGAGTCTGGTCTTTTCATGTTATGTGAAGTCATAAGAATGAAAGGAGCAACATTTGGTAAACATACAGGCCTGTGAAACTTCCCCATTTATTTATTTATTTATTTATTTGACAGGTAGAGATATAGACAGTGAGAGAGAGAGAGACAGAGAGAAAGGTCTTCCTTCCATTGGCTCACTCCCCAAATAACCGCTATGGCCGGTGCTGTACAGATCTGAAGCCAGGAGCCAGGTGTCTCTTCCTGGTCTCCCATGCGGGTGCAGAATCCCAAGCACTTGGGCCATCCTCCACTGCCCTGCTGGGCCACAGCAGAGAGCTGAACTGAAAAAGGAGTGACCAGGACTAGAATCCGGTGCCCATAAGGGATGCCGGTGCTGCAGGCGGAGGAATAATCAAGTGAGCCATGGCGCCAGCCTGAAACTTCTCCATTTATAACAGTACTTACCCTCCAATAGAAATACCATCCCAGCCAATATGAAAATGAATGTATTCATAAACTTTCTAGTGCTGTACTGAAGTCAAAAGAAGCAATAAAATCATTTTGGCATATAGTTTGCTTATCTTAATCTATCTAAAATATCATCATTTTAGCATGCCATCAGTATACAAATAATGAATGAAAAATGTGTTTTTGAAGATTTATTTATTTGTTTGAAAATTGTTACAGAAAGAGAAAGAAGGAGAGACTGAGAGGGAGATCCTTCCTACACTGGCTCACTCCCCTAATGGCCCCAGCAGCCAGAGCTGGGACCATCTGAAGCCAAGAGCGAGGAGTTTCTTCCAGGTCTCCCACATTGGTTCAGAGGCCAAAGGACTTGAGTAATCTTCTGCTGCTTTCCCAGGCACATTTGCAGGGATCTGAATCAGAAGTGAGTAGCCAAGACTAGAAACAGTGTCCATATGGGATGCTGGCATTGCAGGCTGTGACCTAACCTGTTACACCACAGCACTGGCCCGACAAATGTAATATTTAACTCTGTCTTCAAAATACTATTATTCCAAAAATATAATCCACATAAAATACAGTTGATTTTCATTGTTTCCTATGAGCTCACATATATTTGTAATCTTCAAATGAATCCATGCAGTGTTTTTGGTCATCTGACACACAAGGCAATAAAAAATTGAGTCACTTGATGTGCATGCTCACAAGTGAGATGAAACAAGGCACTGCTCTGCCTTCCTGTTTTAGAGCTTACATAATAAACAAGTGTCCTTTTCACCATTCACTCAGTGGCATTTTTTATAAGTGTTCGTACTTTTTCTTTATAATTTTATTGTTTAAAATGGTTCCACTGTTTAAAAGTGTTCCTATGTGCATAAGAGGCTGTGATGTGCCTTTTGGAGAAAATCTGTATCTGTTAGATAAGTTTCATTCATACATAAGTTACAGTGATGGGGACTATGAATTCAATATTAACCAATCAACAATTTATGTTAAATAAGATTCCTTTAAACAGAGCCTAACACTCACAAGGCTGAGTATTCATCAGATGATGAAATATTATGACCAAGTGCTTAAAGGATCCCAACCCTCTACTTCCCTGGAGGGCAATAATTCAGTATTTAATAATAATTCAATGTTTCTGAAAACTTTATACAACCTAACTACTACAAATAAAGAAAATTAACTCTATATCTATGAGTTAATTTATATTCTTTTTTTCACACTAAATGTGCAAAATCTTGTACCTGTTTTACTTTCACAGCATATATTACTCAGGCTCAATGGTCACATGATATAAACGAGATTCGGAATCACAGATTAAGAATTTAGAGAAGAAAGAAATTTCCAAGAAGATTAAAAACAGATGGCCATCAGAATCAACCCTTAAGGCATTCAGATCCGGTTAAAAAGCCCATGAGAGTATTTCAGGCATGGAAAGCCAAGACACTGTGGCAACATCAACAACAACAACAACAAAAATCAAAACCAAACAAACAGAAAACCAAAAAAAAAAACCCCAAAAATAAAAAAACCTACATGAAAAATCTCTGCAAGTGAAATCCCAACAGAAAGAGCGGCCATCAAAGGAGGTAAGGAGGAACCTTTCTCTGAAGGGAGGAGAGAACTTCCACTTTGACTATGGCCTTGTTTAAGTAAGATCGGAGTTGGCGAACTAAAAAGTTTTCCATAGCCTTGGCAGCTCATGAAAAGAGCCTTGGGTGATTACTGATGTCATAAATAGGAGTGCCAATTGTTAAATTAACAACAGGAGTCACTGTGCAACTACTCCCCATGTAGGACCTCTGTCTTTAATGTATTATACTATGTGAATTAACAGTATAACTAGTACTCAAATAGTAGTTTATACTTTGTGTTTCTGTGTGGGTGCAAACTGTTGAAATCTTTACTTAATATATACTAAATTGATCTTCTGTATATAAAGATAATTGAAAATGAATCTTGATGAAGTATGGGGTGGGAGATGGGATGGTTGTGGGTGGGAGGAAGGTTAAGGGGGGGAAAAGCCACTATGATCCAAAAGTTGTACTTTAGAACTTTATATTTATTAAATAAAAGTTTGAGAAAATGGATGGCCAGAGAATAAGGGGAAAATGAGAAAAGTTTGATGATATGGAAGAAGACATAAAATGAGAAGTTGCACAGAGTATATCTCCTTCATGTGGAAAGATACTGAGACATCAGGTATAGTGTGTGCTTTATTTCTGTACAAAAGGACTTCATAGTTTATCTTAGCAAATTGCACGCCTGAGACCCTGTAGAATCATGATTGGGAGGAAGGAAAGTGGAAAGAAGACCATTTGGAATGCTTGGCTATGAGAGTTTAGAGCAAATAATGTACTTGAAAAGATAGCCAATACTTTGGACATTTAGTTCAGCCAGTTCAGGTGACCATGTCCCACATTCCCCACATGGGTTCAATTCCTGACTCTGGTTCCTAACTCCAGCTTCCTACTGGTGTAGGCCCTGGGAAGCAGTGGTGATGTTTCAAGTACTTGGGTCCCTGCCACCTTTGTTGGAAACCTGAGTTGACTTCCGGTCTCCTAGCTCAGCCTAGCCCAGCCCTGGTTATTGCCAGCATTTGGCAGGGATCCTGGGGGTGGAAAAATCTCTTTTTCTTTTGTCTTTGTTGCCCTGGCTGTCAATAAACAAATCTAGATATGGAAAAATTTCCAATAATCAATTATAAAAAGAAAATTAAATTCAAATAAAGCTAGCTGGGCTTACTGATAAGGAAAGAGCTCCTCTGACCCCTCTCTGTGACTATAAGGTAGCTTCTCCATAATGGTGGAGTAAAGATTCACATGTAGTTCTTATAGTGATTTTTGAGCTTTTGTACCCACTGAATGCCTTTTTTTGTGTTTTTAAATTATTTTCTTTATCTTTTCATGTTACAGAAGCTTAAGTGTGGGGGTTTTGGTTTTGGTTTTTTTAAATTCATTTATCATTAGAATGTCTGAATTTTTATGTAACTTGTGTGTGCATCTCTAAATGCTAACACCACATGTTTCCCTATGACAAGTTAATTGAGTGCAAGGTATCTTCTAGACTGAAGTAATTCACAAGTTGGGGATTGTCATCTTGCAACACAACCTGTACAGTCTTCCTTAAAGGAACACTACAGTATATTTTTTAGTATCTACTTGCTAAATGACTCAATACAGATCTAAGCACAGCAGTGGTTCTGGTACAGTATTTAAGTGTCAGCATACACAGGCATAATCCCTGTATAGAGTAGTGCCAAACTGATTATTTCAATTGTGTAACTAGTTTAAAACCTAATAAATGGATTGTTTTAAAAAAAAAAATGGTGGAGTTGGACTGAATATTTTTTGAAAATAAACCTCTAAATTTCAGAATAGTTTACATTTACAAAATGAAAATTGTGAAGTAGTACAAGCATTCCCATATATCCCACATCCAGCTTTTGTTTTGGTTGTCATCTTACATATTAGTACAATGTATTTGTCACAATTAATGAACCACTTCCAGATTCTCCTGTTTTTTTTTTTTTAATACAAACTCCCTCTATCTCTTTCACTCTTTCCAACCTCTAATAGTTAATATTATGTGTTCAGATTGATTTTTTTTTTATTTTTTAGCTCTCACATATGAATAACAAGCAGTATGGGCAGAGACTAGGCCTCCTATATCCTGTAGCTGTGGGGTCTCTGGAAATACATTTTCTCTCTGATTAATCAAGAGGACTGCTCCTCTGTTTCTGGCTGGTGGCTTCAAGTCCTGAATCACCAGCTAAACTGACATTCACCTTGTGAGACCTGAGTAAGGACTCTACTGCATCCTGCACTGCCAGAACCATTATTATTAGTGCTAGATTCCTCAGTGTCACTGGAATGTACTCTGTGTGACCTAGGGAAGAAACTACCTGCATTCCACCACTTCAGACCCATAACTACCTGTGCACAATCCCCATTGTAACCTATATTCACCTGCAGGCCTAGGGAAAGGTCCTCTCCACCTCTCCTGGTTAACCGTAGTGGCCACTAGGGGAGTGAACCAATGGAAGGAAGACCTTTCTCTCTCTCTCACTATCTAACTCTGCCTGTCCAAAAAAAAAAAAAAAAAAAGCTGCCTTTGGTGTTGCTGAGTTTTGATTTTTGTCATGTTTCAAGTTGGTGTATAAGTATGCAAGCATTATGGCACAGTAGATTCAAACAGGGAAAAATACAACTGTACACAGACCATCTTATAAATCCTGTGGCGGTCTTGGTGATGGATGGGATGAGAATTGCCAAAGCTATTGGGTACTGGGGGCTGGGTGGAAAGAGTCCCTGCAGCCTATTAGGGTCCAGAAGCACCATTTTCTCCTCTTATTAACTACTTTGTAGTTTTTTCCCCTGACATGTTTTCTAAGAGAAAATCAAACATTTGCAGTTAATATGCACACAATTCAAACTCCTACTGTCTCTATTTTGAGTGTGGGTAGGAAACTATTCCAAGAAAGGGCCTATTTTCTGCTCCATATATAAGAATGCTACACATTTGTTATTTTGAGAAATAATGCAAACCAAAATCATTATCATGTTTCAAAAGTGATCATTGTATAACAAGACATGAGAAATAATATAATTCTTTTAATGGGTGGTAACTCCCTTAGACCTCTCCTAAAATATATATGTGGGTTAGCATATTTGTTTAATAATTACGGTGCTATTCTCTTATGGTGCCTGAGAGAATCCTTTTACAAGAGATCCACACTTGTCCGTAATCTTAGCAGGGCAGACGCTTTGAGAAATTATTCTAGAGCAGAGGATGAAGCTCTGACTGGATGATGGGTTCTAACCTCTGAACAGAACAGGCATGACTTTGATCCCATGAAGGATAGAAAAGGGAAGAAACAATGTGACACCTTCCAAGAGATACTCCAAATTCCTGTACAAAATGTAAATGTGCTAATTGAAAGTAAAGGCCTTGTTAAACTCAACAAAGATCTAATTTTGAATACTGGTTCACAGAGGCTCTCAAATGGAGTCACTTCACAGTGGATAGACAGATGGTGGACATCAGGGGCACACAAAGAAATTCCATTTACTTTCCCCTCATACTTCTTTTTACAAAAAGACTTATAACAACGGATGTGAATGAAATAAAATGTAAAATAAGCAAGTAAAGTAAGCTATGGAAAAAGAAAATTCAGTGGTTATTAATGTTCACAATCACAGTAAGAAATTCTTAAAATTTTCATTAGTGCTCCAAAGAAGATGAATGCCTATGACTCTGATTTCAAAGGGTGTCTTCATCAAGGTATAACCTGATTAAATGTTATTTTAGTAAAGATACTACTTTTCATTCAACTGAATGGAAGTTGAATGAATGAAGGAAGTATGACTCAAAAAAGACAACTCTGCAGAGGGAAAATGAGGATGGTCCATGTTCACAGATGTTTGATAATATGATTTGAGCTACTGATAGAAGACTAGCAAAGCAGAAGCATAACTTTGTCTCACACCTATTTTCAGATATTTCCGAGTCTTCTCAGTGCTATTTCTCCTCATTGTCTCCTTTGTATTTGGTCATTGTTTTTGGTGTTTTCTAAATAGAATTTTTCCCAGTGGGAAGATTGCATGATACAGTGGAAATAATTTGATTCTAGGTTTCATTTTAGCTCCAAATTTGGTACTCATTGGATGCATGATCTTGTCCAAGCATTTAAACCCTCCAAGTTAAGTTTGTTTTTCAGCTTGAAACAATATGGATTTCTCATTTACTTCCTTATTAAATATTCTACAAATGTTCAATGTATAAGTACTAATAAATAAAAGGTTTCTTTTTATACTTAAATCTGTTCTAATGGTCAAAGACAGTGTCAGGAATATGTTTGAGTACATAAAAACTAACAAGAGATTTGTAGTATCTTAAAACCCTGTAGGCAGGACTAGTTTAAGCTGGATATCCATTTATGCATGTTTTTCAAACAACACTTATTTATTGGAGTTCCATGTGACAACTCATTCCTGGTTGTGTCAGAAACAAAAAAGTACTAACTGTGGACAGAAATTAGTGTTATTTCAATTCACATGAATCACTTATCCACTGCACTCCCTGGCCACAGCAGAGAGCTGGCCTGGAAGAGGGGCAACGAGGACAGACTCCGGCGCTCCGACCAGGACTAGAACCCGGTGTACCGGCGCCGCAAGGTGGAGGATTAGCCTATTGAGCCACAGAGCTGGCCATCCTTAGACTTTTGAACTATTTGTCAATCACACTTTCCTGTATATAGTGTGCCTACACAAAATATCTGGAATAAAATGTAAGTCCATTTTGTTCATCTTGTGACAAGACAAAAAAGTAGGATAGGACATCATGATGTTCCACAAAACTGTCTATTTCATTATAGAACAAATATTTGAAGCAATTAATGAAATCCTTAATAGAGCAAATCCACTGCAGTGAATGCAAGAATAGAGCTTACCGGTCGCTTGAAGTTGGAAAAAATAAATGATTGGAGAGATCCATAATGGATTGTGGAGAACAAATAGGGTAGAAAGTCAAATGAAGAGGATGAGGACACTTGTAACTTATGAAAGCTCACTACACATAGCAGGAAGTTGATTTCATCACACCATCCACACACTCCAATCATTTTAAAAATTTATCCAGATATTTTCATACATGTTTGACTTTGTGACTCTGTATTGTCCTTTTTCCAAGCTTTTAAACTCTTTCAAATGACTTAAATTTGTGCACTGAAGACAAATGTATTAAATTGCTAGATGTTCTGAACATTTCCTGGGTACTTGGAAACAATATGCATTCTTCCATGGTGTTTAATGGATCTAAAATAGCTCCATAGCAAATGGTATATGACTTTGTTTTGTTTGGTTGTGTTAATTTTTTATGAAAACTGGGCTTTCAATTTCAGGTGCAGCCATATGTGAATTAAATGAGTATTATGTATGTCACACCACCTTGAAATTTAATGTTCATGCTTCAGTCACAAGTTTACCATCTCCCTTTGACTCAGAATCAGGTCTTTGTGTGTTCCACATGAGCAGATAAGAGTGCATTGATGCATTTCAGGGGCAACATAGAAAACAAGTGAGTTGAGAAAGGAAAATATACCAATTGACTTCCACACACGGCAATTATAAGACCTTTCTATTTTGTGCAATTCGTGTACAAAGTTAATCATCTTTTAACAATAACTAAAATATTAATCTTTTTAAAATGCTAATAATGTTTGGAGCTATGTTCAAAGAAAGTCTATAAAGTGTTGTAAAATGGGCTCAGAACTTCTTTAGAAGCCTACATTTTCTCTTTAATGCCTGCCTTCTCATCCTGGTGGGGCTGGCTGCCTCATCATTGAATTTCCACGTCTTTGCCTTTGCTGGATTGAGTCACTATCAGTCAGACCGCTAATGTTATTTTAATGCGTGTAGGGGGTGTGGGTTTAATTCAAATATATTTTCATTTTAAAGTTATAATGACTAAGTACACCTGCTCACTTAAAAATTAGCACCTAGTTAGGCAGTTTTCAATAGCCTAATCATCTTTTGATTGTCTCTACTTGTATCATAGGCAGTTCACCTGCTCTTCATCTAAACTTAAATGTTTCCTGTTTACACGTCTGAAAACACTGAAAGATGATAATATTTAGAAAACAAAGAAAACTGAAACCTACATTCAAATGCATTATTTATATAATTATCTTGTAATTAAAGTAATTATAGTTTGTGAAAAACTGGAGTTTTTTTTAAATTTTAATTTACAGATTTCTCATGGGATAAGCTGGGAACATGTAGAAAACATGTACACACACACACACACACGTTATCCATGATGTTATCTGCACAATAAACAAATGTTACCTTGAGATTTAGGGATTTGAAATATGTTATTTCTTTCTTGAAACAAATATACTCAGAAAGCCATACAGTGAGTTAATCCTATAGAAGGGATTACCTGGATTGCACTTTGGGAAATCTTTAATCCTCTATAGTTTCAATAACAACAATAAGAAAAAGTCACAGTTACACCTTGCTGTGCTATATACTGCTGCGAGGGATAGGTGGTCATGTCATATAAATAGTTTGTCTGCTGCATTTCCTATAAGGCCAGGACAGTGTCAGATAAGGCCATGAGACATGAGTGTGCTTGAGGGTGTGCAGAGGAAATGCAGAATTTTCAAAGAGACCCCTACAAGCACTCACAGTGGGACTTTCATTATCTTCATAGAGAAGGCATATCAGTCAGGTTTTTGCTATATAGTGCCATCCACATAACTGCTTTTTATATGATTTCAAAGTGAACAGCACAGTTTGGGACCAGTTTTTTCATTCTAAATATCCTATTCAATAGTTATTCTTCTTTTCTATACCTTTAAACAGATTTTTTTTTAACCACAGTGAGATCACATCACATTTTGCTAGCATTATCTTGAAAGTGAGTTAATAGAACCGGCTCATAGACCATCTTCTGAAGCTCCTTTAAAGAAATACTTGAAATTGAATCACAAACGTCTTATTTTCTCTTTATTTTGATCAAGTTTTGTGGAATGAAGCGAAAAGTCTCAGAATACCTTCACTCAGGGTTTGCAAAGAGGCTCTGTATTCTTGTCCATACTCCCTTAACCCTCTTTAGATACCTGCTTTAGCTTTTCAGGTAAGGAGACATGTTGCTGCATTTAGTTATAAGACTACACCTCACAATTGCAATTAAAGGAAAAATAGATAAAAGTTCTATGTCTTTGATTCTTACAGTTGCAGGCCTGTACTGACATCTCAATGATATCCAAGTCCTGGAAAAGATTGTCCTTGGATCAGCCAATACCTATAGCACAAGTCACTGCTGTCACACATTCTTCAATGTATTCATTTCAACGGTTCTGAAATACCAACAAAAGGAGAGAAAAGGTGAACATATCAACATGCTATATTCCCAAACCCTACCATTTTCTCAGGTCATGACCTCAGAGGCTGAACTCTCTCCAGGGGGATGAGCTTTGCTTGTCAGTAGTCAAACAAGTGGTAAACAAAAAGGCAGATGCTTGATGCATCATGATCTCCCCACAGAGCATACTGGTGTCCACCTGCTACAATCCTGCAGCCTGGAAGTCATCCCCTACACACACCCTTCCAGTTCCTCCCATCAGCTGTTTTCTTATTTTTTAGGTTTAAGTATTGAACTCACATTATCTGAAAATGAACTTCTATGACAACAGCCTTTACCTGGGACTGTTTATATTGTAATTGACAGGAAAATGACAAAAGTGTTAGGGACACAAAACAGTGTTGAATGCAAAAAACAAACAAACAAACAAACAAAAAACTATACTGTAAGTGTTTAACAGGCAAGAGAAAGTGAGTGGAAACAGTGAGGAAACCGAAGTGAAAACATGTATGGGTAGGCATTTGGTTTCACAGTTAAGGTATAGATTAGGATACCAATATAACTATATACCTCTGCTGGATTTGATACCTGGCTCTGCCAGTAACTCCAGCTTCCTCCTCCCAATGCAGATACTGTGAGGCAGAGGTTATGGCTCAAGTGATGGCTTCCTGCCAATCATGTGGAAGACCTGGATTGAGTTCCCAGCTAACAGGGTTGGCTCCAGGCAGGAGTTGTTTTGAAATGTGAGCCAGCAGATGGAAGCTCTCTGTTTCTCTGTATCTCTGCCTCACATGTTTCAGAGTAAATATAGACTATGCTTGACATAATTTTTAGAAAGCTTTTATTTAATAAATATAAATTTCGTAGGTACAGCTTTTGAAATATAGCGGTTCTTCCCCCCATATCACCCTCCCACCCCCATTGACATATTTTTTTTTTAGCTTTTATTTAAAGAATATAAATTTCCAAAGTATAGCTTATGGATTCCAATGGTTCCCCACCCCCAGAACTTCCCTCCCTCCCGCTACCCTCCCCTCTCCCGCTCCCTCTCCCCTTCTGTTCACATCAAGATTCATTTTCAATTCTCTTTATACACAGAAGATCAATTTAGTACATATTACGTAAAGATTTCAACAGTTTGCCCTCACATAGAGACACAAACTGAAATTATTGTTGGAGTACTAGTTATAGTATTAATTCACAATGTACAGTACATTAAAGACAGAGATCCTACATGATTTTTTTTTAAAGAATTGATTAATTATCTATGCAATTTCCAATTTAACACCAAGATTTTTTAATCATTTGCAATTATCTTTATACACAGAAGATCGATTTGATATTATAGTATGTAAAGATTTCATCAGTTTGCACCCACACAGAAACACAAAGTGAAAAAATACTGTTTCATTACTAGTAATAGCATTATTTCACATTGGATAACACATTAAGGACAGATCCCTCATGAGACGTAAGTACACAGTGACTCCTGAAGTTGATTTAACAATTTGACACTCTTGTTTATGGCGTCAGTAATCTCCCTAGGCTCTAGTCATGAGTTGCCGAGGCTATGGAAGTGTTTAGGGTTCGCCGACTTCGATCTCCTGTCTGAACTGTTGATGTACAATCTAAATCTTTACCCATTTTAGTATCTCCCCTTGTTGTTTGTATTCGTTCTAGTACTATGGGTTGAATCTGGCAACTAACACACAATTAGCCGTAGGTGTTTAAATTTTAAATGAAAAGTGATCCCTGTGAAATATAAGAGTGGGAATAAGAGAGGGAGGAGATGTACAATTTGGGACATGCTGAATCGGAACTGCCCCAAATGATAGAGTTAGAAGTGTGCCAGGGGATTCCACTACATTCCCATCAAGGTGGCATGTACCAAGGCCATCTCATTAGTCCAGGTGATCAATTTCAGCTCACAATTGATCACACTGATAGGTCTAAGAGTAAAATGGTTCACACAAACAAGACTAGTGTCTGCTAATACTAACTGATAGAATGAAAAAGGGAGAGAATGATCCAACATGGGAAGCAAGATACACAGCAGACTCATAGAATGGCAGATGTCCTAAATAGCACTCTGGCCTCAGAATCAGCCCTTAAGGCATTCGGATCTGGCTCAAGAGCCCATGAGAATATTTTAGGCATGGAAAGCTAAGACACTCTGAAAAAAAAAAAATGCAGACCTAAATGAAAGATCTCTGCGAGTGAGATCCCAGTGGAAAGAACGGGGCTATCAAAGAAGGAGGTACCTTTCTCTGAAGGGAGGAGAGAACCTCCACTTTGACTATGACCCTGTCGGATTAAGATCGAAGTCGGCGAACCCATTGACATATTTTTGTGAAGCGTTTTCTAGAGGAGGCTGAACAGCACTCAGTGTGTGATGACTCTCCAAAAGTTAGTTGGAATCCCGGCAAAGAAGAAATTCAATAGATCAAACAATTCCTTTCCAGAAAGTACAGGTATCTTATATTATCTGTCAGGAGGGAAAAAGTTAACCTGAAAGTTACTAAATGCATATCACTGAAATAAATTTGATTTAACAAATAGCTACTTTTTAGAAGAGAACATAGTGATTGTTTTCTGTAACTCAGAAGAAAAATGTTGAAAGCAGCTGTTTTTTCTTTGCAACAAGCAAACATTCACTCATTCAATTACTAATTCACAAAAAATGTGGAATGACTTTTATATGTGAGTGCTCTGCACTGTTAGTGCCATGGGAACACAGCAGTGAACATAACAAACCAAGCCCCAGCCCCATATTTACATTTCAGTAAAGTTACATTTACAGGTGATGAAGAACAATATTTTCAGGTTTTAAGAAGTTCAAATTGCATCACAGATATACTGTGCTATGGTTTGAATGGACCCCCTCCAAGATTCAGGTGTTGCCATGGTTATAAGGTGGGGCCTTTAGGAGGTGATTAGGCCATGAGGGCTTCTCTTTCAGGTATGTGATGCAGGCACTTAGAACATTCACCTCTCTTGTCCTGCTTTCCACCACATGAGGCTACAGGGACCCTGCCTGCTGCACCACATGGTCCTCACCACTCTACCAAACCTACTGGCACTCTGATCTTGGACTTCCCAGACTACAAAACTCTGATAAAATAAATGATTTTTTTAATTTAAAGATTTATCCATTTATTTGAAAGACATAGAGACAGAGAAAGAGACACATAAAGAGGTCTTCCATCCACTGTCTCTCTCCCCAAATGGCCACCATTGTTGGAGCTGGGCCAGAATAAAGCCAGTTCCCCCACATGTGCAACAAGCCCCAAATGCATTGGCCACCCTCTGCTGCCTTCCCTGGGACATTTGCAGTGAGTTGGATTGGAAATAGAGAAGTTAGGATTCCAAACTGCCCTCTGATGTGGGATGCTGGTGTCACACACACAGGTTTAAACTGCTGCACCACAATGCTGGCCCCAGAAAAACGTTTGGTCTTTATAGGTTACCGAATCTTAGGTACTTTGCAACAGCAATGCAAAACAGAATACTCATATCAAGCCCATGCTTCAGAAAATTGAACAAAATGCATTTTTCTAAAAGTACACCTTTAGACTGTTGTTTTAATTCCGGCTGCTGTATCAATTTACCATAGACTGGGTGATGTAAACAAGCATTCATTTCCAATTTTTTTGGAGACTGGGTAGTTCAAGATCAAGATTGCAGCAGATGTGGTGTCTCGTTGACTAAAATAGTCAGAGTCTGGTAGGAAAATCAAAGGTGAACTTTATCCAGCAACTCAGATGGAAATTTTAAACTTGGCTGTTTTGACAATTGAGTTTTCTTATAGGTTTTCTATTTTTCATACAAGGTAAATGCACGCATTGAGTCATATTTAAATGATGCAGATTTATGGATGGTTATCAATCACCTTAAAATCGAAGGATACTTGGCAATAACTAACAGGTTGACTATTGAGTAAAGAGGTATTTATACTCCCATGCTCACTCCCACGTGGTATGTTTTCTCTATGCAGCGAGAGATGAAAATTGTGTTGTTAATGACTTTTCCTACAGTGGCACTAGATGGAAAGTTCACTCCTTCTGAAGGTACAGTAGATCTTTCCTGGCCCGCAGCCAATTTTCCTTGGTCACAGTAGAGAGCCTTTTCAGGTCCTGTTACCAGGGAACCTGCGGTGGAGCAAGACATATTCACAGCACAAACAGCATCTGGCTGACTCAGGCCTCTGAACTCAAGGTTGCACCCTTAGTTCCACACTGATGAGGGCCCGCTTCCTGCTTTGCAGATAGCTGTTTACTTGTTGCACCTTCAAGTCGTGAAATGAGGGAGGGAGCAGGAGCGACAGAAATTTTCATGTCTTTTTACCAATCTGTTTATGAGGGCCCCTGATTTGTGCCCTAATTACATTCAAAAAACCTGCTTCCCATAATCATGACTTTGAGAAGCTCAGATTCAATATATGAATTTTATGGGTACACAAGCATCGAATCCATAACAGTCATCATGTCCTCTATATTGATACATATAGATTTATTCATAAGATAAAGAAAAAGAAGGAAAAATCAAAGAAGCATGAAGTATAAGTAGGCATGCAGTATAGCATTCCCACTCACAATAGCTAAAAATATATTTAAATACAATGGGAAAATTTAATCAAGAATGTGAAAGATCTCAGTAAAGAAAACTATAAAAATTTAAAGAAATAAATAGAACACACAAAAGGGAAAAATCTTCCACCTTCATGGTTTGGAAGAATTAATACAATCAAAATATCATACTACCCAAAGCAATTTACAGATTCATCAAAATACCAAGGAGATGCTTCTTAGATCTAGGAAAGAAAAAAAAAAGAAAAATTCATATGGAAACATAACAGAACCTGTATAGCTAAAGCCATACAAAACAATGAAAATAAAGTTGGAAACATCATGGTAGTGATTTGAAGACATATTACAGGGTAGTTGAAAATCAAACCAGCCTAGACTTGTACAAAAATGGACATGTAGAGCCATGGACAGATTAGAGACCTCAGAAATTTATCCACACACATAAAACCAACTAATCTTTGACAAACTAGTTAAAAGAATTCCCTGGAGAAAAGACAATCTCTTCAATAAATGATGTTAAGAAAATTGAATCTCCACATATAGATGTATGAAACAAGCTCCCTATCTTACACCCGATACAAAAATCAACTCATAATCTATCAAAAATGTAAACACAAGACCTGAAACTGTCAAGTTACTAGAAGAAGAAATAGGGGAAACACTTCAAGACATTGGCCTAGGCAAAGATTGCTTGGATAAGATCCCAGAAGGACAAGTAGTAAAAGAAAATGTTAATAAAGGGGCATCAAGCAGAGAGGCTTCTGCATAGCAAAAGGAACACTCAACAAACAGGTAACTGAATGGGAGAAATTATCTGCCAACTACACATCTGACAAAGGATTAATTTCCAGGGTATGTAAGAAGCTCATGGAACTCAACACATCAAAGCAAACAATCCAGTTAAGAAATGAGCTAAAAATAAAACAAACATTTTTCAAAGGATAGACTATTTAAATGGCCAATAGACACAGGAAAAGGTGGTTAGGATAATTAGCCAGTAGATAAACACAAATAAAAACAACCAGGAGGTTTCACCTCATCCTAGTTAAAATGGCTACCATCCAAAAATCAAAAAATAGCAAATACTGGCAAAGATGTAGAGAAGAATTACCTGTTGTTAGTAATGTAAACTAGTACAACCCTATGGAACACAGTATAGAGATTCCTCAGACATCTGAAAATTGACCTACCATATGACTCAGCCATTCCACTCCTGAGATTTTATACTAAGGAAATGAAATTAGCATGAATTATCTGCACCACCTCCCATTTTTATAGTAGCACAACTCACAATAGCTAAATTATAGAATCAACCCAGATGCCCATCAACTGATAACTAGAAAAAGAATATATATGTAAATACATATATACATATATATGATGGAATACTACTCAGCAATTATGTCTTTTGCAACAAAATGGTAGAAATTAGAAGCCATTATGCTTAATGAAATAAGCCAGTCCCCAAAATACAAATATCATATGACTTCTCTGTTCTGTGGTAGCTAATAATAGAATACAGAAAAAGTAATGTAGGAGTTTGTGCTGTGCTGTAGTATGCTAATCCTCTGCCTGCAGTGCTGGTTTGTGTCCTGGCTGCTCCTTTTAGGTTCTAGCTCTCTGCTATGGCCTGGGAAAGCAACGGAAGATGGTCCAAGTGCTTGGACCTCTACACTCATGGGGGGACCCAGAAGAAGCTCCATTTGAGGAGTGAACCAGCAGATGGAAGACCTTTCTCTCTATCTATCCCTACCTCTGTCTGTAACTCTGCCTCTCCAATAAATACATAATTTTTTTTTCACAGGCAGAGTTAGACAGTGAGAGAGACAGAGAGACAGAAAGAAAGATCTTCCTTTTTCCTTTGATCCCCCCCCCCCCAACAAGTAGCCGCTAAGGCTGGCGCATTGCCGCCGGCATGCTATGCTGATCCAAAGGCAGGAGCCAGGTGCTTCCTCCTGGTCTCCCATGAGGGTGCAGGGCCCAAGGACCTGGGCCATCCTCCACTGCACTCCCAGGACACAGCAGAAAGCTGGACTGGAAGAGGAGCAATTGGGACAGAACCAGCGCCCCAACCGGGACTAGAACCTGGGGTGCTGGCGCGCAGGTGGAGGATTAGCCTAGTGAGCCGCAGCACCAGCTTAAATAAAATACTTTTAAAAAGTAATGTATATGAGTGAACTTGACATCTTGATATTATATATATTATCTATATATCTATATTATCTATACTTCTTAGGAACAGTGGTCTTCCTAACTACTACTTGTTGAATTCTTTATTTAGTGGAGGATTAGGCTTGTGATTAGAAAATGAATTGAAAGTATATGATTGCAAAAGTTAAAAGAAAAATAAGAAAAGGAGGAGGAGGGAGGGTGGGAAATATCATTATGTTCTTAAAACTGTATGTATGAAATATGGGAAATCAGTTCCCTTTATGCAATTTTTTTTAAAAAGAAGACATTTTTCTTTAGTGAGAAAAGTATTTTTTAACCTCTTATAACTTCAAGAAAAGAGAGACTATGTCATCCTAAGCCTCCACTAGAAATTCACAGGAAAGGGCAATTCCTGGCACAGAGTTCGTGATCACCAAATATTTATTAAACATATAGATGGATGAATGGATGCAAGGATTGATGGATGGTTGGAAGGATGAGTGGATCTTGTTAAAGTGATAAGATTATAATAATAATTTGAGTAAAGATTGAAGTATATTGTTGCTTTACTTTCTAGTTTTAAACAAATAGAGGAAAATTATTTTCTCTCATGTGATAAACGGAAGGAAAATTCAACTGATTGGACTGTATTCAGGACAAATCTGAACTTGAAAGGAGAAAATGCCATAAGTATTAGAAAATATGAGGCAGGTTCCCAAACCCTGTAGGAGGTGATACTAGCACTTTCATTTTGGGATAGCAACAGTTCAATTTGTTGATCAGTGGACGATTGGAAATATCCTAGAAGGAGTAAATGTAATGGAAAGACTGAGTTGATAAGAGAGGGGACTCTGCTTGTGAACAGAAATGTGGGAATTGGTTCTAGATGTAGTGGTTGGGCTGGGCAATGAGTCAAAAAGAAGCTACAAGAAGGTGTTGGACTTTACAATAGAGCTTAGCTTCTCTTCCACCCAAAAGCATTCTTTTGCTGAGCCTTCACTGGGATCTTCCTTTCATGGAATATGTCTACCTACCTTGGTGCATGGTTGTTGTGGTCTGTTGATTTTGTTCTCTAAAGATCGGGAACAAATTCATGGTCCAAAAGCATTTTTTAAACATGTGTTACCATTTATTGGGCACTTAAATATGTGGCAGATAGTGTGCTAAGTGTTTTACATATATTACTTTGATTAATCCACACATGGAAAGGAATTTCTTTCTTTTTTAACAAAGGACAGAGCTAAGTCTCAAAAAAGTTAGGGAAACTGATCCAAGTAACACAGCTGAGGACCAAATTGCAAGCCTAGGTCTGTCTGATTCCCTAGTATGTGGTCTTGGTCTCCATGTCTTGTCTTCTATCTTTTGTCATAAAATCTCCTTGACTTTCTAGTTATTCCAGCAGAACTATATCCACTAATACTATTCTAAGTCATTTTTTTATAAATATATGAAGGGATGAATGCTCAACAAGCATGTGGAGTAAAATACTGGCCAAGGACAGAGGAAATTGTTCCCTAAAATAAATTTGTATTTAGCTTTTGAAGAGAGCCAGAGCAGGAAGGAGATTTTTTTTTTCCCTAGCCCATAAGAAACTCCATATTCACTGGCCAAGATGAGAGAATCTGGAATACTCTTTTATTCCATATTTTATTCAATTCAGAAGGTTTGATTTTATGTTAGACTTAGCCTGGCACCTCCACTTAGGAAAAAACCCACTAACTGAATTTCTAAAGTTAAAGGTCTACTTGTTCTCATCAATTTCTTTTGCCTAACAGAAGTCAGTGTAGGTAAATTCTTCTTGTTACCTACAACTGACATCTTCATCTCAATCCATATGTATGTGTACATATTAATTTACCCTTTTTACCATTTTGGGTTTGCATCTAGCACAGAGTCTCAAATCTTTCCTCCTTAGGGCTTTGAATATGATGACAGTCCCGGGTGTGGAGCCCATTCATCACAGAGCAGACGTCAGTATCTGTTCCATGCACTGTGTAGGTGTTTTTTAATTAGCTTTTCAGCTCAGAACAAACTAATTAGAGGTGTACACTAGGACAGCGATCATCTTGGAGACAACAAATATTTCACCATGTTCTTTCCAAGTTGTCTGTGGGTAGAAAATTTGTACTAAGTTTTCTTTATTTTAGACAGCCAAGAATCCCAACTCTACTTTTCCACCTACCCTTACACCAGACATCCACACAGAGATACATATGCCCTCTTCTATGTCTATTTGTTCTTCATCTATGATAGCTGAATATGGCCACCTTAGGCCATATATATGGCCATATATGGCCACCTTAGGCTGACCCACTTAGAGTCATTCCTACACTCTGTTTAATCATTCTGACAATAATTTCTCACCAAGTATTCATCAAACACTTACTAAAATGTTGATAACACCAAACTCAGCAATAGCAAAATCAAATAGAAACAAAGTACAAGTAAAACATAAAGCTTCTGTTCAATGTTATTATCTGGAATTTTTATGTCTCTTTGATCCCATTACGGAAAAATCACATTGACAATATTCCTAAGCTTTTTATTTAGAAGTGGTGATTTTACATGGTTCAAATTAATAAATGTAATTGTTTTCAATCTAGATTATAGAATAAAGCATTAATTTTAGATACAAAATAAGCATGGAATAGGAACTAAAGGTTTCTCTTTAAATTAGACATCACTTATTTCAGAAGGAGGCAACTTCAATAGTGGGCAAATATTTTAAATATCAATTTTTCATCTGCTATGCTATTTTATCCCATGTAACCAAGTGACTCAAACAGATAACATAAAAACAGCTGAGCTTTAACTCCTGGGCTTCAGAAATGGGATAATAGAGACAAACTGATGAGTTCTGATATCATCATACACGTGGCTACTGAAAGTTGTAGAAGAAATTCTTGTTAAGGGAAGTAAATGGATACTATAATTTGAGTAAATTCCAACAAACATTGTGCACAATGTCCAAATACTTTATTTTTTCTCTAAATTAGTTAATGCCATTTGAGGATTCAGTGGGGATCCATAATATACCACTGTGGCATAAAAAACATTTTGAGCAAAAGGCAGTTAAGATCTGGAAATCTCTTATCTGCCTAACATCAGAGTCACCCAAAAGAACTCAATAACCCAATGATCCTAAATCCTCTAAAGATTGACTTTTTAAAAATATTTATTTATTTATTTGAAAAGCAGTTACAGAGAGGCAGAGAGAGAGGGAGAGATAGAGAGAGAGAGAAAGTCTTCCATTCGATGGTTCATTCCCCAGATGGCCACAATAGCAAAAGCCATGCCAATCTGAAGCCAGGAGGCAGGAGCTTCTTCCAGGTGTCTCCTTGTGGGTGCAGGGGCCCAAGGACTCAGGCTATCTTCCACTGCTTTCCTAGGCTATAGTAGGGGGCTAGATTGGAAGTGGAACTGGCACCCATATGGGATGTCGGCATTGCAGGCAGTGGCTCTACCTGCAATGCTACAGTGCTGGGCAGCGTGGGCCCCTAAAGATTGACTCTAATCAAGGAGAAGAGGCATCTCCACACCAAATATTATCACAAAGATATCATATATTCCATTTATTCTCCTAAAGGCTCATTTAAGTTCTGCAGAAGTCATTTGTTTTCATTTAAGTGCCTTAATCACCCTCTCCTCCATCAATTTAGGTTATATATAAACTCCAAATTCTAATTGTATCTTTGAGCCACATTTTTCTATTTACTCTCATGGGTACCTATATGAATAGAAATCTATCTTTCTTCTTGCTAATCTATCTTTTGGAAGTTTAATTCACAGGCCCTACATGAAGAAGAAAAGTTTTTCATGCCTGTCAATAGCAACATTGACTTGCATTCTTGGTAAACCTTCATGACACTAATCAACAACTCCCTAAGCATTTCTCTTCCATATTTTCTATTGCTATTGAGTCAAAATTTCCTGTGCTAAGGCCAACAGATTATTTCTCTGGGTTCCCACAAGTAAAATTTGATGGCCTTTCTGTTTTCTCTTCTTCCTATTTGTATGACTAATTTTATTATTAAACAAAAAGAACTCAGGTAGCACCTCAGAATGGCAGTTGTGTCAGGTTGAAATATACTCATTTAGAAAAGGATTTAGGAGAAGAATATTGCTGTGACACATTTCTTTCACTTTCAAGTTTTCATTCGAACTTATGGCTCTCTTCTTTTGTTTTAATCTTGCCACTCCAGATGAGTTTTAAACTAGAAAAAAAGAAAGTAATGTCCATTTTATTGTTTGCAAAATATATAATTTTATGAGTTGGAAAGGACCTGAGAGACTGTCATTTTATAGGAAATGAGTTGTCAGGGCTCCTGAAAAGAACATAGCACAAGTGTGGCAAAGCTATGTCTCGAACACAGATGCCTCAACCCCACAGGCCATTAACTGCTCTGTCCATGATTCTACCTTGAAGGCATTATTCCATTTCAGTGGCACTGAACTAACATGAAAAGCAAATTGGAGGACTCACAGAACCTGGAACTTTACTTTTATAATTTCTTATTTGATCAGAATATTTTGTTATCAACATGAAGGTGTCTTATAAAAGATCACACTAATTTACATCTCTCTCAACATATTAATACTCATAAACAATAAAAATTATAATAAAATTAATTCTGTAGATCATGCCTTTAGTTACATGCTGAATTCCAAAAATTTTGAAATGGCATATGTGTAAAAACTTTCATCATTTATGTTCCAGCAAAATATGTTAATTTTTTTCTCTACAAGAAAGTTGGGTAAAGTTCTTCCTCCATATGTCATTTAAGCAGAGAAAACCTTAGGTACCTTCCGGACTAAAGGCAGGAAACCAGAATGGTTGATTTCTGGAAAGTGCTAAATACCTATATTTATAGAACTATACTTGCCTTAATGTAACATGTGCTCATAAATGTTTCTTGGTTCATGGATGATGAATTTCAGCTCACTTCAAGGTTAGTCTGATAAGCAACTACGTTATGTACAGAGCGGTATTACACATCAAAGAAATGAACTCCTCATTGACTTCAATTATCCATAATTCCTTTTTTTATGTTTTAAAAAAATAATTTAGTTGATTCAGTTGAGAGGCAGAGAGTCAGAGAGAGAGAAAAATAGATGACAAGTAAACAGAGTGAGAGAATTTGTATTTGCTGGTTCACAGAGCCAGAAACTGAGGCCAGGTCTCCCATGTGAACGGCAGGGAACTGACTAGGCGAGTTATCACTGCTGCTTCCCAAGTTGTGCATTGGCAGGATGGTAGAATTGGGAGTGGAGCCAGAACTTCAACCCAACCACTCTGATGTGCAATGCAGACACCCTGCACAGTATCTTAACTGCTGCACTAAATGCCTGACTGCAGTTGTTTGCAATTTGCTAATATGCCTGCATTTTCTCAGTTTCACTCCCTCATCTCCCAACTCCTTCCACAAGCGATCCATCCGCCATTTCGCTCTATAGAAAAACTTACCAAGTTTTCAAGATAAACCTTGAATGTCACTATTTTCATAAAATTTTTTGTTTGTTTGTTTGTTTGCTTTTTTTTTCTGACAGGCAGAGTGGACAGTGAGAGAGAGACAGAGAGAAAGGTCTTCCTTTGCCATTGGTTCACCCTCCAATAGCCACCGTGGCTGGTGCGCTGCGGCCGGCGCACCGCGCTGATCCGATGGCAGGAGCCAGTTGCTTCTCCTGGTCTCCCATGGGGTGCAGGGCCCAAGCACTTGGGCCACCCTCCACTGCACTCCCTGGCCTTAGCCGAGAGCTGGCCTGGAAGAGGGGCAACCGGGACAGACTCCAGTGCCCTGACCGGGACTAGAACCTGGTGTGCTGGCGCCGCAAGGTGGAAGATTAGCCTGTTGAGCCGTGGCACCGGCCCATTTTCATAAAATTTTATTTAATCTTTATCTCTTCCCAAATTAAATTCATTTTATCTAAATATACATCTTTTAATTGTACTTCTATCAAAACATGACATAGTCTCTTTCATTAAAACTCTTGCTGTGCAGGGCTAGCACTGTGGCATGTCTGGTAAAGTCATCACCTACAGTGTCAGCATCCCATATGGGCACATGTTCAAGTGCTTGCTGCTCCATTACCAGTCCAGCTCTCTGGTAAGGCCTGTGGAAGCAGTGGAAGATGGCCCACGTCCTTCAGCCCCTTCACCCATGTGGGAGAACCAGAAGAAGCTCCAGGCTCTTGACTTCAGATAGGCTCAGCACTGGCAGTTATGGCCATTTGGGGAGTGAACAAGCAGATAAAGACTTCTCTGTCTCTCTCTGCATCTGTCTCCTTCTAATTCAGCCTTGCAAATAAATAAATAAATCCTAAAAAAAAAACAAAAACAAAAACAAAAAAAACCTCTTTGTGTGCATATATCTTCACAACTAGTTCTGAAGTGCCTTAAGAGCAATCATTCAGTTTTAATTTTTTTCTAACATTTAATATGATGTAGAAATAATTAAAACAAATATTGATCAAATAGGAAGCATTTTCAAAAGTATATGCAAAATTGAATCAAAAGATAAGTTTAGTTTGGTGCAAAATTTTTTGAAATACATGCATAATTTTTATAACATACGTTTTCCTTTTTTAAAAAAAAAAGATTTATTTATTTATTTGAAAGGCAGAGTTACACACAGAGAGAAGGAGAGGCAGAGAGAGAGAGGTCTTCCATCTGCTGGTTCACACCCCAGATGGCTTCAATGGCTGGAGCTGTGCCTACCTGAAGCCAGGAGCCAGGAGCTTCTTCCGGGTCTCCCACATGGGTGCAGGGCCCCAAGCACTTGGGCCATCTTCCACTGCTTTCCCAGGCCATTGCAGATAGCTGGATCAGAAGTAGAGCAGCCAGGACTCAAACTGGAGCCTATATGGGCCAGCACTGCTGGCGGCAGCTTTATGTACTATGCCACAGCGCTGTCCCCTATACCACATTTTTCTTATATTTTGTAAAGATTCCTAAAGAATAAATGTTCCAAATTATTCAGAAAAGTGATTGAGTACAGAAAATTATAATTCTGGTGCATTTTTTTTACAGTTATTAAGTCACAATTTGGAGTCCCATGTTGGAGTGCTGGGTTTGTTTATAGGCTCTTTCTCTGCTGCACCCTGGAAAGCACCTGCTTATCGCTCATGTAGCTGAGTCCTTACCATACACAAGGGCCACCCCTACTGAGTTCCCAGATCCTGACTTTGGCCTGGTTCACACCCAGTTGTTTCAGGCATTTGAGAGTGAATCAGTGGATAGAAGATCTCTATCATTTTTCCAGTCCCCCTGTTTTTTTTTTTTTTCCCCTCCCTCCCTCCCTCCCTATGTCTCTTTTTCTCTATTGCTTCTTTCTCTCTGTCTCTCTCTTTCTGTCTCTGAGTTTCAAATAAAAAAAAAAAGAAATAAGGAATTTCTGGGAAAGGAAATGCTAGTGTTTTCCTAGTGATAATATCCTTCCTAAGTAGTTGCTCTTTTCTAAGACATCTGTAGGGACTGATTAAACTCCTTGCTAATTTAATTTTTATTTATGCCTTAATATTATTAAAAGCAGCACATATTGCACTGTGAAAGTACAAAAACTTTCAAATATCATGAAGAAAGCAATGTATTCATGAACTAATTCGCTAATTTTCTCTAAGTAAGAAGTAAATATATACTACTTTTGAACATTCTAGAAAAAACGGAGTCTCCTCTAAAAAATTTTATTCTATGGATGCCTTTAGCTTCAGCGGCTGCTGCCTCCTAAACTGAAAATATTTGATTCTTCAGTGCTTGCTGGATTGATCATAGTTGTCAAACATCACCTTTATATAATAGGGTGATAGTCATTGTGCAATGATTCATGGAGTAACTTGGACTCAGAAATTACTTCCATAAAAAGTCACAAAATTCCACTGCAGCATAAAAACTTATTTTTCCCTCTTCCTCTACCTAGTCTTAGAATGTTAAGAGTTCAAAGCTACCTCGTGTATATTCACATCTATCAAATCTATTTATTTATAAACACTATTCAACTTTGTAATGAATACTGAAAAATGCTTTTTATGTTTTCATTTAAAAGAGAATCACACAGAGTGGAGTTCCTACTCTCAATCTGAGGCGTATTCATAAACAAAGCACTCAATAATTTTAATTGGATTTGAAATTTGCAAGGTATTCAACTTGTTATCCTCTATCAGCTCTGATGTTGTTACTCTTCTATTGAGGGCTTATTTTGAATTATACTACTCAACTGACAGAGCAAAATAATACTGATCCCTCACCTTAGAAATGCTAGCATTTTGCAAGTTATGCTGAGAATTTCATGTTTTCTTTGTTGAGATTATCAAAGCTTTTAAATTCTTTACCACATTGCTTTTATTGGAAGATAGGTTAGGTTGGTTTCTTGGGTATATAAATCATACAGCATCCTGAATCCTCTTCTACTGTTTGGTTTAACTTTTTTAAAAAATAATTAAAGGCTTAAAAGTGTATTTGCGTTTATTTTAAAGAAACCCACACATGCAAAGAGAGAGAGAGAGTGAGAGAGTGAGAGAGAGAGAAAGAGAGAGATAAAGGAATGAACAGAGATCTCACCTCTCATCTACTGGTTCATTCCCCAAATTCCCAAATGCCCACAACAGCCAGCACTGGGCCAGGTCAAAGCCAGGAGCTATTCAGACCTCCTGTGCATGGCAGGGAGACAAGTACTTGCATCATCATCTGCTGCCTCCCAGAGTACACAATTGCAGGAAGGGTTTGGAAGCCTAGCAGGGACTCCAACTAGATACACTGAGGGCACTAGATACACTGAGGGCATCCCAAGTGTGTGTGTGTGTGTGTGTGTGTGTGTGTGTTGACAGGCAGAGTTAGACACACAAAGAGAGACAGAGAGAAAGGTCTTCCTTCCGTTGGTTCACTCCCCAAATGGCCGCTCCGTGCCGCCGATCTGAAGCCAGGAGTCAGGTGCCTCCCCACCGGGCTGTCCTCCATTGCCTTCCAGGGCCACAGCAGAGAGCTGCACTGGAAGAGGAGCAACTGGGATAGAATCCAGCGCCCCGACAGGGACTAGAACCTGGGGTACTGGTGCCGCAGGCGGAGGATCAGCCTAGTGAGCTGCGGCTCTGGCCCCAAGTGGTGTTTTAACAACTGTGCTCAATGCTTGTCTCTTGGCTTTACTAAATCAATGTTATAATGAAGTGGTCCATTCCCAGCAAAGAACTGTTTCTTCATGTGTTTTATCGTATCTTTCTTGGGCTTGGCAGAGACTCAAATATATTTGAGAGAGGGATTTCTAGAAAGCATGTGTTTGACAGGACACAGCCAGATTGTAATGGTATTTTTAAAAGCAATTAGAGAACCTCTTGATTGACTTTTTCATTAAATAGCTTTGGTCTCTACGTGTTTTTCCTTTGGTGTACCTTGAAGGTTATGAAAACTGAAGTAGGATATGTCTTTACAATCTACTGAATCTAAAATTATGATTTGCCCAGTCAGATATGCATACGGAGATGTCTTCATCTCCACCATCACTTCCAGTGGAAAACACATTGCCTGGAAATTAAATAATAGTAACAATAACAAAAATAGTTTTATTTCTCTCACATATTCATTGATGAATCAAATGTTCAGTATAACAATTCGATTATATAACATTATTATCCTCATTTTACTGATAAGGAAATTGGAACTTAAGTTGGGAGAGAAAAACACTTAAAAATAAGTCCCCAGCTATTTACTACACAGAAACTGTACAAACATGTATTTAGACATTATATAAACAAACATATATGAGGGCCATGCAAAACCTTCATGGAAAATGGAATTAAAAGGTAAGTGTGGCCAGCGCTGCGGCTCACTAGGCTAATCCTCCGCCTGTGGCGCTGGCACACTGGGTTCTAGTCCCGGTCGGGGCGCCGGATTCAGTCCCGGTTGCCCCTCTTCCGGGGCAGCTCTCTGCTGTGGCCCGGGAGTGCAGTGGAGGATGGCCCACGTCCTTGAGTCCTGCACCCCCTGGGAGACCAGGAGAAGCACCTGGCTCCTGCCATAGGATCAACACGGTGTGCTGGCCGCAGCGCGCCGGCTGTGGCGGCCATTGGAGGATGAACCAATGGCAAAGGAAAACCTTTCTCTCTGTCTCTTTCTCTCACTGTCCACTCTGCCTGTCAAAAAATAAAACAAAAGGTGTTTTTCACTTCAAAAAACTGAAATTTCTTCATGATTTTCTTGTAATACACATTTTCTGTGAACATTTTAGAGACACCCCCCATATGCATAGATCTTTTTGAAATGCATGCATATATACCTGTGTGTGTGTGTGTATGTGTATGTGTTAATAACAAAGTTGGTTCTATGGGAAGAGTAAATAATGTAATGAAAAAAATATAGCAGCAATCTGAAGATTGGGAAGGTTCTTTGCAAGAAATGTCAAACAAGAATTAATTAGGAGAAAATGAATACAGAAGGGAAGGATAAATATGACACTTTCTGTATACTCAAGGATGATATAGGTTAGCAAGGGAGATATTCAGTGGAGAATTAATGCATGTGACTTAAGCACATTAACAGAAGTGTGAGGAGCAAGCTGTGTATGGAGATAAAGAGAAACAATTAGTTACTTAATATCCCTGGACTTTAGCTTTCTTACCAACACAATGGATGGGCTTGCCAGGATTATTAAGATTCTATCTATCTCTATCGTTTTTGATATTATCTTTTGTGATTATCCCAACCCTCCTATGAAGTATGATGCATACTTTTCTTCCTGCTTTCACTATGAATGCAGAGGATAATGAACACTGGTGATTTTCCAAAAAATACACAGCAAGTTCATGATGGAGATGAGTCAAAAATCTATATATGCTTTCTAAACTATTGACTATTTTAATGACCAATTGATTTTTCTGAGAAGTAGATGAGTCATTCTCCATATACACATATTTAATATTTTTATGATAAACAGAAAAATTAGTGAGGTTTTTTTCATTCAAACTCCTGAAAATATCTATCATTGCAAGAGATAAATAAGAATTAGGTAAATTTTTAGAACCAGAGTTCATTTTATTTTTGCATGACTAGAAATTCACAAAAAGCATATGTACCACAGTGGAATAAAATAATTTTCCATCCTCTTCAAATAGTCACACAACTCTTAAGTTGGCAAGTTCTTTCCATGATACAGAGAACCAAAAAGTTTTCTTTTATGCTAGCAAGTTTATTGAATAGGCGAGCTTAGAGTTACTACCCATGGTGGTGCTTGTTCCATTCAAGCTGTTCTCTCTTCACCGTATGTTCATTGGTGTTCCCCATAGCGACAAGAAACATCTGTGGATTAAGAAAGAAAATTTAATATCCCTCCCCTTTAAAAAGGGTGAGGGAGATGATGTCACTACCTGGAGCGTAAGAGTAGGCCAGCCATCTGATAGTTTTTTCCTGACTGCAAGTGCTTGAAAGCAGTCACAAAATCACACTGGACTTCTATAGATTCCATCTATCAGGTTTCCACAAAGAAAACTGAATCTGTTTTCTGAGAACCATTGTATGTTATACAATTCTTCAAGAAGAAAGGATATGTTTCTGAATGTAATCCCTGGGCAAACACTAGAACAGTTCACTTTAAAGTTAAAAGGATTGCTTATTATTCACTATGTACCACCAGAATATGTAACATGAAATCAGTTACACTGCAAGACTATGTGAGACTCACAAGGCTAAAACTTCAGAATGCTCCCAAATAGCTGAAAATATGTTAACAACAAGAATTAAAAAAAAAAAAAAACTAGCCTTCAAAAGAATTACAAAATATTCCACATTAAATCTTATATCTTTTCAAATAAAAAACATAATTGATTCTACTGCATAAATGTTTTTGTTCATAAAATGTCTTTGCTAAAAACTATTTTGTTTCTCTGTATCTACAATAGCTTGTTTGGAAGTTTATGAAAAGTTCTACCAGAAATTTTATTTTTTAAACATGTACAATTAATTTTTATGTAATTCTTTGGCAAGCCAATAAAATTTTAGCAATTGAATAATTTTTTATTTCCATAAAAATAAATTACAAATGCTATTTAATGTAGAATAATAATTTTGAAATTAAAAATTTAGGACTACAAAAAACTTTAACACTCAGATAAAAAATTCATCTTCTAAGTATGAAAAATAAATGCATCATCTGCATTTTCACAATGGAAAAGAATAGTGTTTCTTAAATTACATAAATAATATAACAGAAGACATCTGAGACTATAGCTTATTCTAGTCAAAGGAACTTGAAAAAAGAACAAATTAGATTTTTTTTAAATGATGAATGTATTATGATACGCATATTAGGTATATGTGTTAGGAGTTATGGGGTGAGAAGTTGTCAGATCATGGAATGAAAAACAGATTAATTTCAAATTAATACAAGAAAGTGATGTGTGTGTGTGCATCTGTGTGTGAGAGTTAGTAGTGGTTGGGGTAAGAGATTGCCAAAGACTCAGAATTGCACAGCTTCAGAGAAAAACAAAGGCAGTACTATGGGTCTCACAAGCACTGGAAAGGTACCAATGGGCAACAGTATCTAACTTACAGACTATAGGAGTGCCTAATTTTTCTGCTATACATGTTGTTCAATGTTTTTCTCTGTGAGCATTTCTGTTTTTCACTTTCTCTACTGAGCACCTACCTTGGCTACCTCAGCAATTTACACCTGAGTCAAAATTATCTTTTCCAGGCCGGCGCCGTGGCTCAACAGGCTAATCCTCCGCCTTGCGGCGCTGGCACACCGGGTTCTAGTCCCCGTCGGGGCACCGGATTCTGTCCCGGTTGCCCCTCTTCCAGGCCAGCCCTCTGCTGTGGCCCAGGAGTGCAGTGGAGGATGGCCCAGGTGCTTGGGCCCTGCACCCCATGGGAGACCAGGAAAAGCACCTAGCATCTGGCTCCTGCCATCGGATGAGCGCGGTGCGCCGGCCGCAGCGCGCTGTCCGTGGCAGCCATTGGAGGGTGAACCAACGGCAAAGGAAGACCTTTCTCTCTGTCTCTCTCTCTCACTGTCCACTCTGCCTGTCAAAAAAAAAAATTAAAAAAAAATTATCTTTTCCATCTCCCAATACCAACTGAACTTCTAATTCTAGAATATATCACCAGCTGACAATAATTAAAATTTTGTTTCAATTTCAAAATCTCAAGGGAGAAAATCAACCGGCTTTTATTTCTTTGTTTAAAATAAATCTTGCATAGGTTACTAGCACGTGTCTACGTGACCAATCAAACATGGTAATAGGTTACTAACACATGTCTACATGTCTAATCAAACATGTCTAATCAAAGAAGGATTCATCATTTCGAAAGTACTCTGTTGAGCTGGTGATGCCTATTGTCTTCAACACACATCTTTTCTATAAAACAGTTTGAAACTGAAATTTGGGTCCACATATGGATTTTAAGAAAATACAGTGTTTATATAACAAATTGTAAGGATTCTGTGAACCTTCTTGGAGAAAGCCCAGAGCAGCCATCACATTCTCAAAATGACCCTTCTCTCCACATTTACTCTAATTTAAGAACAATCTTTAGGTTTATCCTCACAGTTTTATTTTTTCTGATTTCCCTTTAAATTATTGGGATCCATCACATAGAGCCAATTACTAATATAGATCATTATTAAGTTAACACAGAAAAATTGTAAATTCATTTCAATTGTTATTTTATTTCTATTTTCTTTTTATTATTTTTATCTATTATTATTTTTAAATTTCCACTTCTACACTGATGCTATTGTTGGTAGAAATGCTATGAAATAAAAATCTGCCCAAAAGAACTTCAGTGAACTAATCAATGGATATTTACGGAATACCTATAATATTTTTGGCGCTGTGCTAGGAGCTATATGGTACAACAAAAGTCCCACTATATGCTCCCAGAAATTTCACCATGTAATCGACACATGAAATTGCTGCTGAGTAAGAAAGCATCATGAAAATACCTAGCTAGTTGTATAGAAAAACATTCAGAGTTTGAGGTCCCTGCAATTTCTTCTTTATTGGAATTAAAAGATGAATTTATTTTCGTGCAAAAATTTTTAAATCCAAACATAATTTTTCTCATGATACATGATTTCTACAAAATTTTGAGGACCCCTTCTTTCCCAATGTGCTACAAATTCAGAACTGGTCTATGTATGCTCAAGCTTTCTTACGTTGATTCAAATGGCAACATAATACCTACTGCTTCTCACTTAATGTGTGGAAATGATGGATACACTTCTTTTTTTAATAATAATTATATGTTTTTAAAAATACATTTTTTTGACAGGCAGAGTTAGATACAGAGAGAGAGTCAGAGAGAAAGGTCTTCCTTTTCCGTTGGTTCACCACCCAAATGGCCGCTACGGCCGGTGCGCTGTGCCAATCCGCAGCCAGGAGCCAGGTACTTCCTCCTGGTCTCCCATGTGGGTGCAGGGCCCAAGCACTTGGGCCATCCTTCACTGCACTCCCGGGCCACAGCAGAGAGCTGGACTGCAAGAGGAGCAACCAGGACAGATTCCGGAGCCCCAACAGGGACTAGAATTCAGGTGCTGGCACCACAGGTGGACAATTAGCCAAGTGAGCTGTGGCAATGGCCTAAAAATACATTTTAATTCCTGAATGTCTTTCCTAGATTTCACATTTTTATTCCTTCTTCATGTGACTTTTTAAAAAAACTTTTATTTAATAAATATAAATTTTGAAAGTACAACTTTTGGATTATATACATAAGGGACTTGTGGCCCAACATATTAAGAGGTTTCCCCATTCATAATTGCCTAATTGGGAAGTCTAAGCCATGACTCTTTCTCCTACAACACAAAGTTGTTAATCATGGACTAAAGAAGTGAAGACCCAAGGTATTATATACGAGCAGAAAAAGGACTTTTACAAATAGGAATTCCATAGTGAGAGGCAAATAGGTGGGAAGACACAGAACACAGTAGTAGAAAAAAGTATGAATGGGTGGGATGATGGAGTATGTTGAAGTGGAAAGAAAAGAGGCAAGATTCAGTATAGAAACTTGCTCATGTTGGAGCAGAGGCAAGATAAGAAAAAATTTGTGAATCTTTTGTTATCGCATTGAGATCTATGGCCAAATGGTGTCGTCATCATCTTCATGCATGCTTTTAGTTTTAGTTTGGTTTTACTTTGTGTGTGTGCCCCATACATGTGCACAGGCACTGAACTGGATGTAGTGATATCAGTATTCAGCATCAGGATGGTAAAGATTTGTAGCCTTCCCCAAAGTGTGAATTTTCTAACACTAATCCACATGATATTGACACTTCTAAGTCTAGTCCATTCACATGTATTTTTTTCCAATTTTATTTCACATAGCACTAAAATTTTCTATCACACTTTTTGGATTTGATTCATTTTTAGCTTCTTTTTTTTTTTAAAAAGATTTATTTAATTAAAAAGCATAGTGAGCAAGATGGAGAGACAAAGAGGAAGAGATCTTCCATTCACTGATTCACAATGGTCACAACAACCAGGGCTGGGACAGGACAAACATTTTAGCTATCTGGGTCTCCCACATGGGTACCAAGGGCTACAGTACTTGGGTCATCATCCTCTGCTTTCCCAGCATTAGCAGGGAGCTGGATCAGAAGCAGAACAGTGGGAACTCAGACCAGCCCTCCTTTATGGAATACTGGCATTAAACAACAACTTAACACACTGTGCCACAGCACCAACCCCCATTTCTTTGTTTTAAAACACTAAATTAAGTTTTAAATTACACTGTCAAATAAGAATCACAATATATTTTCTAATTGCATAGCTAATCCAATAGCATCAAAGTTTTTCAAGACATTTGTCCCTTAGAACTGAAGTTGAATTCTAAATTCTGTGAACAAAGATTCTAAAAGTGATCAATAAAACCAACCAAAACTATCATACTTAGCAAATCTCTACCTTGGGGCACATATGATGCTTCTTGGGGCACTAGCATCCAGGTTGGATGCCTGAGCTCTAGTCATCCCTATTCCATCCCTACTGCTCCTTCCTACTAATGTGGTCTCTGGGAAGCCACAGATGAGAATTCAAGTACTTGGATCCCTGCCAACCATGTTAGAAACCCAGGCTGAGTTTTTGGCTCCAGCCTTTGGCCTGTCCCAGCCCTGGCTCTTGCACGCATTTTGTGTGTGAACCCATAGATGGGAGATCTGTCTCTGATCTGTCTGTCTGCCTGCCTTTCAAATAAATAACAAGTAAATAAATAACTTTCTTTTAAAAAATCAATGGAAAACATTGATTTTTAGAAACATCATTGAAAGGAAACCTTTATAAAATGAACACTTTTATTGTATTTAATTAGTATTCTAGTATAGGTACAATTTTTTTTTTCTTTCCTCAGACTATTAGCTCACAGATGAGAAAAAAGATGTATGTATATTGGGTATTCAAGGCAAGATTCACCTCTGAACAATTTTCAGTTCCATTAAAATTAGAGACTGTATAAATATTAAACTTCTGTATTTTACTGAACATTTTATAGAAAAGGAAGAAATAGAGTTCAGATATCTAAAATCTTTATCTCTTCACATATACACTTTTTCTTATCTGAAATGTAATTGGCTGGAGTATAATTATTATTCATCATCTACACTGAAAAATTTAAACAGAAGGGGCAAGCGGGTTTGCCCCTACCACAACCCAAAACCTTTCCAGCACAAATTACAGCCTGATTCTAATTACAGTTTTAACCACTAGCTGCTGATTCTTTTATGGTTGGTGTGGTAATACAATCAGATGGTTAGGGAGCTCACGTTAAACACACCACACACAGAAATTGAAGTATGACTGATGAGCTTAAAGACCATTAATCAATATGTAGGGAGACCTAATTCAATTCTCTTACATTCTCCTCCCCCCCGCCACCCCTATCATTGCCCAAAGCTTATTTGAAGTTCTCATTCTTTGATGGAAGAAATATAGGTGGCAAGCTCACTTTTACCACTATCCTCAACTTTCATTCTGTTAGTCAACTGAATTAGTCTGCCTCATATTTTTTTTAATAAGAAGCTTTAAGGAAATAGTATATTCACTAGGCATATCTACAGGTCAAGACATTCCAGGTTTCATTAATGTGCAGGTCTACACGACAGTTAATCTGCATCCATAATATATTCATTCTAAGATACACTGGGTTTATTTCTTGAAGTACCTTTTTAACTGATACATTTAGAAGCATGCAAATAGCCAATTATCTTTACCTCGAAGGCCATTAAAAGTCTACCTGCGTCAGGGACAGGCAACAGTGGCTAAACCATGATTATAAATTGGTAGCTTACCCAAAGTAGAAGTGTGAAGACTGGGATGAGGCACACAAGTAATTAAAAATATTCCCAAAGTCTAAAGTAGGTCTCCCTTTGAGAAATGTTCTTGGTTTTGGATGGTGTTATGTATGAGGCTTTCAGCCACACATTCTCATGTGGTGCGTGTAAGCGAGCCATAATTTGGAAGCGTTTTAAAAGAAATTCTGAAGAAACAAATGGACTTAAAGTTTTTGATCAGCACTCTCATTTTTCTTGGGACAGAGAAGTAACGAGGGTTGGTAGAATAATTGCACTAGCCTTGTAACACTTTTAAGAAGGATTTTGGTTTAAAAAGTTACTGTGTTAGGGACTGCTGTCTTAAAAGATTAGAAGGAAACAGGGGAGGTTGGGCATGGTGCATGGATTGTGACAAATGCACTAGTGCAAGATATCACTAGTGGGGAAGCTGCATTTGGAGTAAATGGGAACAATTTTTGTTTATAAATTTAAAGCTTCTGAAACACAAAGTTTTACAAAAAGATTTGGAGTGAAAAGGAAATCTTGGAATAAACAATTAGACATTTTGAGTATTGGTTATTTTCTCCTAACGTAGGCTTGGAATATCAGTTTCAGCCTAATGAGTTACAGGTTGAATGTAGAATTTGTTATAGCAATGTCTGACTTTGGAAAACTCAGATTACCCAATAACTCTTCCAGAAAAAAAAAATAAACATTTATGCAGATTGATTTAAAATACAATCTCATTCTCATTAATGACCTGTGGTTTGCAAAGCACATTATCATAAAATGTTACTTGTGATCATTAACTGACTCTTGTAAACCAAATTTTCAATCTTCTGGATTTGTCTCTTAATTATATCTCCATTGTTGGGTTGAAGCAAAGGCTTCCACAACGATCTTAGTGCTTCTACTCTTTCTGCTCCATCCACTTATCCCTTCTTGAACTTCAGACTCCATTCTGAACCTCATCTTTGGTCTTGAATTTCTCATATGTTGATCCACTTGAACCCAAATTTCAGTTCTGACCTTGACTCTCCCATTCGGTATTATAAAAAAAAGCATAACTTCTGTCCTTGTGATTGAGTGTTATACCCATATCCTGCAATGTACTCAGCTAAACCTGTTGTAATCACAACTCAATAGGTATGGAAAGATTTATTTTATTCTTGACAAGACAATTGGAGTTTTAGCTCCTGTATATGTTGTTGTGAGATACCAAGATATTGTTGCTTCTAACTGTGCTGTGTAAAAAAATACATGGCAGAAGGTAAAAAAATATAGCAGATTATGAGGGTAAAGAAAACACTGGACTAAGACCTAGATCTTATATTTGTCATTACCAAGGGCCTCAAATTCCTTCCTATAAAATCAGAGTTTTTTGAAGCTTATCATAGCTAAAAATTTAAGTGCTCAATCTAGCATGGATTTCTGATTTTATCATCAAAACAATTATGTAAGATAGGTATCATTCTACAGGTAAAGAAATTGAAACTTAGGAAAAGTAACTACCAGCACCCAGCCTCCTTTGCATTCTTTTTTTTCCCTTAGATCTATTTATTGATTTGAAAGCAGTTAGAGAGAGAGAGAGAGAGAGAGAGAGAAAGAGAGAGAGAAATCTTTCATCTGCTGGTTCACTCCCTAAATGGTCACAATGACTGGGCTGGACCAAGCCAAAGCCAGGAAACAGGAGCTTCTTCAGATCTCCCATGTGGATTCAGGAGCCCAAAGACTTAAGCCTTCTTCCACTGCTTTCCAAGGCCATTAGCAGAGAGTTGGAGTGGAAGTGGTGCATCTGGGACTGTAACCGGCCACCTGTATTGGATGCCAGCACTGCAGGATGTGGCTTAACCTACTGCACCACAGGACTGGCATCTTCATTTGCATTCTTGCAGTAGAATCACTGCCTATGAGAAGAGATTTATAATAACCCATTTTCAATTATAGATTTGTATATAAAAAATAAAAGACGAGAAAAAGGAAGAAGGTAAAGCAAGCATTTCCTGGATTATTATCATAGAACAGGTGTTTTGAGAAGGCAAGTACCACAATATACATACAAATCCAATTTCTCCAGAGTCTGAGTGCCATACATTGAACGTTGTTGACAGTATATTAGATAATTGTTGTCTGAGTGAGAATTAACACTGAATAATATCTAAACATAACTGGTGGTGGAGAATATTGTAGACAGATACTAATCTATGAAACAGCCATTTGATTATTTACACAATCAAACTTAGGGTGTGATGAAAGGAATTAAAGCTATCTAAAAGCAGAAATACATAAGAATAGCCATTAATCAGAATATTCTTATGGTAAGTGCTGAGAATTCTCACTCAAATGGTGGTAAACAATGCAGCATTTTTACTTGCTTCTTTGTTTTGTTTTTGGGCTCATGTGTGTTAAAAAGTCCCTCTGGCTTTAGGAGTTAGGATTACATTTCCTTCAACCCCTCCAGTCTTCATAGGTTTGACTTCATTCTGATTCTGGTTCACTTCATCTCATAATGCTACCCACTTCTTTATTCATGACCAGTGAAGATAAATCTTAGTTTTAGCACTACCTTCCAAAATGCTGAGAGTCTCATGCCCACCACTGAAACAATCTAAAACTCCTTTCAGAATATCCTGTATGGCTTCACATAGGTTACATTCTCTGCCTTGACCAGGACAGACATTTTCTCTGAAATATCATGGATAACCAAAAGGAATTCGGGATTGTTAGATAGGTAAATAGGTACAGGGTATACAGCCCCCCAAAAATGTCTGTTAAAGAACCTACTTGACCAATTATTTTAGGCTGAGTATCCTGCTCAGAAATTTTGGGTGATCCTAGTTAACCAGTTTCCCCAGGGAAAACATCTCCATATCCATTCGATTTGCATCAAAGATGAGTCTCAGACACTGATCAGGAAATGTATAACACCCACACATGATGGATAGCCTCAGCGTGTCCATGTTATAGATCAGAAGTCAGATGACTGAGTGACTAGGAGAGTCTCTGTCTAGTGATCATTCCCCTGGAATTTGAGAGATCATTCCCTCTATCTTATGCTGGCAATCGCGCTGAGTCAGTTATTAGGTGATTGTTTCATCAGGGAGTAGACAGTATTCTTGAAGAAACGACCTTTGTTTTAAGAATTATGAAAGTAACATCTGTGCCAAGGTAGCTTTACCTACTGGAAATACCCAGGCCAGGTTGCATATGCTAAGCGAACTGGAAGATGCTTGAGGGACCTTATGATCATCTAAATCTTTTACAGTATACTCTACTAGGGCATTTTTTTCCATGTGATGGTTGTTCAGGGCTGCAATAGACTTTTCATAGGTTTTATTGTTTGCTAAGATAGTAAGTTGGCACCTCATTTATAAGAAAATATACTGGTTAATTATAGCATCCTTTACACATGGTTTGAACCTCTTCATTTACTAATTGCATTAGCTTTCTGCATATGAAATATTCTAGGATTCATAATCCCCCAAAATATAATCATTGTGATCTATCATCTCTAACCATTACTTTCTACTTTAAACATCTTTTCCTAGCATATGCAATTTCAAATTTAAATAACCTAGAAAGCGAAAACAATTCTGATCTATTCCAAGAGATTGCATGTATATATATGTATGAAAAGAGGTTAAAATAGGTTATATGTCTCAAGCACAATTTATAAACATTATTCTGTATAGTTTTTATGCACCCAAACTTTGGTCATCCATTTTCTTTTCTTTTTTTTTTTAAAGACTTATTTATCTGTCAGGCGGAGTGATGGAGAGATGGAGAAAAAAAGAGATACAGAGAGATCTTTCTTCCATTGATTCACTCCCTAAAGGACCGTTCTGCCCAGATAGTGCCAGGCCAAAGCCAGGAGCTTGAAACTCCATCTGGGTCTCTCACATGGGTGGCTGGAGTCCAAATACATGGGCCAATATTCATTGCTTTCCCAGTACATTAGCAAGGAACTGAATTGGAAGAGAAACAGCCAGCACTTGAATTGATGCTGTCATATACATACTGATGTTGCAAGCAGCAGCTTAACATGGTGCACCACAATGCCTGGCTTCATGTATAGAAGAAATGGGGATTCTTCTTTTGAGGTTGTGACTTGAGGATGGATCTCATAAGGTCTCTGAGGAACCAGAAACTGTATGTAGGGAATAGGCATTTGGCTTAATAGTTGGGACATCAGTATCCCCCACTGGAGTGTCTGACTTCAATTCACTGCCCCAGCTCCTGTTTCCAGCTTCCTACTAGTGCAGTGTCAATGACTCAGTTGAATTCCTGCTACTCATGTAGTAGACATGGATTGTGTTCCTGGCTCCAGGCTTTGGCTCCAGACCAACACTGGCTGTGTAGATATTTGGGGAGTGTGCAAGTAGATGCGAGCTCACTCTGTCTTTCTGTCTCTCTTTCTCTGTTTCTCTGCCTTTCAAACAAATAAATTTTTTTAATTACATGCATGTATTTGTGACAATGTGTTTTGTATTAGTCAGTTGGGGATGTCATAAAAATTACCACATACTGAGAAAACGTAACCTAAATATATTTTCTCACAGTTCTGGAGGCTGAAAAACAAAGAACAGGATGCCTATCGAGTTGGCATCCCTTGATACCTCTCTGCTTATATTGTAGTAGGTCAGCCCTCTCACTCTGTCCTTACAGGTTTTCCTCTATGCATGTCTCTGTTGGCTCTTCTTATAAATATACCAGGCCTGCTGGATCAGGGCTTTCCCTTAGGATCCCATTTAACTATAGTTACCACCTTTTCAGCCTATCTTCAACTACAGTCACAATGAGCTCAGGGCTTAAACTTGAGATTTTGATGTGACAAAATTCAGTCCATAACATGTCTGTTTGAATTTTCCAGAATGAGATTCTGTAGCATCATTAAATTCTGAAAGTGGTTTGTGATCATAGATTTCATCAAAATATTTCATTTCATAAGTAAGAAAACTGAAGCCTGGAGACATGAGATGGTCTATCTTTAATCATACAGCAACTTACTATTTGGCTGAAGTGTTAATTCATGTCTACCTGATTCCTTGTTCACTGAATGCTTCTGTGGGACTCTGGGATTAGTATTCACAATGGATGGAAGCTAATTTCATATGAACGCACAGGCTAGGTGTACATATAGTGAAGTATTTAGCTAAGCTTAAACCAAGGCTGTTCAAATTGCAATAAATCAGAGGTAAAGAAAAGGAAATAATTGGTGTCTGATAGCTAGGCCAGATTTAGGGACATACCAAAAAGTAGAGATCAGCTAGTCCAAGGGATCATCTCTAAGTCACCATAGAGAAAGAAAAGAGCTAATGACAAATAGGTGGCAGAGTACCTGTTTGAATGAGGAATCTGGTGCGAGTTCAGATACAAGAAAAGTGAAGAATGGAATTCTCTCAAGTTCTACCTGGAATTCACTAACATTCTTGGGAAGAAATGCAGATTCTCTATGACAGCAGCAAACTAATAGAAACCAGGGACAAAAGTGGAAATGTTTCTCAAATAGCATCTATTTAGTGGGCTTCACTGAGGACATCAAAATTAAAGAACAGTCATTTTCTGATATAACTTAGGGTACTCCCAGAAATAAATGGTATAGATTTAATAGGAGTGCTGATGTTCTATAGTCACAGAGGCATGGACCACAAGCAACCCAAATTTGGCAATTATGTTAATATGCCATCACTGATACTCAAGCTGGGAATGGGAAACCTTGAGGATACTCTCTATATTTATGTATCTATCTAGCTATCTATCATCTATCTAAATCTATATATTATTTATCTAAATCCATCTACTGATCTATCTGTGATCTATCCATGTATCTATGATTTTCAACTGATGATAGTGTTTATATGTGGACAAAATTCCTAATACAATGAAAATTGCAATGCATATTAACATCACTTCCTTTTTCATGTACTAAGAGACATACAAATGTTAACACTTAATGAATTACATTTGAATGATCAGAATATATGCTGCTAATTAACCCTGTTTTACGTTTAAATCATTTCCTTCAGATGACCTGAATTTGTTCTCCTAACACAAATGATTCATAAGGAAAATCATAGATGTCAAATTAGGTTCCCTGTGTTGTAAAGATCTTTAATAATAAAAGCTGCCACATTGATGTTAATGCACACATAAGGGTTCAGTCCTTTCAGCACCCAAGTAACTATTTCTTGAATTATTAAGTGGTACACAAGAGGGCTGAGAAATACAGTTCAATTTCCCAATGTAGTGGTGAAAGCTGATGATAATCTAAGGGCCTTTTGTAATTCTTGTCCTTCTATATATACTCTGCCAAAAACAGAGTAGCCTACTGGCCAACATATCTTTAAATTCTATCTCTGACCAGCAGTACCAACAACTCAAAAGAAATGAAAATACTTGGCAGAATGCAAACAGGATCTATCCTAAAATCAGAGATCCACTCTTTATTTCATTTGGGTTTTGCCAGCATCTCAAAGTCTCACAGTTCCCCATATTCAAGACCCTGTTTTATTCTGACCTTATCATGGGGTCCAAAGCTTGCTTGACTCCTAAGAGTTGACTGTGATTTCATAAAACACTGTCCAATATTTCCAATATGGATTTTCCTTTACCTGCCTTGTTTATGCACATCTGCCTCTGACTTCCCAACACTAGACTCCCCCCTGAAGACTTGTCAGATGACCTCTATTTCTTTCTTTCTAAACAGACCACCCTAAGTAGAGCTGACGAGGAGCAAAAACCCATTCTTTTTTTTTTTCTTTTTTTTTTTTTTTTGACAGGCAGAGTGGACAGTGAGAGAGAGGGACAGAGAGAAAGATCTTCCTTTGCCGTTGGTTCACCCTCCAATGGCTGCCGTGGCCGGCGCGCTGCGGCCGGCGCACTGCACTCATTCGATGGCAGGAGCCAGGTGCTAGGTGCTTTGTCCTGGTCTCCCATGGGGTGCAGGGCCCAAGCACCTGGGCCATCCTCCACTGCACTCCTGGGCCACAGCAGAGGGCTGGCCTGGAAGAGGGGCAACCGGGACAGAATCCGGTGCCCCGACCGGGACTAGAACCTGGTGTGCCGGCGCCGCAAGGCGGAGGATTAGCCTGTTGAGTCACGACACCGGCCAAAAACCCATTCTTAATTTTAAGTTTAAACTGACACAATGAGCTTAACACTCAAAAAAAAAAATCAGAACATTAAACAGCAAACTTAGGAATAGTCAGCTGTACCTCCTGGTTCTAGCATTCCTTTATTGCCTAAAGCAGAGGTAGGGATTCTTTTTTTTTTTTTCTGCCAAGAGCCATTTGTGTATTTATAACATCATTCATAGGCCATATGAAGTTACCAACTTAAAAATTAGACTGCTACTGATTTAGTGAATTTTGAGTCCTACTTGCAGTTGCCTTGACAGGATCAGAACAAATGATTTTGTGGGCCTTATACAATTCACAGACCAGATATTTTCACCCCTGAGTCCTCATAACAAAACCTACTGTGTTTTGAATGTATACAATGTAGCATGTAATCCTCTCTGCCATCCTGCTAGTTAGGTTTCCATAAACTTATTTTATGGATAGCAAAAGTTATCTTTATTTCCTTCTACAAATAATAAGAAAAGCAATCTGATTCAATGCATACATATAACAGTGTGCCCTTTTATTTACTGTACCGATTCTTGATTTTTAATTCAAATAAATCTTAAAATGTTGGAATTTCAGATTTTTAGAAGAAATCTGGGTGTGCAAGAATTTTTCTCCTTAAGTCACAGCAGTTACTGCAATCCAATTGCTAAGGTGAGTGAGAGTGCATAAAAAGAAATGAAGCCATATTTATGGGCTTTATCCCTGATCATCTTATCAGAGAAGAGAGAAAGGTAGAGCCTCAGAAAATATCAGGGTGGTGCTATGACCCTCATCTATGAGCACAGGTTCTGGACTATTTTTGGATTTGTAACCCAGAAGAATGAGTATGTCTGTGGAGTTGGAGAAAGAAGAGATTTTGTTATTCAACCTCACTCATTGCCTCAGAGAGTTTAAATTTCTTTTTTTCTTATTCTTGGACACTGAATACTCATCTGATCCCCTTTGAGTTTCTCTTTGACCTGCCATGCGGTCAAGAGATATTTCAGTGCATAGAAAAAAAGATCTCATTTTACCTTAAACCAGCCATTCATGCACTTGAGTCTCTTATACTCATAATGCACAACACTCTTGGGACTCCTATCAGCCCCAGCACTGGGGCAGTCCTTGTAGTAGTGTATTTGGGAATTTGGAAGATTCATTATGTAATCCAGGGGACTCAATAGAGCCTTCAGTAAGGCAAAACCTTCTTTCAATTTCCTTTCTCCTCTTAGAAATCTAAAACAGAGGATTTAACTCATTTAACAATTGGTGCCTGCACTGTGGTGTAAGTGGATAAAACTGCTGCCTGCAAAGCCAGCATCCCATATAGGTGCCAGTTCAAGACCCGGCTGCTCCACTTTCAAGCCAGCTCTCTGCTATGGCCTGGGAAAGCAGTAGAAGACGGCTCAAGTCGTTGGGCCCCTGCACCTGGGTGGGAGACCCAGAAGAAGCTCCGGGCTCCTGGCTTTGGATTGGCACAGCTCCGGCTGTTGCATACATTGGGGAGTGAACCATTGGATGGAAGACCTCTGTCTCTCTGCCTCTGCCTCTCTGTAACTCTTCCTTTCAAATAAATAAATAAATCTTTTTTTTAAAAAAAGAAATTAACAGTCATTCTTACAGTTTACACAAATCTTGTATGCCTTCAATGTAACAAATAACTTTAAGATCAAACAGTTTCAGATTTTAGTGCATATATTTATTAAATTGTGTCCTTTCAAGATATTTTGGATTTGGGGCCATTTGTTCACTTGGCATAGTCATCTGCTAAAAGGCTTTACAAGTCCTATTTATTTTAATGAAAAGAAGTTATCTTCATGATGTAATATTTAGAACTGAAGAGAACAAGCCCAAGCTAATTTGCACAGAGTGCAAAAAATGGAAAAAGAATATACTGCTAGCTACGAAAAAAATTTTCATAACATTAGGTCACTCTAGAAACATATATCATATTCTTTTCTCCATGGAAAACTCTAGAGGAAATAACCTATCTATACTTTGTTATTTGAATCCTCCAGGTCAGAGTAGGCAACACAGCTTCTAGTCTGTGAGTCCTGAGATTTCAATCCCCTTAGACAGATTTGGAAGAATCAGTGAAGAGGATGGATACTGGAAGGCTCAACTACTGACTACCCAGCATGTGACTCTGAACAACAGATGCCATGATCCCAAAGTGTTACCAATAACTGATCTAAACAATGATGAAAAGTGGTACCAAATCATGAATACAGAGCAAAACTAAATTTTGAGATTTGAGTCTGTGCATTTCTTAATATGAATGCCCCTTGAAATGTTCATTGCTTTCCATTTGAGTAGAAATTATTTCTATCCAATCCAACAATCCACAGCATAAACCACACCATAGCCTATTTCCTTCCTGGAGTTCAGTTTTCAGACTTTGAGAAAAGTTTGGGAGGCAAAGGACAAAAAGGTTAGATTGACTAAGACAGCCATGGACAAAACTGTCAAATTTTTTTTTTTTAGTTAGGAAACAGAAAGTTATTAACTATATAAGCATTCTGGGCTGAAAAAGAAAAAAAAATTCTATCACATCAGACTCAGTCTTGCTACATTGCATAATGCTACAAAATGGGAGATAGCTCCCTTCCAGAGGAACAATTACAGAAGATTCATGGGCCCAGATGACCTGCAATGACAATGATGAATTCACGATTGGATATTGAATGGCCTCAAGCCAAATATAATGAATGTCATTATGGACTTGCCAATGATACACACAGAAACAGAAGTTATGGCTGCCACCCTCAAGATTTACCACTGCTAAAACTGTCCTGTCATCATAATAAGCTTTAGGGATTAGTAGCTACTATCCAGTAAGCAAAGTTTCAAGGACATTGTGTTTGAAATTATTTGGGCAAACTCTTTTTCATGTTTAAGAGAAGTCTCCACCACAGAGATACTGAATATATGTTGAATGGATAAATAGATGTCTTTCCTATTACTCTATGTGAGTTGGGAAATCAAATGTTTCTTATAGTTGCTTAGAAAATTTTGTCATAGTACCCTTCATTACAAATGAAAATAAAACTAAAGCAAATGAAATGCAAATGAACTTTAAGAAAGTTCTCTCTGGAAGTAGAAAACATCCAACATGAGTTGAGACTCTTTCAAGCCAGTGTGGAGATACTAACAAGATAATGTAATTCACCATCCCAAGTCCTTATGACCCTGGTAGATCTATGAACAGTTTTCACAGCCAAATAAATTATGCATGTGTTCCAGGAAGGTGTTTGGTGATTCTAAGCACCTTACTTCATAAAATGTGCCTTTTTAAAAATATAACTAATAATTTTATAAATTGCAATGGTCTAAATTAATTTTTGCTTATTAATAGGCTAGATTTTTATTTTTATCTTTAAAATATTGAAATAATGGATATTTTCACCCCAGTAACTGAACTTAGTCAGTTACAGCTGATACAGAAACCTGAGAGCTGCAGCCCAGAGGGCACAGCCTTCTTGAGATACAAAGGCAGACTGGGAGAAGGGCTAGAACCCTGCCAGATCCAATGCTTCCAGAATTAAGATATTCCAACTGCTTTAACAAAGAGAACCATGTTCTGGAATTGTTCAAAAGCAATAATATGATATTGGTTCAATTATTACTACAGAGTGGATGAAAATGTTTATAAAACATATCTTCTGGTCTTCCTGCAGAAAACAAATATCAATGGAAGTTCTACAACCTTCAACATGTGCCTTTCTGGATTACACTAATGTTTCACTTCAGTCTTATCAGGTCAGAAGTGATGATGCTTCAGTTCTTGAACGTATCCCAGAGTGGCACCAGAACCAATGAGAAGGAGTGAGATGCCAATATCTAGAGGTAGAATCACCTTATGCAGACTAATACAGATAACTGTATCAGTGACTCAAATGTCACAGAAGCACTGTTACAGGTGACACAATTTTCTGAGAGAGTGACCTTCATAGAACTGCAAATAAAACAGCATTTTTCTTGTATTTTTATAATAGTAACATTAGGAAGATGTCAATGCACATTAAAACAGTTCCAAGATACTCTATGTTCATATGTAAAATGATTTAAGCTCTAAACTTAGATGAATATTTACATATTTATATAAATATAATAAATAATTACCGGCATTTATTTATCTCATTTCTCCAGTAAGGCTCCTAAAACTTATGAGGACTGAGGTTGGTTCTTTTTACAGGACTATGACAGTTTGTCCAGATAAATGGCAGTACCATGGGACATCACTGTAAATAAATACTTCCCCACAAGCTTAAGAAGTTCTTCTTGATGGTTTCTATCAGTCACGTTGAGAACTACTACTATAGAGGACCCACATCTAACCTATGTGCCAGCTGAAATCTTCCAGCATCTTAAGATACAGTTTAAAGATCTAATTTACAATCCATAGAAGTCTTTTGTATGCCTAGGTGTTGGTAGGGCTGAGGAGTGGTGTTTTCTTCCTCAATTCACTTCTGTCTTCATGATCACTCCTGCTCCTGCTTCTGCTTCATAGTTCATTTTTCAGCTCATCATTTAATATCCTTGGAATCAACTGTGCTCTGTGGTTTTTGAGCCTAGAAATAGAATGCTGAGATATTCTTCAATCTGCAAGAAATACCCACCCCTTCCCAGAATAAATATGTTTATGAGACAGTTTTGATGAAAGGTTTGATAAAACACATTGCAAAGATAAATGACTTTTTACAGATCAGTTAGAAATATTGTTTTAAATATGCACTCCCCAATTCCTTCTCTTTTTTCTGCTTCTACTGATGTCCAATCTACTATTAATTTTGAATGCCGAGCTCTGTGTGTGTGTGTGTGTGTGTGTGTGTATCTATCTGTATATTCTATTACATTTATTTTAAGGATATATTCTGGTGTTAACTATGGGGGATTTCTGCCTTCCTATGATTTTCATTTATATAAGAATTATGTTCAAATATATATTTCCATTTGATTCACTTAGCAAAGCTGCCAGTTTCTAAAAGTATCCTTTAATTTTAATATCTTAAAGGTCAGGTAGATAAGCGTATTAAGTTTCATGTCCATAACTCAGTAGAGAGTGCTGGTCACTGTGGAGAACTAAAAAGAACAGTGGGGCATCAACACATAGAGATATCAAAACAAAATTGATTTACAATCAGTACTCACCAAGAGTTTTTCTCCCATGTGCTATAACTTTTGTCTGTTTCCTCTACATATAAATACGACACTGAGCACAGCTGCTGTTAGTGGCAAAAGATAACACTAGACAGAGAATGAAAATGATACTAAGTTGAATGATCAGCAGAAGATAAGGTATCTAGGCCCATCTTAATAGGGCCTTCAAGCTCCAGGTATCCCAGGATTACCTTTTGGTAGTTATACCTCCTGGAACCATGGAATTAATGGAATAAGATCAAAATCTTTTCCAACTTGCAGAGTCTTGGGATAATTTATGGAACATGGAAGCAGTAGTGTCGAAGTTGATCATATTATTTTCCAATTCTATCCTAGGAAATAAGTCATAATAACAGTTCCTAAAGGCTACACCTGTCTTCTTACGTATATTATAATGTCTCCCTTGCTGAAATGCATCTTGTTATAATAAGCATTAATTTTAATGCAATACGGAAAGAGTGAACACTAAAAATTGACCTTCAATTTCTATTTGGAGACATTTCCCAAGAATCTTCTTCCGGTAATCTTAACATCTTTAGGTGAACTCCTTGGGCATTTGTCACCCAACTGTTAACATAAGAAAAGTCTCTAGTTCCATTTGGGGCCACTCAATGCCTTGTCACCACAAATCATGCTTAGATCTTGCCAATATCTAGCATCAGAGTTAAGATGAATGTTCACTAGGATGTCCTCAGTCTCCTCACATCTATATTTAGGCCTACATCCTACATAAGAGAAAACAAATGAAGAAACCATACAAGCCATTTTTATCCTACATCTAAGATTAGACAATCTGAAATAACTATGAATTCTCACAAGGCAGTGGAACAACTTTACAGTTTCTGGACACTGTTGCCTAGGGACCACAGATTCACTTGGCTTGGATCTGAGAGATCAGGAGCCAGCAGGGAACCAGCACTCTGAGACAGGAAAAATTTGAGAATTCTTCTAAAAATTGATGGAAAATACAATAGTAATAATAAAAGACAAATTTCTTTTGGTTTAAAAATATTTAAATCCATGCTTAGTTGTTTTTGTTTATTTATTTGAGAGAAAGAGAAATGAGTTTCTACCTCCTGGTTCATTCTCCAAATATCCATAACAATCAAGGTTATGCCAGGCCAAATCTAGGAGCTGGGAACTGATTTCAAGTATCTCATGTAGGTTGCAGAGACAATTACTGCTGCCTCCCATGCAGGGTCTGTATTAGCAGGAAGCTGGAGTCAGGAGTAAGAGCTGGGATTTGAACTAAGGTATGTTCATTGGGCATGTGGACATCTCAGCCAGTGAACACACTGCTGAGTTAAACATTCTTCCTTATGTGTAGATATTTTAAAGACTTTATTTATTTATTTATTTATTTATTTGAAAATTAGAGTTAGAGAAAGAGAGGGACACATGCACATACACACACACACACACACACACACACAGAAAGAGAGAGAGAGAGAGAGAGAGAGAGAGAGAGAAATCTTTTATCTGCTGATTCACTCTCCAGATGCCCAAATTGGCCAATGCTGAGCTAGGCTGAAGCCAGGAGCCAGGACCTTCTTCCAGGTCTCCCATGTGGGTGGTAGGGGTCCAAAAACTTGTATTATATTCCATTGCTTTTCCCAGGCCATTATCAAGGAGCTGGATCAGAAGTGGAGCAGCAAGGTCATGAATATGCAGCCATATGTGATACCACATTGCGAAATGCAGCTTTACCTGCTATGCCACAATTCCAGTCCCTATGCATAGTTTTTTCATAACTTGTTTTTCACAAAATTTTTTGAAGAGCACTTATATGCATACATTTCTCTTTTTTTTGCACTAAAATAAACTTACCTTTTGATGCCATTTTCCAAAATCTTTTTTCAAAGACTTATTTATTTATTTGAAAGGCAGACTTACAGACAGAGGGAGAGATGGAGAGAGATTCTGCATTCCGTTGGTTCACTCCCCAAATGGCTTTTTCAACTGATAAAGTCGGGCCAGGCTGAAGCAAGAAGCCTGGAACTCTACCCAGATCTCCAACATGGGTGGCAAGGGTCCAAGCACTTGCACCATCTTTCACCACTTTCTCAGTTGCATTAGCAGGGAGTTGAATGAGAAGAGGAACAGCCAAAACTTGAACTAGCACATATATATAATATTTGGCATTGCAGACAACAGCTTAACCCACTGCACCACAACACCTGCCCCAACAAAAACTTTATAAAGTGTACTTTTACGTTAAGGTGAGAGATTACAAACCAAGAACGCTGGACTAAGTAAATATTGAGGCACCAGGATATTTATCTTTATAAATATAAAGATATCTTTTGGGGGCCGTCGCCTTGGCATGCTAGGCTAATCCTCCGCCTGCTGTGCTGGCATCCCATATGGGCACTGGTTCTAATCCTGGTTGCTCCTCTTCCAGTCCAGCTCTCTGCTGTGGCCTGGGAAGGCAGTGGAGGATGGCCCAAGTGCCTTGGCCCCTGCACCCATGTGCGAGACTAGAAAGAAGATTCTGGCTCCCGGCTTCAGCTCTGCACAGCTCCAGCTGTTGCTTCCATTTGGAGAGTGAACCAACAGAAGGAAGACCTTTCTCTCTGACTTCCACTGTCTGTAACTCCCCCTGTCAAATAAATAAATAAAATCTTTAAAAAAATCTTTTACAAGGTATCTTTTATAAATATAAAGATATCTTTTAAACTAGGGATATTAATGACTGAAGCTGTGCTTTAGAAAGCAATAATCTGTAATGGATGTTAGAAACAGATTGCTATTTCACATTGATCAAATTCTCAGAATAATTGGTTAATGTTGCATTTTGACTCTGTAGCAATTATTTAATTATACTTACTTGTACAGGATTATATTTTAATTTATAAAATTCTTTCAAAATGGATCACAATAAAAAATTTTGAAAGACTACCTCACTGATTAAAACTCTCAAAAATGTGTCACTGAAGACAACTTCCTTTCTTTAGCTTATGTGCTAAAGTTTATGAAATTTAAAACTATTTACCCATTTACTTGTACTCTACTTACTTCCAAAATGGATGAAAAGTGGTTTAAATTGGATGTAGTTTTCAGCAAAATAACAACTAAGAAGTCTATTACAGAGAGGCAGAGAGCACAAGACTGGTCACCACAGATTAGAGGTCAGGTAGCAAGAGGGCGAGGGAAACACTGGCCAACAATAGGAACACAGTGATAATAGATGAGAGGAATTGGTCCTGGTTTTGTCCTGCACAGTAGGGTGACTGCAGTCAATAATAATGTATTGTTTATTTCAAAATAGCTAGAAGAAATTTGTGAATGCTTCACCAAAAAGAAATGATGAATGTTAGAGGTGATGGATACTCTAATTACTCCAATGTGATCATTACAAAGGGTAGACATACATCAAAAATTAACATTGCACCCCTAAATTTACACAATTGCTATCTGTCAATTAAAAGTTAAATTTAACAAGTTAAAAAATTAAATAACCAAAATGAGGTTTATTCATAAACATTAATTATGTGTGAACTTTGTGACTCAAGAGGAATATCCACCATCCTCAAATATTAGAATCATAGGGCAAAAATCAATCTCTTATTAGCTGGATATGAATTAGGTCAAAGAAAACATGCTTTATGATTTAGCTTCAGCTTATATTTCATTTTTTTAAAATCTGGGAATCAATACCATGTGTGACATATCTGGGACAAACACACATACGCAAACAATGATTTTATTATCCTGCATCATTTCCGCAGAAATAGTCACAGAACATATTACCGATCTTGAAAAGGACCAAGCTATTCAGAATTGATCTCTTTAGGCTAATATGGGTAGGCATAATATGCTGCATAAATCCTATCATTTTGGGAAATCTCGAGATAATAAAAATAACTTAACCATATGCTTTGTACAATTTTAAATGTGATGTGATCTTCCCAATGTTTGTGCATTGTCATACTCCTTTTAAGTCTTTGTCTCCACATCTCTCAATCTTTAGTTCTCACTTTCTCTTACTTTTGACCCATTTCTTCCTCCCTTCTTCTTCTTTCCCTCCCTTTATGCATTCTTTGTAGTCTTTTCATTTTTGAAATGATATTGGAAAGCAGGAGCAGCCAGAGGAAAATACATGGTTCATTTTCTTCTAAATATACTCAAATTTCTATTTAAAATAATAGCTTCCTTCTATAATTGTTTTAGAAGCAGTAAGCTGACTCACAAACCACAGCTAATAACAAAAGCAACTCAATTTAGTTCTAACTGCCTAAGGCACTGGCTAATGGTGAAAGCAAGCCACAAAGAATGTTCCAAAGGGGGAAAACAGCTACAACTAAATAGCTTTTGTTAAACTAATGTTTTAAAGGGCACATGCTACAGTTCTAAGTGGGTCAAAGTTGGCAAGAGTCTAAGAGAAGGAATGTGGTAGGTCATTCCCTATTCTTATCCCCCACCCTACACAGAAAGTAGTGCTAATCTGAATTGACCAAAGGTAAGGACACTGACTGGGGATGGAGTTTTCCACTGAGTTAAGCCAATCACAGTATTTGCTTATAATTTCATGGACTGTGTCTAGGATACACACATGCACGCACACACACGCACACACACACACGCACACAAGTAACTGACAACCCCAACAAAGAGAACTGGGGTTCCTTGGAAGAACAGGGTTCCTTCCATTTGAAGGCTTTCAGGATGGCTGATATATTTTGAATTGTATAACATGTGAATACATGACACACTTACAAATTATCTTCCATTCCCAAAGGAGTGGTATTCACACCTTCAGTGTGGGCCGGTCTTGGTGATTCACTTGTATCAATAAAAATATGACAGAACGGATGTCACTCCCAATGTTAGGCTATAAAAAGCCCATAACTTCTGTCTGGATAGTCTTCCGTTCTTGAATTTCTCACTGTGGAGGAAGCCAGACACAAGGCTATGAGTAGGGCAAGAGAGAGACCCACGTGCAGTCCACTGAATCCTCCAATCAACTTTACCAAGACAGAACTTGGAAGCAGTATGTCCACATAACCACAGTCCTGGTGGATGACTTGAATAAGGGACCTGAGTGAGAACTACCTAGTTACTTCCTCCTGGTTTCCTAATGTTGAGAAAATTAGAGATAATAGTGTTTGTTGTTTAGGCTACTAAGTTTTGCAGCATTGGTGATGCAGCAATTAGATGACTAATACAATTGTTGATCTAAAAATACTAGCAAGCTAATCAATTAATTTAAATTCAGTCCTGGTACATGTATATGTTCCCTTTGGGATACAGCTTGTTTCTGCTATGCAGCAGTGACAGCAAGCATTGGAACTGCTCTCCAAGGAGAAGTGACTGACAATTCTTCTGAAGTCCCGTTTCACTCTCTCCTAGCATACGAAGAATACACACGTTCTCTGAGTCTGCTTTTCTGGCTCATCCAAGCTATTTCTTTATTTGACGCTCATGGGGTTGTTGGACAAAAGGATGTCTTTCCTGAATCTAACAATACCTGATGACATTGTACTGATTTTTCCCGTTCTGTGAATTTTAAAGAAAGTATTTGTTCACTGTTTTTTATACACCTCCCTTCTTCCTCACATTTTACATCAATTAGAGAAAGGAACTGGTGAAACAAGTGTTTCCAGTGTAGTTTGTGGCCATTTGCGTGTTCTGTTCACATTTCCTACTTTAAGGAATATAATGTGTTGTCCCACCTGCAACTTTCTGAGTACACATTTGAGCTCACATTTCATACAGCTTCATTCAATGGAAGACACAGAGGGTCTGGCATTGTGGAGCAGAGAATTAAGCTGTTGTTTGCAACACCAACATCTCATATTGGATTTCTTGTTTGAATCCTGGCAGCTCAGCTTCTGATCCAGCTCCCCACTAATGTACCTGGGAAATCAACAGGAGATGACACCAGAACTTGGGTCCCTGCCACCCACCTGAGAGACTCAGTCAGAGTTCTCGGATTCTGAATTGAGTATGGCCCAGCTCCAGTCATTGCAACCATTTGGGCAGTGAACCAAAGAATAGAAAATCTGAGGGCTGGCACAGTGGCTCTCTTGGTTAATCCTCTGCCTGCGGCACCAGCATCCCATATGGGCGCCGGTTCTAGTCCCGGTTGCTCTTCTTCCAGTCCAGCTCTCTGTTGTGGCCAGGGAGGGAAGTGGAGGACGGCCCAAGTGCCTGGGCCTCTGCACCTGATCAGAGATCAGGAGGAAACACCTGGCTCCTGCTTCGGATTGGCGTAGCTCCAGACATAGCGGCCATTTAGGGGGAGAACCAATAGAAAAGGAAGATCCTTCTGTCTCTCTCACTGTCTAACTCTACCTGTCAAATAAATAAATGAATGAATAAAAATAGAAAATCTCCCCCCCCCGCCTTTCAAATAAACTTAGAAATGTTTTTTAAAAGAATGAGTTTATGTTGTCAGGATGCTAAAAAAGGGATTTTTATAATGAAGGGATTCCTCTGATAGGTAACGTTGGCTCAAGGAACTTCCATCAGCTTGCCCAAAATATTCTTAAAACTGACACTCCACCCATCCAAATCTCCTTTCTTCTCTTTCCTCTTCATAGGAGTAACATTGCCAGCTTTCTCCACCTCCTCTAGTCACTGCCAAATCCATTTATTAACTCACATGCAACTTTCCTTCTAATACATAGTATCTTGGAGGAGTCTCATCTCAGAGTACCCAAGCAAAGCATTCTACTCCCATTCTAAGGCTAAGACTAAATCAGGGAACTCTCCCATGGGCCACACACTATGTTACTAGAATCTAGTATCGAGGTTTGGGGGCATTTACTCTAAATAGTGATTGAGAGTTCATTTGTCTTAGTTTATTCTCTGTGTTTGCTTCTTAATCATATGGTTTTCATAGAAAAGGTAGTTGACCAAGGATAGGATGCACATCGATGTATTTATCTTACTCTTTCTTGCTTTTATATTAGGAACAGACCCTATTATGGCCAAAAATCAAATTACATTTACTTCTTGTCTGTCTTGCAGATAGATTAGCCAGTGTAGTTGTGAGGAAAAGAATTATCTTCTCCTCAGCCATCCTATGTTTGTAATTGAGGCTCCTAAAACCAATGAGAGATTAGTAAGAGAAAAGCATAGGAATTCACTTAATGTGAGTTTTATATTACATAGGGCTTTTACCAAGAAATGAAAACCCAAATAAATAAATAAAGTATTTTTATGCTGACTTTAATGAAGAAGTGAGTGGATGTAGAGACATGTAGTTTAATAAAAAAAAAAAGTGTAATCTAATAGTAATAAGCTGTGGGCAGGAGAAGTGGAGTTAGTAAGGCCTTTTTAAATTTTTTTTTCAGATTAGTCTCTATGTTCCTGTGTCTTCAAAGATGCTTCTTTTCTCCAAGCAGAGAAAAGATACTTCTTGCATGAGAGTTACATGACCCACATCAGGTCAGAAAACCCTTCCTAGGTTTTATGACTTAATTCATAGGAAAAGGGCAGGAAACAGATGTGAGTGACTTCTGCTTCTGTTCTTTCTATAATGCTGTATTTTGATGCAGTAAGTCATGGACCCTATCATTGTATAAGAAAAAATTGTTGGTGAGGGTGTTATAGAAACCTCCATAGGGAGTCCTTTGGCAGTTGAAACCCAAGGGATACTTTAGCTATTTACACCCTTTCTCTTTCCTTCTATCTCTAATAACAATTTGATAGCTATCATTTGAGAAGGCTTTTTTTCAAACTGATGTGATTTTAAGAAAAGAACTCATCCTTGAAACAAGTTGGAAACCTCTTTCGTTTGAAAGTAAACAAATTTCTGGAAGTCTTCTCAAAGATGTTTTATGAGGTCATTGTTACTATCAGGAGAACTTAATCCTAACTGGTAGGCAGGCCCATTTAATAATTTCTGACTAAATGCCATCTCTGCATGCTAACTCATTAATAGCACCCCATCGACTCTAACAGCTTGTATAGTTAATACCACTCCATTACAAAATAACTTACGTTTTACTTTAAGTAACACCAATAAAAGTCAACATTTTGGGTAATTGTAGTCAAATGGTTTGTCATATTATACAAGATTTTAAATCCCAAAGGTGTTTATTTTAGCATTCTATTAAGCAAATTCTACTGTACATCAATATTAGTTTGTGTATCATTAAATTTATCATAGATTCTCTTGTTGGGAACAGGGAGAGGAAACCTATCAGAGAGAAACTAAATTCTATAAAGTCGTTCTCACTCAAGAATGAAAAAGAAAGAAAAAAGCTCAATTAATGATAGACCAAGCATAAGGCTGTTGTCTCCACAATTGAAATTCTACCTATTTTTCATCCCAGTCTGGAGTAGTTTGTTAGATATCTGCTGACTACTTTATTCTCAAATATGTGGTACAGGCTTTTAATTGTCTACCAAGATCTGTTTTCCCTTCTCCCATTTGTCCATAGTAATAAAGTTAAAGCTCACTTTCATCCAGACAGAAATTACATTTTCCAACTTTTCTTAGAATAAAGTTTGGGCTACAGTTAAGGTATCAGTTTCATTTGTTTAGAAGAAAATATCTCTTACAAATCATCCATTGTTTTATTTTCCTGTAAACTGGAAAAGGAAGTGGCTTATCACATGTGGTAACCATGAAGAAGAAAATGAAATGGAATCATTGACTCCTCCCATGATTCCTTAGCGCTCAGCTGCACCACAACACTAGACCGTTTAACTCACAGCCCTCAGAGAAAATAAATTCATACCTTCTTCAAGCCATTGCACTGAAATATCTTTAGCAAGTTCACACACACAGTATATCTTCACATTCATCATATGTATATGGTATATACATATATATATGTATATATATATACATATATATGTATATATATATACATATATATATATATACACATCATATGTATATAGTATATACATATATATATATATATATATATATATTGCTCCTAGTGACGTGATGAACAAAACTTCACCAGATTAAGTCAAACACAAGAGAAAATGACACAATCAAGATACATGATAAACACAAGATGTTTGAGATTGCTTCTGGCATCACATGTCATAGTATTTCACAGTAAACAGAAGGAGTACACTCTAAAATAATGACAAAAATATAGTATAGCAAATAATACTCCAGACATTTATTATCAAATGTTATGTACTATACCTAATTGTATGTGCCATACTTTCATACAACTGGCAGCACCATAAACTTTATTATACCAGAATCACTCACAAGCACATGTACTGTGAATTTACCCAGCATTGACATTACTACCTGATAGAGATTTTTCAGCTCCTTTAATCTTAAGGGATCACCACTATATATTAAGTCTGTTTTGACCTAAGGTCATTATGCACATGACTGTATTTATTAGAATTTATTGAGTATTGAATGTTATCAAATTAGTTTGCAAGTTTTAATAAAGTTATCAAATACTTTTTTCTGCAGTATTCTGTTAATGTATTGAATAATATTGATTAATTTTCAGACTTTAATCAACCTTGATGGAATCAGTTCAACTAGGACATGATATATTAATCTGTTTATGTATTGGATTCAATTTGATATTATATTATTTAGAGCTTTTATATCTCTATTCATAAGTGAAATTGAAGTCCAATTTTTATTTTTTAATATCCCTTTCAGGTTATGATCACATTGACCTCACAATTTCATTTGAGAATTTGATCTTCTATTTTCATTTTCTGAAAGAATTTGTGTAAGAATGCCTTAAGTGTTTCAAATAATTTATTGGTGAAATCATCTAGGTCTAGAGCTTTTGTTAATTAGGGATTGACTCTACAATAAAAAAAGGTATTCTGAACGATTTTAATTCTTTTAAAGAATAAAAAAAAAGATTTATGTATTGATTTGAATGTTAGAGTTATGGAGAGAGAAGGCGACAGAGGGAGTTCTTCCATCCACTGATTCACTCTACAAATGGCTGCAAAAGCTGAGGCGAGGCCAGAACAAATTCAGGAGCCAGGAGCTTCTGCCAAGTCTCCCACATGTGTAGCAGAGGGCCAAGTACTTGGGCCATCTTCCACTGTGTTTCCAGGCCATTAGCAGTGAGCTGGCTGATAAGCTGAGCAGCTGGGACACATATCTACACCCAAATGTGTGCTTCAAAGTTGGCCTCTATTTTCATTCTTTGAAAGTTTTTTTATGTGTTTTAATGAATGTATATTTTCATAGATAAAACTTTAGAGATACACTGGTTCTTTCAGAACTGGTTTTATGCCCAGGATGTGGTCAGTTTCGGTAAATGATTCATATACATATTTACCTCTCTCTTTTTATGTTATTGTTACCATGCTTTTTAATCCTATATGTATTTGAGGTCTCATATGACATTGTTTATTTCTGTTTATTTAAACAAATTTTATGTGTTTAGTTGTTTTGTTTAGTCTTTCTTGCTTGCTTGCTTTCTTGCTTTTATGCACATATTTACCATTTTGTGGTTGGGGGCATCAATTTCTGAAGTCTGTGCTTCTGTTTAAAATAATTTTTTTTTCTACCTGAAAAGCCTTTGTGCATGTGTGTGTATGTGTGTGTGTTTGTGTGTTTAACTTCGGGTCTCAGCAATTAATTATGTCAGAGTCTCTTCTTCTGAAAAAGTCTATACATCACCTGTCCTATTGAAAGATCATTTTCCAGGCTATAAAATTTTATGTTGTCACCTATTTTTTCAACTCTAAAATTGTCATTCTATTGCCTACTTGCTTCTACTGTTTCTTATAAGAAATTAGCTGTATTTCTTGGTGCTGCCCCTTTGAAGATAAAATATTTTATTTTACTCTGATTTCTGTATTTTTTCAGAAATTTTATGCTGGTGTTTATTCGTGTTTATCTTACTTGGGGCTTATATTTCTTCTTGAATTGATTACTAGTTTGGGAAAAACACTTTGTCAATATCTTTTCAAATACTTTTCCTTTATGTGTTCTCTTTCCTCTCCTTATGAGACATCTGTTGCACATGTTAGATGCTTCCATACTTCCAATATGTCTCTTATGCCTCCTTAAATTTCACATCCTTTTTGGTCTTCATATTTGGACTTGATTATTTCCTAAGGTATATTGAAGTTTATAAACTCTTTATTTTGCTCTTTCCAGTCTGGGATCCTGCCATACACTAGTTTTAAATTTTTATTTTGGTATTTTTTGATTCTCTTATTCTTTTTTGATCTTTAACCCTCACTGAAATATTTTACTTTACTGTACATTGTTTTGAACATGATAATCATCACAGCCATTTGAAAGTTTATGTCCAATAAAGCCATTGAATGGGTCACCTGGAAATCTTATATAAGTTTTTATTGACCCCTTGGTATACTCATAATTCTTTTTTCTGAATAATAGATATTATGCAATAAAAATTGGGGGAGGCTCTGGTGGATAAATTGACCTTATCTTCTCATAAGCAATCTTAATTGGTCACACTAATCAAAGAATGACCACATAGATTGCCATTTTAGGTCTCTGTCTGCCTCTATTTCTCCCCGTATACAGATTTGACTCTTCTGAGTTCTGTTTTGCTAGGATTCTTTTTATTTGGCAAAGCCAGAACTATAGTTTAGATAGACTCAACATGGAGGACGGCTAAAATAACTCAACTCCTTTTCAATGACTTTTGCCTTTTCAAAAAGTTTTTGTTTTCTAATTTTTGCTATTTATTCGAGAGAGAGAGAGGAGAAAGAGAGAGAGAGAGAGAGAATCTTCCATTTGCTTATTCTCTCCCCAAGTGGCCACAACCACCAGGCCTGTACAAGTCTGAAGGCAGGAACCAAAAACTCCATCTGTGTTTCCCAAGTAGTCGCAAAAGCCCAAGTACTTGATTTCCCAGGCATATTAGCAGGAAGTTGGACCTGAAGCAGAGCAGCCAGGACTCAAATCAGCACTCCAAGATGCTGATGTTTCAAGGGCCTTTTTAATCTGTTATGCCACCATGCTAACCTGCAGTGACTTTTGCCTGATTTCATGTTACATGATAGAAACTTAGTCAAACATCTATGGGAACATGAAAGTACCTTGGATTCATTTCTTTGCTCATTCTTTTTCTCAAGGATGTATTCCTCATGCTCCAGAACCTCCATTTTAAAAATCTGTTGTGCAATACTGATGATATCTAGATATTCAGTCCTTATGTTGTAAATTAGGATCAAAGATCTTAATTGCTTTATTTACCAGAAGAATTTGAAAGTGCTTTAGTTTGCTTCCTTGTTTTACAAAGATCTACTTAAATGATATCACAAAAATTATAGTTTTATTCAGCAACAAATAGGCAGAGTCTAAGTAATATCCAACACTAAATGAATTCTAAGACATACACAATTGATCTCATTTCTTAGTCTTACAAAATTAGAAACCAAATGTTCATGCAATAGAAATGTCAAAATGACAAATAAGCACACTAAGACAGAGTTACCATTCTTTTTGACATACACAAGAGCTGGTGCTGAGATTTTCAACATGGCTGATTTTGACTCACTGACAGGTAGCATTTTTAAACTTGGTTGTTTTTTATTAACTGAAGAGTAAAGTTGGCATCCTGTTGAGATGAGTTTCAGTGAGGTTTATGGTTGTTCTTTCCATTTCTGGGCTCTTGTCCTATGAGATATTATCCATTTCAAAAAGTTGTGCTATTTCAGCAATTTCTTGTTCAACATTGACAGTTGCCATTTCACAAATATTAGAGAGATTGAAACGACCTATAAGATCATTAAATCCATCCCCCTGGCACTGTAGGCGAAGCAAGTGAAGCAAAACTATTATTTTTGTGTAGGTTATATTTGGTATGGTCGTTTCTAGTAAAAATGATATTGAGTGAAATGGGTGAGGGTGCCTAGAAAAGTGAGAAGTTTCCGGCAAGAAGTTCCATTGTTTTTTTACTACCTTATCAGTTTGGATATCACTAATCATTAGGTGCATATTTTATGTCCCAAATGCAGATTTAACACAAATTCTGAGGTTTTCTTTATACCATTCATTTAAAGCTCATATACTGATTTACCCAATAATCGGGGATTGAGTGCAATCCAACAGCTAAAAGTCTTAGAACTCATTATATCAATGTGCAAATCAAGAAATACATATAGATTGAATTATCTTTAATATAGCAATAATAATTTAGCAATTGTTTGCATTGTTTTTAAGTTTAACGATAGGATAAGTGTTCTGGTTCATACTATTGCTGATTATTATTGAATTTATCCAAATTCAATCTTTAACGTGTCATGTGATGTTTCTTTTGATAATATCAGTGCTGTGTATTCAGTATATTTAATCAGAGCTAACAGAGATTTCAACATTTTTAAAAAACTACTTTTTAATAAAGTGTCAATGAATCCACTCCTTGAATACAAAAAATAGACAAAATATTAATTTTTTGTTTGTTTATATTTGTGTAATTGCCATAATATTTTATGATCTTGTTTTTTATTAAGAACTATTTAATTAAATCCACCAAAAATATTTTCATAGCATAAGCTTTTTATATAGATATTGTCACATATAAATGAGTAACAATGTCCCTTAGGCAACATCAAAACATACCCCTTATGAATAAAGTACTACAAAAAAAAAAAAACAAGAAAATCAAGGAGGCCACATATCAACAATTATATTCTCATCTTAATAGCAGCTAATTCTGAAAGAGTTGGCTTTTAAACTACTGAAATAGGAAACGTAATTATGAAATTTGTTTCTTTTCAGCCTTACTACAACATTTACTTAAGCTTCACTTAATTTTTCAGAGAGCACAAAAAAATGAAACATCTTACAAAACTCCTATAACAACCTTCCAAAATATTACAGAATAAATTATGGATCCAACTGCCACATGCCTGGTGGTTGGCATATTCCAAAATGTCTATGGATTGCTGGTACAAAATAATGCAATCAATGTTATCACTGTATTTTCAAATCAGACTCAGAAAACAGGTATTTCAGACAATCTCAACTCCTCAGGAGACTTTACAGTAACAGTGTGAAGTTCAAAGCCTGGCATAGGTTGTGGCTGCCTATATTCTAGTATCAAATAATGAAATGTCATTTGCAAATTTCTACTCCTCTTTCCTTGTTTTGAACATGTACCCCATGAATAATTTAACAGATATTCGTCAGTAAAACAAAGTTCTCCCAGCATACATAACATTTAAAGAAGTTGCATGAAAAGATTTTAGTGGGTATAGAGTCCTTCCGTTGTGGTATCGCACTATGCTGATGTTAATGTATTAATTTTAGAGATTTTAACAATACAGAGATTTTCTAGCAGGAGACAATAACAAATTAATAGGTGAACAAGGCTCAGCGGAAATACACAAACACATCACTGTCTTTATGGTACATTGGATTGCACACTTCCACTTCACAGATCCCCAAAAACATGATATAAGAATTGTTCCTTCAGTTAGTCTCAGGAGCATGGACGTTTTTTCACATTGTGAATATCTGTCTATATTGAGTGTGATTGAATTTTGAGGACTCTTCATATATTTTTTACATACCACTTCCCCAAATGCAAGACATTCTTTTTATGTAATATTAACCCTAAAAATGTGATTTGTTTTAAAAAGAAAAAAATATTGAGATGGCACATGTTGAGTTCAAATGGATATTGTCTTAATATATGTCCAAATATAAATTTCATGACACACCACCATCACCATCTTCAGTGCCTGCCTCCTCATTCTCTATTCAAGAGGCATCCTCGTTATAATCGCATGCTATAATCTATAACTTTAGGAACTTTGGAGATCTCTAGTACTGCTATTTCATTTAAGGAGAAACGGACTCAAGAAAAAGGAATGATTTGCCCGAGTTATATTAGTTGGCATCAAAGCTATTACAAGACACAAAATAGTTTGGACTCCCAAGTCTATAATGTACTCCTGAGGCTTATGGTTCCATAGGCAGTACTATGCCTCATTGATATAGCTTGTCCCCTCCAAGCTCAATATCCAGGGATCATACTTGTGATCCTAGAAATAATATGTATTGCTTGGCCTTCATCATTGCTGTACAAATGGCTTCTATTCTGCAGTACTACAAGACATTTTAGGATTATTGCTCTGAAAAATAAATACAAAAATTTGAAAATGAAAACATATAAATGGAAAGACAAATTAAATCTAATTGCAGAAATTTGGCACACTATTTGTTAAAATGGTTTTATAAATTTAGTATACCACAGCCTTAAATGTTAAAATGCCTGATTAGGAATCAAAACTCTAATTTTGGGCTTTCTTCCAATCATATTTGAAAAGTTAGATAAATGACTTAACCCCTCTTTTATTTTCCTGTTATATAATTTAAAAATCATACTAGGTGATTCTTAAAGTTTCTTCCTGCTAGAAATTTCTGTGATTTTTTATCATGCAAAGTAAAGAGAAAAAATGAGATAACCACATAGTGGTATGAAAGGATAAACAAGTTTCAATATTTTGCTTTACTTGTCTGCATGTTTCAGATGAGAATTATTCTTTAATCCCAAATCACCAGTAAAATTGACTCTGCTTTTACTTTACGCTGTGTGCCAATGGATGCAGCCAGCACTCTGCTTCACTCATACATACTGAACCTAGTAGACCATGTTAAACAGAATGCTAGAGTGAGCTATGTGAAATTGGCATACACGGTACTTATTTTAAAATGGTTCCACATTCCCAATGGCAGAATAGACAGCAATGCACACAAACATAAATAAATGAAAACTTCAAGGCTTGTTTACATGACTACATTCTAGTTTAGACAGGAAGATGTTGCAATTAGGAAAACTTTGCTTGTCAAAACTGGTCATTTAAAATTTGTTCTCACTCTTCCCTTGGATTTTTTTAACAATGATTTTTAATCACCTCCTTCACCAAAAATAAATCTAAGTGTCTCTTCAATTCATTTACACTTCTACTTCCCCAGCCTTTTCTGGCAGTTTTTTTTTTCTTCTATGTAGCATTAAATAGTTCTGCTCTGTTTCCTCTGTATCAACCCTGGGGATGAATTTTGCCTTTATATGCACATTCCAACACATCCATAGCACGGCATACTTTCAGTTGCATTTTTAAAAGCATATCCCTAGAACAATACATAGATCTAAACAATAATTTGTTAATATGCACCATATTTTAAAGTTTTCTCAGAACACTCAATTTTTAAAACATCAATAAATCCTTTATTTCCCAAAGCCACTAAAATGGAAGTAATTTTCCAATTAGCAATTTGACTTGTGCACCCCTACCCCCATACCTCATTTTTTTCATTTCCTATTAAGTCCAACAGTGGACACTATATTCAAAACAGGAATCAAGTAAAGGCCTTACAAAGGAGTAGTATCCCTCTCTTCTCATCTCCTTCCCCTTTGATGAGATAACCTGCTAAATCCAGGTTGCTTTTTCTAATGCAAGTCTGCTCTATGCTGATGGTTTTGCAGATTTTCCCACAATATCCTCCAAATCCTTTCCAGGGTGTATGTTCTGCATAATTGGCTCCTTGATCCTGTACTTATTAGTTTGTATCTTTATACCTGAACTGCATTTGGCATCCTCTGCCTTAATCACCAGCAATTCAAATCCTTTTCAATCTGATAATATTGCACCTTATTATTTGCTAAGACTTCAATTTTAGTATCACCAGCAAATTCAATGATCCTTTCTCCTCTGCACATGTCCCCAAATATGTAGGTCTTATTCTCAAAGCTCTGGAAAGCATGCTATTTCTAACCCCCTTTGAAGCTGAGCTTGCCATCTATAGTTGCTTTTTGTCTACTACTCTTAAATTAGTTTTCTGTACAATATGCTATTTTACCTCCCATTCCCTGGTTCTGCTTTAGATATAAATCTTTGATGTTAAATCTTGTCAAATGCTTTTTGAAAACATTTTTCTTATCTATTGAGTCAGTGGTGCCATCCTAGGGCTCTATAAGATTAGAGAAATACAGTCTTTTATGCCTGAGTCCTTCTTGACTATCTCCAAGCAATCTTGCGAGGATTCCCTATCTACATTCAGGGACAGTCAAGCAGACTCTTAAAGTAGACATTGGCCAAACAAAGCAAGAAGTAAGCATTTGCAATTTTATTTCCCCACAAGGTTAAGAATCTTGCAAGGAATACAGTGCCATTTTTCCATACCATGTCTGGAGACGGCAACATGTTGGTAAAATGGGGTTTGTCACATAAGGATCACACTTGGTCAGAGTGTAGGTATACGTGGTCTACAAGTTCATCCGTGAACTCAGCTAACCTTGCAAACTGAAGCTGCAAGGAAATAGGTAAAGTGTGGCTAGAGGTTAGCTAACATTCCCTGTATCTCAGACCCTACTGTAAGCTCTTTATATTCCTTTAACATAACTGCTTTATTTTGAAATTAATAACCTAACTATATTATTTTGAAATGAATACCAAAATTTTATTAAAATACATAAAATAATCATTGCTATTTTACCACATTTCTCCTAATGTAAAGATCTTGTCTAATCACAGCATGATTTTCAAAATATAGAAATTAACAAAGATGTAATATAACTAAACTATGGACTATTAACTTTTTTTTTTGACAGGCAGAGTGGACAGTGAGAGAGAGAGAGACAGAGAGAAAGGTCTTCCTTTGCCGTTGGTTCACCCTCCAATGGCTGCCGCGGACAGTGCGCTGCGGCCGGCGCACCGCGCTCATCCGATGGCAGGAGCCAGGTGCTAGGTGCTTTTTCCAGGTCTCCCATGGGGTGCAGGGCCCAAGCACTTGGGCCATCCTCCACTGCACTCCCGGGCCACAGCAGAGGGCTGGCCTGGAAGAGGGGCAACCGGGACAGAATCCGGCGCCCCGACCGGGACTAGAACCCTGTGTGCCGGCGCCGCAAGGCGGAGGATTAGCCTGTTGAGCCACGGCGCCGGCCTGGACTATTAACTTTTGTACAATTTTTCACTTAAAACCCTTTTTCTCTGCTTTAAGTTGTTTCATCTCCTTAATCTTCTCCAATCTCTGACAATGCCTTGGCTCTCGTTGTCTGATCTGTAACAGTCTTTTGTTGTTTCTCATGACTTGACACTTGAAGAGGATCAATCAAGTATTTTGTATTTTGTGTACTGCTACCAATATATTTTCTGTGTCATTATATCACAATTATTTTAGCAACAAAACCAAGAATGATGTGCCCTTGTCAATGAAGTATAACAAGGATGATGTTTACTTTGAACATTTGGCAAAATAATGCCTGAAAGTTCCCTCCATAGTAAACTTACTATCTTTCCTTTTGCAGTTACTATCTTCGGGGGGGTGGGCTACTTTGAGACTATGCAAATATCGTGTTTTTCCTCAGACTTCTTCCCATTAATATTAGCATCCATTAGTACACTTTCAGTTATTACTGTAATGGTTTTCTATTGGTGATTTTCAACTTCATTTTTTCACATTTATTAACTGACTTTGTTCTGTAAGGAAAACTTTTCTTCTTTTTATTTAGTAATTAACTTCTTTATGTCAGTATGAACTCATGAATATTTATTGTATTTTAAGGATTTTGTTTTAGAGAAACTCCAGAAAATTTACCAATATATAAATATTGATAATTACATGTGAAAACACTGGAAATATCTATGTAACAAAACTACATCTAGGAAAATGTGCTTAGGAGAGTACTCAAGATGAATTGTTTATCCAGTGGATGAAATGGATTGTCAGGACTACTCCATTTACCACTAGATTTGCCTCCTTGTGCTTTAAGAAACATTATCACTATTATGTCTTATCTGATGAAAGTCAGGGTTGGGCAGAAGTGAATACACACACACACATAAATGCAGAAATCATTGAGTAGTTGATAATTCTAATAATTCAAGAACAGGAACTGTAGCAGTGTATGATACTAGAAAGGCATGAAAAGATGCCTAAAAACTATCTGTAGAGGAAGTGAATCCTGGAAAGTAGGACATACTGGTATATAGCAGTGGAAATTGACAATGATAGGAGAGCTGATAAAATAACCCTGCCATATGTGCCTTGCTTACCAAAGGCTGTTATTAATAAGCTGCTGACATATAGTCACAAAGCTTCTTGCTGAAGCACCAGACCAACAAAACTTGATCCCAGAATGGTAGGACTGAGGGTACTGTCATAACTCCTATCCTTGTAATACCTAGATTCAAATTAGCAAAGACCTGGGCCTGCAGGTTTACCTGTCAGCATACTCAGGTACAAGGAGTGGAAGACACAGCAAGGAAAAATGAAACAATATTGGCAATAGTGCCTTTATCAAGCAGATAATAAAAATTTTGTTGCAGCACTTTTGCTAACCACCTGTTAACAACCTCTAGTCATTGGTCATTCCATCTACATCTAACTCTATATTTCTTTAAGAAATACTTAAGGAATGCATAGTACCTTCAATTGTGTTAAGCTGTGAGAGCTCACTGGTAAATAAGACATGATTTCTGATCTGGAGAGGTATTTACAATCTTCAACTTCCTTCTAAACTTTTGTTTCAGAATTACTGCCTCTGAATTATTAATTCATCAATTAAAATATATGTAATGAGATTCACAATGGTTCCTGCACTATAATATATAATGCGGATAAAAAGAGAAAAGTCTCTGGACTTCTTCTAAAGGAGCTCACAGGTGCACACAATAAACACAGTTGTGTTATGGCATCATAATTACTGTGAAGGAGGTGTACAGAAGATCTGTGGTAACAAATGGAAGGGGCACCTAACTCAAACCAGAAGCATCAAAGTTTTCTTGACAGCAACACACAAGCCTGAATCCCTAAGGGAGAGTGAAATTTTTTAAGATAAGCAGGTGTGGAAAGGATGGCAAGAGAATAGCCAACTCTGGTTGTAACAGACAACAAATTGCATCCATTATGGAACTGCAAGTCATAGTGTAAGCCTGGATTATAATCATAGAGAGAGCTCAAGGAAGATAGAGGTAGAAAATGAGAGTAAAGAAGCAGACAAGGATCAGATAATAAAGCACTTTGGAAAATACTCTGCAGAGTTTACATTCTATCCTGAAGGCCACAAAAAACTATTTGAGAAAAAATGTTTTGATCAGCTTTAGTATTTGGACATTTATTCTGGAAACAGTATAAAGAATAGAATGAAGGGACACAAAACAATAGATCAGGTGGCAATAAATGGAATCATTGAAATAAGTCAATGAAAAAATAACCAAATGAACAAATTAGGATTAGAGTTGATAGCCAGGACAGAAAGAATGGGAGAGATCCATAATTATCAAGTATTTAAGATGTGATAACTGACTGAAGGTGCAATTAAGGACACTCAATGATCAGAAAGATGGGGTGCCAAAAAAAGAGGTGCAGCATACATAAGCATGAAATCCATTTACATGTGTCAAATTAGAGATCACTGTAAAATTATTTACGAAAATCCTCAGAAAAAAGCCTGAGACACAGGAGATATCTGAGCCTACAGTCATGATTTAGGAACCACATACTCAAAAACCAGTCATTTGTCACTTACTTATAGTCAGACCACATGGTAGAAATGCCATCCAGGTGATCAATTTCAGTTCACAATTGATCACACTGATAGGTCTAAGAGTCAAAGGGATCACACAAACAAGACTAGTGTCTGCTAATACTAACTGATAGAATCAAAAAGGGAGAGAACGATCCAACATGGGAAGCAGGATACACAGCAGACTCATAGAATGGCAGATGTCCTAAAAAGCACTCTGGCCTCAGAATCAGCCCTTAAGGCATTCGGATCTGGCTCAAGAGCACATGAGAATATTTTAGGCATGGAAAGCCAAGACACTCTGGGAAAAAAAAAGAAGACCTAGAGGAAAGATCTCTGCAAGTGAGATCACAGTGGAAAGAATGGAGCCATCAAAGAAGGAGGTACCTTTCTCTGAAGGGAGGAGAGAACTTCCACTTTGACTATGACCCTGTCGGAATAAGATCGAGGTCGGCAAACCCTAAAGGCTTCCATAGCCTCGGCAACTAATGACTAGAGCCTAGGGAGATTACTGACGCCATAAACAAGAGTGCCAAATTGTTAAATCAACAACAGTCACTGTGTACTTATGTCTCATGAGGGATCTGTCCTTAATGTGTTGTCTAATGTGAAGTAATGCTATATAACTAGTACTGAAACAGTATTTTACACTTTGTGCTTCTGTGTGGGTGCAAACTGTTGAAATCTTTACTTAGTATATACTGAATCAATCTTCTGTATATAAACATATTGAAATTAAAACAAAAACTTGGTGTTAAATTGGAAATTGCATAGAAAATTAATCAATTTTAAAAATATATCATGTAGGATCTCTGTCCTTAATGTGCTGTACATTGTGAATTAATACTATAACTAGTACTCCAACAGTATTTTTCACTTTGTGTTGCTATGTGAGGGCAAACTGTTGAAATCTTTACGTAATATATACTAAACTGAGCTTCTGTTTATAAAGAGAATGGACAATGAATCTTGATGTGAATGGAAGGGGAGAGGGAGCGGGAAAGGGGAGGGTTGCGGGTGGGAGGGAAGTTATGGGGGGGGAGCCATTGTAATCCATAAGCTGTACTTTGGAAATTTATATTCTTTAAATAAAAGATTTATAATAAAAAGAAATGCCATCAAAGAATTTTCAGACATGAAATGTACATGACATCAAGGCCAGAAAAAGGAGACAGACAGGTGTAGGGGTAGTATAGGAGGTTTTTTTTTTTTCCCTCAATTCTTTCTTCTTGTCATCTTTTGTCTGAAACTGAACTTTGCTAAGATGAGGATTCTAATTCCTTCCAGGGTATGGCCTGAGGTCCAGCATTTATAACAAATTCTCACATGATGATGCTGTTTTTACACCCACCACCAACCCCATAGCTCTTACTCTGGGTAGGAGTAGGTGTGAACTGTCCTCAGAGAGAAATGTTTCAGGGAAGCTGATGAACGGAGGGCGTGGCCACTTGGACAGGAAGAAAGAAGTTGTCAAAAATACAATTCTGTGTTACAGATGACTTGTGATTCTTGGCCACTCCTATTTAGCATATATTATTTAAGTAATTTTTATCAACTTGCTGAAATCCAAACATATAGAATATGGCACTGTTACTGAGTGGGTTTAATTCCATTAGTGACATTTCTTACCTGGATTTAAAACATTTTAATATGAAGATTCTGGAAAGGATCTGTGGGAGGATGTCCTCTTCGGTGGAAAACCCTGGGAAGTGATTGGAACGAGGCCATGTTATTTGGGTGCTGTTAACTTTGCCTCTCTGGGTTCCACTTTCATGTTCTACCAAAACTTAGATAATGCTTGTTGTGTTCTGAATACCTGTGTCCCCCCAAATTCTTGTTTGAAATCCAATCACGGATGTGATGGCAGTGAGAGGTGGCACCTTTGGGAGGTGATTAAGTAATGGGATTTGAATACTCCATGCATGGGATTAGTGCCCTCATAACAGAGGTTTGAGGGAATTTGGTTACCTTTCTCCCATAAAAACACATTTTGAAGGTACTGATCCATGAAATGGGAAAATGTTCCTCACTAGGCATGGAATCTGAAAGCACTCCGACTATAGAATTTGCAGCCTCTCAAAACAGCAAAGGAAAAAATTCCTCTTGTCTATAAGCTCTCCAGCTTATGGTATCTTGTTCCAGCTGTCTCAGTGTTCTAAGAACGTGTTTCCTTGCTCATAGGGTACTACGAAGAGCACATGGACTGAAAGGATCTCAGCAGCATTTAGGGCATTTGCTGCTTTTTATTTTGTTCATCCTTCCAGTTCTTAAAGGAAAAAGCTTTTTTCCAAGTGAGAAAGATGATTCCTGACACTCTCACCACCCAGAAGTTATGAGCTCACTGTTTCTGAGATGGGAAGCTTCCAAAGTGTGGTCTTCACACTGGCAGTTTGGGCATTTCGTAGGTAGGGGTTAGAGAGAAGATATTATGGCCCTTTCTTTCCTTCTAGCTCCTACCTCTGGGACAAGCTTGTGGCAGTGTGTGCCAGCAAGATCTCCTATGCATGCCAGATGGTTCTTTAAAGTCCTGGAACCACTTCTCTCCATGATCGCAGCCTGGCTGAGTGGCTACATGGATTTCACGTGCAGGGTCTTTTAAGCCAGGTGAGATTCTCAAACCTAAACAGGCCTATGGAAGAAATCACACTACCTCCTTCCTAGCCCTCAGGACTGTGACCAAGTGCAGGCAAGCCTGGAAAGTCTTCCAATTCCTTCGCCCAGATCAATGTTTCTAAATTAAACTTTATTCACAGGGGATAAGATCATTGGTTTTGCACAATGATACATAATTCAGATTTCACTTATATATAGCAAACAAGTATACAGTCCTCAGGGTGAAAAAGCTAGCCAAGAGGCTGCAGCTGAGGCCCAAAATGATGTTTAGATTCCAATCCCTTTTCCTGCCAGTTAGAAAAGATCCTAACAACGGCTTCCAGATTTGATTCCTTCCTCTTTATGTCCACCAGAATCCCTCCCCCTTATTAACTCAAATCATTTAGTGAACCAGACTACATCTTGTATTTGTTTTGTCAGTCTACACAATTTTGGCTCTATCTTCAGAAAAATCTCAAGCCCTATGGAAATGACCGGGGCTGGTTAACATTTTCCTCCTGATTAGCAAAAGTCTTGCTCACGACTCAATCACCAAAGCAAAACAATGCATAACAGGAAAATGGAAAGTTAGTGTCCCGATGCCATTGCAGGAGAGCATAGCAGGCACAGGGACAATGGAGAATTCTACAGAAAGTTCTCACAGTTGTAGCACAGAGCAAACCAAAACCACCAGTCAGTATTAAACCTAGAATCCTACAATGGCCTTTACAATATTCTTGGTGCCTACAGCTGCGATGACCAAAATTCTATTATAACTAACACACTAAAATTTGTAATGCATAATGGGTAAAATACAAAAAGAGAGAAGCTATAGGACTTACTAATCCATGGTTGTTCTCTCTCATTCCATCTGCTTGCCTCTTTCTCCCTTTTTCTGTCTCTCACATGCACACACCACTAAAAGGAAAAATTACCATTACTCTTCTCCACACAAGACTAAACTCAATTCCAAATAATTTAAAAGCAATGGAAAGGGGTGAGAAAACATGCTCAGAGCTCTGTTAAACCTGGCAAGATTCCTTGTGATTGAGGGACTGCTTGCTTTAGGAACTAGTGTTTCTCATTTCTACAAGCCTTGGGCATAAGGAATGTGTGTGTCAGCTGGACATATGGGAAAGATTGCTTTTTATGAAAGCAAAATGATGATATCTTTTAAGAGTTTATAGCAGCCGGCTATAGCGCCTCTATATTGCTAATCCCTGCCTGTGGGGCTGGTACCCAGGGTTCTAGACCTGACTGGGGTGCCGGTTCTGTCCCTGTTGCTCCTCTTCCAGTCCAGCTCTCCGCTGTGACCTGGGAAGGCAGTGGAGGATGGCCCAAGTGCTTGGGCCCTGCACCCACATGGGAGACCAGGAGGAAGCTCCTGGCTCCTAGCTTCGGATCGGCGCAACATGCCGGCAGTAGCGGCCATTTGGGGAGTGAACCAATGGAAGGAAGACCTTTTTCTGTCTCTCTCTCTCTCACTGTGTAACTCTGCCTGTCAAAAAAAAAAAAAAAAGACTTTATAGCACAGATGTTGAAAGTTGTTTGCATGAAATCACATTTCAACTGGTAGTTTCACATTCCTGATTAATTCAGCACATTTTAGGAACCAGACTACACCTGGTTAGATAGTAAGTGATGATCTTTCCATAAGACAATGACTTTGATACTATAAACTTTTAAGAAATTGTGATAAAGTAACCATGTTTTATTAATCAGTTTCTAAGGTATCCTGACATTTAAAACTTCTGTCACCTATATATTTCCACTTTAAAAGTATTTTGTATACAAACAATATTTATTTCAGTTTGACTCTCATCTAATTAATATAGTCATGTTATCTCCACTTTACATATGAAAAAGCTAGGGCAAATTTCCAAAGTTTAAAAGACAAACAAGTGTCAGAATCAGAACAATAATCCAAGTTTCCTGACTACATTTTTTTTTAATTTATTTTATGTATTTGAAGGACAGAGTTACAGAGAGAGAGAGCAGGAAAGAGACAAAGAGAGACAGATCTTCCATCACCATTGCACTCCCCAAATGGCTGCAACAACTAGGAACCAGAGCATTATACAGGTCTCTCAATGGGTGAAGGCACCCAAGCTCTTGGGTCATTCTCCACTGCTTTCCAGGAACATTAGCAGAGAGTTGGATAGGAAGGGGAGCAGCTGGGACTTGAACCCGTCACCCATATGGGATGCCAGCATCATAGGCAGTGGCTTTACCTTCAAGTCACGTGTCAGCCCTGACTTCAATTTTTAATATTGTTATTCAAATAAACTGGCAAACCAAATAATTTTTTTATGTATACCATAGCATATATAGCCATGGTTATTTCTGATGGTAACTGTGATAGCTCTAGGCAGTATTTAATTTTCATAAATCAATTACATCTTATACTGGTGATTTAAAAATAAATTGAGAAATTCAGAGAAGTAAAATAAATGCATAAACAGGGGAGAAGAAAGAATAAGTCTAATTATTTTTCCCTGAATATGACTCTACACTAATCTGAGAAATCTGCATTCTGAGAATGATACATTCACTTAATTTAACCCAAAGTACAACTATGTTATGTCAACCACTGTCAGCTGCAGAATATGGATGGTTCCTGGGGTGGACATTGTGCCACATTGTATTAAGCAACCAGTTGAGACAACTGCGACCCACATTGCAGTGTTGACTTGAGTTCTAGCACCTCGACTTCCAATCCAGCTTCCTGCTAATGTATCTGGGGAGACAGCAGATGATGGATTAAGTGTTTGGGCTTCTGCCTCCTGTATAGGAAAACCAGATGGATTTCTGGGCTTCTGGTTTTGGCCTAGCCAACCCCTGGCTTTTGCAGGCATTTGTATAGTTGAACCAGTGGAAGCAAACTCTCTCTCTCTCTCTCTTTCTGTCTCTCTCTCTCTCTCTCCTTCTCTCTCTTTACCTTTCAAGTAAAATAAATATTTTAGAAAATTCCATAATGTTTGAGCAGCTCATGGTCCTATCTTAGTTAAAAATGAATATATGGAATATGCATATCTTAAACAAGCTATAAGCAATATCTTATGGTAATAATTTGTTTTTATAATAGTTACCAGTTTATATTGGTAGTTTTTAGACTACTGTTATATGCTTCTAATAGATTGCTGATTCTTTTTACTAATATGGTTGAAACAGACAAGATAATATTATAGACATTGCCAAATGGAAAATGTTTACAACTGTATCAAATAGACATACTTAATATTAAAGACTTAAATGACATCAAAAGTGTATTTGAGCATTGTAATTCTTTTGGGAATCAAAAAATTAAATAACTAAAATTATCAGCAAAAATAATAGAGTTCACATGGCATTCTCTCATGCCTAATACTCTGCTGTGCTTTTTAAGAAAAATTATAGCTGCCAGGGTTAAGTTAATTTAATGTAATTTAATTGTTGAATTTGTATTTTGTACACATCATTGGAGGCTCTAAAGTAATGATATGTTTCTCTTGTTTTGAATAATTCTCTCATAGCTTAAAGAAATGATAAACTTAGAAGATAGTTGTAGCCTATAGAGAATGACATGCAAAGCACCACCCTAAAATATTTCCTTGACCCCATCCTCTGATAAAAACACTAAAATAATTAAATAATCTATTTTCTCTCCATTTAGAAATAAGAAATTTGGTTTTAAATTCCTGCCAAATACAAATGGCACACAGAGTTTGGAGTTGAGGGTCTTCCTCCTTCATAACTATCATCCCCGGCCCAACTTTTCCCACCATGTGCTCCCTGCTCCACCTTGTTTCTCTTACTCTATGAACACAAGTGCACTGATGCTTGTACTGACAAAAGTGCCTTATATCTAGTGTATTCACTTTATAACTTATCATTTATATCATTAAGAGCACAACAGTCTTTAATCCCAGATAAGCCAATGGAATTACTTAAGGACATTGAAATTTAATGAAAAGAATCATGAAAAATGAAGGAAATCACCTTATTTTGGCTTTGGTTAGAAACTGCTGGGTGTTTGTCTTTTCTGGATGTCATTTGTTTTCAAACCTCAGCTTCTGTCTTTTTCCCTCTTCAGAAGTCTTCATTCTAATAAGGCTCCCTGTCTGAATCTCTGGGGGTCCAGAGTAAAAAGGCTATGATTGCCCTTGAAAATTCTTGATGGTCTTCCTTTTTAAAGATAGAAAACTAAAGGCAAATGATTCAATAGTGGTACAAAGTTTTAAGACATACTTTATAAAAAAATATTCAACATGTGCTTTAAAGTTTTACTATGTTTGAGAAACGGTATACGTATTTAATCATCACACATTACAAGAAGTGGATATCATTATTATCTGTATTTTACTGACTTGCCCAAAATCCCACAGCAAGTAAAGCACAGTTAGAATTCCCTTCTTGGTGATCAGCCTTGAGCTGGTTTTCAGTGAAATTTAAATCTTCTTCTATGTGTCACTGTCCGACCTCTGTGTAGACATTCCTTAAAGACATCCACAAACATACAAAACTGAGTTTTGCTCTCATGTTTATGCTTATGGCAGTGAAGTTGTTTTGGTCAATTCTTGTTCTTTTCTTTTTTGGTACTATGTTTATTAAATTCATGTTAAAAATAATATTCAGCCAACAATAGTCAGATAACATATTAATCATGAATGCTTTCCAATTATTTCCTTTTTTAAGATTTATTTATTTATTCAAAAGTCAGAGTTAGAGAGAGGGAGAGACAGAGAGGAGAAATCTGGCTCACTCTCCAGATAGCTGCTATGGCCAGGGCTGGGCCAGGCAAAAAGCAAGGAGCCAGAAACTTCTTCCAGGTCTCCTATGCAAATGGCAAGGGCCCACAGACTTGGGCCATCTTTTGCTGCTTTTTGCAGGCTATTAGCAGGGAGCTGGATCAGAAGTAGAATAGCTGGGACTTAAACCGGTCTCCATATGAGATGCCGACATCACAGGCAGTGGCTTTTACCTGTTTTGCCACAATACCAGCCCCTCCAATTTCTACATTAACCCCTTCTCCTTCTTCCCACATATATTTCCACACCAAAGTTTACAGAATCTAAGACTTGTGAAATGACTTTTATGGTCATGTACTACCTAAAAATACTCATCATTTTGAGAAGCAAAAATTACTAAATAAACATGTAACCAGCAACTATGGGGAAAGTGGTGAGGATTCTTTGTAGGCCTTAGCACAACATAAGCCTTGTGAAATACAGAGGAATTGTTTGGCATGTTATGGACTCAATTCCTGGCTTTCGCATACCACTCCACACTCCAAGAGCAAAAGGAAAGAATAGCTTCCCTCTGATTGAGTGGGAGACTTGAAGAATGTTCTTCAGGCCTTTCTGATACTGATTCACATGGCCATTTTTACCTCTTGCATGGATTTTTTTTAAAGATTTTATTTATTCATTTGAAAATCAGAGTTACATTGAGATAGAGGGAGAGACAGAGAGAGAGAGGGAAAGAGAGGGGTATCTTCCATCTGTTGGTTCTCTCCTTAGATGGTCACTATGTCCAAGACTGATTCAGGCAAAAGGCAGGAGTTAGGAGCTTCATCTGGGTCTCCCATGTGGAAAGCAGAAGCCCAAACATTTGGGTCACCTTCCTTTGCTTTTCTCATGCTATCCCAGCTTCAGCTGGATTGGAAGTGGAGCAATCAGGACATGAACTGGTGCCTATATGGGATGCACGTATTACAGGCGTCTGTGTTGCCAGCTGTGTCACAGCACTGGCCCCTCCCATTGCTTTATGATTATGTGACCTAGGTCAAGGCCTGCGTGACCTAGTCAAATTTCTACCCCTACTTTAGCATTGATTCCCTTTAGGACCAGAACACCTTGTACTCAGAAGTTCCCCCACAGGCTAACCTATCAGAACCAGCTAGACTTAATATAGGTGCCAGAGTAACTTCTAGAAGGTTTCAAACCTCATTGCAATGCAATTTTCATGCTAAATAACACAAAGCAGCACCGTGACCATTTATAAATACCATGTCAACAACCAGAAAAAAAGGACTCCTCATTTCTGAGAATCCTACCACTCTTTTCCCAGAAAAAACTATGAATATTCCTCCCACTTATTAACACATTCTTCCTCCTCATTCCTATTTCCTTCATGTATGATTCCTGAGTCTTCAACAGGTTGAAAAGTTGAGTTATGAGCTAGGTTCTTTCTTATCCATTCTTGGGTCACTGGTTAAACTTAAGCTGTTGAAGCTCAACTTTGGTTTTGTTTTTGCTTTACAACAGGATACAGACACATAATCCTTTACAAGAATCCCTCCCCACAAAGTACTGATGACATCATATTACAGAGCTCTGTAAGTTCCAGAACAAGTTTAATGGTTAAGGAATAAAAAAGGCTTGGTTTGTTTTGCCCTAAAATAACTATATTTAAATAATGAGACTTCTACTAACAATTTCTTCTAGAAGCTAAATAATGGATAAAGAGGGGGGCAGTCAGGACCCCTTCTCAAAAAATTTTGTCAGTCACTATCTCTTACAATGGTATAGGGTAGTTGCACACACAAACTCTGAAAGCCGATTGTTAGTAACTGTTTCCAACTCCACATCAAGTGCATACATACCAGTAGCTTGCAGTCAACTATAGTTAGAATGTTTATACCATAGAAATTGGAAAACATAACAAATTGAAATTCCCCTCCCCCATTAAGCAGGTTAGTAAACAATTGCTAGCATTGTTTAAGCTTCTCTTTGTACTCCTTTTACTTCCCCCAACACAGAATTGTTTTGTGTTTTGGTCTTACTTGTTTGCTTGATTTTTACCTTTTCCTGAGGATGTAGGGGTGAACAAAACTGGATCCACATGTAATCTCATATCATCTAGAAGTGTGGGTTCTACAGTATTACTGGGTTTTTATATCTGGCGGTCTAGATGAGGGGAAACTAAATAAGTTAAAAGAGAGTAGGAGAAAAGCAATTCCATCCTCTCAAAATACACACAAAGAAATAAGTTAATGCTTATCTACTTGAATGTGAAACATGTCCCAGTGGATAAAATGTTGTCAGAATGGGGTAGCCATCTCCTGGGCCCATAAATATATCAGAGTACTCATCTCCATGGTCTCCCGAGTTTACACAGGTATTTGCTGCATTTTCACACTCCTTACCTTTAATTAAGTACCAGGTGATAAAAGGTCATTAAGCCTCCTACTCTCAAAAATGTGGAAAAGACATATATCCCCTATTTATTCCACCAAGAACAACTAAAATCTATAGCTTTTATACATTAAAAATTTTCAAAATTAAAAATTGGGAATAGGAGATAGACCAGCTAGGAACATTGGGACCCCAGGAAAGACATGGTGGTGACTTCCCTGTTTTTTTTTTGTTGTTGTTGTTGTTGTTGCTGTTGTTTTCAGAAATATAGCTAAAGAAACTGAGATCTCACACAGACAAAGAAGGCCCTGAAAGGATTCTGTTCTCTCTAGCCAAAGGACCAATAGAGACATAGTCTCTACACAGAAAACTTTAAGACAATCATTATTCTACCCCATCCAATACCCACAAAAATAAATAATAATTGAGGCCTCATCTTCACCCAAATTTTAATGGCCAACTGAGGAGCCTAACATTCTTCCCTTGTGAGATTGTAATGAGTGACTCAACATCCTTGTGGAGTGGTATTAGGGAAGTCTCCTTTTTATGACATGATAACAGTGAATATTATGGAAAAAACACAGGGACCCTGAACTTGTCCCCCACTACTGAGTTCACTTGCAACATGGTGTCAGAGAACACCACATTGGGAGTCAGAATTTCTGCTCTCACCCAGAGGTGAGGAATAATACTCTCCCCACTCACGTGTAAATTGAAGCTTGTGAGGAACTTGGATTTCTATCTCCACCTGTGGTAACAAGGACTCCTTCCAGGGTCTCATAAAGTAATGCAAAAATATCATTTTCAGTAGAAAATTATTCCTTGGGCCAGGAACCAGCAGGGTGTTAAACTGAATTGACAAAAGACAATAGAAGCCAACACCAGGTTGATAACAGATATTAGAAAAATAATCTAACAACATTTTACTTAGCTGGAAAAATAATGGTCCAATGAGTAATTAGGACCCTATAAAACAAGCAGAAGACAAACACATTCACAATTATGCTTGGAGACTTCAACCTTCTTCTCTCAAGTATTGACAGAACAACCAGGAAAGAAAAATCATCAAAGGTTTGGGGGAATTCAGCAAAAAAGACCCACCAATTGAAGCAACAGGCTTCACTGCTCAGGTGATCATCCTGAACCATCCAGGTCAGATCAGTGCTGGGTACGCCCCTGTACTGGATTGTCACACAGCTCACATTGCTTGCAAGTTTGCTGAGCTGAAGGAAAAGATTGATCATCGTTCTGGAAAGAAGTTGGAAGATGGCCCTAAATTCTTGAAATCTGGTGATGCTGCCATTGTTGATATGGTTCCTGGAGAGTCCATGTGTGTTGAGAGCTTCTCAGACCATCCTCCTCTGGGTTGTTTTGCTGTCCGTGATATGAGACAGACAATTGCTGTGGGTATGATCAAAGCAGTGGACAAGAAGGCTGCTGGAACTGGCAAGGTCAACAAGTCTGCCCAGAAAGCTCAGAAGGCTGAATGAATGTTACCCCTAATGCCTGCCACCCCAGTGTTAATCAGTGGTGGAAGAATGGTCTCAGAACTGTTTGTCTCAATTGGCCATTTAAGTTTAATAGTAAAATACCAGTTAATGATAATAATGCATGGTAAAACCTGCAGAAGGAAAGGAGAATGTTTGTGGACTTTTTTTTTTTCTGGTGCATGGCAGTCTTTAGTTTTTTTTTTTTTTATTATTATTATTATTTGACAGGCAGAGTGGACAGTGAGAGAGAGAGACAGAGAGTAAGGTCTTCCTTTGCCATTGGTTCACCCTCCAATGGCCACCACGGCCGGCACGCTGCGGCTGGCACACCACACTGATCCGAAGCTGGGAGCCAGGTGCTTCTCCTGTAGGGTGCAGGGCCCAAGCACTTGGGCCATCCTCCACTGCACTCCCTAGTCACAGCAGAGAGCTGGCCTGGAAGAGGGGCAACCAGGACAGAATCCGGCGCCCGGACTGGGACTAGAACCTGGTGTGCCAGCGCCGCAAGGCAGAGGATTAGCCTAGTGAGCCGTGGCACCGGCCTAGTCTTTAGTTTTTCTGGTACCCAGCCTCAGCCATTGGAAGAATTTGGGGAGTGAATCAGCTTTCTCTGTGTAGATCTCTCTCCTTCTCTGCCTCTCAACTGGTAAAATTTTAAGAAAAATAATTAAACTACAAGAGCTAACTAACATTTATAAAGTATTATAACTGTATCAGAATACAAGTTCTTTTCAAGTGTCCATAGAACATATACCAAGACAGATCAAATACCTGAAACATAAAACAAACCTCAATGAGAGTTGAAATCATACAGACTATATTCTCTGAACCAATGGATCAAACTAGAAATCGATAATAGAAAGATAACAGGAAATTCTGCAAACATCTTGAAACTAAACACCATTCTTCTAAACAGCCTATTGCCAAAGAGAAGCTGGCCTCAAGAGAAATGAAAAGAAGCATATTGAACTGAATAGAAGCAAAACTACAATATGTCAAAACTGATGCAGTACAACTAAAGCAGTACTGAGAGGAACATTTATTACATTAAATTTTTACAATGAAAAGAAAACAAATCAATAATCTAAGAAGACAACTCAAGAATTTAGGAAAATAAGAACCAATAAACCCAAAGCAAGCAAAAGGAATAAAGTAATAAATATAAAAGCAGAAATCAATGAAATTAAAATACAAAAATCATTAGACAAGATAAATGAGAAAAAAAGCTAGTTATTAGAGAAGATGACTAAAACTGACAAGCTTCTGGTAAGACTAATAAAGAAAATAAAGAGAGAAAACATAAAGTACTGATATCATAAATGAAATGAGAGCTATCACTACTGTCTTGCAAAAAGCAAAAAGGCAAGAAGAAAATTCTACATACTTCTATACATACAAATTTGACAGCTTAGGCAAAATGAATAATGCTGTGAAGACCAAAATCTATTGTAGCACATCCAATTTAAAATATATAACTTAAGTAGCTGTATAAGTATCCTGGAAGTAGAATTAATAATTTAAAAACTCCCCAAAATGATAACTCTAAGTCTAGATGGCTTCAGAGGAAAATTGTATTAAATGTTTAAAGAAAAATCAACACCAATTATATACAATGTTTTCTGAGAAATAGGAGCCATTCAATATTTCCCAACTCATTTTATGAAACTAGTTTTACCCTGTTATGAAAACCACACAACAAAGACAAAGCAAAAGACAAGAAGGCTGCAAACCAATATGCTTCATAAATATTGACATGAAATCTTTAAGAACATATTAGCAAATAGAATTACCAATATAAGCATAATTATGCATGATTACCAAATGAGAGTCATTTCAAAGACACAAGGCTGTCACACTATGTGAAAATCAATCAATATACTCTATCATACTGATAGGCTAGAGAAGAAAAATAACATGATAGTCAATCAACACTGAAAACATACCTGTCAATATTCAACAGTCTTTCATCATTTTAAAAAACTATCAAAACTAAGAGAATAGAGGCCGGTGCTGTGGCATAGCAGTTTAAAGCCCTGGCCTGAAGCACAGGCATCCCATACAGGTGCTGATTCTAGTCCCGGCTGCCCCTCTTCCTATCCAGCTCTCTGTTATGGCCTGGGAAAACAATATAGGATGGCCCAAATTCTTGGACCCCTGAACCCACATGGGAGACCCGGAAGAAGCCCCTGGCTCCTGGCTTCGGATCAGCCCAGCTCCAGCCATTGCAGCCATCTGGGGAGTGAACCAGAAGATAGAAGATCTCTTTCTGTGACTCTATCTTTATAATTCTGTCTTTCAAATAAATAAAATAAATCTTAAAAAAAAAATATGGAAATAGAGTGAAACTCCCTCAATCATAAAAATCATCTATAGAACCCTGATAGTTAACATTATAAATAATGGCTACATGTTTAATGCTTTCCTCTCTAATGTCAGATATAAGGCACGAATATGCTCCCTTTTTCAATGTAATGCTATGAGTTCTAGTCATTACAACAAGACAAGATAGGAAAATAAAATTCATCATATTATAATGGATGAGGGGAAATTGTCCCTACTTGTATGGCTTGATTGTTTATGCAGAAAATCAAAGGTATCTACAATAACTCCTAGAAATAAGAAATAAGGTCAGCATCTTCATAGGATGGATGATCAGATACAAAAATCAGCTGTATTTCAATATAATAAGAATGAAGAAATGAAAATTAAAACTATAATTATATATATGTTATATATGTCATATACATGACATACATATCATGTATGTGGCACCATTTACAATTGCTAAATAAATAAAATGTAAAATGTTTAAGGGTGAATCTAGCAAAATATATATTATGCTGAAAATTATACAATATTGATGAAAGAAATTTTTCAAATATCTAAATAAGCAAAAAAAGTATGATGTGTGTAGATTGGAAAAACTCCACCTAGAAAAGATGCCAATAACCCCTAAACTGATATATAGGCTTAATGGAATTTCTATCAAAATCCCATTAATATTTTTGAAGACACACAAACAAAGCTATGTAAAATAAATGAAAAGTCAAGAAATTAGAACAGAATTCTGTAAAACAAGAAGAAAAAATTAGTCTACCTGATTTTGAGGCTTCTTATTAAGCCACAGTAATCAAAGTTGTAAGGTATTGGCAGTAGAATAGAAACACAAATCGATAGAACAGAGAACCCAGAAACAAACCCACATAAATGTGCTCAACTGAATCTTGACAAAAGTATAAAAGTAACTCACTGGATGAAACAAAGTCTTTCAGCAAAAGATGTTGGGAGCAATTAGACATTTATAGGCAAATAATTAAATAAATAAACCTCAACCTACATACAATTAATTTACAAGTTGAAAAAAAATAACTGTTCAGTGAAAGATCTAAGAGAATGAAACAAGCTGCCCAGTGAGAGAAAATATTTGCAAACCACATATCTGACAAATGACTAGTACCTAAAAGCTTAAGGAGCTTCTGAACTCAACAACAGTTCAAAGAAAAATCCAACCATACGATGAAAACAAGTCCTGAAAACACATTTGACTAAACATAGAAAAATACGATCGATATCATTGGCCAGCAGGGTAAGGTGAACAAAAATCCACACTGAGATATTGCTACTTAACTATCAATATCACACACACACACACACACACACACAGAACAGTGATAACACAAAAATCTCATGAGTATGAATAGAAAATTGATCATTCATACATTACTGGTAGGTATATAAAAATAGTAAGCCATTCTGGAAAGCAGCTTGATAATTTTTCAGTAATCTCAGTTACACTCTTGGGCACTTATTTTAGAGAAACTGATTTATCTTCACACAAATATCTGTACATGAAGTTTAAAAGGTTTACTAATAGACAAATTACTTTGACAGGTAATTCATAATAGCCAAAGACTGAAAGAGCCACGATGTCCTTCAATGGTTGGAGGATTAAAAAATCTGTGACACATTCATACCTTGGATTACTAGTTAGCAATAAGAAGGAAGACTATTGATTATCATAATGTAGATGAATCTTTGGAAAATTACATGGAGAGAAAAATGTCAAAGGTTGCATATGGTATTATTCCATTATCTCAAATTATTGAAATGAAAATTATAGAAATAAGAAACAAATTATTGATATTATGCGTAATGAAGGGATAAAGATGACAAGGAATAACTATTAAATAATACTCTGACGGATCTTGTGATAATGACAGATTGTTCAACTTAGCTGACTTCATGCCAATAACTGGGTTGAAATATTGTGTGATGGTTTGTATACAATATCACCACTAGAAGAATCTGGACAAAGCATATATAAGCTCTCTTTACATCCCTTTGAATAATTGCACATGAATCTATAATTATCTTTATGTAAAAAGCAAAATCAGAATAATAATAATAATAATCAGAATAATCAAATTATGAGAACACCTTCTAGGAGTTGAAGTGCTACCTGGTCCTCTAAATATGCTAATCCTACCTTGAACTTACCCTTGTGTCAAATGGCAACCCCAATTCAAAGAAGCTCTGACACCCTTGCAATGCTCAATGAACCTGGCTCACACTTCTGGCCATAGTGCCTCTCATCTTATGCTTCCCAGACCTGCTAGCTTCTGCCTTTATGAAATGTCTTCCTGTTTATAATTTCAGCTCACTTCTTGATACCTGCCAATGCCACCCTCTTGGCCAACATCCTTCCACTGACTTCCTGGATAACACAATATTCTTCCTCTTCAAGCTAAATGTGGCCATTCCTGTTCCTCCTACCATGGGAAGCTGAGGCTCCAACAAGTAGCTAGAGATGAATGCCCTGCGGGAAGCTGTAAGCCTTTAAAATGGGGTTCATAGAAGTGAAGCTGACATGAATTAGGTGTAAATGATCAAGAGAACGCAACAGGAGTTGTCTCCTCCCTGAATCCACCTGCACCTGTGCTCAGAAGGACTTCTAAAGAAGACAATGGATGGTGCTTTGCACTAAATGTAGTCTTGAACATTTCCTTTGCCTCAGTTATCCCTAACCTTCATTCACCCAAAACAAAAACAAACAAATAATTGACATGGAGAATTTGGGACCCCTTCCAGTTTTACTTCTTAAATGCTATACTGTTAGAAAGTGGAAGTTTGAGACAGAGAGAGAGAGAGAGAGAGAGAGAGAGAGAGAAGAAAACATATTCTTTCTTTCAATAACCTTGAACAGCAGATGCAGGCATTCCATCTTCTGCCTGGTATGCATCACCTTCACCACAGTGCTAAAGCAAGAGTGAACATTCTGATTCTACTGTTTTTATTTAGAATGATAAGAATGCCTAAAAAAATGCCCAGACTCTGATATCTACTGATGCCTATAGAGGTCTCATGGAGAAATCAAGACAACCAACAATGATTCTGAGAGTTCCTTGATGCCCTGTGTCCTATCAATGACAAGAGGCAAGGAAACTGCACCACTTCTTATCATTATTCTCCTTAAAAATGAGTATGAGTCAATTAACAGTGCAACCACATCTCCCCCTTTCCCAGGCAAAAAGTTCACACTAATAAACAATGAAAAATAAAAATAAAGAGGCCGTGTCCAAAAGAAACACCAATTTACCCAACAGATAAAACAGTCAGAGGGTACAGGAGACTGGTTTCGGAACTGGTTCTTCATTTTTATACTCTGCGTTAAGAACTCTATGAAGGACAAAGGCGGACATCACCAGTCTGCTCTGGGGAAATGCATGCACTGCACGTCTCAGCTTCACTGACACACGCTTCCCTGGGAGAACTGGATCAAAAAGCGCTCCAATTGCATAGTGACCGATCTCAGAGGCAGAGGTGGTTCCCTCTGTGCAGCACAACTAGAGCACCTCCCAATCTGTGCGCCAGCCTCCGGCCTTCTCTGGGCGGGAATCCACCCCCCCCCATCCTGTTCAGGATGCAGGAGCTGTTCTGAGCCTGCTCTCTGGGCGTGTTAGAGTCCCTAACATTACAGCAAACCCATCAGTGAATTTATGCTTTCAGTAGGAAGCAATTGTAAAACCAACTCATGTGGTACAAACAAAGCAAGGGTGAAATGACGGTGTCCCTTTAAACAGCATTTCTCAGGTGGAAACGGGCAAAGTGGAAGAGGCACACAAGAGAACTCTGATAGTCAGGGTCCTGATTCCTTGAATTTCTGCTGAAATCCGATGCAATTTTGAATATAAACAACAGGGCCTGAGCTTTCTAACATTTGCTCCCACTAGGTTTCCCCTATTGTTTTCAATGGCATGGAATTCCATGTGCTAATCTTTAAATTGCATTTGTAAAATACTCAAACCATCCTGAAGAATGCTTACTTTTAAATATTTCCCAGCTACCCTTTTAAGCCAAAGAAATCTGTCTCAAAAGATGATAAAATAGTAAACCTTTTCTTTGAAATAAAAGAAAAGGCAATGAGATGACATAGCCTTAAAATATCCAGTTCTGATCCTGCTCCAAATGGAGACAAAATGTGAGGACACTCCCAAGCAGAAACATTTTAAGAACGATTGTTTCTCAGAAATGTCAGTGGAGCAACAATTTCTGGGTTCACTAAAGTTAAGGTAGGGTGCTCTTTCAGGGAACAATTTGAAATCCTCAGGCTCTCCTTGGCTGTTTTGCAACTGTTTGGAGACAGCCGAAGTTTCTGAGACAGCCCTCACTACCCTCTACTACTATTCCCTCTGACACCTGCAATCAAGTGTTCCCATTTTAGTCCCAGCTCTCTCTTCACACCCAAGAGGTGACTCATTTTGGTGGTAAATGAAGAAGAATATGCCCAAGGTTTGAAAATGTTCAAATGAGAGTGTTAAGCGAATGCAGAAGATTTTACTTAAAATACCTGTCACAACTCAGGTGACATCTGTTCCAAGAGCACAAATAATCCAATATTTTGTCGTCTCCTCATTCACGGCTCTTTGAGAGAAAACAGAAAGCAGCATGAGCTACCAGTGAAACCAAATAAACAAATTTTCATTTAGACAAGGAGGACCAACCAGGCTATTTCAAAACCTGAAAATATAATCACCTTACTTGCTCGTGTGAAGTGCACATATTTTGACAAACTTTTAAAGCCTGCATTCTGTGCATTAATGTGGTTGTCCAAATAGCTGTTGATTTAAAGTGAGAATGATAGTGGTGAGCAGGAAGATGGCGTAGCTACTGTGCTATGCATATGTAGAAAATTATGTGTCATACAGATATATAAACTTTATAAGTAATCAGATAGGCCTTCTTAATTTGTATAATTAAAACAAACAGTTTAAGTTGGAGATCAGTTGATGCCTTTGGAGAATTTAAATAGATTAAAAAACATAAATAGTACATTTTGTCTCTTTTGTATTTTATTTTCCTTTGGGCAAGCAAAACAAAATAGAAATGTATATGGGCAAGGCTGCCATGCAAGTCGCTGAGATACATGATTCTATATAATTCTATCACTCCCATACTCATATCAATATTTAGAAATTTGCTCTAGAGAGAGATTGATTTACCATATGTGGTGATAACAACCATTACAATCTCCCAATATTTCACAAACCATGATATAAATTGACTTTACTTCACACTCCTGGATGCCATTAGGCTCCTCCCCTACCAGGGAAATTGTTTCCATGGCAACCAAAAGGGGAAAGGCACAGAGAGGAGGAAAAGGCACAAAAAGGTAACAAAATGAGATATCTATAAACTAAACAAAATATGGGAAAGCATGGGATGTCGTAACACTTGCATTGCTTCTGGGCCCACATACATCTAGAGACACTGAGGCCACACTGTCCGATGGATCAGACGGGAAGGAAAGACCATGGCTTGTTAAAATGGCCAACGAGCAGCAGTGCTGCCTGCTGCTTCCCAGTGCAGATGATGCCTCGTGAATCGAGGCTGCTGCGTCTTTCTGTCACCACCAGCTCTGCGGAACCGTGTGACTATGGCTGGGATGATTCATTGTGCAACACATTGGCTGGAAGCAGAGCTGTGCATGTACGGCAGCACCGAATCCCCCTGCATAAGGGAGCTGCAGTCCTTGTTTCACACACACACGGAATTCTCCAGCGGGTGTCGAATATGAAAATCCATTCAGATCTGTTGGGGCATTGTGGAAGCTCTCTTGAACGAAACATTGGGTAGCACCTGCTTTTATCTTTTTCCTCCTGTTACTGAGGTAAAATATGCAGCTAACATAATTTAATTTTTATTAGATTCTGCATATATGTGGCTTTTAGAATGAACTCAGGGGAACACACATTACTTATAAACATATACTTTTTAATTAATTTTTCTTTGTAATTCAAAGTAGATGTCTAATGCATTCGTGGAGCGATATGGGCTCCCTCTGGGGGGCAATTTTAATACCTGCAATTCCCTAGCTTGTTAATCAAAGACTTTTTAGCCTTGTAGATAATTTATATCTGCCTAATGTTCAGAAAGCTGAAATTGCAGCTATATGAAAAAAAAATCCTTACCTCTGACAAAAATCAGAAAAGATAAAAACCTCGTGGAAATTCTACAGAAATAAAGGTATGCTAGAGATATTCTTTCTTTCTGAGATTATTTTGGTGAAAGTATTCTGTGGCTTTATGAGAAAAAAAAAGCTGTATCTCCAAAAGACAGTGAAATTGCTTGACTTAAAAATATAGCAATAACCAAGGTTCTCCATCTCAGAACATGGCTATTTCCAGTAGCGTTATATTCTAAAAGAATATATATTTTTCTCTATGAAAGTATTACTGGCCAAAAATTACACAGGCAAAATTTAGATGCTGCGGGGGCTCAACGTAGCCTTCAGTTCATTTTTGCTTGCTCTGAGGCTCCCCACCTCACTCCTGCTGTATTTATGTTCTGTCCTTTGATTAAGCTCAGTCTTCTGCTACCCATGGTCAGACCAAGGGAGAATGGTTCGAACTGCAACCAGGGCTTTCGAGACATAACTATAAAGAGGTGGCATTAAAAGGTAGAGGACAGGGTCTTGGGAACAGCTCCGTGGCACTGGCTCCTTCCAGTGTGTGCTGCTTGTGTGAACATTTGCACATGTACAGGCACAATCACTCTTTGACACACACATACATGTTTGCACACATGCATTTTCCTTGCAGTGTATAGCTCTGCAATGAGGAGCAGAGGAATAGAATCTCAGACTCTGAGAGATGCAAGGAAGATTCGAGAAGCTCACTTTTTTTAAAGATCAATTTATTTATTTGAAAGAGTTACACAGAGAGGAAGAAGGGAGAGTGAGAGGAAGGAAGAGAGAAAGAGAGAGAGAGATCTTGCATCTGCTGGTTCACTCTCCAAATGAACCCAACAGCTAGGACTGGAACAGATCGAGGCAAGGAACTCCATTCAGGTCTCTCATGTGGGTGGCAGAGGCCAAAGCACTTGGGCCATCATCTACTGCTTCCCCAGAACATCTTCAGGGAGTTGGATTAGTAGCATAGAAGCCAGAACTAATATTGGTGCGCTAATGTAGGATGCCAACATCACAAATACCCACTTAACTGTAGAACTCCGGCCCCAGTTTAAGAATTTCTAGTTTGAGCTTACACAGTGATGGAATCTCCTTAGATAAATGTTCTATGGGATATTGCAAACTGAACTTAAACTTCTAAGGAAAGGACATTCTAATAGAAGAGTCAACTAGGGACTGGGCTGTGGCATAGCAGGTAAAGCCACCACCTGCAGTGGCAGCATCCCATTTGGGTGTGGATTCGAGTCCCTGCTGCTCTACTTCCAATCCAGCTCTCTGCTATGGCCTGGAAAAGCAGTAGAATATGGCCCAAATCATTGGGCCCCTGCACCCCTGTGGGAGACCCAGGAGAAGCTCCCGGCTTCCAGCTTCAGATCAGTCCAGCTCCAGCCATAGCGGCCAATTGGGGAGTGAACCAGCGGATGAAAGAGTCTTTCTCTCTCTCTGCCTCTCCTTCTCTCTCTGTATAATTCTGACTTTCAAATAAATAAATAAATCTTAAAAAAAAGAGCTAACCAACAGTATTGTGAAACAGCTGAAATTATTAGAAAGGTCTTCTTTACATCAATCTTGTAATTACTTTTTTTTGAAAAAAAATCTCCTAATATTGCACTCTGAAACCAAGTACAATAACATGATTTCTTCGTTCCTTGCAGCTTGAAAGTCCTCAGATATGTTTGGACACAATCGTTTCTCCTTTTCCTTGAGTTAAACCTTCCCTTTTACCTTGTTTGTTCCTCCCAGGAGGAGATTTCCTGAACTCTACAATACTGGTTGACATATGTAAAACAATTTGGCATCCCCATTGGATATACCCTCCAGGTAAAGCTATGATTCCTATAGTTGAGAATATAATGCACTCTTACTTAATTCTCCAGGGAAGTTACAATTATGGGTGCTAGAACTTCAGAGTCTTAAAGCTGTTCAAGACAGTGAAGAGATTATATATCCTAGGCAAATATTTCTGTGATTTCAACTGTTGTCCTTTGATGACTCACAAACTTAAATATCAATACCAGTCTCTTCTCTGAGTTTCAAGGGGATCAACCTAATTTCTATAGATAGCTCCAAGTTATCTAAAATTCAGCAAACCCAAACTAGGATCCCTGATTGACCTTCCTTCCCAAGCCTACTCCTAGTTCAATAAATAAAGATTCCCTGTATTCCCTGTTTCAATTGATAGCACTACTATCAATTTATAAGAAAAGGAAAAAACAAGAGTCTTCCATTCCTTCACCCATGCTCCCAATTCAGCAGCAAGTCTTATCAGCACTTCCTCATAAATACATCCCTTTGCTCTGTAGTATTTTATTCATTACACTTGCCACCTAAGGTTGTCTAACTTATTGATCTACTTCTTTACTCACTTATTAGCATTGCTTTCATGAAAATGGAAACTCAGTGAAAACAGAAACCTTAGGTGTCTATTTCACTCCATATCTCTTGTGTCCAAAACATGGCACTCAATAAATACCTGATGAATGAATGCAACACTATGAAAGTCCACCTCTTCTCTAACCTCTAAATTCCCCTTATTTAAATGAGTTCAGCTATATTTTCTAAATATCAATAAAATACATATGCTTGCACCTCACAATGGCAATATGGAGATTATTCAAATAAAATAGTTAGTTATTGAAACTAGTGAACTATCCATCATTGTTTTGCAACAGAAAAATGTTCCAAGTCAACATTTTCAGTAGAAACCAGTAGAAATCATTAATATCTTTAGTCTGCTCTAAGAAATTATGTGAGACTTCAAGTTGATTCAATCTAAAGTGCATGGCAAGAGAAATAGATCTTGTCCTCGATAATATAACCTCAGTACTTACTTATGGACATCCCTTGCAAGGACATAACAAATATTATGAAAAATCAATAGAGAACATTTGTAAATCATAATTTACTGCTTATATGACATGATTTAACTGGAAATGAGCTCAAACCCCATATTTAAATAGTTGTAAGAAGCAGCTCAAGTCAAAACTTATGCATATAGCTATAAATATATGATTGAAAAAATTCAGTTGAATCTATACCAAATTTGCATGTAAACATATCAGTCAACAAAAGTTTATTCAGGGAGAATGAGCAATAGGTAAAAAATCAAAAGGTCTAGACACTAGCAAGTTGGCAATCAACCATCCACCAATTTTCCTGGCCTACAGAAAACAATACAATTAAAGCTATAATAGCTATCACTCTCTGAGAAATTACTAAATGACAAACACTCAGTTCAAAGCACTTTACATGTACATATGAGTTCATTTCATTATCAAAACAATCTTATGAGAGAAGGCTGCTTAAAAGTCATCTTGCCAAAACCTCAAACCAACATACTTACAGCAACAATTATTTATTGCACATTGTATTATTAGGCTTGCTTGACAGTTTCTCTCTGATTTCTCCTGGGATCATTATTGCAGCTGCATTCAGCTGGAGAGTTAGCAGAACCAAGGTTTGAGATGCTGTACTCACCAATCTGACACCTGGTTTCACTTTCTTTAGTCCTGATCTTTTTCATAAGATGATGTTTTTAAGGTCAAAATAGAATCTGCAAGGCCACTGACAAATCACCCCATTTATACTGCACTTGATTCGTCAGAACAATTCCCAGGACCATCCCAGATACAAAGAAACTACACCTGTGATTGAGATAAGTAGCAGAGTCACAAAGAAGAGACATGTGTATAAAAGAATGGCAAAATTCGTAGTCACTAAACAATCACAAATAATGCTACTGTTATTGCTCTTTTACAATTGAGAGACGTGGTAACTTACTCAAGATCTAACAAGTACGTAGTGGGGCTTAGATTTTAACACAGACACTCTGAGTGTGGAACAACCAAGCCTTCAAAACAACTCTGGATAAGGTCATGAGAACCAATTCCTAGGGCTCCCAAGGGTAATCCACGTTAATTTTATTTATATCTGTATTTCATATGAACACAATGGAGGGATTAAAGTAGAAGAGTGTAAGGTATCATTCAACCCTAAGACAGGGCAGTCTTGAATTTTCATGTAGAAGTTATACACAGTATACTTCAAACAGCTGATGATAAAATACTATGAAAAAATAAGTTTATTTTGGTGTGAACATTTTTGAAATGCATTTATAGCTTTTTTTTGTAATACATGTTTTCCATGAACTTTTTGAAGGTCTCTCCTGTGTGTGTGTGTGTGTGTGTGTGTGTGTGTGTGTGTATTCTGCTTTCATATTAAATCAGTGCCTGTGTCTATGTACATTTAAATAAATAACTTTGTCCATATGTGATTTTTTTTGCAAAATGAGGTCAGTGACACCTAATCCAGAGTGTCAATGTGAGGATATATAATTGGAAATGAAAGTAATCAGTTGCTTGAAGGCATTTTGACTTTTTGTGTCTGTTTTTCATGCCCCTAATTACCTAAGAGATACATGCCCAAAGCCATACTGAGATGAACTTTTTGTATTAGCTAAACACTAAAAGTACCTATGTTGTCTTTATATGTGTTTCTTTGGTGGGTTCTCTTTTTTCCACTCCGTCTCCTGTACTCATCATTAGTTGCACCGTGGATCTTCTTCAGCTTGCTAGATTCCTCTGTTGAGCACTCTGGGTGTTTATCTACAACCTTACTTTCTCCTCTTGCTTAAGCAACTATCCCTTCTCTTTTAAGGATATATCCGATGAAGCAACTTACAACCTATTCATTTCCCCAACAAAGGACATTTTCAAAGATCAGGTAATTGCAGGAGAAGGTGATATTAGTAAAATGAACCCTCAGAATCAGACGTGGAATCTGAGTGGTACAAGGGACATCATTCAGATGTCTTTCAATTTAGGAGGAAAAGTCAACTCTTGGACGATGTCAGTAGCTGGTTCTCTGAAAGTTGAAACTTTCAGAGACAAACAGGACAAACAGAAGTAAGTAGTAGATATTGAGAAAGGAGAAAGAACCAGGCATAAAGGAAGCCCTTGACAACATGGCAACATCAAAGGTTTCTCTTGGTCTTTGAGGTCCCACATATGCTGCTGCTGTCTTGCTGCAGGCTCAACTCCTACTTTTGTCATGTGGCATACCAACTGGCTTAGCCTCTTGCTGTGCTTCCCACATATCAGGATTTGGTGCTTTCCTTTTCTGTGCCTGGATGCTGTCTCCTGGATAACCACCTCATTTCTTCTAAGTGTTCCACTCATTGACTATCTTCCTAATGATGCTTTATCTTCCCATCCTATTTAATACTAAAACTTGTCACCTTCCACACCCAGTATTACTGATCCCCAAATCCTAAGTAACTTTTGTATTGTTTCCATAGCAATTTCAATGTCTCTTTACATATGTTTCATTATATAATTATATATTTACTATATTTAATCTTTTATTACGTAATTTGTTTCTGTACTCTGGAATTTAGGGTCTAAGTGAGCAGGTATTCTATCTGTATTTTTCATTCTTCTCTGTGTTACTCTGATAGGGCTGCCATAGCAAAAGACCACAGACTGGATGGCTTAAATAATAGACATTTATTTTCTTATAGATCTGGGGGGTGGAAATCCAAGGTTAACACAAGGACCGGTACAATTTCTCCTGAGGCCTCTCTCCTTGGCTTGCAGGGCCACTGTTCTGCTGTGTCCTCAGAAGGTCTATTGCTGCAGATTGGAGCAAGGCTGCTGCAGGGCCCAACAGAACTTGACAGAACAGTGATGGGCAGAGCTTGGCCATGGCTATCTGTTGTTTCTACTTCACTGGCAAATATAGGCTAATGTTTTGAATTTTTGCAAAAGCTCATTTTAAGGGGAATTACAGACTAGACTTCTGGAGATTTTTTGGTTGAGGCTCCAAACCCTTAAAATGAAGTGTTCCCAATGAAGGATAATCCTCCATTAAGAGATTGTGAACATAAGCAAAACTCTCATTACATTTGTCAATAGCAGGCTATAAATAAATGTTTGTTGAGTGAATAATTAAAAGAATTACCAAAAAATAGTTATAAATGATGAGAGACCCTCAGAAACTTGCTGGAATTATCAGAGGAAAGATTTTTTTTCTAAACCTCCAATTCCATTCCTTGCATACATCCATACAGATGCCCAAACTTTGTGCTGAGCCATCAATTAAAATAAACTCTACAAAATGCCTACTTTGCAAAGCGTGCCTGCCTCTGGCACATGTTCCATTTCAACACTGGCATTACCAAAATAACAAATGTGGCTGTTCAGTTCTAGGGTCAGCAACTTATTCTCCCAGTTTCGAAATCCTAAGGCAAACAGCTTTGAGACGCTAGGATGAAGAGAGCTGAAAAGAAATTGCCATTTCCTTTGTTGCCTTATTAAGTCTAGAGTATTCTATTTAATCATATCTTCCTCTAGGAAAAATCAACTATTTGAAGAAAAATACATTTCTGATATCTGAATGCTGTCTTTCAATAAGGAGCAAAGATCAAAGAGAGTGTATTTTCTAATCTTTGCACATTAACAATGTTCCTTGTACTGCAAAATGGAATTACTTAAGGCTGTTATGGAGACCCCTGTAGTTTTGAGCATATAAAAGGAATGCCTTAATACAGCATATGAAATTAATTGTAACATCTTTAATATCTCTCAAATAAATTGGAAAGAACAAGGTATTTGGCACTTGGATATTTATTTTAAACATCTCACCAAGTACATGAAGCTCTGGAATGTGTCTGAAATATTTAGTGCAGATAAGATATCTTGCCCAAGCTCAGCATTTTTTAATGTTTATAATTTTTGTTATAAGAAAATGGGACAGTTTTATCACCAGGTAATATTTGTTCATCAATGTCTGAGAAAGGGGAAAAGATGGATGACTGCTGGATCAGCATGTGGCCTGCCAAGAAAATAAAAGGACACTCATAGTGATTTTAATCTGTTGGTCAGTGCTCTGTTCAGGATGTCAGATTTCTTTTATGAAAATACAGAGGAAAGGTTCAGAGCACACAGTACTAAAGTGCATAAGTTCTGTTTCATGATTTGCAAAGAGTAGGTGGCCGATTGACTGGTAAATTTATTTTCTATAAGTTGAAGGTAGCATTTGGATTTATTACCCAAAGAGAACCGTCTCATTTCTGTAATTGCCTTATCCTTCCAAGAGGATAGATCCAAGCTTATCTTTCACGTTTTTCTGATGTCCCCTATACATTTGCCTTCTGTCTTTTAATTACAGGACACTTTACCCTGGAATGCATTTGCAGAAAATTAAGATACACATTTTGTATGGATGAAGGCAACTGCCATCTACATTTTCACAATTCAGCCATGCCCTTTGTTCTTGGCCATGATAGAAAATCTGTTTTCACTCTCGATTGGAAAGCCAGCATGGGTTAGACCAGATGGCTGTTGACCTTCAGGCAATAGAGAACGGGAGAGATTCCCAACTGTTCTCATTACTCTGGGCAGTGACCTCCTTTGGAGCAACAGCCTTGAGAAACTGACACCTAGAAAACTTACTTTCTCCTTCAACACTAGACTCTCTGCTGGTTTGTTGACAAGCTCTGAGTTGCCTAATTGTTGTGATATCAATGCTTGTGTCAGGATATATACTGTTACTCTTTATTCATTGAAGACAAGCTGTTGATATCATTTATGTCTTGATAAGTAAGTGCATATATCTGAGTTCAGATGTCTAAGGATGCCAGATTTGTTTTTCAATTTTTATATCCCTGTGCATGGGCCATAGTAGATACTGTATATGTGTGTGTGTGTGTGTGTGTGTGTTTGATCAATTGGATGCTTAAAACATAAATAAGTGCTATCACCATATCTTGTACTATCCATAAGAAATTTTTGGGAAACATACATATAAAAATAATATATTGCAATCATCATCTTGTATTGTTTCTCAATAGTGCCAGCAAGATGGACCTCTTTTACAGATTAAGAATTTAGTATAACATAACTAATAAGTAGAAAATGTGGGATGAGATTGAGTTCTTCCTTCTAGCTCTGTTGCCCAATGTTCTCCAAGTTCCCCTTATGATACTATGAGGAGATTATTAAGCTAGGGTTAAAATTATATCCCCAAATCATGGAATAGGTTCCAAGTTCATTTTCTTTGAATGCCCATCCCTGTTCATTCTTCATTTATTTACATACTTGTAAGATATATTATTGTACTTGCTAAAATTTTGAAAGAGCTGATATATACTTGAGAAAGGCTTGAAGGAAAATATTTTGTTCTTCTATTTCTACAAGGTTGCCTTTTAGATCTGATCTAATCTGACATCTCCCTCCCTCCCCCAAGGACATCTGCATGTACAGGGTTATCAGTCTTCCGTCTAGCTCCTGTCTGCTAGGCCAAGAAAAACTGGCATCTTGCTGGGCTGGCTCTCTAACTGTCCGCACTGGATATATTAAGTGAATAAAATTGAAAGAATAAGGTCTTTGGAGCAAAGCTGTCTATTGGGCCACAGATGAAGGGAAACCTTAAATGTGCCCTTTATTATGGAACATATCTGAATCCAGTATCATAGCATAGACTGGTTCATAGAAACAGCTGTTTTCATCCACACAATCTTACAGTTATGGTTCCTTGGCAAACTTGCATAAATGCACAAAATGGCAGTAAGTAGATTTTTTTTTATGCTGACCCTACAACAATCAACCTTCTTTACATCTTAGATACACCATTCTGTCACCTGGCTCAGGAAAAGTAACTGCCCCTTAGGAAGGAAGATACATTGGAAAGAATCGCATTGTGAAGAGAAGGAAAATCCCATGAAACCGTACCACAGAACTGCTGAGAGACTGAGGGACAGACCTACAGCTGTTGCTTCCCATTACTCATGGGCGTGTTTATTCTTGTACTGCAGAAAGGTGAGCCCTAAACCAGACATGAATGAAAGTATCCATTTTATTCTAATCTGCCCTCATCTTTAGCCTTTGCATGGCAACCCCCTGCATAAAACTAAGAACTCTCCTCCTTGTACCGTATATCCTTTCCCTGAATTGCTGCTTACCCAATCTAAGTATATCCATTATCAACTACTTACCAGTTTAAAAGAAAGATTTTGAATATTTTGCTACACATTCAGAAGGAAACCATTATAAATCTTAAAGGTCTTACTTTCTTAGCTTAAGGGAAAGTATAACTGGGAAGAAGGTTATTTACTGGGTACTTTCGAAAAGACCAAATAATAGCTTTTCAGCATATCCCACATTAAGCAGCATCAAAATGAAAATAGTATCTGGCAATGACTTAGTAACTACTTGTGTACATGTTTATAGCATTTTAATGTATCTGCCTATATTTTAGAATCCATTCACAAAATTGTCCTGATATTCTTAGAGATGTTTTCTTGAATTTATATTTATTATTTTCACACACCTAGTCATTTCATAGTCTTCATTTTAAAACTAACACAATGGATCTAAAACTACGTTAGATTTGAAGGAAATTAAGCAATCAATAATGTAGGATGCCAAAGACAACACATTTTTTACGTATAACTCTGGTTGCATTGTTAGGAAAACTCATTTTGCAACTCACACATCTCACATTCTCATTGCTAAAGGTATTTACACACTACAATTTCCCTTCTACAAATTAAGAGTGTTATTTGTAATGGGGAATTGCAGGAAAGAAAAATGCCTTTCCTTTCTCCTGGCTATAATCCAATAAAATTTTTACTTGGCAAAAGAAAATAATAATGGATTTTTTGAGCCAACTCTTACATATTGGTTTTGGCTGCTCGGAATTTTGAGAATTGTGAGGCTCCATCCAGGCAAGGTGGAAAAGTGCTGCTATCAATTAGTGATGTCTGCTTTAGAAGCACAAGTATAGAATTAGATCACAGATGTCATACATTAGGCTTCTGTGCTCAATACTCTAATTTACTCAATTATTGAATTGAAGTATATGCAAAAATAGTTGCATATAATGAGATAAAAAGGCTTGTTGAATATGGTGTTTTAAGGATTTTTAAAGCTTGTTATAAGGTTTAATACATAAGACATAACAGAAATTTCTTCCTTTCATAATAACAATAACTTTTACATTGCACTTACCAGGCTTTCCATAGACATGATCTCACATGTACTCCAACAACTCTCCAAAGTAGGTGCTATATTTTCTTCATTCATCCACAAAGAATCGCAATAGCATTTCCAAAATTAAACCCAGGATAAAATTTTGTGTCTCACAGAAGTGGCACATTGAGGCTGCTGAGAATACCCAAGAGATCTTAAGAGTAGTATATTCTCTTCATGAGGGTTCTAAAATTAGTCTGAAAGAAGCTTTGCAGATTACTTACAGGACAAGTGATACACAATTTTTCCACTCTATGATCCTGCCAAATCAAACTGCTTATAATTCTCTAGGAAAAAAGATCCTCTAAGTTTCCACATCTGCCTCATTGCTTTGAAATATCCTCTCCCTGCTTTTATCATTGAGATTGCTCCCATGTATATTTCTTTTTTTTTTTTATTTGACAGATAGTGTTATAGACCTTGAGAGAGAGAGACAGAGAGAAAGGTCTTCCTTCCATTGGTTCACTCCCCAAATGGCAGCTCCGGCCGGAGCTGCACCGATCTAAAGCCAGAAGCTTCTTCCTGGTCTCCCATGCAGGTGCAGGTGCCCAAGCACTTGGGCCATCCTCTACTGTTTTCCCAGGCCACAACAGAGAGCTGGAAGAGGAACAACTGGAACTAGAACCCGACGCCCAGATAGGATGCTGGCGCTGCAGGCGGAGGATTAACCAAGTGAGCCACGGTGCTGGCCACCAGCTCCCAACATATCTTTCAAGAAAATTCAGAAATTAACTCCTTCCAAATGCCTTACCTGTCCCTTCCCTGAATCAGAATAAGTTTCCATCTTCTATACTGCATAACCAGTGAATAGTCTACCACAACCTCATATCAGGGAGCTTTGATTTCTGCCCATCTTCTTAGTATTCTTCTGGTCAAGGAGTAAGGAGCTGGTGGAGGTGGGAGATGAGCTTTGTAAATTTTGTTTTCCAGATTTACAGAACAGGGATTGGGCCACATGAGTTCACTATGCCTTAAATTCTTAAAAGATACAATTGATGTACTTCTTCCTATGCCTGTTGAACATTCCTGTTCTCCTACCTCCATGTGGCAAGTGTCAAGGACCTATTACTTAGAGGCCATCCAAAAACTCCTCTTTCACTATCAGGAGATGGATATGTGAACTTTTTGTTTTCCCTTTATTTTTCTTTCATCTTGACTCCGCCTCAGCTTCCAAAGATTGGCTTCCAGACTCAAAACATTTAGAAAAGGCTCTTCTTACTGGGAGTTAACTTTGAAATCTTAGGCCCAAGAAAAACTATCAAAGGCAATTTCAATGGAAATTTTGTAGAGCTAATAGGTATAAATGAAGCTGGAAATGTTCCCTTGATATTTATTCTTCTAGTGTTTATTGTAGAGATAATTCCCCCAGAAAGGAATATTGACATGGCAGGAGATGGGCATTCTGTATTCCCTGAATTTAATAGCATCTAGTAGCAATAAATGCCTATAAATGTAATACTCCTCATATAGATTGACACTATTTCATTTACCAATCCATTTGAATAAAGTAGAACATATGATTCGAAGCTCACTACATTCTTATTCTTTAATATTATTTTTTGGATCTCAGTCACTCCATTTGATTCCATTAATTGTTTGATGCAGTAATTGCCTTCATTGTACCTCTATCAACACAGTTTAAAGGCATATTAAGGTCTTTGAACACATTCAGTGAAATGTATAAACATATTTCTCCTGCAGTTTGGAGGCTGTGAGATAATAACTCATGTTTATTTGGTGGGTCACATGGAGAACTACTATTAGCTCCTCTCTTGCCTTCTGTGTTGGTATTATTATCCTCATGTGTAGGAAAACAGTGGCGCTTAGGTAAAAGCCAGAGAGCCAGGATATTGAAACTACTTCATCATTTATTTTCACATTATTTTTTTCAAAATTCATCTTTTTTGCAAACTAATACAAATTAGACCAGATAGAATTCATAACACTTTTATCCCGCTTGATTGGAGATTATTTTTCATTGATGAAAAGGAAGGAAATGCAGTATTGTAAGACATACTCCAAGAGTGGGAGCATTTAATTGTCTGTGCTAATGCATGGCAAATACAGTTCACCACAGGAAAATGCAAAATAAGAGGCTTTCAAGTGAAGAATATGAAGTTGGAAAGGTGCTGCAGCACACTGATCAGAAACATATGTGAGAAGTTGCTGCAAGATTGCATCCATTTTGCTTTTAGTCCAGCATGAATTACAGAAAGATATCTGGTTAAATTACTAAAAACAAAACATTGTAACTCAAAGGTAGAATTACTGTTATAAAAAGTAAGTATATGTTTGCCTGTACAAAATACAAAGCATGGGTCACTTTGTTTTTAAATCAGGCTATCAGAACAGTTGAAAATGGGCCACCTGCTGGGTCCAAAACGACTCTGAAGTTCAAAACAAGTACTATGAAACTGAAAAATAAAATTATCTGTAGAAATAGCAAAATAATTATACTGGAGAGAAACAAAAGTGAAGAGATAGCTCAATGTTACACTACTGGAAAAAGGGGCAAGAAAAGCAAAAATTTATTTCACAAAATTATGTAAATGGGAATGTTTTTTTTTATTTATTTATTTTTGACAGGCAGAGTGGACAGTGAGAGAGAGGAAGAGACAGAGAGAAAGGTCTTCCTTTGCCATTCATTGGTTTAACCTCTGATGGCCACCGCGGCCGGCGTGCTGTGGCTGGCGCATCGCGCTGATCCGAAGGCAGGTGCCAGGTGCTTTTCCTGGTCTCCCATGGGGTACAGGGCCCAAGGAGCTGGGCCATTCTCCACTGCACTCCCGGGCCATAGCAGAGAGCTGGCCTGGAAGAGGGGCAACCGGGACAGAATCCGGTGCCACGACTGGGACTTGAACCTGGTGTGCCGGCGCCGCTAGGCGGAGAATTAGCCTGTTGAGCCAAGGCGCTGGTAATGTGTTTTTAAAAGCCCTTAAAGTAAGGTAAATATGCAATTAAATATTTTCCAAGATTAAATATTAATTATTTAATAGCTGCCAATTAAATATTTTCCAAATATTTTACAGAATCCTGAATGAAACAGATAAGACCACAGTAGAAAAATCAGTGGATTTGAATTAACTATTAGTTGTCCAGATTTGAAACAGAAATCAGTTAATTCCATAGATAAACTGACATTTCTTTCTAACTCCAAGACTAGCAGTTGTGTGAATAAAGTTTTGTTGGGAAAATCCTTAGCCAAACTACAAATGTAGTGCTTTAAGTATACATCTAAAAATTGTGCAAATTTTACTTAATTTATATCCAAATAATTAAAATATGAGTTATGTAAGATTTGTGTTCCAAAGGGAAAAGGGTAAATATCCTAATATATAATCAGAATTAGTGGACAAAACTGATTTTTGGTTCACAAAGAAGTGAAAGCTTCCCTAGCAAAAATATAGATAACAAGATTCCCATTTTTTTATCTAATAATTTCTGTCTTCTCTCACTTCCAGAAAAAGTATGAGTAGATGAATAAATGTGTTTAAATGGAAAAAAACCTCACAAATATTCATCATTTAGATTCCTTTTTCATTTTCTGAGTTATTGGTCTCATTTTTTGAGACCTCATCAGAATTCTTCTACCTATTAGATTCACATACAGAAAACAATAATTCATATGTATTGTATGTATGTAAAGTTCTCTAAGAACGTAGCAGACTGTTAAATTCAGTTTTCTCAAAACACTTTCTAGAATTTTAATAAAATTTTTCATTGTTGTTGCCATTTTTAGGTAAATTTTACGTTTTCTGTTATTGATGACCACAATACAACATCAAGGACATTAATAAGAAGGCTCCAAATAAAAAACTAAACACATATGGTGAGAAAAGAAAGCCAAAATTATGCATATATTTGAGGATAAAGATAGAACTTTAGTTCAATTTTATTTAAATGCATCAGTGGTTATTTTTCCAGTGTCTGTTTTTTCAAGGCAGTTTGACTTTGAATAAGTCCACGGAATGGCTAATTCCAACTCAGATCATCAAAAGCGAAACAGCTTTTATGTCCTTGGCTATGGGGATTATCATGGCTTCCTTAGTCCAACGAACATTTTTTCACAGAAGCACCTGGGGCTTCTTATCTGGTTTGTACGTCTGTGGGGTTAGTTCAGTGGGTGTTCATGAAATGTCATAGGCAGGGATAATGCACAAAAACTGGTCATGATATTGTAGTATAGCCCTGAAAGAAAAGTCCCAGGGCTTGCCCCGACTTCTTCTATTTGCCCTCTAGAAACTGCACATTCAGAGCATGGGCTGGGGATGAAGGATGGGTGAATGAGGAGCACTTGCCGAGCATCTCCCTCTGCTTCTCAGGCTGAATCTTGGAACAGCTGTTCAGTACTCTTTTATGTTTATTATCTCTCTGAGACCCTTAATCCTCTCCACATCTCTATGAGGCAGGCTGTACTATTATCCTCCGAGTACAAATGGGTAAAGTTTGAGAAAATGAATCATCTGTCCCTGAAAAGCTGTGCTTATCTCCTTGTGGGCTTCTTTAGGGCCACCTGGTATTGGGTTCAGTCTCAGGGGTGGGCTTGCCAGTGGCTTAGGAAAGAAGAAAAAATAGGAAAACTTGATCTACACATTGCCAAAAAGGCAGGATGCCAAAGAGCTTCACTCCAGAGCTATCTGCTTCGTCTGCAAATACATGATAACCTTAACTCACTCTCATGCTTCCTCTCTAACCTTGGATATAAGGGTAGGGTTAGAATTTTTATTTATTTTTCTCTGGACATTTTTCAAAATCCTCCCTCCCAATGGAATGTTGTATTCATTCTCTAAACTACCAAATAATTAACAAAGGATTTTGAAAGTACAACTTGGTCAGTATCCATCTCTTCCAAAAATGTATCCCGTTTTCTGTGTTGGTTCATGTATTGCCTTTATTCATTCCTTTAGCAAATGTTTACCCAGCACTTACCCTGTTTCCTAAGTTAGTTTTTTTTTTTTTGTAGATTTATTTATTTATTTGAGAGGCAGAGTTACAGACAGAGAAAGGGAGAGACAGAGAGAGATCTTCCATCCTCTGGTTCACTCCCCAAATGGCCACAAAGACCAATTCAAAACCAGGAACCAGGAGCTTCTTCCAGACTTCCCCCATGAATTCAGAAGCCTGAGTACTTGGGTCATCCTCTGCTGCTTTCCCAGGGCATAAGCAGTGAGCTGAATCAGAAGTGGAACAGCTGCACTCCAACTAATGCCCATATGGGTTGCTGGCACTGCAGACCGAGGCTTTATGTCCTACACCATAGTGCCGGCCCCAACTTACATTAGTTTTTATATCAAGTATCTATAACAGAGTTAATGTTCCTACATTTCAGACACTTATTTTCTATTTTATTAAATAGCTAACAAATATAATGATGTAAAGTAAACTGCGTGATCATGTTAAGCACATGGATCATGGGAGTATAGAGGAATAAAACTAAAACAGAAGAAGGTCAAGGAAGGACTTGCAGAAGCTTTGAAGGATAAGGAAGGAGGTAGAGGGAGAAGCATATACAAAGGAATACAGATGTGGGTAAGCTGCTGGTATGTTACTATCATCAGAGGAATATGAATGGAATCCTGAGAGAAGATGAAAGTAGATAGGGAGACAGGAGATCAGATGTGAATTTTGTTCTGAGGGCAGTGAAGAGCAACTGAAGGATTTACAAAGGGAGGTATATTTGATGCAGATTACTCTGACAGCCATGAAAAGAATGGATTGAAGAAGGAGACCTCTTAAATTAAGGAACAGCTGAAAAAACTATGATAGAATTAGAAAATTACAGTGACCACCATTGAACCCAACAGTTCTTTGTAAGCAAGGGAAATAAAATTGATTTTTCCTCGTTCTTTTTTGAACCATGCAAACCAATTTTAATAATGAGTTATCTATTGTAGTCATATCTGATCATACTTCATGTCAAGCTTTCTTTTTTATTCAAAGTTAGAATATGCTCTGGATTCTAAAGCTCCTTGTAAACATTTCTAATTGCATTTATCTGTTTACTATGAAGTATATATTGCCTCTGAGAAAAATGAACTTTTAATTAGAAAACAAAGATAAATCTGATAGGAAGGTTATTAATTCACCCATGTATTGTACAAGTAGTTGTACAATTTTTCATATAAAAAATCTAGTGTTTGAGGTCGGCGTGTGGTGCAGCAAGTATAGCCACTACCTGCAGTGCAGTCATCTCATATGGGTGTTGGTTCATTTTCCGAAAGGTCCACTTCCCATCCAGCTCCGCTATGACCTGGGAAAGCAGTGGACGATGGCCCAAGTCCTTGGGCCCCCACCCATCTGTGGGAGACCCAGAAGAAAATCCTGGCTCCTGGTTTCAGATAGGCACAGTTCCAGCTGTTGTGGACATCTGGGAGTGAACCAGGGGATGGGAGACCTGTATCTCTCTCCACCTAACTCTGACTTTCCAATAAATAAATAAAATATTTAAAAAAATCTAGTGTCTTAGAATACTAGAATAATTTTATAAGAAGTTATGTTTGTTGTGTAATATAGCCCAAACAATGTGCAAAGCACCTTATTCCTTGAAACCTAGAGTAAACTTGATCATTTATAAGTGAAAATATAGATTTTTGCACAGGGCCTGAATTTTAGCTCAAGTTTGCTAAGCTAGTGTCTGGCATATGTTATTTACATTTTGCAGTGAGCAGTTAATATTCAAAAGATTAATTAATTTCCCAGGGTAAATCAAAAAGGAAATGGTAGATCTGACTCTACACCCATGTATATTCTTCTACATCATACACACTATTTGTAAGGTGATTTGTATTTTACAAAATGTCTCCATATACATCTTATTACTTGATCCATTTTGTGGATGAGAAAACTGAGTACACTATCCATAAAAATTTTACATCACCTGGATGTAGCTATAAGTTGTGCTGGGAACAGTGCTGAAATTCCATCTTCAGCATAGAAATATTGCTTCCTTTCCTTTATATCTTGTTCTTCTGGAAAGTATTCTATACAAAATAAAGATGGGAAATTATATAAAAATCCACTGAAAGAAATGGGAAGACGCAGGGCTCAGGTGTTTTGTCTGTCTCCCCTTGTGATTCCTTCTTGATGCTTGTACCCATATATAAAATCTTTCTTCTATAGGTAATCAATACAGGAATAAAACTAGAGAATTGGGTCTAAACATCTATTTCTTTTTTGAGAGACAGAACAACAGAGATACCAAAGGAGCTCCCATTTATAGATTCACTTCCCAAATGATTGCATCAGCTAAGCAAGATCAAAGAAGGTAGTTGAGAATTCAATCCAGATCTTCCTCCTGGGTGGCAGGAACCTAAATATTTGAGTAACGACCTGTCACCTTTCAGGGTATACATTAGCAGAAAGCTGGAATCTGGAGCAGAGCTGAGAATGGAACCCAAGCACGCTGATCTACTTTGTATGCACTACAAACAGGACCTTCACTGCTAGACCAAATGCCTGTGCTCCTCTACTTCGTGTCTTACATAAACAACTAGAGTCCATAAATATGAATTCATGCACATACAATAATATATACACAGAGCATATATACTCATATATTCTGATATTCTTACCATAAACATAAGAAAAATAAGAATTAAGTTTACTACAAATTATATTTGGGAGCTTTATCTCACAGTCATAATCTGTATAATACTAAGAAATAAAATTTTTAATTTTTTTCTGCTATTTCCACTTGATGAATAAATAAGTTTAGTCAAATTCTTGAAGACTTTAAGTGACTCCATTTTGTGGTGGGGTTAATGAGGAAATCCATGCCAAGTGAAAATGATCATTGAAAAAAAATGTAGCAATATTGAAGGCTTTGATGGATGCCTCCCCGGTGATGTCATCAATTTATAAAATATGCAAAATAAAAATAATATGGAGGTGCATGGGTTCCAGTGCTGTTTCTGTCACTCATAACTGTTATTTTATAATGGTATATTCATGATCCTTGTCTATTAAAAGGAAATGATCATTTCTTCCTAGGCTACTTCATGAGTTGTTTTGATGAATGATATGACTTAGGTAAAACATGTTTTGAAAATTTTGATATACTGCAGCATATGTTGTTATTACTGTTGCATATTTGTTTATTACTTTGTGCTCAATGGGATCTTTAAGGGCTAAAAATTTGACAAGGCAGGAAATTTTCTTCACACTGATAATGACCTAGCTTTACATTAGTTCAATGGCAGAAAAAGCCTTTCAAAAATAGTAAGGATAAACAACCTTTTGTTTCCCAATATTGATATATGAAAATATTTTATATAATATATATTCTGCTTCTTTCTTTAAGTTCCTTACTTTCAATTCTAAAGGTTTTCAACTCTCTTACATTTCAGAAACCTACTTCTACAGCTAGTTCCAAAATACTGTGGTTACCTGAAATGGATTGTTTTATGAGGTCTTAATTGCAAAAGACCCTCTTTTGCTATAACTTCACTTTGTACAGGGCTCATTTTCTCTCATCTCCACCCATGTCTTCTTCCATAGCCTACCCTTCCATTACCCTCCTGCACCACTACTGAGGAGTGTACTCACGGTTTATCTCTAGAATCCCTCTCCATTCCTCACAATCTCCCTTCACTTTTTTTCTATCCAAATCCTCCAGAAAACTGCTAGTGTTGGATCAGAGATCCTGTTAAATCACTACAGAAAAATATCATCATATGCATATTGCTGTTGGATATCATAGTTACATAGACTGAAGATGCAAACTATAGTTTCCAAACTAAAGGGTTCACTAAATGAACCAAGACTATTTTCAGACTCTGGAGTTGGTTGAATATCATTTTATGGTCACAATATATGGTTCCATTGTAAATATGACACGTTATAATCAACACAGAGACAGTACTTTTACCTATATTCTCTCTGCTAATGCCAAACAGACTTATTTCAAAAATGCTACCTACCTTCATGTACGTCAATATGATACTGCAAGCCCTTTCATCACATTCTCTTCCCAAACATCCCATTGCACATTGGCTTCCCCATTTCTGTCCCTTTAGCTTACTTTCTCTCTCTCAAGCTGACCCTATAAACTGCTCAACATCTTTCCTGTTTAGTAAGACAATGTCTTACTAAAAGGTGATACCCAACACCAAATTGCACTTTCACAGAAATCAGCACATCTCTAAGCTAAACTGGGATGATTATGTATATTTATTACATTGTCTTATTGCACCTCTGAATCAGCTACGAGACAGTGAGATATGGAAAACAAGGGCTCTTGTTGAAGTTTAAGAGTTGTAAGTCAAAGAAATCTTCTATGGATAACCTGACTCACAATCATCTTGAATCTATTTAAAATGCCCTGTTCTGGACTCTACTTAATTCCTTACTCAATTACATCACTCTCCCAGTGGTGGGATTCAAGAATTTGGGCCAGTTCCTCAGATGGTTAACTTTTTAAAATTTGTTTTTAAATGTTGGATTATCATGTAACATTTGTACATTTTAAAGGGCACATTGCAACATTTCAATACATATATGCAGAGAAAATCTCCCTTGTAAAGACATACATGTAATAATGATGAGAAATATAAGTGCTTAAGGGATCCAAGCAAGCTGTGAAAATGTAGAGTTAAGGGTAGGTCATGTGTTGGGGTAAAAACTACTACAGTTTGAGTTGGGCAGATTGCTGCCTCCTTAAAGAAATATAACCAGATACTTAGATTCTTATTGAAATCCTTTCATTTTCTTTCAGTGCAAATCATTCACAATTAAAAAATAAATCTTAGAAGTACAGAAAATCTATCTCCAGCTCATTTGTAATTCTTACTTTGGAGCAAATTCAATGAATGTAACCAGAAAACACATTCAAGGGCCAGGCAAGGGAGGAAAAAGACTTAATTGAAATGGTCCAGAAAGAAGAAGAACGAGTTAGAGGTCAAGGGAAGTGCGGATTACAAACAAGAGGTGGTGAGTAGTGTCATATGGCATGAGGAGGTCAAGTGGAAGGAGAACTGAAAATAGACAATTGGCAATTAGGAGGTCATTGGCGACTTTGGTGAAAGCACTTTCAGTGTGGTAGGGCAGAAGCCAGATGGTAATGGACTGAGAATGAGTGGGGTTATAGAAAAGAGAGAGACATCAAACATAGATTATTCTTTCCAGACATTTGGCAGTGAAGTTAAGGAGGGAGATAATATACTGCATTGTGAGAGTGAGACAGTACAAACAAAGCTGCTTTTACAATGTTTTCACTGAAATATAATGCATACAGAACCATGAACCAAGCATAAGTGCATAGCTTAGTGAATTCTTCCAAAGCAAATACCTCTGAAGCCAAGGTGAAGATGTAGAACTGGAATATTGGGACCAGAATTGTGATGCAGTGTATTAAGCTGTGATTTACAGGGCAATATCCTGTGTCAGAGTATGAGTTCAATTCCTGCCTTCTCCAGCTTCCTGCTAATGTGCCTGGGAAGGCAGCAGATTTTGGCTCTAGCATTTGGGCCCCTGCCATTCACAAAGAAGACCAACATGAAGTCCCAGGCTCCTGGCTAGGATGGCTGCAGCCAGTTGAGGATTGAACAAGCAGATAGAAGATCTCTCCTTCTCCCTCTGTCACTCTCTCCTTCAAATAAATAAACAAATCATTTAAAATTGAACATTGGAAGATTACTTGTGCCACCAAGTCCTTCCTCAGACATTTCAGTCCTCACTCTCCTTTTCATCACCAAGAATAACTGCCATCCTGACCTCTAACACTACCCATTAGTATTGGCAACCATAAACTTTGTGCAGACAGTGTCATTAAAAATGCAATTGTTGCCATTCATTTATGTCATTCAGATTGTGTTTATTAGTTTTATCATGTCGTTGCATATATCTAGTGTTTGCTCTTTCAATTGCCATATAGCATAAGTAAGAGTGTGATGTGAAAAATATTGCAATATCACTTATTGTTTACTTCTCTTTATTGAAGTACCTGATCAAGTCTTTGGACCTTTTCCTTTCTATTCAGTGATCTGAATTATTTATGATTGGATTGGAGAAAAATTATTTATATATTATAGTTGCATATGTTAATATTTTCTGTCACTATGAACAACAATTTTTACCATATTATTTATGTCTTATCATGAATAGAATATATTAATTTAACACAAATTCATAATTTTTTTTCTTTATGTTTAGTGTTCTAAATCCTGTGACTTTACAGAATGTCTTAATATCTAGTAGAGTATGATTATTAACCCTGATTTTCTTTTTCAAATGTTTCAAATATTCTTGACCACTATACTTCAGTATAAATGCTAGAAAATATTGTCAGTTTACAGAGTCACTTGCATGCATGTGAGGGAACATACACACAAACACAAATAATATCATGGCCGGCGGCGCAGCTCAATAGGTTAGTCCTCCGCCTGCGGCACCGGCACACCAGGTTCTAGTTCCGGTCGGGGTGCCAGATTCCGTCCCGGTTGCCCCTCTTCCAGGCTAGCCCTCTGCTATGACCCGAGAGTGCAGTGGAGGATGGCCCAAGTCCTTGGGTCCTGCACCTGAGTGGGAGACCAGTGAAGCACCTGGCTGCTGGCTTCAGATCAGCGCAATGTGCTGGCGGCCACAGCGTGCTGGCTGTGGCGGCCATTGGAGGGTGAACCAACAGCAAAAGGAAGACCTTTCTCTCTGTCTCTCTCTCGCACTGTCCACTCTGCCTGTCAAAAATAATAATAATAATATCATGTTATTTTTATCAGAATTACATAGAATTTATGGATCAATCTAAAATATCCCTATTTTTAATATTGAGGCTCCTAATTTATAACATTACATGTCCTTCTGTTTATTTATGACTTCATTACTTTCTTTTTTTTAAATTTTATTTAATAAATATAAATTTCCAAAGTACAGCTTATGGATTACAATGGCTCCCCCCCCATAACTTCCCTCCCACCCGCAACCATCCCATCTCTTACTCCTGCTCCCATTACATTCACATCAAGATTCATTTTCAATTCTCTTTATATACAGAAGAGAATTTTAGCATATATTAAGTAAAGATTTCAACAGCTTGCACACACACAGAAACACAAAGTGTAAAATACTGTTTCAGTACTAGTTATAGCATTAAATCAAAATGTACAGCACATTAAGAACAGAGATCCTACATGAGGAGTAAGTGCACAGTGACTCCTGTTGTTGACTTAACAAATTGACACTCTTGTTTTTGGCATCAGTAATCACCCTAGGCTCTTGCCTTGAGTTGTCAAGGCTATGGAAGCCTTTTGAGTTCGCTGACTTCGATCTTATTCCGACAGGGTCATAGTCAAAGTGGAAGTTCTCTCTTCCCTTCAGAGAAAGGTACCTCCTTCTTTGATGGCCCTGTTCTTTCCACTGGGATCTCACTCACAGAGATCTTTCATTTAGTTTTTTTTTTTTTCCAGAGTGTCTTGGCTTTCCATGCCTAAAATACTCTCGTGGGCTCTTCAGCCAGATCTGAGTGCCTTATGGGCTGTTTCTGAGGCCGGAGTGCTGTTTAGGACATCTACCATTCTAGACTTCATTACTTTCTTTCACTAAAGTTTGAAAGTTTTCTGTGCAGAGAACCTTCAACATTTGTGTTAGATGTTTCTCTTTGAATCTGACAAATTCTGATGCTCTGTTCATCTTAAAAGGTTTTTATATCGCCTTGATTTTCTAAGGTCATATGCATGGTGTTTGGAATTTGATTCTGCAATACTATCTCCCAATATATCTAAGATAGTTTTTTTTTGTCTATGTAGTTTTGTATTTTATGATGAAAAATGGGCAACTTGCCAGATCGTGGCTCTACTCAAAATAGTTTTTTGTCTCCATATTTTATGATACTCATCTGTCTTTGTATTTGTCCTGCAGCAATTGTTCCATTATGCGCCTGGTTGTTATTCCTTTGCATTGATCTAGCTTAAATTAGTATGATTCACGGTGCTTCTTGATTTTGTGATTTGTTCTTGATTTTGTGATTTGTTCTTTTGTCTCAGCTATAGAAAATCCTATGTCATAATTAACTAAATATTCCCTCTGTACAGAGACTTTAGTTGCATATATATATATGTAAATATCTGTTCTGTATACTATATTTCTTTTTCATTGTCTTTTCACATGTTTTTATTCGTTTATCTGTTTCATTGCAACTACTTTTTCTCCCCATCTTCTAGTTTATTAATTCTTTCTCCAGCTATGTTTCCTTAGCATTTATTATCAACCATTGAATTCTTAATTTTGATTAAGGACATTGGCAGTTAAAATTATTTTCTGTTTCATACAAACCTTTCAAAGAATTTTTATTTCTAAAATCATATTTAACATTTTAGTTTAAAATATTTGTTATATAATAGAGTTATATAATAGAGTTTCCCATGGATCTTTTTCTGTTAGTTCTTTTTATTTTAAATTTTTATAAATTTGTTTTGTTTTTTCATTTGCCTGGTTATTTTTGATTGTCAACCATCATGTATGAAAAGTAATAGAAATAATTTAAGCCTGAAGTTATTTTATTATGTGGCAGAATTATTCATTTTATTTAGAACAGATGGCCAGGAATATTAAAAATATTAGATCATTTAATAAATCAGTGTCTGAGGAAGCTCATAGCTGGTATTTGGTCCCTGTGACAGAAGATCTATTTCAAGCTTGACCTTACTCTTGGACAGTAACTTTGGTTTCAATATAAAGCCCATGTGGTATAGAAAGAGTCCAAGTAAATGATAAAGGCAGCTTGAACAAGAGCAGTTGCCATAGAATTAGAAAGTAATGATCATATTTGAAATAGATGCTATAGATTGAAACAAGAAGATTCTCTCATAGGAAGAAATGATAAGCTAGCCCTATGTTTCTGACTTTGAGCAACGGATTACCCTGTACTCAGACAAATAAAAATAATGGAAGGATTTGTTTGGTGAGTTAATATTAAGAATGCCATTGGAACATATTAATTTTGATATGTTTATACTATATCTACTATTTACCATGGAAGTAAATGATAATAAGATCATGCTATTATCATATCTACTACTAAACATATCAACTTAGGAGCATTTATGGGAAACTCAACTTTGCTTTAGGTATCTCTTGCTGTAATGATCCTTGTGGATCCTGGCACCATTGGCCTAAATTAATGATCATATTCTCTTGGAGAAGAAGTCTGTTACGGCTTCTCCAAGTAACTTTTCTTGTATTAGTTGTTATAACATGGATAACATGGAAGGAAGAGAAATACTTTCCAAGAATAAGAATAAGAAAGGAAGAATACTGTGGACCAGGCTATAGCACACATATGCCCAAAATTTGCAATAAAGGATAAAGAAATGCCAAGCTTGAGATCCAAATAACGTCTACCATGGAGCCAATTTTACCCTGGACATTCATCTGTCCTGAAGGCACTTTCTCAGGGACCAGCAAAAGGTAAAGAATTTTTGCAAATTTTAACGTAAAGATTTATGAAGACATTTGCATATTTTTACTTTAAAAATATTTATTTATTTATTTATTCATTCATTCATTCATTTAAAGGCAGAGTTACAGAGAGCGAGATACAGAGATATTGAATCTGCTGATTCACTCCCCAAAAGGCCACAATGGCCATAGATGGGCCAGATCCAAGCCAGGAGCCAAGAATTTCACGTAGGTTTCCCACAAATGTGATGTGGCCCAAATACTCAGGCTGTCTTCCACAGCTTTCTCAGGCATGTTAAAGAGGTGCTGGATCTGAAGTGAAGCAGCAGGGACAGGCAACTGCTTAACCTGGTACACAACAACACTGATCCTTGTATGTTTTTATTTTGACATACACAAATCCACAGGGTCTTGTGTAACATTTTCTCTAACAACAATCTTTGAAAAGATTATACTATCTCATCGTACAATGTGCTCTGATTGAATTTTTAACTACCTTGAAAGGATTAGAGGAATATTTTTCTAAGTTTTGTCAGTAGTACAAGTGTACTACATCTTGAGATAATTTTCTCACGTGAAATTAATTCAGAAAACACAGGATTAAAAACACAGAGTTTCAACAAAGTAAAGAGGCAACTGACAGAATGGGAAAATATTTGCAAGCTATGCAACTGATAAAGGATTAATATCCAGAATCTATAAAGAATACAAGAAACTCAACAACAATGAAACAAATATTTCAGTTAAGAATTGGGTAAAGGACTGGAACAGGCATTTTTCCAAAAAAGAAAATTCAAATGGCCAACAGACATATGAAAAAATGCTCAGGATCACTAGCCATCAGGGAAATGCAAATAAAAACCACGACGAATTTCTCTTCACCCCAGTTAGGATGGCAGTCTTACAGAATTAAAAAAAATAATAAAATAAATGTTGATGAGAATGTCCAGAAAAATGTACCCTGATCGATTGTTGGTGGGAATACAAACTAGTACAGCCATTGTGAAAGACAGTATGGAGTTTCCTCACAAATCTCAAAATAGTCTACCATTTGACCCAACTGTCCCATTCCTTGGAATTTACCAAAAGGAAATAGGATCAGTATTTCAAAGAGTTATCTGTACCCCTGTGTTTATTGCTGCTCAATTCACAATAGCTAAGATATGGAAGGGGATGTCATTACGTTCTTATACTTGTATCTATAGACCACATTGAATCTGCTAAAAATTAAAATAAAAAATAAAATTAAAAAGACAAAAAATGCACAGTTTAGCTTTACAAACTATTTAAACAGCAATGTGAAGAAAATCTTCTACTGAGTTTCCACTGATTAACCTTTAAAAGTAGAGGTATCTTGCTGAATTTCATTTTATTCAGACATCTTTATGAAAATAAGGGACTTAAAAAGTCCAGAAAAATAATAGTAAATCTCTTTATTACTATCAGACTGTTTCAAAAGTGTGGAATATATTAAGAAGGTAACCAAAGACCATAGACTAACATAGTAAAATGGAGACTTAAAAAGGAATAATAGAAAAATATCACAATCTTGACTCACTTCATGAGTAAAGGTATGCAAATTTATTCTTCTCTTAAAATGGCCCTTTTACAAATATAGTACTATGCTAAATATTTTCTGCATTTCAGTGGTGAAATTTAATTACATTGAGCTAAAATAATTTATATTAGAATAGAAGGTTTTTGTAACAACTTATGACAAACCCAGAGAACTGAAATTTTAGAGTTGTCTTCCTTGAACACTTCTCATAACAATAGAATTGAGCTCAGTATTCATCACATAAGGTTAGATTACTAGATTTTCATTTTGCTTTTTTTTCAGTGTTGTTTTATTTTTAAAGGTTTGAAGTTATAGATTTATTGAATGACTGTATTTGATACAAATCAGTTGTTATGGTTTGGATTCTGATTTGGGTGTCCAAAGACTTGTGTGTTAAAACCTTGGTTCCAAAGCCTTATATTAATGTTAATAGTTAATGAAGTAAGGGTTGGAATATTGATCTAATTATGCTGTATGGGGAATAAGTGAGAGATCCTTAAATCACTGAGGATGTGCTCTCAAAAGGTAGTTCTCATATGAGTGTTGGTTATAAAAGCTGAGTTCAGCCTGGGTTCAGCTTCTGTACGTGTTCCACCAACCATCATCCTCATCAGATGTAAGACCGATGGGGCATCCTGATCTTGGACTGTGAACCTCCAAATCTCCCAACCAAAGCTACTTTTAAAAAAAGATGTATTTATTTATTTGAAAGTCAGAATTACACACAGAGAGAAGGAGAGGAAGAGAGAGAGAAGCCTTTCATCTGCTGGTTCACTCCCCAATTGGCCACAATGGCTGGAGCTGTGCCTATCTAAAGCCAGGAGCCAAGAGCTTCCTCTGGGTCTCCCAAATGGATGCAGGGGCCTAAGGACTTGGGCCACCTTCTACTGCTTTCCCAGGCCATAGCAGAGAGCTGGATCAGAAGTGGAGCAACTGGGACTTGAATTGGCTTCCATATGGGACGCCGGCACTGCCAGCAACGGCTTTACCCACTACGTCACAGTGCCAGCCCCAACCAAAGCTACTTTTTAAGTAGCTTCTTTTAGGTATTTGGTTGTTGTGATTAAAAGTTGAAAAATACGTTAGTTACGATTATGGAGGAGTTGAGTTTTCAGGGTGTGTTAATACAAGTAAACAAAAACTAGATCATTGTTTTTATTTGATCAAGACTGGAGCAATAAAATACTATTGATGTTTTATTGCTTAGGTGATCTGTGACCTCTTAATAAGGCTCCTAGTACACATCTTGGTCATAGTACAACCATACGTGTTTGATTTCTTCCTCAAAATGTAAACTGAACTCATTTTCCACTTTATCATCCTCTCAAATTTAGGGAAGAAGCCAAAATTGTGATATACTTTTGCTAAATATTTTCATAGCCAATGTGTGTTTAAATTAAGAAATAAATAAAAAGTCACAGATGGTATCTCACTAAAATAAAAATTCACTAGAGTATATAGTAGACAAACAATATTTTTACTTTTTTCAACAATCCATAATGTCAGTTACAGATATATAACTAATATTTCAGAGATAAGCACATTAAATACTGGATTTTGACATCTCTACTACATTACCACTTCAATAGCAATATCCCATAGGGCAAGTGTTTTTAATGATTATAGTTTTGATTGGGTTTTACTTAAATATATCAAAATCAAACCTGTTATTGCAAATGTTAAATCATCATTGAGCTCTTCTCTTTGTTCACTTCGGTCTCTCTTATTCCTCTACTTTGCTGCCCCCAGCACACACACCCTCCACCCAAGCAAATACACACATCATTTCTGACATGCACACTGAGGAAAAAAGGCAAAGGAGTTCATGGCAAGAAGGTAGCCATCTTTAAGTCAAGAAGAGAATCCTCACTGGAAACCAACCATGCTGGAACCCTGATACTGGATTTCTAGCTTTCTGAACTAGAAACAGAGGCAGATGGAGAGAAGTTTTCCATCTACTGGTTGACTCTCCAAATGCCCACAATTGACATGGCTTGGCGGATGGAAGCCAGGAGCACAGAACTCAATCCAGGTCTTCAACACAGATGACGGGGTCCCAGGGTCATAAGCCATTATTTTCTGCTTCCCGGGATGCATTAACAAGAAGCTAGATTAGAAGCAGTGTGGCCAGGACTCAAACAAGACACTTTGATACATGATGCAGGCATCCCAAATGGTGAAGCATGTCTAACACCGGGTTCTTTGATTATTGTTTGCTAATAAAGTGATATTTCATCTCCTGTTGTAAAAAAAAAAATCATTACTGAACATCTTCCAGTGATTTTGTATTTTACAAATATAACTTCATCCTGTCAAAGATACAGAAAACTTACAAGTTTCTAATTAGAAAGAGGGCATGTGTGTTAGTTTTTTTCTTTTTAAACAAAGAAATTAGATCAGAATTATTCTTCTAATATGGAGTATAGAAGGCAGCTTTTCATTTATCCTTTACTGAGTTTCTGTATGCTATTTGAAACAGAACAAAAATAATCCAACATAAGGCAATATTGGCAATACAATGATACAAAGGCTTTTGCCAAAGGAACCTAGATTGAAAAGGGAGAAAAGTTATATGAGATGAAATGAGTTTTATTCTTGCTGTACATTCGATCTGAAAGGAAAACTTAGAAAATTTATATTAGATGAAAGAATTTTATCTATGTTATAGCATACAATCTAATTTTTTTCTGATGAAAAGCAGTAAAGAGCAGGGTAGAAGCAATAAACTAAGTAATAACCATACTTCTATTATTTGCTGCCAATGCTACATAATTTAATGTTCATGTTTTTAAATGATCAACTATTACTCTATAATACAAGTAATTTGAAATGTTAATGGAAAATGTGTACTATGAAAAATATGCATATATTTCTTTATCTTTTTTGACAGGCAGAGTTAGACAGTGAGAGAGAGAGAGAGACAGAGAGAAAGGTCTTCCTTATTCCGTTGGTTCACCCCTGAAATGGCCGCCAAGACAGGGGCATTGCAGCTGGCACTGCGCTGATCCAAAGCCAAGAGCCAGGTGCTTCCTCTTGGTATCCCATGCGGGTTCAGGGCCCAAGGACCTGGGCCATCCTCCACTGCATTCCTGGGCCACAGCAGAGAGCTAGACTGGAAGAGGAGCAACCAGGACAGAATACGGAGTGCCAACCGGGAATAGAATCCAGGGTGCCAGCACCACAGGCAGAGGATTAGCCTAGTGAGCCATGGTGCTGGCCAATATGCATGTATTTCAAAAATTGTTGACATCAAAATGAACTTATCCTAATTTGTTGTAACTTATCTGAACAGGACCTAGTTTGAGGCAATAAGAAGATAATATCAACTCAAAAGAGCCTATACTACAGCAACATGAAATCTACTAAATTGGTGCTAGAACAAGTTTACTATCTATAGAGAAGCTTAGGTGGAAGAATAGTGAAAGTGTTGATGGTTTATGTAAAGTTTATGAGGACAATGCCCCCTCTCAGCCAATGGTTTACAAATTGATAACTCATTTTAAGATGGGAAGACACAATGTTGAAGATGAAACGTGTACATCAAACCATCCACATCAATTTCTAAGGAAAATAATTAATCTTACTTGTGCCCTAATTGAAGAGGTCCAAAAGTTAACAGCAGAACCAATGGTCAACATCATAAATATCTCAAGTGGCTTAGCATCTAGAGTTTGGACCAAAAAATTAAAGCATAATTTCTTCTCAAAGGGTGCCAAAACTGTTGCACCCAGATTAGCTACAGACAAAAGTAGAGTTTTCAATGGAAATTTTAGTTAGTGAGGCTTAAGATCCTGAAGCATTTCTCCCAAAATTTGGAGGAAGAGATAAAGCATGGATTTCTCAGTATGATCCTGAAGACGGAGCACAATGAAGGCAGTGGCTGCCGAGTGGTAGACTTGGCTCAGGCAAGATGAAAGTGGACCAATCAAGAAAAAACATGGCAGAAGTTTCCTGAGGTGCTCAAGGAATTTTGCTTGTTAACTTTCTGGATGGCCAGAGTATGATAAAATCTGTTTATTAGGAGAATGTTTTGAGAAAGTTAGCAAAAAAACATTAAAAGAAAAATGCCTAGGAATTCTCACACACAGAGTCTGTTTTCCTTTTAAAAGATTTATATAATTATTTGAAAGTCAAAGATGAAACAGAGGGAGAGAGAGCAAGAAAGCGAGTAAGAGAGCGAGAGCAAGAGAGAGAGAGAGAAAGAGCGAGAGAGAGCACGCACTTCCATTTGCTGGTTCATTCCCCAGAAGGCTGCAATTGCTGGGGCTTGGCCAAGATGAATCCCAGAGCCAGGAGTTTCTTCTGGGTCTCCTACAAGGGTGGCGGGGGCCCAAGCACTTGGGAATCTTCTGCTGCTTTTCTCAAGCCATTAGCAAAGAGCTGGATTGAAAGTGGAGCATTTGGGAAATAAACCAGCACCCATATGGGATGCCTCACAGGAGGCAGCTTTACTTGCTACTCCTCAGAGCAATCCTGATCCTTTCTTTACTCCAATACTCCAGCTCATTGCTTTCATCAAACAAAGCCAATTCTGTCAGTATTCTGAAGTGAAATCACTAGACATACACTTAAAATCTAGACTTGGTCCTTCTGGCTTCTTTTTTGTTTTCTAATTTTCAAAAATCTGCTAAGGGCACACATTTTCCTTTAGTTAATAATATAAAAAAGAGTGTATTGATATGGTTAAATTCACAGGACCATCTTTAGGCACGTCCAAAACTAAAGTCATCATTTACAAAAGTGTCTAGAATTTGATGGAGTTGATACAAAGAAATAGTTTACATTCATATTTTAATTCCATTTTGTGTAAAATTTGAAATTCCCATGTATTGCTGGATCTATTACATTCTCATTCCACTTTTGGAAAAGGGCAAGAAAATGTTTCTGCAGGAACATTTTTCATTATTCTAAAAAAGACATGCAAGTTTGGGGAATCAAGACACAACATTTCATAGAAAGTAAGAAAAGAATAGTAGATTTCATATCTGTGTGCACATCCACACACACACACCTGTATGTATATGGGTACCTACACATACACAAGAGTCTTGTGCTTGATTAAAATGTGTGTAATGGCTAAAATCTGATCTTTTCACTGTAGAAACCTGCAGGGCAGCAAAGAACTCACCTTCTCTACAGAGTGACAAAATATACAATTTTATACTGAGAAGTAAGTTTTGTATTGTGTTTTTATGGTTATTAATTAACTTAAAATGTACTTTCAGGATTTTTACATGATACATAGAATACTTAAAATAATTAGTGAAATGTGTAAACAGAGTTGAAAATTATCAATTGCTTTTACTATCTAAATAGCAGCACAACAGTTTCTAATAGAAATATAATGTGATCCATACATGTAACTTTAAATTGTCTAATGGCCATAGTTAAAAACTCTAACAACAAATGAAACATATTACTAATGAATTTTGTTTAGCCCAATATAGACAACATATTTTTATTTCAACTTAAAAATATAAGAAATATTGAGATTTTTCATGTTAATCTTCAAAATCCAGGGTGTAAATTATCCTTACAGAACATCTTACTTTTGAAATGAACTAACTCCCTTTCAAGCGCTTAGCAGCCACATGAAGTATGCTTCTATGGACACTATTCTTGGTTCCCAAGTCTACATCCTCAATCTCTTTTCTAAATTCTTGACTCTTATTTCCATTGCTATTATTAATCTCTAACTACACAAAACATATCATGGATAATAAGTAGGATTTTTGTCTACCCCTTCCAATTTCTTGGCTTCATTTCTTAGTTTCCCTGATTGTTTTCAATAGCTTTGCAGACTACCAGCCTGTTAACTAGAAATCTGAAGACTGTTCTCTGTTTGTCCCTTTTCATTCATTCATCCTCTATTCATCCTGAGTTTGCATCCTCTTCTGTTTCCCCACTGACTCAATCTTATTAAAAGCCTTAGGTGTTATATGTCTTCCTAGCAGTTTTCCCTACCATCTATCCATCCCTAACCACCCTGTACACTGAAGGGAAGATGGGATCTTGAACACAAATGCTATAAATTTAAAAATTAAATTACACTACCCTCTTAGATAAAAATCCCACACAGATTCTTTTATCTATACTTGCTTCATGGTCTCTATGCACTAATGACTCGAGATACAGCTGCAAAGAAGGCAAATTTTCTCCTTGTTCTCATAGAGCTAAGAATGTAGTGCCTATGAGATATTCATTAAAAACAAAATCAACTTAAACAGTATGTCTTGAGACTGCATTTCCAGTTTTCCCTGTACAAGTAGACACATGACTAAATATGTTGCTAAGCCAAATAAAATCATCTTAGTGATCCAAGGTTATCACGACATATTTTCAACAAAATCACTAGAAAGCATGCCATTAACAATACATTCAAAAGTAGTTAAGCTTTATTTCTTAGGTAAACTAATGAATACTCTAGTTCATTACTATATAAAGCTGAGATTCTATATATAAACCTCTAAAAGGAAGATAAATGGTCCTAACTTTAAACAAGATATTAAGTACTATTTTCTGATTATATTTTACCTATCAGTGGTCTCTTTTACTTTGTTCAGTTTTTTTTTTCATTTCTGCCCAGTATTAACCCCTATTTATCCTATGCTGTTTTTCTCTGGTTTCCCATTTATGGAAATAAACAAAAATTATCTATGTTATGATAAATAATATTTTGGATAACATATTCCACTTGATAAAAATCTTTATGAATCATAATACAAAGTTGTATTAATATTAAAACACTTAGAATTACGGAGTAGAATTATCTGCCTTGGGGCCAGCACTGTGGCATTGTGGGTAAAGCCACCACCTGCAGTGCTGGTATCCCATATGGGCACCAGTTCAAGTCCTGGCTGCTCCACTTCCAACCCAGCTCTCTGCCATGCCCTAGGAAATCAGTAGAAGACAACCCAAGTCCTTGGGCCCCTGCATTTGCATGGGAAGGCACAGAGGAAGCTCCAGCCATTGCGGCCAACTGGGGAGTGAACCAGTGGGTAGAAGACCCCTCTCTCTCTCTGGCTCTCCTCTCTGTGTGTAACTCTGAATTTCAAATAAATAAATAAATATTTTTTTTAAAAATGCCTTATATGTGGCTTATCCAAAGAAAACAAATGAGAGGCATTTCAGAAAATCTGAATATATTGGAATAAAGTCAGTAATTTTCATATAACGGCAGTTAAATTTATCTTCATCTCAAACAATTTTTGGTTGTTTCTAAAACAAACCTAAAACATGTAACTATAAAACAATTAGTTTTACTTGAAGGTACCATGGTTGAAAGTGTTGAATTAGAAACTTCGTTATTATTGCTATTAATTTTTAGTCACTGCCTAGATGATTCTTATTTATTCATTGCTTGTCTGAGGCAAACAAAATATCTTGATAAAGAGTGTCCTTCTTCTCTGATGTCATTTGTTATGTTTTGCCTTTTCTTACTATTTGGTGCTAAGTTGATACACTATTTGGTAGCAAAGAGTTGGAAGAAATCAAACCACATGTAGCCCTTCGAAAGGGCTAAGTATGACTGTCTCAAAATTTTCTGATGGTTGCTGCATTTCATCTCCATGATCAAGATATGCAGTTTGTGGTCAGTAGCTCAAAAACCTTAGTGAGTTTAATATAATCAATATTTTTTTCTCGCTCACATTGTGGTCCCATACACATCAACATGGCAGGGTTAAGGAAGTCACATCATACTGAAGCATTCAGGGACCCGTGTTTTCAAATTCTCACAGTTCTGTCATCTCTTCTCGTGGAAATTCCAGTTCCTTTGTTTGATTCTTTGGATCTGGTTGAGGCACATGGAAATAAAGAATGTAGAAAAGTGTGCCGGACAGGACAAGCATTTAAATGGGAATCTTCATTTATGCCATTATTTAATTGGTCAGAATGAAATCACATGATCTGTGAAGTGCAACCTTCTTGGATACCAAGGATGGAAAAATGGAAAGTCTCATTTGCAAAGCTACATTTGTACTTTGTAAGGAAACCAACACTTTTACCCTCACTTAATAAAAGAAAAAAAGTAGTGTTGAGTAGCATGTCGAGGATCACACAGCTAGTAGGGGCAAAGGTAGAGAATTCAAACCTTAGTCTGACTCTAAAAATATTTTTCTTTTCATAGATTTTTTTCAAATGGATTGTACCTTTCTTAGTCCTTCCTGAAATACCCTTTTTTACTTAATTCCTCCTTTCCTTAATTCATTAATTTGAAATAAGTACCTTAGCATTCCTGGCACAGGACCTGAACCTGTGTAGAACAGACTATCTCCTAGATGTTCTTATGCATCTACCTACTGGATGGGAAATACCTGACTTGCCAGGGAATCTGTACAGCTCTGTCAGAGACTGGGGCTGGGGAGTGGAAAGTTTTGTTTTGTATTGCTTTGTTTTGTTTTCAATTATGAATATTATATGGCTTTGGCCATGAGAAAATCACTTCTCCAATAAAAATTTTGGTAATATAGCTGATACTTTGATTTCTTTCCCTCTCTTCTCTTCAGTTCTGTCCCTGTAATGGTCTCAAATCTCAGAGGATTTTATGGTTTGAATATTTGTTCCTCAGAATTGATCAGTTGGAAATTTACTCCCCAAATTCACATGTTCATGGTACTTAGAAGTGGTGCATTTGGGAGGCTTTTGGGTCAAGAGAGCGCTGTCATTCATAGATTAGTGAATTAAGGAATTATCAAGGGAGTGGCTTTGTTGTAGAAGCAGGGTCTCCCAGGCACTTTCTCCATCTCGCGAAGGGATGCCCTTGCTATGTCTTGACTGAGCAGGAGGCCCTCGCCAGCTACTCTGCAGATACTGGCCTCGTGCTTTTGGACTTCTCGGTCTCCAGAATTGCGAGATAAATAAATCTCTATTCTTTGTAAGTCACACACATTCTGGTATGCATTTACAGCAATAGAAAACAGGTGAAAATAAAGGAGGAAGAATGGAGTATTACTGGTTTGTAGTAGCCTACTGCCGTATTTATTTTTTAGGGTGGTAATTTGTAAATATGCAAAATAAAAGTCAATGTATGTAATGTATTCCTAAGATAAGTAACTCCTTTGCAGGAGGCAATGTAGTCATGGACGAGTTCAAGAATATTAAGAAAATACAGATTGTTGCATACTGTATAATACTTGACAATTTTTTTTCTATTTGATTTGGGAGCATTTTAAAGGAGCAGAACCTTGAAATGGGTGGTAGGTAATATAATGATTTCAGGTATAGCTTTACCTTAGTCTGAGATGGACAGAAACATGAAAGCTTAGAATGATCAGGTGATTAATTCAAACTCCTGACGTAAAAGGGGAAGAAACTGAAGCTTGAAGAGATCAGATTGGGCAAAAAGTTTCTAACAAAAGTTTCATGAGGACAAGGACCTTCTTGGACTTGGTCCACTTTTCATTGTTTAATGTTTGAGAGCAGACATATTCTTTATTATGAATACTTGGTTTCCTGATACTAAAGGAAAGTATTCTGACATATACTCAATAGAAGATGGCTAATACTTCAATTCAACTAATCTGTGAAGTGAATCTAAATTCAATTAATTAGGACTGAACTTTTCATTTTTAATAGGACTTTGTTTAAAATGGTGATTTCCTTTTTAACAATGGAAAACAAAGATGAAGGAAGCTCAAGTAACACACAGTAGACCACACTGTATGTGCAAAGCCACAATAGAAAACAAGCTGAAAATCCCTCTCTACCACTTATAAGTACAACATAATAAAATTTGTTATAATAGCATTCTAGTTTTGTCATAAAACCACAACAAACCATAGTTATTACACAAAAAATACAGTAACTAATATTTTGCCTAGTAAAACTATAGTAAATGGGTTCTAGTAATAGCAACACTATAATAACCATACTGAAAAATAGCTGCATGTTGCAATCTGTATATTTACTACACCATTATAATAATTATAGTTCTACCATAGATTTCTTTTGTACAAAAGCTAAATTTACTCTGGTAAATGCATTCTCTTTTCTCTCCTACATAATTATAAGAATATAGAAGTATAACTTTTGATGTGAAGTACCAAAGCATCACATTTGGTTTTCTTTTAGTGTTATTAAATAATTTGGAATTAAGGAAAAGTACTTAAAGAAGAAAAATATGAAATTTTCCCAAAAACATATTTATATACCTGTGTAAGGATGGGAAATCATTTGTAAGGTGTCAAAATCAAAAGGCAAGATAATGACAAAATGTAAGCAGAAAAAATAATTTGTTTATCGTGCAGAATACAGAATAACCTGAAATAACTGAACAGGAAAAGAAATACTTCACCTACTTTATGCTGTCACTGTAAGAAGATTCCCAGTCTTTCCTTGAGTGATGACATAGGGTGGGGGCCCAATAGGAATTTTTAGGGAAAAGGGGTCTACAGGGCTGGGGCAGGCAGTACACTATTGCACAGCAATGAGCCTGGGGAGAAATTAAAGCGACTTCTTAGCCATGCTTAACCTTAATTCATTAAGTATGGGCATTTATCAAAAAATGTCTAAAAATGTTAAACAAAAGAAATTTCAGCTGCTATGGAAAGCAGAGCCACTTTTTTGCTCTCCTTAAGCTGAAATGACTTTACTGTGGCAGAAACTGCCTACATGCTCCTCAAATCTCTACCTATTTCCTGAACACAGAGCTGAACTCCATAGTCCAGCCTGTTGATGGTTAGGTAAGCATCCCAGAACTCCGGGGGTATGGGCTGAGCTGACTTTTACCCCTTCCATGGGAGCTTCACTGTGCTGTTCTCTGTTGCAGTAAGCAAAGCGTAGCCCCACAAGATGAAAAGTCCCTGAGCACCTTGTTTGCAAGAGATCCTCCCAGCCCACAGGGGTTGTGATGTGAGAGAGTAATTAATCTTCACTGCTTGAAGCCACTGAGAATTTGGGGATGTTCAGTATAACACTTAACCCTTCCAAAGTCACATACATAGCCCAATTGCAGGGTTTTATCTACATCCTGCTGTAACCCTATTTGTAGAAACAGAGAAATGAACTTTATGTTATTTTATTTCTCTTCTTCCTTCCCACCTCCCCTGCTTGCCCTCTCAGTTTTCCTTCTCCTTTGTTTCTTCTTCCCCTCCATTTGTTTTCCTCCTTGCTCATGGAGACAGGCAGGTAGTGGGCTCTAATTCTCTGTTACTCAGTATCTCCTTGTTTTTTCTTTCTTCTGCTTCTCAGTACTGTTTGTGTTTTGAATTACATTTGTAATAATATTGGAAACTCAAACATATAATGTTTTGACTGTAACCTACTAAGAACCCTCTCCAAATATCTATAAAAATCTAACCCTGAGATTTAAACAGTGAATGGTTTATGCATAAGCTATCTAAATGGCTTAAGGGTGTATTACAACAGTGAATTTCCTGTTGTTTAACACTACTTAAAGTAAGGGAGAAAAACACCAGAAATTTTTATTTCAAGCTCTAAAATTCCCAAGGCAAAAAAAAAATTATGTTTCATTATATTTAGAGGATTCTTTTTTCCTGTGACTTCCTGCTTATTACTTGTTTCTTGAATTTGAATTGTCTTCTTTAACCCACCTTCCTGCACATACCTCCTGTTCTGCCACTCAAGAGGATCTCATTCACTGCTTGCAGGAGAATCTCCCTGTCCCCTACCCATCCACCCACAGCTGTCATATTCTATAAGAATTGCTTCAGAATATTCCCCAGATTGAAATGGATCACCTCAGTCTTCCCATTGCCTTTGTGTTCTTACATGGAATTTATCTTACTGTACCTCTTACAGCTTGTTACAAGATATTATCCAAAACATACACAAATCCATCTGGGACATTCTGTCTTTAGTAAATTTCCCTCTCAAAAAAAGAGAGAGATGAAAATGCAGTAAAGCCCCATCTACAGTATTATCACTTTTTAATTGTCTAGAAGGAAGCATATATTATAAGAATTATCAAAACAAGTTTTGCTCTAAATGAAAGTCAGAAGCATGAAAGAACCTTGCTGCTTCTGATTTCTTGATTTGGGTTGAGAGCATCACCTTCCATAGCGTAGGGTAAACTCTTGGGGTGACCCTGAGGATGACACCTCATAATCTGAAGCACAGTGGGAAAGTTTAATTTAGTTAAAGCTTACTCACTATATCTTTTATACAACATTATATGTGTGTTTATAATCAAAAGGCTTTCTGTACAAATCAGTGCCACTAACTTGTTAAACAAGAGAACGTCCTTTACTAGTAGCAGAGTAACAACCAGCCTCTAGAGCAAGCCTAGAAGACAGCAGGAAGTATACCCTGGTGTTTCTTCTTGATTTGCACAGCTTCCTTTGGAGCAGGGAGTTGGCCTCAGAGGATAAGGTCAAGGCTCGTTCAGGCACCTACTATTTTGTAGAGCCAGAGCCCTGACAACCTCCCTTTATCAAACAGACTTCCTTTAAAAATTATTAATGTAAAGGACTGGTTTTAGCCCAACCTTAGACAGAAGGACTGCCAGCACGCCTATCAGAGTGGCTATACTCATGTCCAGGGAGATTGTATCTTTTCTTCTTACCACAACAACCAAAAAGTGACTTGGGCTATTCTCTTGCTGTAGCAAAATCATACCCACCTGTGCACAAATGTGCAAGCATATACACTACCTCAGTTCCTGGAGGGACACTTTGTGACACACATCAGTACATAGAACAATATCTTGAATGTGATCACTGAGGACAACATCCTGCACACTGTTAGAAGTAAGTCCACTTCCTTTTTGGGTGCATCTATCATTTATCTCTCTTCACACTATTTCATAGTTTATCATAAAGGCTAGGATTTGGATGTCTAATCTAAACAGAACTCAAATGAAATCCACCTAAAGTGCAAAGCTGAGATGCTGGCTGCTCTTGGGCTTAAGAAAGGAGATCTCTAATCTCCTGGAATGGAACTATAGAGAGTTTCCTTTATTTGCTTTTTTCCCCTAAGTGTATAAATATAAGGGCTAAATCCTTATCCCTAGTATTAAGAGAACAATGAAATCAATAATTTTTTATGTAACACCATTACCAAAATGTCTCTCTTCCTTTTGAATAGAGCTGTAGACTATGGTCAGTTTGTGTTAGATACTCAAGAGCCTTCAGATACAAAGGAACCTACTGGGTTGGTCACAGATATGCCACAAAAAGTCCACTGGTATGGAAGAGCAATAGAACTCCAAAAATAAAATCATCTATTTTTCAGATTTCTGAGGAATCTCCTCACTGTCTTCCACAATGGCTTTACTAATTTATATTCCCACCAACAGTGTATCAGGGTCTACCATATGACCCAACCATTCCATTAGTGGAAATTTCCCCAAATGAAATAAAATCAGCACATGGAAGAGTTATATGTGCCTCCATATTTATTGCAGATCAATTCACAATAGCTAAGATATGGAATCAACACAGATGTCCATCAATCAATGACTTGATAAAGAAAACGTGGTATATATATACATTATGGAATATTACTCAGCCATAAAGAAGAATGAAATCCTGTCTTTTGCAACAAAATGGATGCAACTGGAAACCATTATGCTTAGCACAATAAGCCAGTCCCAAAAAGACAAATATCATATGCTTTCCTTGATATGAGGTAACTAATAAGATACAAAAAAATGTAATGTATATGAGTGAAATGGACATTTTGAGATTTGATAATTATTTACAGCCCTTGTCTCTATTGTTGAGGAACAATGTTTTTTTTTTCCTTACTATTTGTTTAATTCTTTACTTAGTGCAGGGGCAAGCTTATAATTATATAATAAACTAAAAGTATGTCATTATAAAAATTAAAAGAAAAAATAAGAAAGGAAGGAGGAGGGAGGGTGGGAGCATAGGCAAGAGGGAGGAGAAGATGGGAAGTGTCTATATGTTCCTGAATCTGTACATATGAAATATATAAAATTTGCTCACCATATATACATTTAAAATTCAAAATAAATAAATAAATAAAATAATATTGCACAAAAGAAGAATCTAGGTTAGTTTTCCTACTCTCTCTGCAAGAATATTGTGTCCATTGGAGAGTTTTGTATCTGTTTACCTGCTACTGTGCATGTTAGGTTCTGGAAACTTCTGCTGCCTTAGCCAGTTTGGTTCAGTGGTTCAGGGTGAGGAACAATGGCCAAGCCTATGAGTGTGAACTTGAGTGAATGGGAAGGTGGGCACTCTTCGTAGCTGGCATAGGTGAAGCACTATGACATCTTGGCTGGGTAGATCACTGTCTCTCAGACAATGTAGTCCACAATGTGATTCCATGTAGCAGTAATAAACAATGATAAATATTGTGACTTCATGCTCCTCTCATACTAGGCATTCACAGCAGATTTGTTGTATTTTAAAGGGAGAAATCCACAGAAGTTGAGTCACTGCTGTGTGAGGACTTTAAGAGAAATATTCAAAATGTGTTTGCTGAAGGAATTAAATGAAACAAAATGTAAATGGATATTAATAAATGGAACCGTTGAAGCAAGACACTGGATATGTTTACATGTCATCTATTTCCCTATTTCTTGTTCTATAATATAAAAAGCAGAAGAAACTAATCTTTGCTTCCATAAGTGGCAAAAGTCTTATTTACTATAGTCTGTAAAAAAAAAAAAAAAAAAAAGGAAGCTGAAGAAGCCACTCCAAGATCAAATTTGTAAATGAGAAATCAAAGCCACACATTGAAAGACCTTAAAAATCTGAGACTACAGGCATTGCAGATTTTATATATAATAATGTGGATAATTAGATCCAATTCACAGTTATTATGCACTGCATTTGAGATTTTAACCTTGAGAGGTGGCAGTAATTATGGAAAGCATTGATTCAAGAACCTGAATGTATGGTTCATATTGCAGATTTGCCATTTGCTAGGTTTTAATTTTAACCTCTCTGGTCCTCAGTATCCTCAGTATCCTTGATAGGAAGTCAGGAATGATAACAGGACCTCTTTTATAGGCTTCATGTGAGGACTGCTGTTGCACCTATCTACAGCTCTTGGAATCTGGCCCATCACAGTTACTAAGTATTGTTATCATTATAATGGTCATGCTTATTATGTGAAGCAATGGTAGTATCAGTAGTATTGTGTTACTTGACTTGATTAGGGTGGTAGCCCTAGACTCTTGCTTCTCATATAAGAAGTGAAGACTTAGAAGAGCAAGAAGAATGGAAAGGACCAAAATACATGTTTTAAAAGTACAAAAACACTAATTTGGGGTAATTAGAAAGAGAAAAGTTTTCATAAAGCTTTATATTTTTAGTCAGCAGACAAAAAAATCCTTATATAAATATGTAAAGAAATAACTTTGCATGGCCAGTGTTATACCTCAGTGTGTTAGGCCACTGCCTAGAATGACTGCATCCCATGTAAGAAACAATTTGAGTCCTAGCTGCTCCACTTCCAATTTAGTTCCCTGCTAATGCACCTGAGAAAGCAACAGAGAACAGCCCAAGTACTTGTCCCCCTGCCACCCATGTGGGAGATTCAGATCAAGGTCTAGGCTGCTGACTTTGGCCTGGACCAGCCCAGGCATTTGTGGCTGTTTGGAGTGTGAACTAGTGATGGAAATTTTCCCTCACTCTCTCTCTCTCCCTCTTCCCAGCCCCCATTACTCTTTCAAATAATTAAATAAATCTTAATTTTAAAAACAGAAGAAGAAATAACTTTGTAAGGCAGAAGTTTAGATTCCTTAGGTCTCTATTAACATCTCTTGCCAGTACAATAAGGCCTTTCTAGGTGCTAAAATGGGAAATGTCCACCAAATAGCATATCCCTTTCCCTCTACAGCCACAGGGTTGGGGGAGTAGGATGGTAGCTTAAAGCCAGCCACCAGTTGTTAATTACAGAACAAGACAAGAATTAGAATTGTCATATTTGAAAGAAATTGAGTAGATTTTGCTGTATTATTAAGCAGGTATGTCCTCTGGTCTGAACACAAGTAAGAACCATAGTCACAAAAGTATAAGGGGTCTTAAAAAAGTTTATGAAAAATGTATTTTATAAAATACTAGATGTGGATTTCAAAATTTTTTTGCAAAAAATAAAGCTGTATTTTAATTCCACCTTTGCAAAAAGCTTTTTGAAGTCCCTTTATAAATTGAAATGCTGAGAGAAGTACTCAGTTTTCTGTGGGATAAACGACATTAATTTCCCTTTTGAACTCATTCTCTACTGCTCAATGACTTTCATCAGAAATTACAGGGAAAAGGGAGTAACATAACAATACTAATTTTTCTGTGTCTTGCAATTGGAAAACACAGATAAAAATCACACTTTTTATAAAATAGAGATGCTTGAGGTTTTCAGGAGGAAGTTTTTTTTTTTTTTTTAAGTTGTGTCTACCCTAACAATCTGTAAGGTAACTAATTTAATTATTCTCTGTAACTACTATCAAAAAACAGATTTGGCTATTGTTCTCAAGTGCTCTATTCATTCCTTGTTGGTTTTCATTTGTTTGTTTATGTATGTGTTTGTTTTCAGATGTGTGAGTAAAGGGCTCCACAGTATGTCAAAACAATTGCTAGACCAAATGCTACCTTTTATCTAATTTTAGCTTTTAAAAAAAAGCAATTATTTCAAGACTGTACTAAAAAAAAGGTGGTACAAAGATTTACTATATCCAAATACTGAAGAATTTAACAAGTGACTAATGATCTTATTACATGGTTAGAATACTGGGATTAGGTCTTCTTTTTTTTTGTTTTTCAGAGTGTCTTAGCTTTCCATGCCTAAAATATTCTCATGGGCTCTTGAGCCAGATCCGAATGCCTTAAGGGCTGATTCTGAGGCCAGAGTGCTATTTACAACATCTGCCATTCTATGAGTCTGTTGTGTATCCCGCTTCCCATGTTGGATCATTCTCTCCATTTTTCATTCTATCAGTTAGTATTAGCAGACACTAGTCTTGTTTGTGTGATCCCTTTGACTCTTAGACCTATCAGTGTGATCAATTGTGAACTGAAATTGATCACTTGGACTAGTGAGATGGCCTTGGTGCATGCCACCTTGATGGGATTGTATTGGAATCCCCTGGCACAATTCTAACTCCATCATTTGGGGCAGGTCCGATTGAGCACGTCCCAAATTGTACATCTCCTCCCTCTTTGTGTGTTAATTACAGAGTTCAACCATTAGTACTAGGATAAAAAAAAAATACTAAAATGGATAAAGTATTACATTGTACAACAACAGTCAGCACAAGATCCCAGTGGAAAGAATGGGCCATCAAAGAAGGAGGTACCTTTCTCTGAAGGGAGGAGAGAACTTCCACTTTGACTATGACCCTGTCGGAATAAGATCGAAGTCGGCGAACCCTAAAGGCTTCCATAGCCTCGGCAACTCATGACTAGAGCCTAGGGAGATTACTGACGCCATAAACAAGAGTGTCAAATTGTTAAATCAACATCAGGAGTCACTGTGTACTTACTTCTCATGAGGGATCTGTCCTTAATGTGTTATCCAATGTGAAATAATGCTATTACTAGTACTGAAACAGTATTTTTACACTTTGTGTTTCTGTGTGGGTGCAAACTGATGTAATCTTTACATAGTATATACTGTATCGATCTTCTGTATATAAAGGTAATTCCAAATGATTAAAAAATCTTGGTGTTAAATTGGAAATTACATAGATAATTAATCAATTCTTTAAAAAAATCATGTAGGATCTCTGTCCTTAATGTGCTGTACATTGTGAATTAATACTATAACTAGTACTCCAACAGTATTTTCACTTTGTGTTGCTATGTGAGGGCAAAGTGTTGAAATCTTTACGTAATATGTACTAAACTGATCTTCTGTGTATAAAGAGAATTGAAAATGAATCTTGATGTGAATGAAAGGGGAGAGGGAGCGGGAAAGGGGAGGGTAGCGGGTGGGAGGGAAGTTGTGGGGGGGGCCATTGTAATCCATAAGCTGTATTTTGGAAATTTATATTCTTTAAATAAAAGCTTTATATATACATAAAAAAAAGAGAATACTGGGTTTAGTTCATTAATCATTGTTCTCTTTCTGGCTCAAACTCTTAAAATCGGGACCATTTTTCTTTCTTTACTTTTCAGTTGGTTCTATCTGCTCATGTTAATTGTTTTATTTTCTGTGTTGAGTGGATGGTTTTCAAATAACTTTCCAATGACACAGAGCAGAAACTAGAGTTTGCAGTTCAAAAACCTAGGTGCCTTTCTGCATTCCCCAACCCATCTCATCATGGCCTATGTTGTGCTCTGCACCTCCCTCAACAAGCAACTTAAGAAGAGACTCTACCTGCTGCTCAGAATGAAACCTGACTTCAAACCCCTACCCTGTGTCTGGGCAGTCTCAACCCCAATCTCTTTACTCCCCACTCCTTCTGCCATTCTGTCCTCCCTAAAATAAAGTCTTCTCTACTTAAAAAAAAAGTAGTTCTCCAAGTTAGTAACTGCATCTAACATCAGGAGCTGTGATTAGAAACAAGCGCCTGCCAGGATGACCACTGGCACCAACAAATAGGAAAAAGAAGCAAAGGCACACACAAAGAAAGCCAGAGCACCTGCAGTAAGGGAAACGAGAGTCCTGACAGTGGTTGAGAAATTTAATTTACTCTATCATAGTTTTAACAATTAGGAAATAATAAATACTTTTACAAACATAACTGTCAACAGGATTAGGGAACTGTACAAAATTGCCATTTGGCCTAATGGTAACATATTATTTAAAACATTAAATATCACACAGTCTTTGATTAGGAGATCATTAGGCAGATCATCACAATCTAATCTTATTGGGACACATTGTTTGTATTGACTGATGAGAAACAAGGCATTTTCTTTTTGCTTTTGAGAACTATTTTTTTTTCTAGTCACAAAAGTCATACATGGGACCTGCACTGTGGTACGACAGATTAAGCCTCTGCCTGTGATGCCAACATCCCATATAGAGGCTGTTTGAGTCCTAGTTACTTCCAACCCAGCTCCCTGCTAATGTGCCTGGGAAGGCAGTGCATGAAAGCCCAAATTCTTGAGCCTCTGTCACCCACATGGAGTCCAGGATGGAGCTTCTGTCTTAGTTTCAGCCATGTCTAGGCCATTTGAGGAGTGAAATAATAAATAAATCTTTAAAGAGATTTTTTAAAAGTTATATGAGAGAAGACTGAGAGCATACAGAAAAGTTTAAAGAAGAAAAACAAACATAATCTCACAATCTAGGGATAAAATTGTTAATATATCACCTTTTAATTTTCTTGCACATACATAAAGGGAATCTGAAAAATTCTTGGAGATGTATATTATAAAGAAATTATATATGTCATTTTGGGCCGGCACCATGGCTCAACAGGCTAATCCTCCATCTTGCGGCGCCTTTACACCGGGTTCTAGTCCCAGTCGGGGCGCTGGATTCTGTCCCGGTTGCCCCTCTTCCAGGCCAGCTCTCTGCTGTGGCCCGGGAGTGCAGTGGAGGATGGCCCAGGTGCTTGGGCCCTGCAACCCATGGGATACCAGGAAAAGCACCTGTCACCTGGCTCCTGCCATCGGATGAGCGCGGTGCGCTGGCCGCAGCACACCGACTGCGGCGGTCATTGGAGGGTGAACCAACAGCAAAGGAAGACCTTTCTCTCTGTCTCTCTCTCTCACTGTCCACTCTGCCTGTCAAAAATAAAAAAAATAAATAAAAAATAAATAAATTATACATGTCATTTTTAATAAATTATACCAAAACAAATTTTCTTTTCATTTCATTATTCATGAAATTTTTAATTTCCCTATGTTTATGTGTATGACTAATATTATAATACAGAAAATAGTTTTATTGATTTTAAAATTCTATTTTATTAAAGATGTGATGGCTGATTATGTGGGAATCTAAAAAACATAAGTAAAACTTTGAAAAATAAAAATCCTCATAAGTCTACTATTCATATCTGTGGGTTTTTGGTCCAGATGTTTTCTTTACTTTATTCATATGTGAAATAATACTCTATATCTTGTTTTAATATATTCTTTTAATTTAACATCATATATAATGATGTTTGAATAACACATATTTTGATGGTTGAATAGCATTCCCCCGAACAGATGTGTCATTGTTTAGTCAGCATACTGGAAGATATTTGAGTTACATGAATGGCCATTTTCTAACACTTTTTCAGAAATAAGTTGTAGATTGAGGGCTATGTATGTGTCGTTGGGAGTAATATGTGGGAGTAGGAGCGTGTAGAATTGGTGATTACATCTAACTTAATCCTAATAATGTTAAACCACCATAGCTGCCATTGACTAAATTATTATGAGTAGGACTTAATAAACAAGAGTTGATGAACTAATAGTATTTTGATCCAGATTAACCAAACTTGGCCTAACATAAAAAGGTCTATGTTAGATCCCTATCTCATAAACAACAGCACTTTTATTTATCAAATTGATGCAGGTAAGGAGGTAGCTAGCAAAGAGGAACTGAGATTACCTGCTCCTCCCTGTGGTCCTGTCTACACTGCAACCCCACCTGCAATATCTAAATCATTCTTTCTTTTTGTGCAGGAGAAAATTACATCTTCTACAAAACTGTGACAAAACAGGGACATTTGCCAGATATAACCAACATGGCCACTAGCTGTGTCCCCATGATGACCTTTAGCTAAGTATAAAATCATTATATGGGCCAGCGCTGTGGTATATCAGGTAAAGCCACCACCAGCAGTGCCAGCATCCCATGTGGGCTCTGGTTCACATCTTGGCTACTCCACTTTCGTCCAGCTCTGGTCTGGGAAAGCAGCAGAGGATGGCGCAAGTCCTCTGGCCCTGCACCCGCCTGGGCAACCAGAAGAAGCTCCTGGCTCCTGGCTTCTTTCGGGTCTCCCACGCAGTTGCAGGAGCCCAAGGAGTTGGGCCATCCTCAACTGCTTTCCCAGGCCATAGCAGAGAGCTAGATCTAGATCAGAAGTGGAACAGCCGGGACTCAAATTGACACCCACATGGATGTCTGCACTGCAGATGGGTGGGCTTTACCTGCTAAGCCACAGCACTGGCCCCTCATGTACACCTTTTAAACCTCCAGCTTTTTTGTTTCCTTAGGATGAGTTCCCTATTAGATATATACTGAGATTAGATATATACTGAGATTAGATATATACTGAGATATTTGATCCCCAGGCAGTAAGTTTCTGTCTATATATTGCAACTAAATTTGGTCCTTCTCTGACCTTGAGCATCCTGGCTATCTCTCTGGAAAAACCTTTTGGCATATGACCATCATCACATTCCTGACTCAAACAGACCTATGGCCCTAATACCTTCCTTCTCCACATAATCTGTGGTTGTTTTCTACATCATTTGTTATTACAGTTTTGTCACCTCCCATTGCAACACCCAGTATTAGGGGTCAGGATGTGCTCCTGGGGCATGACTGACAAGTAATTTGAGGAATATTCATGTAAGAATTCTCCCATATTCCTTGAAAAGAAGGACATTCTATGCTCCCTTCAGCTGATAACTTTCAGGATTTTTAAAAAATATTTACTTATTTATTTGAAAGGTAGAATGACAGAGACTGACATACACATACACAGGAGAGAGATTGAAAGAGAAAGAGAGAGAGAGAGAGAGAGAGAGAGAGGGAGAGAGAGAGAGAGAGAAAGAGAGGGAGAGAGAGAGAGAGAGAGAGAGAGAGAGAGAGAGAGAGAGAGAGAGATTGCCCACCATTTGTTGGTTTATTCCCCAAATGAACACAACAGCAGGTCTGGGCTTCACAGAAGTCAAAAGCCAAGAACTCCATCTGGGTCTCTCATATGGGTGGCAGGGGACCAAACACATGGGACATCTTTTGCTGCCTTCCCAATTGCATCAGGAGGTAGCAAGATTGGAATCAGAACAGCTCAGATTCAAGCTGTCACTCCAGTATGAGACACCAACACTGTAAGCAGTGGCTTAACATGCTAAGTCATTGCTCTACCTCCAACTTTTAGGAGTAGTTTAACAGTCATATCAAACCTCTACTGGCTTGACCTAAGGCATCAAGCAGGTTATCATCTTGCTAAAATGTTAAAAATGAGGCATAAGATCTATCACGTCCAATCTCACAACTGCCCCCTCAAGGAATGCCTCAAATGACACAAATGCATAGGCAAAAGTAAAAGACCTGAGGACACATGTAGCACCATTGACCACATTCAGGATCCAGGATTTCAGATCTGCATCAATCCACAAGGTGCCCCCCAGAATATCTGAGGCAACAAAGAATGTGGTTGAGATCCATGGATTCCAGAGTGAATACAGTCCACTGGAAAGATTCTCAAACAGCTATGACCCATTCTTTTTCCTATGTTCCTTGTGTTCTTCCATGGTCACAAAGAGACCTTTCAAACATTAGTAACTCCCTGTCCTTCCTCATAGATCCACCCTTGAGTTGCCTCTTTAAAATCTGGGAAATCTTTAAACTAGATTAACACACGATAGAAAGCTTATTTTCTATTGCAACACTGTTTGCCCAGAATATAAGGTAGATGACAAAGAAATCTGGCCACCAAATGATACCTTCAACCTTAATACTGTCTTCAACTTGATCTTTTGTGTAACAGACAGCAAAATGTCAGAAATTTGTAATATTCATGCCTTTCTAGCAGTCTTTCATAATCCCATGCTTAAGCGATGCTGTGGGCTCTGTAATGCCCCTACTCTCCTACAGACACAAAGGTGAGAAGGGCAATAGATACATGTGGTAGATGATCCACTATTGAGTGGTCCTCCACCATTCCAGGATCAACTATTTCAACCCCAGCTTGTCTGGTTGTTAGAACCTTCCAAAGCAGTGGTGAGTCCCTCACTTTCCCTGAAGCCCTAATTCTCTTTCACTTCCTTTTAGCCTACCACCTACAACCTATGATCCATCCTGTCAAACTCTACTGGAGACAAGGCTGGCTGGAATCACTCTCAATGCAACCTGATTCCATGTTGTAAAGTAAACACATAAGCTCTATCCCCTGAGAGAGGTGGTTAACATAGATACTGGGACAATTATAGTGCCAGTCCTTTTTTTCCATGACTGTCTTAAAACAATATCAACAAAAGCTAAGGGAGTTTTCAGAAGACTGCCAAATTCACTGAGGAATCTGAGGCTCTAACTCTGGCTTTTAACTTGGAGTGACTGACACTTTGTCCTATCCAATTGTTGCATCCATGAGGAAAAACAGCAAATCTGGGCCAAAGCACAAACTCCATGGTCATTCAACAGTTTAAGCAATACACCATGCCTACACATGACACACCATGCCACACCACGCCACAGCATGCCTACAAACAAACCCTAATGGAAACTATCATATAGATCATATAAATCATGAAATGATAGCATTTTCTTTAGTGTCTGTGATAAGCAAAATGTACGCTCAAGCCCATAAATCATGACAAAAACATGGAGGCAATACCACATAAGGAAGAAAATCCAGCCTTATTCCAGGGATGGTTGTTGTAGACCTTAAAATATATGTTAACACAGACCCAGCATTCCTGAAAAACATCTCATTTGGCAGCCATTTCATCAGAGAGCCCCACATATTCAGAGGAAACTCTTCTAACTAACAGTGGGACATCAAACTTCTATGATGCGGATGCTAGGTGTAACAACAGCCAGGACTGAGCCTAGCCAAATTCAGGACCCCAGAATTCCATCCAAGTCTCCCATATCGGTACAAAGGCTCAAGTACTTGGCCTATCTTCTGCTGCTTTCCCAGGAACATTAGTAGGGAGTTGGTTTGGAAGTGGAGCAGCCAGTACTCAAATAGTACTTCATGGGATGCTGGTGCCCCAGGCATCAACTTAATACAACGTGCTACAATGACAGCCCCTTGAGCAGTCTTTTAAAGTACAAATGCTATGACAAGGACAAGGGAGTCCAGAAATTCAAGGACATTGATGGCTAGCAGGAGGGTGCGTTTCCTAAATACCAGGCTTTCCTGTTAGATTCATCGTAGATAAATCTCACAGGATGCCAAATTGTCAATCCAGTTATACTTCTACCATCTGAAGATACTGGAAAAACTAGCTCACTCTGTGTAGACAACAAAGGTCAGGTCTGCTCCAGTTGATTTTATCTACAAGATGAACTGCTGAAGAACCTAGATATTCAATGGTTCACTGATGGAAGTAGTTTCATGAAGGAACGTGATATAAACAAGATATGCCATTGTAGATACAATCCAAATTATAGAGATCCAGGCATTACCATCCAACACTTTGGCTCAAACACAAACTTATCACCTTAATTAGAACCTTAAATCTTGGGAAGGGACAGAGAGTCAATATTTATAGACTCCAAATATGTTTTCCTCATGTTATACACACACTCATGGCAATTTGGAGAGAAAGAAAGAGAAAACACCACCATTAAACATGGACAAGAGACTTTGGTTCTCTTTTAGGCAGATTTGGAGCCTTGGAACTGGCTGTGATTCATTTCAGGGGATAGCCATATCACCAGAGGAAATGAAATGCAAATATGGCTTCCAGGAATGCTGACACTCAGTAAGTCTACAATTCACTATAACACTTCAGTCCCTAGAGCCAGATGAAAATCCCTACTGTAACATATCTGAGATATAATGGGCTCAGCAATGAAGCAACACTAAAAATTCCAATGAGTGGAATTTCTCTCAATGAGAAAGTACTGAATTAATACATGCCCTTACAGGAAGAAAGGTCATAAATCAAATAGTCTCGTGTGTCTTTGAAGGAAAATAATTAGTGCTATTACAAAGATAGTAACCCAAGCCTGTCCTCTCTGTGTACAGAACAATCCTGGTGGCCTCATCAATCCACACCATCTGCTCCCATACAAAGAAAAATCTAACATGGTGAGGGCTAGCAGATTGACTTCAAGGATATGAACCCCCCCCTAAAAAGAGTCAAAAATATTTATTAGTCTTCATTTATACTTTCACTGGGTGCATAGAGCATTTCCAACCTGAACAGAAAAGGCACAAGAAGTATCCCAAATCCCACTAAAAGAAATACTCCCAAATTTTAGGCTCCAAAGGTTCCTCCAATGGCCGCTCCTTTGTCTCTGAAGTTAGGAACAGATATTCACTATTTACGAATCTCCTATTATCTCCACGCCTCTTGGAGGCCCCAATATTCCAGTACTGTTGACAGGACCAACCATTATCACAAATATCTATATGCACACTCTTGCTGATTATTGGAATCCATGAGTATTCATAGCAAATTTTCTAAATAATTTTCTGCTCCCAAGTTCTGTAAATAGAAAAAATAAACATAAGAAAATGTGACTTTTGGGGCTGGCTCTGTGGCAAAGTAGGCTATGCCTCAGTCTGTGGCTTCAGCATCCCATAGGAGTGCCAGTTTGAGTTCTGGCTGCTCCACTCCTGATCCATTTCCCTGCTGTTGGCCTGGGAAAGCAGTGAAAGATGGCCCAAATGCTTGGGCCCCTGCACCCATATGGGAGACTCAGAAAAAGCTCTTGTCTTCAGATCTGCTCAGTTCCAGCCATTGCTACCATATAGGGAGTGAACCACTGGATAAAAGACTTTTTTTTTTCTGTCTTTCCCTCTCTGTGTCTATAACTCTACCTCTAAACTAAATAAATAAATAATCTTTTAAAAAATCAACATAAAAAAGCAAAATGTGTTTTTAATAAGACAACAGAGGAAATCACAAGTAAAATAGGGGCAGAAATACTTTCTTTCTTTCTCATATAAAAAATGATTAAAATTAGTTAGAAAAGTTGTGACCAGAATTTCTTCTTTTTTATTAAAGATTTATTTATTTATTTGAAAGGCAGAATTACAGAGAGGCAGAGAGAGAGAGAGAAAGGTCTTCCATCCAGTGTTTCACTCTCCAAATGTCTGTAACAATCAGAGCTGGGTCGATCAGAAGCCAGGAGCCAGGAGATTCCTCAGGTTTCCCACATTTGTGCAGGGGCACAAAGACTTGGGCCATCTTCTCCTGCTTTCCCAGGCCATAGCAGAGAGCTGGATGGGAAGTGGAGCAGCCAGGACTTGAACTGGTGCCCATATTGGATGCCAGAATTGCAGGCGGTGGCTTTAGCCACTACACCACAGAGCCAGCCCCAGAATTTCTCTTGAAGGGTAGCCATTTAGCCTAGCATGTAAGATACCTGCATTCTACGTTAGAGACCTGTGTTCAGTTTGCAGCTCTGTCTCCTAATACCTGCTTGTGCAAATCATAGGAAATAGCTGGTAATGATCCAACTACTTTTGTACCTTGCCCACATGTCAGTTCCACATTGAGTTCCTGGGTCACAGCTTTGATTTAGTTCAGCCCAGGCCATTGCAGACATTTGGGAAATAATAAGAGTGAATGAGAGTCTCTGCCTCTCTCTCTCTCTCTCGCTCACTCTCTCTCATTCATTCTCTCTCTCTCTCTCTCTCTCTCTCTCTCTCTCCCTCTAGTAAATAAATTGAAAAACTGAAAAAAAACTTTCAAAAAAAGACTGCTTTTTTTAATAAAATCTGTTTATTTCACACATACACGTACACATACACCTGAAGCTACTCACCTTTATGGAGAACTTTACCCTTTTTAAAAGCAAATAGGTAATCAGGACACACACCAAATTAAACAATGTACTAAATCAAACATACAAAAATGTTAGTTAATTTTAACTCTATCACCAAATTAGTCATTAGTGTTGTTCAGATAAACCACCAAGGAAGAAGAGTGCTCCTGCTCCTATAAGTGTACAGGGCACAAGTTTAAATTGTACTGCATTTTATAGTTTTAAAGATTTATTTATTTGTTTGTGTATTTGATAGTGACAGAGAGAAGACACACAGACACACACACACACACACACACACACACTGAGAGGGAGAGAGAGAGAGAGAGAGAAATTTTCTATTTAGTCATTCACTCCTAAAATGAGAGCAATAGCCAGAATAGGACCAGAAGGAAGCCAGGGGCCTGCAATTCCATTTAGCTCTCCACGGCAGGGTCCAAAAACCCTGGCCATGTTTTTGCTGTCTTCCCAGTCACATTAGCAGTCAGCTGGATGAGAACCGAAGCAGCCAGGACTCAAATCGGCACTCCAATATGCATGCCAGTCTCACAGGCAGCAGATTTCTCTGCTGTGCCATAACATGAGCCCTTAACATTTCTGATTAATTGATAATTTTAATCATTTAAAGAAAATAAAACAGTATATATAAAATGTACTGTGAATAGTCATCAGAGCTGAAGATGTGCAGTGCATTTATAGTACAATTGCTTTGTTCATTTTAAATGCACATATACCTCCTCTTTAAAAAAGAAAAATGTGATGGATGATAACAATGCTGGAGACTGTCACCTCTTCTTTCCAAAAATGTGAAAAAACAGACAAGTCCCAGGTTATCCTCCATAGAACTTCTGCTGGAATATTGTTAAATACTGAGAATTTGATTAAACCATAATAAATGTAAAACACATCAACCTCTATTTCTTACTGGTAAATAGGATCAAAATAATTGAACTAGGTTCTTTTAAAACACAGCACATTAAAAGTCTTTGTAGATTTTGTGGAACAGCTCCAATTTGGTTTTAAAGCCATAATGTGCAGTGTAAGAAAAAAGTGCAGAAGAATCCTCCAAGCAACAGCCTTCAACTAAAAATAAGCAGCCGAGATTCAGCCACGTGGTAGGGTTTCTACCTTACAAGTCCCTGAGGGCTAGAATAAGGAAGCTTATAATAATAGCTGTGTGTGGTGCAGAGGAGAAAGTAAAACAGGGTGTGATTGGGTTAGGTTGTGTCCAGTCAAGTTATCCTTCCTTGCCTCCCCCAGAGATACACAATTCTTGGACCAAAGAAATCATAACGAAAGCTGGGGAAATTTCTCTGTGGCGCTGAAGATGCTAATTATTCTTTGTTCTTAGCATATATAGGCACAAGGGTGATAATGGAGTCTGCGCTTTGGACTGAGAAGAGCTGGGTTTAAATCCCAGTCTATCAGTTGTGTGACCTGAGGCTAGCAACTCCTGCTTCCTATAAGTGTTCCTGCTTCCTTCCCTGCAAAATGAAAATAGCAATACCTGTTTACCTCTCAGGGCAGATATAAGCAGTAAATGAGGGATGGGAAACCAAAACAAAAACTGTCACATAGCATTAGGCACCTGCTAGATATTAAGCAGATGTCAGTTTTGCTTTTTCCTTTTTAAAATACTGTACTACCAGTTTTAATATTCAGTGAACTGTACAATACACATTAGGATTCTGGCACTTAATTTTCGGTATGATCAAGCAAAGTCTAAGTATTTCCTTAGTTTATCTGGATTTTACTTACAGATTGCCCATTTACTTTATTTCCTAGCATTTATCATTGATCATTATATATTTATCAATTTGTTTCCAATGTCTGCCATTAAAATACAAAAGTACCTCAAAAAGTTTGCGGAAATAACATTAAAAGATATGTTTACTTTGAGGCAAAAATGATTTGAAATTCATGCACATGAAACATTTTAATAGCTTAAAAACTACAAAGGAATATGTGCATTACAAAAAATGCATGGCTTTCAAAACATTTGCGCCAAATAAACTTGCCTTTCATTTTTGAAATCTTGAATAATCTGCAGAGGGCAGAAACTTTAACCAATGATGATTTCTTTCCACTAAAAAATGCTTATACCATAGTGAAGACTCAATAAAACTTATTGAAATAAAGAACTAATGACTTGTAAATTTGTTTCATTTAAAGCTGCCCCCAGCATTTCTTCCTAATGTAGGTGACAGCAACACCCAAGGATTTGTAAATGAATATATATATGAATAGATTATATGATATGTACTGTTATAGTTGCATATAAAATTAATATTGTCCTAAAAATAATAAACATATAGTCAGTAGTAGCCAAGGATATTAATATGAACTTCTAATTCAACCAGTATGGAGGATGTCTTCAGAAGGCAGAAAAGTGTCATCTTACTTTTGTACAAAGGAATTAGTGGGTTTTTGTGGAGATAAAATACTATAATCATATGCTACCTGATTTTATATATTCATAATTTACCATAACAAGTACTGAGAAGTCTTGTAACATGTAGTAATCTCGGATTGAATTGTCATTCATACATGTTCATGTGCTCACAAATATCATGGCATGAATATAGAGATATGTTATATGTGAACACATATGTACTTGTTCAATAAATCTTTATTGTCTATTTCTTGAATAATGCATTAATACATTCAGATAGGAGTATATTGTTTGAGCTATAAAAATGTCTTAGACATTCTGGAATAACACCATAAATGCTGTGGTGAATGTTCTATGCCAGGTGTGTCTCTGGATCAAATTATGAAGAAAAAAGAATGCTGAAGTTTGATTAAAACAGACATTAAACCATATGAAATGAATTTCAAAGAAGAAAGGCTATATTTCATGGCTTTATTTACAATCCTATTAATATATTTGTGTGTGTGATGTCTGTATGTGTGCATATATATATATATATATAAAGTATATATTTTCCCATATATAAGAGAAAGGGAGAGAGAAAGAGAGGCAGAGAGACAAAGAGGAATAAAAAAGCCTCCCATAAAAACAAACAAAAAAGAACTCAGAAGACCTTTAACCATTTCTGTTGTCATTCAATGAACACCTCTGAGCTGGCTCTGCTTAGCTGTTGGTCTTTGGAAAGCAGGGGGGCCAGGAAGAGGAATTGCAAAGTTAGGCTTGCAGAGAGAACATGGCCAAGCTCCCTCCCCCACACGCTGGACACTTCAGCTCCTGCCAGGCAGGAACTAGAAGCCTTTGTGGAGCTCCATTATAGCATTAGAAAGTAGCACAATCAGGAAAGAGAGAGGAAAGGCTTGATGTACACGGCCATGTGACTCTAAAAGGACCCCCGGGCCGAAAGCTGCGGCCGCTGGAAGAAGTCAGGAGAAAAGACCTATCCAGCTACACTGTCAAATCTAAGCGCTGCTCTGAAGCTGACTGGGAAAATGGCCCTCCCCACGACCACCTCCCCCAAAAAAGCTTTGATTTTATTTTTTAAAGTTAGTGCAAGAGATAATGCAGCACATTTGTGTAATTTCATCCTGAAGCTCTGCCCTCTCCACTGCCAAGGGCTCTCAGATCTCACAAGCGCCTTATCACCCTTCTCATCCCACCCGCTTCAGGGAAAACTCACGTTTCTCTTGTTTGAAATGTGCTTGAGAGGTTATCACGGGCATTGGCAGAGGAGGGCAATATTGATAGATGTGCGGGCGCGCGCGAGTGCGCGCACACGCACACACACAAAGCTTAGAAGCTTCTGCTTCCCCTTGCTCTCACTCTGTTCAAAGATTCCCATATCGCTTCCTTCCCACATAACCTTATCCCAACCCCCACAGTCAACCCAGAGCTGTCCAGTGTCTTCCAAATTGGTGTGCCGCTTTCTCAGTGAGGAAACAGAGAAAATTTGATAAGGTAATATTTAACATCCTTAAACACTGCCTTCTCCACAGTCACTCACACACACACACAAACATACACACACAGTGTACACACAATCTTTGCCCCACCTTCTTTTGGAGTCCGGCTGTTTCACGGGCCTCTGAGGGCGCCGGAGGCCTAACACATTTGTAGCCTAGAAGCAGGAAAAATTAAGAACTAAGAGTGCAAGGGAGTTGGAAGGAATCCTTGCCTTTTCCTGGACCAGATGTAGGGAGAACATTCACTTATGCCATTTTGTCTCCTCATAACAGGGATGTGAAAATTATTCCTAAAATGGGGTGGGAGATGAGAGGAAAGAAAAGGTTAAAGAGAAATGGACAACCATAAAAAGATTTATAATTTATTTTTTAAATAAATCAGCAAAGGGGTGCCCAATCTGCCATTTACTCTGAGGGCTCCGGGATTCCACACTGAATAATGTGCCATGGCCCATTTTGATCTGTGCTGAAATTAACAATCAGCCAGCCACTTTATGAAATATTATCTTTGTTAGCTTTACCACTAACAAAAATACACTTTCAATTTTTCACATCCACACACTACATCTATTAAAGCAATCTGGGAAATTAGTTTGAGATAAACTGTACAGCAATTTTATTCATAGCTTCCCTGTATCTCACACTGTTAATCTGCATCACAGCTCACTAAATAGTGCCTAATGTTTATTGCATTTAACTGAATGTATACGATTCTGAGGGTACGCCAGGGACCGATTATCATAATTATACATGTTTCTATGGAAACCCACAAGTCTATCAGTTTTGATTCATTATATTGTTATACCTTCCAGCACTTTCTAATTATTAGGTGCCCATAAAAAGTCTCAGTCTTGCTGTTACTATAGAAATGAGCTATAGACAGGCCTCAATTGTTAACCCTTCCAGGACCAAAATATATAGACTTAAAGCGGTTGGTAGCTATTTCCGTAATTGAAAGAGCTAAAATTTTCATCTATTACTTAATTTCGTAATTGATTTGCTGATATTAATTTCTGAAAATATTTCACCTGGACAACTCGTGACTGATCACCTCAGATTTTATAAAATTGTCCTGGCTCTGAGGTACCCTACTCTTGACACATCCCCTCAGAAAGGTTAAGAGGCACACAAAAAACTAATGCCAACCTTGAAAGAGCACACAAAGTACAGAACGAAAAGTCTTTGAGGACTGATTTCTTATGTCATAAATAAAGACATATTTGCTGGTGTAAATACAGAATTATATGCTAAGTGATAAAACAGATAAATCAGAATATAATGGTGAAAACTCAAAAGCACTGAGAGTCTTTAAATCAAGCATCTAAATTGCTTCACAGCAATACGGCTATTTAGATATAATTTAATATTGCTACTTAAATTGCAATTTGTAATTTAATATTTTCATTTTACTTTTTCTCCAACATTCACTAACAGAATCCTGTGAAAATTGAAAGGGACTGAGCAGTTTCATTGTCTTTCTAACCCTTCTGCTATTATAGTTTTCAATTAGAAGTGCCTTTTAATTTAGATCAGGAAAGCTCTCCTAAAGTGACAGCTCGCCCTTCACACTGCATATCTATTTATTTCGGAAGTCAACACACCATTCAATAACCTGAGAACAGCCCTGATTGCTATGCTAATAGTATTCAGAAATATGTCGACACCGATCGAAACAAGTAAACTAAAGCTAATTCATAAAGTGAATAATAAAAGGCACAGGGAAGCCGCTCATACTTTCCACTACTTCAGCTGGAATCTTAAGCTTACAAATTTAATTTTTTTCCCTCCCTTAGGGAAATGAACACTATATGATAACCAAACTGAAATTAGATTTTACCTAATATTACAGCCTAGCCTATTTGACGCGGCTTGTTTTATTATAGAAAGCTGCAGAGGGAAGCAGCAGAGACAATGACCGTGTATGTTAATGCCTGTGCAGTCTAGGAGACGCTTGCCTCAGCCGCAGCTTTCTTCAGCTCAGAGCTAAATGCATCTTGCTTTTCGAGGTAGGGGTAGGAGAGGGAGAGCCATAAGAATTTTAAATGTGTGCCCACATTAAAAAACAACAGCACATGTTAGGTAACCGTTTTCTCCATAAAACAAGCCCAAGCCACCAACATCCATAGCAGCTCCCAACCAATTAGGAATAAATCAAATCATATAAACAACAAAAGATATAGGTGTTCTCATGTTGAAGCTGGATCTCAAAAGCACACACACACACACACACAGACAGACTTGATCAAAGACTTTTGTTCCTTCCATTGCTCTTAGCATTAGAGAAAAGTACCTTTTACCATAAAGAGGAAATTTACAGTAGATTGGGATTAAATTGAATCAAATACTTAAAAACTCTACTCATCAATACAAATAGACATACAGATATAAAGAGAGCCTGGAAATTAATCATATCTAATTCACATGAAAATTATTCTCCTTTTCATATCCAGACACTGATCTTCTAGAATAATTCAACTGTATCTCCATATTTTTCTGCTTACTCCACAAAAATTAAGCTAATTATGAATCATAAACATCTTATTTTTTATCTTGTTCATAGTTTCAGGACTGAAATTATAAATTAGTTCCTCAACCCAATACACCAAAATACCTAGAAAACCTTTTTTATACATTTTAAAGTCTAACAAGATATGTGTGTAGAAAATATGCTGATATTTCTGGATGATTCAAAAATTATATAAGAGTAATACCAGGGCCAAAATTTCGTGCACTTGATTAATAAGCCTCAGAAGTGACAATAAAAGCTCCTGAAAGCAAACATGAGCTGGTGTGTGCTTTTAGAGAATACCTACAGATCACTGTGAAGTTAGTGGATCCTGTGGGGGTTAGAAGGGGGTCAGACACCAGGGTCAGCAGGGTGATCAGGCAAAGAAAGCAGAGAAAGTAAGTCGTTCAAGCAGCAAGCACATTGCCACTGGGATGTCATTTATTTCCTAGAGATGGACTTGAGTTAGGTCCCTACACGGTAAAGCCATGAATTAATTATATTCTGCCCCCCCCCCCACCAGTGAGCATAAAGTGCTCAGATTTTCTTTTGGGGTGATGGGGGAAAGATGACTTATCATTCATGGTTGGATGTTAAAATCCCAGAGGAGGGAGCCAATAAAAGCAGCTCGTAGTGACAAAAATCCAGGAGCTGTGCCATCACTATCCATCAAACTGAAATGTTTGAGGATTCTTTTCTATTTGCACCATTTTGCCACTGAGGAAAACGTCTAGTCAACTGCAGGACATCTACATTCTTGGTTTTTGATGCTTATGGGAGAGGTGCAGACATTAGTGAGTTGCCTTTCCCTTCAGCAGAGAACTAGTTCATTCAAGAAGGCTGCCCAGTGGTCAGTGGGATTGGGAGGTTGACAGAAGGACTTGGGCATTGTTCTTAGCTCACAGTTGGGTCAGTCCTCCTGGACAGCTGCCCAGAACCTTGGCAAAGGGGCCTGCCAGATTTCCCCTCTTGTACTACCGATGGGAAAATGGGAGAAAACCCCATTTCTGTGCATTATTTTAAGGGGCCCATGAGCAAAGAGTGTCTTTTAACTTTAATTACCAGAAATCAGGAAAGGAGTTAGCTGTCTTTCTCCCAGATTAGGAAATAGCCAGTAAAGAGCAATAGAATGGAGCTAGATTTAAAAAAAAAAAAATTATAAGCTGACTAAAGAAGGATATTCTGTGGAGAAAGAGACTTTGATAAGCAGCATTCACGAACAGAAAAGATTCAATCTGCTCTGCTCCTTCTAGTACCCTTCTTTGCGGATTTTCTTTTTTTTTTTTTCTTTTGACAAGCAGAGTGGACAGACAGTGAGAGAGAGAGACAGAGAGAAAGGTCTTCCTTTGCCGTTGGTTCACCCTCCAATGGCTGCTGCGGACGGCGCGCTGCGGCCGGCGCACCGCACTCATCCGATGGCAGGAGCCAGGTGCTAGGTGCTTTTCCTGTTCTCCCATGGGGTGCAGGGCCCAAGCACCTGGGCCATCCTCCACTGCACTCCTGGGCCACAGCAGAGGGCTGGCCTGGAAGAGGGGCAACCGGGACAGAATCCGGCGCCCCGACCGGGACTAGAACCCGGTGTGCCGGCGCCGCAAGGCGGAGGATTAGCCTGTTGAGCCAAGGCGCTGGCCCTGCGGATTTTCATCCATGCACGTTTAACCCAGGTAAAGATGTGCCCTTTAACCATCAATCCCTCTAAGGGCACTAAGGCTCTGGGCAGAACTGGGTTACAAAAATTATAACAATTAAAAACTGCTTTTTATTGTAGATACAACGTAACCACTACACAAGAGGAGATCATAGACTACAGACCCTATGTGTTATTTCAGCAAAATACTGCAAGACGTGTACTTCAGGAACACAAAAAATTCAAGTACTTTAGTTTCTCCTATTTAAGCATATAAAGAAATATATTTTCTTTCTCTCTCTCTCTCTCTCTCTCTCTCTCTCTCTCTCTTTCTCTCTCTTAGTACAAAAGCAAAACACTCATTATTATTCAGTTTAAAAAATAGTTATTTTAAGAAGCTAATCAGCAATGCTTGGAATTTATATTTAGTATTTTGCTGTTTGGAGTTTAAAAATGAAAAATCACCAGTATCCACACATCCTTGTTTGAGTGTGATGGTAAGAATCCCTTTGATGTTCCACCAATAGCGTATAAGGCACACATGCGCCCTGATGACAAGGACTTCAGTTCTGTTCCAGAAGCAAACCATGTTTATGAAACCATTAGAAACAAAGCCCTTATGAAAATCCCATGTTTATACAAGTAAGTATAAGGACAGCATGGTTAGTGAGGGCTTGGAATATAAGGAACTTGGACAAGAACTGGAAGAAAGGGCAGGTTTAGCTGATGAAAGGAACATGCATAAATATCTTTGATATATCTGGAAATTATGATCACCTGAAGTGTACAGTTTTTATGTAAATAGAGAAAATGCAAAGAGACTACAGGATGTTGATGGATAGGTTAAGGAGTATATTTATCTTTTGTTTGACATGACTTTGGAATAGAAAGTGTAGTTCTGGCACATGGAAGTCATGTGTGAGAACAGTAGGAGGACTAGAATGAGGACAGATTTGAGCTAAGAGACCAGTTAGGGACTATTACACTTTGACATGTAGGAGGTGTATACCACAGTGTCTACAGGCAGAAGGAAAAGGAATGAGCAAGATGAAAGGGAAACAAATTGAACATATGGTGTGAGGAGAGGAAGGAATGAAGTGTGATTCCAAATAACCAAGGGAAAGTCATAAAGAGAATGATGGTGTATTGGTCAGAAGATGGTTTAGGGATAAAAGAGCTAACTTGATTTTTGACACACTGTGGTGTTGGTAAAATTCAGCAGACTAAAACTCAAAACTTAATCTTCTGAGTTAGTTCATTAATTTTCATTATTATGATCATACCTAGTTATTATTTTATGTTTCAAATGAGAAAATAGACAAATGGGTATGAGTGAATTAAAATGAACTGTAATTGTACTATGATATTTAATGCCCTAAGAAGGAACAAATTGAGGGCTGGCACTGTGATATGGTAGGTTAGGCCTTCACCTGTGGTGCTGCCATTCCATATGGGTGCTGGTCCAAGTCCCATCTGCTCCACTTCCCATCCAGCTCCCTGCTAATGTGCCTGGGAAAACAGTGGAAGGTGGCCCAAGTGCTTGGATCCCTGCACCCACGTGGTAGACCCAGAAGAAGCTCCTGGTTCCTGACCTCAGATAGGCTCAACTCCAGCCATTGCGGCCATTTAGGGGAGTGAACCAGTGTATGGAGGATCTCTTATACTGTCTTTCCTTCTTTCTGTCTATAATTCTGCCTCTCAAATAAATCTTTAAATTAAAATAAAGAATGAACAAATTAATTTTTTTTTCATTATTTGAAAGAGAGAGGTTCCCATTCACTGGTTCACTCCTCAAATGGCTGCAAAGGCCAGTGCCAAACCAGCAATCTAGTTCTCCCACATGAATAGCAGGAATGAGATTACTTGAATCATCATCATGGCCTCCCCAGATCTGCATTAGCAGGATACTGGAGTCAACAATTGGACACCAACATTGAAACCAGGCATTCAATATGGGGCACAACCATTTTAACAGGTCAAACTCCTTTCCCAAAATGAATGGATTCTAAACAGGCAGAAAAATAAAAATAAATAAATAATATTTGAATCATGGTTTTCACTCCCCCATGGGAAAAGATAAGCAAATTAAGGAAGGAAAAGAAATGGGAAGAGTCATAAAAAGAAAGGAGAAAATAAAAGCAAATAAATGGGGATGATAGAATAAAAGTATAAGGTGGAACTGATTTTGTGTGTGTGTGTGTGTGTGTGACAGAGAGAGAGAGAGAGGAGAAAGACAGAGAGAGAGAAATAGAACATGGAACACATTTGAAACCTTAAAGAAGAGTGGAAAAGAATGTATTAAATGTTCCACTGTGAAGAGCAGCCATTGTTGCAACCCGCTCTAGAGAAGATGGGGTTGAGGGGAGGTTAGTGGGGACAGTCTTTTCAAGACTTTGACCTGGGAATAAGGAATCATTTCTTTCAAAAAAGAAGAGAAAATGGGTGATGATTCATAATTACCATGACTCTTGCAGAAAGTATTATGCAAAAACATACATACAGAAAAAGAAGGAATAATACTGGACATTTCCAAATCAGAAATAAAATGAGAGGGATTACCAGGATTTAGAGAATCAATGAATGATGCCAAAAAGTTAATATCAAATGAATTAGCAGTGACTTAATATTGTTAATGTGAACAACAGTTACAAAGACTTCAATACTCAGTAAAGCTTTCATCTGCCTACCTCAGAAGACTGCTAAGTAGGGACAGTGAAGCAAACAGAGCTGTCAACAAAAAAAGGGACCATCTTAAAACTCAATTCAATTAAAAATTTATTTCTTGAGTGTTGATTAAATGCCAGGTGCTATTAGCAAAAAAATCTTCATGGAGTTCTTGAGCCCAAAAGCTTGCAAAAATATAAATTAAAGAAAAATTGTGCTGATTGCATAAAACTCCCAAGATGAGCATTCTCTGTGAAGGATGGCTCAAGGAGACAACTGGCCTCTAATAACCCCTCTATTCTTCTCTTCAATAGTTTATTGGGAAGAATTCTGTATGTACTGAAAAATAAAAAGAAAAGATCTTGCAGTTATATAAAATATTAGTTATAATAGTGATATTGTGCCACCAAAAGCCAGGGAAGAATCATAGGAACCTATCATTACTAGACAACTTCATTCTGTCACCAATTCCAATGACTGTAGGTTTCCTTTCGGTCTGTCCCAAAGTATCAGCCAGCAGCACACTGACATGTTAAAATAATTAACATATGAAGTTATCACTGGATTAAATTTGGTGCCTATATCATTGATCTTTATGAGACAGGCATTGCTATCATTCCTATTTTACAGATGAGATAACTGAGGACTATGGAGTATAAATAAATGTCCTATGTGACAAAACCAGTAAGTGGTCAATCATAGACTCAAACATAACTTCATATTCCAAAATCTGTAATTTGTTCCCCTGTACAAGGGATACTCAATCTTGGTTGCATATTAGAATAATGTGGAGAAGTTGCAAACCCTACTGATGCCTGGGTATCTTTACAGAGCAATGAAATCAGAATGTAGATAGATGGGGAACTGGAATGCATGTGTTCCACAATCTTAATTGATGCTAATGTGCATTCAAGATAGAGTTTCACACTTATACATTAAGCTCCCTGCTAATACAACTGGGAAAGCAGTAGATGATGGTCCAGGTACTTGGGCCCTTGTGCCACCCACTTGGAAGACTCAGATGGAGTTCCAGGCTCTGGCTTCAGCCTTGCCCAGCCTTGGCTGTTGTGTCCATTTGAGGAGTGAACCAGTGAATGGAAGATACTCCCACCCTCTCTTTCTCTCTTTCTGTGTATATCTGTGTGTGTCCCTCTTTCTTTGCCACTCTACCTTTCAAATAAAAATAAATATTTTTAAAGTAAAAATTGTATCTTATATTCTTCCTTCTAATTTTATTTGACTTCCTTAAAATCAGTCTGCTTTTCTTTCAGTGTTTACTCTGAACAAGGACAAATACTAAATTGTAACTACATTATTCTCAAATATCTGGTTTCCTCGTATCTAATTGCTTTAGCTGTGAGTTTATACTTCTTTGATTTGTATTTATAAAACTTCTTTCAAATCTAAATTTAGTTACATATTATACATTATAAATATAATATTCATTCTGTGAGAAACATTTATTAAATATTCACTGTTTTCATGCACTATCTTAGGAGCTAGGGAAAATTGTAGGAAAAAGGTAACATAGGCTAATAGAGTCAGGATTTGAATTTACTCTTATTTTTAAAGATTATTTATTTGAAAGGAAGAGTTACAGAGAGGCAGAGGCAGAAGCAGAGAGAGAAGTCTTCCATCTGCTGATTCACTCCCCAAATGGCCACAACAGCTGGAGATGAGCTGAGCTGATCCAAAGCCAGGAACCAGGAGCTTCTTCCAGGTCTCCCATGCAGGTATAGGGGCCCAAGCACTTGGGCCATCCTCCACTGCTTTCCTAGGCCATAGCAAAGAGTTGGATTAGAAGTGGAGCAGCCAGGAAGGCAGTGGAGGATGGCCCAAGTTGCTTGGGCTCCTGCACCCGCATGGGAGACCAGGAAGAAGTACCTGGATCCTGGCTTTGGATCGGCTCAGTGCCAGCTGTAGTGGCCATTTGGGGAGTGAACCAACTGAAGGAAGATCTTTCTCTCTGTCTCTCTCTCTCTCACTGTCTGTAACTCTACCTGTCAAAAAAAAAAAAAAAAAAGTCCAGCAGCCAGCACTCAAACCAGCGCCCTTATGAGATACCAGCACTGCAGGTGGCAACTTTACCTACTACACCACAACACCAACCTAGAACTCACTCTTTTAATTCTAAATTCAGTCCTCTTTCTACTCCCTTACACTGATGCAGCATACGTTTATGAACCTAAAATTATTTGGAAGAAAGTTGTTGTAGTCTTGGGATTGCCTATGCAAAATAAATAAATATAGTATGTATGAAATTACTTCAAAATGTACAAAAATAAAATTTAAATTTAAGCTTATTTGGATGCAAAATATCAATGAAGAGCTTTTCAGAATTTCCAGTTTCTAGGAGCTTGTTAAAGACCCTTCACATTCTGTGATTTCAAGGGTATAGTAAGATTCTATTTTTCTTAAAACATTTCCTTCCAATCTCTGTTCTGATTCTCTTAAAGTTCTCAATACTCTTTTGAAATAAACATTCATTCAAATACAAAATGATGATGTTTCAATAAGGAGTGTCATCACCTGATTACACAGCATCTGATTTAGAGGAGCTTAAGTAAATCAGTACCTTCCTAATAGGAAATCTGAAGTAGATGGCCATGACACGAGATCAACAACTCATCGATGTTAGAACCAACATCTCTGTAATTCTCTTGAGTAGAGTGTTAAGTTGGTTGCTAGAATGCCATCACTGATATCAACATTCAAAGCAGGATAAAAGGAAAAGGATTGTGTCCACTATGTCAAGGAAGTAATTTCGTTCCTGAATCCTCAGTTTACTTCCGCTTACATCTCATGTAAGCTGTATTATATGGTCATCCTTAGCTGCAAAGAATATAGAAATTGTTTTTGTAGCTTTCCTTGCCTCTGGGGATCTAGGCATGGGAAGTTATAAAGCCTTTAGAATCTGTATTTGAGATGAACTTGCACTTATGAGAGGAGGCAGCCGTGGAACTGAAGTACACAGGCATACAGGTTAAAATGGAATAGGTTTGTGAGCTGGAAGACCACGCCTTCGCCACACCCCTGTGTGACCTCACACACTACCTGATACCTTCACCATGCTCCTGTGTGACCTCATGCCCCTACCTGACCACACCTGGGTGCTCAGCAGCCAATCAGGTTAATTAACCACTCCCCTTTGGAAGCGGATTAAAAGCCTGGGAAAAGGTGTGTCCCGCCCTTCTTCCCTGGCCTCTTGCCAGGTGAGAGCTGGCTATAGCCTTGTGCCTCCAGGGTTCGTGTCCTTCAGGCCACCCACCCTAGGCTTCCTGGCCTATATGCTCCTCCACGTGGCTGGTTCCTGGTGCTCGGTATGAACCGAGATTTACCTCTCTCTCTTAGATAAAGCTCTCATTCTCCTATGATATCTCTCACTAAATAAAAGCCTAAAATGTACCATGCTGCCTCATTTATTTACGCCAGTATTTAGAATTCTTCTCTAAATATTAGACAAGAACCCTCTCTGGCTTATTAATATTGGGGATTTATTAATAATCATATGGTGATATCGTATGGCACCCCAAATTTCAGTAGCATATGTAGAACCCCAGATGGCGCTTCTGGTGAACTTTAAGGGGCCACATTTCTTTAAAAATTTTTTAATTTATTTATTTGACAGGTAGAGTTATAGATAGTGAGAGAGACAGAGAGAAAGGTCTTCCTTCCATTGGTTCACTCCCCTAATGGCCGCCACGCCAGTGCCACGCCTATCCAAAGCCAGGAGCCAGGTGCTTCCTCCTGGTCTCTCATGCAGGTGCAGGGCCCAAGCACTTGGGTCATCCTCTACTGCTTTCCCGGGCCACAGCAGCTGGACTGGAAGAGGAGCAACCGGGACTAGTACCCAGTGCTCCAACTGGAATTAGAACCTGGGGTGCCAGCGCCACAGGAGGTGGATTAGCCAAGTGAGCATGGCGCTGGCCAAGTGACTGCATGTTGATACACATTTTAGGGGGTCATTCTCCAATATCAGAACCTCCAGCATTTCCTTATCTATTTGAATGAGTTTATTAAGTAAGCCACGTTTTTCAGGGTGAGGGCAACACAGAGTCCAAGGAAATCAGAAGTTTTTATTTTCAAAAATGTTTTCAAGAGTTTCCATACAAGAAGAGGACTAACGTCAATGACACCTCCACATAAGCATAAAGAGCAGAAGAGACTGAGGACTTCAGCCTCCATGCTGAGTGGTAGGAGGAGCAGATGCTCCTAAAACAAAGGCTCTCCAAAGACCCATCAAAGCATTGTAGAGACACAAAGACATAATTTGGTTGAAAGCTGACCCTTTCCGCAGGTAAACTGTTTCTAATGTTGCAAAAGACATTTTGTTTTTAGCAGATTGATTGAGATATAATTTAATTATCATTTAATTCATCCATTTAAAGTTTACATTTCAATGGTTTCTAGCATAAATGTGCAAACATCACCACAGTCAGTTTTCATCATCTCAGAAAAAAACAAGGTACTGTTTTAACTATCAATTTTCTATCCTCCATCCTCTCCAGTCCTAGGCAACAACTAATCCTCTGTCCGTCTCTATATGCTTGCCTTTCTGGACATTTCATGTGAATGGAATCTCACAATATGTGGCCTTTCATGGCTGGCTTCTTTCACATAACATAATGTTTTCAAAGTTTGTCCATGTTGTGAATAACATTTCATTATATGGATATGCTGCATTTTGTTTCTCTATTCATGACCTAATGGATGTTTGAGTTATTTATACCTTTTGCCTATTGTGAATAATGCTATATAAGTATTTTTGTACAAGTTTTTGTGTAGATAAATTTTTATTTATCTTGGGACTGTATGTAGCCATAGAATTTAAATGTCATCAGGTTGCCCTATATTAACCATTTAAGGAATCAGCAGAATGTTTTCCAAAGTGAATGCACCATTTTACATTCCAAGAAGAAGTGTGTAGTTTCTAATTTCTCCTTATCTCTGTCAGCACTTTTTATCTAATATTTTTATTCTAGTCAACTTTGGGGATGTGAAAATATCTAATTACGGTTTTGATTTGAATTTCCATGATTACCAATTCTGTCAAGTATTTTTTATGTGCTCCTTGGCCTTTTTATATATTCTCGGAAAAAATATCTATTCACATGCTTCCCCCCTTTACTGGATGTGTTGTCTTTTTATTATTAATTTCTAAAAAATTGACGTATATTTGCTGTACATGTCTCCTGTCAGACATAGGAGCTGAAAATATTTTCCTATTCTTTTAATTGTTCTTCCACTTTATTGATATGTCTTTTGTAGCTTTATTGGTATATCTGTTTTTAACTTAGATTATGTCCAATTTATTGGGAGTTTTGTTTTGTTATCCATGATTTTGATATCAAGAATCTATTGTCAAATCCAAGGTCATAAAAATTTATTCATGTATTTTATTCTAAGGGTTTTATGGTTTTAGGATTTTATTTAAGTCTTTGATCTATCCAGAATTAAGCTTTGTATATGGTGTGAGGTAAGGGTCCAGCTCCTTTTCTCCCCCAGGTGTCTATTCTATTACATAAAAAGACTAGTTTTGCACCTTTGTAAAAAGAAAAAAGTTGAATGTACATATACAGGTTTATTTCTGTACTCCCAATTCTAGTCCATCAAACTACATTTCTTTCTTTATTCCAGTACCACCCTGTCTTGATTACCATTACTTCATAGTTACTTTTAAAATCAGGAAATGTGACTTCTTCAACTATTGATTATTTTGAGTCCCTTGAAATTTCATATGAGTTTTAGAATTAGCAATGCCACTTACTACAAAGAAGCCAGTTAGGATTCTGTTAGAACTTGTATCTGAGGATCAGTGACTATTGGTATTTTGAAAATATTAAGTCTTCTGACCTATCTGCTTCTAATAATGTAGAAGACATTTCTTGGTGTTTATTTGCCTTTGCTTAGCCCATTTTCACTTTATCAGTCATGAACAAAATAGGGGTATAATGGGGAAATAGAGATTTGAACTACAGTGGTATAGATAAAGGAACCAGAATCAGGGAACAGAACAAAATTCTTGTGAATAAATTCAGATATAACACTTCCCTGTAGGATCAACCTTTTGTGTTTGGGAGAAATCATAAAGGCATTCCATTCCAACATCTCGGTCAGGGTCATCTCATTTTTCCTCATGCTGCAGCCCCTAGACTCCTTTCGTTTTTATTGCAGTGGCTGCCATGGCAACAGTTCATATGGGCTGGAAGAGAGATGAGGCCTCTCCTCTCTGGAGCCATCATTAGTGCTACTCTGGCCAACAGGGGGTGCCAAGAAGAGCAGCTACCACTACCTTCTTTTTCTAACTGCTCACACCCACCCTGTGAAAGTGAAATACCCGGAACGGAGAGGTGGCATATGTGCTTCTGCAAGGAAATCAGGAGTTCTCTGGAGAGTTTGTAAGAATTTGCAAGGATTTTGCCAGAAATTCAGATCAGAACATAACTTATGATTTATTAGCTAGACAGGAAAATTGAAACATTTGTATTCTAGCTACAAAATAAGATTTTCCAGAAGTCAAAGATCATCTTCCTATTTTTACTTTCTTTACTGCAAAAGTGTTATGTTTCCCGTTTCCTTCCCATTTCCCGCATTTAAACGATTCACACATGGGGGTAGATATTTAAGCTAGTAGTTAAGACGCCAGTGAAGATCTCTCTCTCTCTCTCTCTCTCTCTCTCTCTCTCTCTCTCTCTCTCTCTCACACACACACACACACACACACACACACACACCAGAGTGCCTGGGCTCAATGTCCTGCTGTAGTTCCTGTCAATACAGACGTAAGCAGCAGGTGATGACTCAAGAAACTGGGTTCCTGCCACCCACATGGGAGATTCTAGGTTAAATTCCTGGCTCCCAGCTTCAGCCCAGCCTAGTAAAGATCACTGGGAACTTGGGGAGTGAATCAGCAAATGGGAACCAACCAGCAGGTGGGAATTCCCTTTGTCTGTCTCTGTGTTCATCTGTCTTGCAAACACATAAATGTGTGTGTATATATTATATATTATATATATAATATATAATATATATTTTAAGTGTCCATTTTCTGAAAACAAAGGCTCACTCTGTGCTCAGGGAATTAACAAATGATTAATAGTTTAAGTTCCTATGCCTGGCCTCTAGAGGCTGAAGTCAACTCTGTTTCCATTCAGGTGTGACAGTGGATCACTCCCCCAATAGTTTCCTAGTACTCTAATAAAGGTTTCAGGAGGATATATGATCAATATTTTTCAATTCCATTTAATGTATGTATCAGAACATTTTATCTTATACACATAGGCAGACAAGTAGCCATTAAATTAAAATGATGCCAAATGCACTTTAGAGGAGCAGTGGAGGACAAGGTAATGGCCTTTTCTCACCCTCACAGAAAGGCATTGCATGGATAGCCACAGGTTTACATTTCTGCATTTACATTATGTAGAATAATTTGGAAATCTCTGGCTTGTGATCATGCAATCTCCTGTTTTTTTATGTCTATGACTGGCAGTTTTTACCTTTGCAAATTCTTTGGTATGCAACCAGTGCTGCATGATACACACAGTTGACAAACTGTTTATCAAATATTCATACACTTACTCACTGTATTAATTATTAAACAAGCATCCACTGAACTATCTTTCTTTTTGATACAGCTACTTCTCTGTTGCTCTGTTGACATGTTCTGAGGAAGCAGGAAAAGAGCCAACTCAGCAAATTCTACTACTTTCAAGGTTCTGTATGTAAGTGTGTGAATTCAGGATAGACATGAAAGCCCATGTCACTTACTTAGCAGGCTTAAAAGAATGTTTCAAGGTATATATGAACCTCCTAATGGGTTTGGCTTATCTGTTCTTATATTAATTCTCCCCAACATAAATAGCAATATAATGATTGACAAAGAAAAGAACTTCTTCTATAGAGAAAATGATTGTCATGGTAAGTGACTACAAAATATTTTCCTGTACATTAGTTCATTTATTTTTCACAGAAAATCCAACATAATTTGTTTATTTCCATTTCACAGATGAAATAATGAAGTTCTGGGTTACTCAGGGTTTTATCAATTCACACAACTTATAAAAGGCCAAACAGGTTCTGTTTTTATCCAGTACAAAATAGCTATTTACAAGAAAAATAGAAAGAACTGCTCTTTGGGGGGCAGGTACAATTTGGAACAACCACACTCCATATCAGAGTGATGGTTTGAGCTTTCACTACCCTGATTCTGATGCAGTTTCAATGCTAATGCAGGAGGGAAGGCAGCAGATGACGAGTCCACGCCACCCACTTTGAGGACTTGGATGGAGTTCTGGGCTCCTGGCTTCAGCCTTGTCCAATCCTGGCTGTTGTAGCTATTTGCAGAGTGAATCAAAGGATGAAAGATTCCTCTCTCTGTCTCTCCCTCTCTATCTTTCTGCCTTTTAAGTAAATAAATAAGTAATAAATCTTAAAGCAACTGCTGTTTCAATGAACAAGATTTTATTGTGGCATTACTGTCTTCATTCTCCACAGAGATTTGAAATTATTCTTTGGACAATTCCTTTCTTGTTGGTGGTGGACTTTATTAAAAATAAATTACTGTTTCCTTAAACCATATAAAAAGAAGTAAGAGGAAGGTGAGAGAATTTAGATATTGGGACTCATATAACAGTTGTGCTATGACATCAGAACAGTCAGAACCAAGATGAAGAAGTCTCCAATGATTAAGTTATCATGTGAGTGTACTTAAAACTGTTCATGGAGTTAAAACAGTTTTGGAGGCAGACATTGTGGTGCAATGCAGTGAGTTATGCCACCACTTGGGATGCCCACATTCCATGTCAGAGTGGCTGGTTGGAGTCCCACCTACTTCGTGTGTCCAATCAACACTAGTGCTGATGCATTGGGAGAGAGCAGATGACTCTTAATCCAGTATGAGTGGTACTTTTATGAGAATATTCACTGACTCACAAGGGAAGAACCCTATAACAGAAGCAGAGACTGAAATGTTCAGCTACAGCCCAAGAAACAACAAATATTTCAGGCCTCCAGTGGAAGTTTGAAAGAAGCAATAAAGGAGCACAGTGGTAACACTTGGAAGCCAGCATTCTATATTGGACTGTCTGGTTCAAGTCCTGGCTATTCCAACATTCTGATTCAGTTTTCCTAATACTGTGCCTGGGAGGTATCAGATAATGACTCAATATGTGGATTCCTGCCACCTGTGTGGGAGGCCTGGATGGAGTGCCTTGCTCACTCCTGGCTGTTGTGCACACTTGGGAAATGTATTAGCAGATGAAAGTTTGCTCTCTCTTTTTTTCTGTCACTCTTCCTTTCAAATAAATAAATAAACCCTTTAAAAACGGACAAATTTCATTTTGATGCAAAATGTTTTAACTCTATGCATAATATTTTCATAATATCCATTTTTCATGAACTTTATAAAGACTCCTCATATGACCAACACTAGAATGAGAGATCCAAAACTGGTAACTGGGAGTGAAATGACATAGTGGGTCAAGCCTCTGCTTACAATATTGGCATCCAGTATCTGAGTCCTCAGTCTCCACTTTCATTTCAATTTCCTCTATGCACACAGGAAAAGTCACGGATTATGCCCCAAGTACTTGAAGAGTGAACCAGTGAATGGAAGATCTCTTTTGCTATCTCAGAAGATCAAGATGAAGAACTCTCTCTCTCTTTCAATATCTCTTTCTCTCTCTCTTTCTGCTCCTCTCCCTCCCTCTCTCTCTGTATCCATCTCTCTCTGTCACTCTAGCTTTTGAATATATAAATCTCTTTTTTAAAAATTGGTAAGTTTAGAGGATAGTGGAAATAAAAACATTTAGGGGAAGGAATGGAGAAATGGAAACCAACTTCAGTCACTACCCAACTGTGGCACAATATCAAACAGTAAGACTCTGCTCTGGTCCTTAACACAGAATATTAACTCCGGTAAGAATATCCATCCCTTTACAGTATTTGGCTTCTGCTCCCAGTTAAGTCCAAGTAATTTTATGTCTCCTGGAGAAGAAGATATCATGGCTACAATGTGTCATACATATCAGCATTTTTATATTCAAACATGATTTAGTATTTTCCAATAATATTCTCAACAAATCATTACAACTTATTTTTAAATGATAGCTCTTTTTTCTCTTTTGGCAATCTATTTAAAATTGTAAAAAAAAATTAGGTTATATTTTTTGCATGATGATGATTAAATAATATTGAAACAATGTATTTAACATACTTCCAAATAAGTTTTTGTGAAGAAATGTTTAAATCAAACTATTTTATATATGTAATAAATTAATGGCTATCCTAAATATATTAGGATTTCATGGTTATTGATCAACTATTAATTACTAGTGTATTATTTCAAACAAATAATAATAATACAGATTACAACATTATGAGCAGATGTGTTTATGTTGTAAAACATGGATGGTATATTTAATTAGTTGTAAGTAATACAAATATTTGAAATAAACTCTTGAGACTTCAAATGTAGAGATGTTTTGTGGACAGCTTTGAAAAGCCACTGGCATACACCATTCTTTCATTCAAGACAAATATGTGGGCAAATCAGCAGGAGTCCATTCTGGCTTCCAGAGAGTGCCCTGGAGCTGTCCACAGGAAGGTGCTGGAAAAGGCAGCCGCAGATGGTCCAGGTACACAATTATTTCAGCCTGAGATACAGCAGAATAATCAGACCCATGTTAAAGTATTGCTGCAGTGCACATGACCTGGAAACTGTTTCATGAAGGATGCACAGCAATTCTCAGTGTCCTTTGATAATTATAAAGAAAAAATATGTTCTCTAGGAAGAAGGGAGGAGATTCCTGTAAGACAAGGAACCATTTGTTTAGTTTCAGTGATATAAATGATATTCCTTATAAATGCCTGGCTGAATTGCTAAGTAACCAACATTTTCTCCCAGAAGATTTAAGTTCTTCATACAAGCATATAAGTTCAGACTCCATGGATTTTCCTAGTTTTTCTAGCTCCATATTGGAAAATCAAACGTCATTTTAAAAATCAGCTGTTTTCTCCCAACAGAATTGCCCTCCAAGTAAATTCATAGGAAAGGGACAAAAGGATTTGTAGTTTTAGCAATATACAAGGACTGACTTTCAGATCTGTGGTAAAGGTCAGGTGTAATATTCAAAAACAAATTAAAAGACAGCCATTCTATTGGACTCAGAAGATTCCAGCAAACGTTGGGCACCCATGGGCATTGACTCAGAATGTGTTTATTGTGCTCACGCCCCAGATGATGCTGCAAGCACTGTTAAGGACCCTATTCACCACCATTCTTTCTGCATTATGTATGCAGTTATTGTTTTGCATTATGCACTATCTAAAATGATACAAAAACATTTTGCTGAAAAATAAACCACTGGTTTTATGCTTAACACCAGGATTACAAAATGTGATGTCATGAATTATTCATATCATTCGATTTAATGTAATCATTTTCTCCCCAGCACTAAGCCGCTATGAATGGTGTCCTATGCAGCCACTGTTTTGAAGAACTTAATACTAGGGGGAGAAACACCTGGCATTAACTGACAGTGAATTAGGCTCATTGTCACTTTAGGAAAAAATTCGGTTTAATCTTTGATCTTCTGTACTTCCTAATTCCAAGGAGCATTTATCAGCATTACAAAATAAATCAGCCTTTGGAATTTATAGAAATATTGACCTTGGCATTTAGACACAGACATATAGAAAAGTACACATGAACATTTGAAATATGAACTATTGAACAGAATTCATTTTTGTTTCATTCAAAGCAATAATGTACCACATTTCTGTTTCCTTTAATATAAAATAATTTTGATACATATTTATAATTTATTTAGATAAAATAATTCAAAGTACTGACCTCAGGACAAAGCTTGTTGAGAAAGATAAACATATCAGTGCAACTTTGCCTATAGATTAAAGCAATTTTTCTTCAAGGCAGTCCAAAAAAATGAAAACCAAGAGGAAACAGTGCTTTTAAATGATTTAAAGTCTATAAAGGAAGGACAAACATTGGCTTAAAAGTGGTACAAGCAACTTTGCCAAATCAGAATCCCATTTTGGTGCCCTGTGCTTACCATGTTTTTTATGGCAAAGCTATCCTAAAATATTTTGTTAACTTTGAAGTTAGAAGATGGGTTATTATGGGATAGACTAGGTAATCACATTATGAATGGAGGAGCAGAAAGACAAGAAGCTCTACTCCTAATCCTAGTCCCTTTCTCTGCCCAGCTCCTGAGTCTCCAAAACAATAATGAGAATTGCACCTCTCTGCTTCCTTGGGATGTTGTACGTAAGCCCAAAATGACATTTTGAATTAAAAAAATTCTGTCACAATCCATGATCCATGTTAAAAGATCTATAATCCATGGGCCGGTGCCTCGGCTCACTTGGCTAATCCTCCTCCTGTGGTGCCTGCACCCCTGGTTCTAGTCCCAGCTGGGGTGCTGGATTCTGTCCCAGTTGCTCCTCTTCCAGTCCAGCTCTCTGCTGTGGCCCCAGAAGGCAGTGGAGGATGGCCCAAGTGCTTGGGCCCTGCACCCGCATGGGAGACCAGGAAGAAGCACCTGGCTCCTGGCTTGGGATCGGTGCAGCACGCTGGCCGTAGCAGCCATTTGGGGGTGAACCAACGGAAGGAAGACCTTTCTCTCTCTCTCTCTCTCTCTCTCTCTCTCTCTCACTATCTAACTCTGCCTGTGGAAAAAAAATCCATAATCCATGAACATCTGTAAAAGACATGTGAAAATGGGTAAGCAAAGATACTTATACACATCAATCACAAAGTTAGAAAATGGGGGGATATTTATTTAATAATACCAAAAAATAACATAGCATTTTCCGAATTACATGGTACCAGAATCTACATGTAATAGCTTGCCGATATAAATAGTAAGAGGAAGAAACATTTACACCTAGTGCTAGGGAAGATCATAGCTTCACTTCGAGAACAGTCTATATTCCCTTAGAGCATCCCACATAGTGTCTTGCACACAGTTGGAGCTCAGTCACTGTTGCCTGATTGATAATGAAGACAGTCACTGTGTTCAACTCAATAGTAATTGAATGTTCATTTTTCATAAGGTCAGTGTATCTGTCTACTGCTCTTCTGTGATAACAAATGCATGGGAAATTGGAAACCCAGTTTTTCCCAAATAATAACAAATTGATGATGTTTACTATCTTCCAAAAGAGAAATGGGATATGTTAAGGGGCCATGGGAGGGAGGAAGTAGGAGGCAGGGTAGTGGATGGAAAATATTTCTCAAGCTAACAGTTTGTTCATTTCACTTCTAAAATATTATCTTTTCTACTTAATAGCTTTAGGCAAAGGAGAGTTTCTTTTTTCCCCTGAATAAAAATTATTAGATATCTTGTCTATTAATCTTCGTAGCGTGCTTCAACTAGAGTCTCATTAACATTGTGAACTGGGCCAGCAAACACTGCCACATTATAAGATCTCCCTTCCTTTCATTTCAAAAGCACCTTGACCTTCTCCAGCAGTGGAATCCTGTGCTCCTATCAGGGTTCCTACTGATTCCCAGTGTGGCCTCCTGGTCTCCCAAGAGCCCTAAGGGCCCATTGGCAGTCTGCACAAGAAGCTTCTGGATCGAGCTTTTCGTTTGCTCACACTCACACTCACTCATAGTTTAAAAAATTATCATGTATTCAAATCCAAAAAATGTTTATGCTTTTAAAAAAAATCTGGAGGACTGAGAACCAGAGCCAGTGCTTTAAGTCTCTCAGTGAAGCTACAGCCTAATTACTGCCTGCTGCGTGGCGCAGTTAAACACAATCAGTCAGAAAGCCTTAAAGATACAATATCCCTTTTCACAAACTGTCTGCTTGTCAATTCCAAGTCACCCCCCTGCTTTAAATCAACCAACCACAGAGCTGTTATGAACAGCAACTGATTTTCCATGCAGTGCTGCAAAACAAAATCACACCGTATCCTATTTTTAATGGCCACAGTTTTTCAACTGCATAACAAGAGTTAGCTGGCACTGCTGAGCTGAACGGTATCAAAAAAATGGGTTCAAGTAGAAATAACATGGAACCCTTGAAGTGAACAAGTACAGACCCAATTATAAGTGCATTGTGATGCTCGGTACCAATTACATCCAAATAACAGGGGAGAAAATTTCCTCTTAATAGTGATATTGTAGACATAAACTTCTTTCATTTTTGTTTCTCCAGGATAAAGTGTGATACTTAAAAGAAAAAAAAAGGTGAATTGTAGATACTACTTTATTAACACACAGTCATTTGTGCACAAAGGTTTTTATATGATGTCAGCATAGGGACAGGATAGTGTGACCACTTCAGAAAAAGGTGTTTAGCATCCCTACATGGAGTTCATGATCTATCAGGAATTTCACTTGGAAAAATCAAATATTCCTCCTTGTTTATTTCTCATTAGAAACTCTCTTTCCTTGAGCAGTACCCTTAGGGATAAAAATAGGTAGCATGGGTTTATTTTTTTCTTTTTTCCCTTTTTAAGGAAATCTTGGCCTCTTCTCCGAATTAATGGATGAAATTAGGCAATCCATGAATTCAGGAAGCTGCCACTTTCGTCCCTGAGCATTGACATATGACATATTACTTAGTAACTAGAAGAAGAAAGAAAGGGAGATACAGAAAACAAGACTGTATAGGAAATGAGAAACTAGGAAAGAAGGCACATACAAGTTAATCCTTAAGATTAGAAGCTAAGCTGTGGGGGAAAAAGGCAGGAGAGACCAGACTAAAGAAAACATACCCAAAATATAGCTTTGAATGTGTTTTATTGACTATCAAAGAGTCAAAGAAACAAGCACTCTTCAATGTCAGCCTGTCTAATCCTGAATCACCTACCACACTAGTGGCTATCCTTATTCTGCTAGAACAGTGCACCACAGGTGGCAAGCTTTCATTTGTTATTGGTGATTAATTTTACTTTCAATTTCTTCTAGGCCAATACAGGTATTCTAGCAGTTGCTTAGGGCTATATGTTTCCAAGAATGGCCAAAGAGGCTCAAGGAAACTCACAGGAAAAGAACGTACCTTGAGGATGCTATCAATGTGATTCTGAGAATGGGAGCAAAATGCAAGAAGCTAGATCTTTCCTGCTTTGTCTCTTTTCCTCTATTTTTTTCTTATTTGCAAACATGAGATGGAGCACAGAATACAATGTATATCCTCCACCTTTTTGCCAATTCAGTAACAGCTTCATCCTGAAATGCAAAACAAAATACATTTTTTGAGGTGGAAAATAAAATTCAAGTTGTTTACAAGTTTCATTTGAAGTGAAAGCTAAATAAAGGCGATGACACGGATGAAAATTAATTGTTAGAAAACTACCATCTTGAACCACCAGATGGATGAACTCTCTCTTTCTTTTTCCCTCTCTCTGTCTCTTTCAGTGTTTATTCTCTCCGTAACTCTGCCTTTCAAATAAATAAAAAACTACTATCTTATCCAGTCTTATAGTTGTAGAGATGAGGAAACTGAGGCCTGAGAACTATGTGAATTCTATAATACATGTATCCTCTGCAGACAGTGGTGTCAACAGCTGCGACACCTGGCACTGATTTTAAGACTCGTGGTCGCTATGGGAATGCTATTTATTGTACAGCGTGACTCACAAATCTAGGTTATGTGAACTATAAAAAGCCTGACTCAGAACTCCAGAGAGTGGGGAGCTAATATCATTTGAAATATAGGCCATACATTGAGTATGAGGATGTCTGCAGGATTCTTTTTCAAGGCAGCATTATCCAAAGCAGCATTGAATGTAGTCATGCATCCATTAATGAATACGTGTTGGAAACTTTAAGACATCAACCAAAATAGGTTTTGATGCCAATTGGAATAGATTATACTTTTCTGGGCATTTCTGGTGAGAGAAGGGGAATCAGAGGTATGGCTGAGGTTGGAGCAAGGGGAGAGGAAAAGTGGGCTTTAGCACAGGGGAAAGAAAACTGGATAATGTGACAGGAACAGGTGTGCAGGAGGCCAGTGATGAAAGGGAATGCCAAGACCACAGACCCACCAGCAACCCAAGGCTAAATCTCTATCAACCTCTGCCAACCAAAATATCTAGAAAATCAGGGAATAGGTTATAAACCCTCCTTTTTGTCCCTAAATTCAACATCACCAAAAATATTGAATCAAGTGTCTCTTCATGACCTAACTTTGAATGATTTCAGTGCTTTCTTCCTTTCCCCAAATTTCCCCTACATTTGTCAACAGCACAAGTGTCTTTTAGACACGAAGAGCTCAGATGACCTAAAATGCAAATGTTTGGATGAGGTAATGGTTAACCAGTGAAATAAAAAATAGAACCAATCTATCAAGTGGAAGAGATTGCAGTGCAATCTTTCCTGTGTTGACTGAAAAGAAAGACTAAAAACAGAAAGACAGTACCTTATCTAGAGGCACAGAAAACATGAGTTTTAAAAGGAAGGAGCAGAAAAACCAGAAAGAGGCATTTCACAACATCACAACTCAGTGGTGCCACAGGAAGTGCATTAAAATCTGCAGTTAGGAGAATGGAGTTTTATCCTTACATGATTTACAAAGAGTTCTGTGGGGGTATTTTGTAGATGTTCTTGGGAGTTTTACGGTTTGCTTGCTTCTATTACTTTTAACATCACTGGCTTCCTATAAAGAAATTCATCCCCAGGGGATTCTATCCCTGTAACTATATTGACTTAATTCTGAAGCACCAGTGCAATTAAAAGATGGTTCTAATTAATAGGCAATAGAATGGTTGTATGTAAAGGATTTAAGCAGTTTATGCTTGGTGCACTGAATGAATTCAAACAAAGTGACAAAAGGCATCCGAGCTCCATGAGAATTTATCAGCTGAGATGCATGGAATATCTTTCACACTGAGTAGTCACATTGCTCCCTACATTTGTGATTGGACTGAGAGAAAAAAAGGTGGGTGTATTTCTTCGGTGTCAGTAAAATGGTTTCTCATTTCAGCTGAAAAGTGCCAACAATCAGAGCACAGGCAACATCCCTTCTTTTAGAAATTCTATTTCTGATCTTCCTTCTAGAAACATGACAAAACCACCGTCTTCAATTTTCTCTCTTTTTTAAAGAAGATTTAATTATTTATTTGAAAGGCAGAGGTGCAGTGGAGGGTAGGCAGAGAGAGAGAAGCCTTCCATCTCCTGATTCACTCCCCAAATGGCTGCATTGGTCAGGGCTGAGCCAGGACAATGCCAGGAACCAGGAACCTCATCTAGGCTTCCTGTGTGGATACAGGGGCCCAAGCACTTAGGCCACCTTCCAATGCTTTCCCAGATGCATTAGTAGGGAGCTGGTTCAGAAGCAGAGTAACTGGGACTAGCACCCAAATGTGATGTCAGTGTTGTAGGTTGTGGCTTAACTTACCACCACACAGGGCCAGTTCCTGTCTTCAAGTTTCTAGCACACAGCTTGGTTGAGTGGATACAATAGCCTGGGTTCCAATACTTGCTCTGAGCATAAATGAATGGGAAACTCAGTTGCTCTGCCTCAGGTCCTCATACGTAAAATGGCATAATGACAACATCTTCATTCTGGGACTGTGGGAAAAACCTGCATGAATTAATTCATGTAAAGAACTTTGAATTCTGTCAGGAAGTATGATGAGCACTCAATGGACATTTTATTATGATTATTATCTTAGTCCATCACTATTACAAAGAAGCTGCATGCATTACCACATCTCATATTTTTTTTTCTTTTTTTTTCTTTTCTTTATTTTTTTTTGTCTTTTTTTTTTCATTTGCACATCTCATATTTTATAAGATCATATTTTTGTCCAGTGGATGGATTAATGTTTGGTAGGAGGTGCAGACAAACGGGTTTTGAACTCCCAATTCCCAAATAAATGAAGTTCTGTGATATAATTCTATACAAACCATGGCAATCCATGTTCTCCTGTATCAATACCAATGAATTCCAAGCTGTTGAAAAACATCTCTGACATCCACAGAGGCAAAAACATAGTAAATCTTTTAACTGTGTCATTATTCACTTTTTCAAAAACACTTTTAAGGTATAATTGACATACAAAAAAGTTGTTCATAATTAATCTTTGCAATTTGATGAGCTTGGCAATATGCATACATTTGTGAGATCCTCACCACAAATACACAGTAAGCCTACCCTTCACCTCTAAAAGTGTCCTTCCTCCACTTTAATTAGTATTTTTATGATAAGAATACTAAATGTAATATCTATTCTCACAGCAAAAGTTTCAAAATGGAATACAGGGTTATCAACTATTCTCATGGTGCTGTTCAGTAGATCTTTTTTTTTTAGATGTATGCATTTGGTATAACTTATTTACTTTTAAAAATTACTATCCTGATATTTTTACTCCTGTATGAAATCTGTGTGTAAACTAGCAAACAAATAAAGGATATTATTTAGAAACTAAGCCATTTAATTGCTTGCCTATCCCAGGATACATTTAAGGATAGTTTTTGGTCATTATATGAGTCTTAGTGTGAGAAGATATAACATAAGGCAGTAAAGGTACACTGAGTCACTTTGCTCATTTGCTCCCTAGATTCTGAGCTCCCTTACTTGTTTGGAGAATCTACATAGTATTTGGCCATACTCAAACCTTGAGTGAGAAGGGTTGAAAAATTGCTCTGCAATGTTTAGGTTGTGGGATCTGTGACTCTGGGTGAGACCTCGGGTTCCAAGCTTTATAGTATAGAAAGTAAAGCTCTGGGATCCAGGGCCAAGTGGCGTTGGTGTCTCTACATGGATTCAACATGTAATGTCATTTTAGGCACCATTCCTAACTACATGAATTGGGATCCTAGATCTCTGGCCCTAATAGAGATTCTGTGAGCTATTCGATAACCTTTTAATACATTTATTTTTTCCATGTATCAACCACACTGAGTTTCTATTACTTACAGCTGAGAAACTTGACTGATAAGATGACCAAATTGGATTACTTTAGAACCAGACATTGCTTCTAGGTTGGAATAACAAAGTCCCCTTTCTTTTGATAATCCAATATGATCCTTAAAAATATTATTTTTCTTAGAGCAAATGTCCTCAGAGATTTCAGGATGAGGTAGCAGGTTACGTTAGATTATACCCAAGATCCTTTCTTACTGTAAAATATTATGCCTGCTTTGCAAGGTTTAAGGTCAAAGCACTGTCTAACGTCTATTAGAAATTACATTTAATCATCAGTACCACTATCTACTATAAAGGAGAAATAATTTTAACATATTAAAATATTTTAATATATGACAGGTAAAATTTCCTATGCATTTATCGATTTTTCTTTGTTAATTTTTCAGTTATAGGTGGACAATATTGAACATCTGGGAGGAACTCAATCAATACTGCACTGAATTCAACTGAATTATGGCCACAGCACCATTCGTCCAAGGCCAGCTTTTCCAATTTCTCAGCTTATAACCCTCGCTGGTTCCCTGACTCTGTGTCACCTTTATCCTGACCCCAAGTTCATTGGTACTGTTTTAATCATTCACTCTTCCTTGTCTATCCTCTGCAGACAAGCTCATTTCAGCTTCGTCCTGACCCTGAATCACCAGCTTTCTGTGCCAACTTTGTTTTCTTTCCCTTCAATCCATCCAGGATAATGGCCCAGCAGTTTCCTGTGGCTGCACATGTACCTGTCTTGGGGTAGAAGCTGAGGAGATAGTTGTTAAATAAATTAGCAGTTTACTCACTCATAATGATTGGGGGAAGAATTCATTGTTTTGCTATTTCTTATATATTAACAAAATTATATTTTAAAATCTTCTTGGCAAGAAAAAAATTAGTAGATTAAAGAACTTTGAAACATCATTCACATTTATACTTATTTTGATACTGGATTAAAGAACATGCTTGGAAATCAAGCTTAAGCAACCAGTTGTGATAAATATTCCATAAATGTTAAAATGATATCTCATTTAAGGCAGTTGCTCATAAGCTCATCATATTACTAAAATTATTTGGTAGAATAGTGGTAATTAGAATTACTATAAGTAAAGTCCATAAATAGATGTTGCTTTCCATAATACAAATAAATATAGGAAATTGTATACTTTAATGAATCATGGCCACTTCTAAAGATTCTAACTGAACAAGTGTGGGACTTTCCCCACTTGTGATATCAAAATCTTTCATTTTACACATTCCATGGAGATATTTGGGGGAAAAATGCTGTGTTCCTCACTACTGCCCAGTTGTTTGATAAGATACAAAGAGCTGGATTCATCAAAGCAATGGCAGCAGGTGGCCTTTCAAATTTTAGCCACTATAAAAGCATTTCTATTAATTCTTATCTTCCTTCAAATATTAATGAATAGTTCCAGTGATAATTAGCAATTTTGCCTAATTACAGAAAATTGGCACTTCACAAATAACAAACTCTGATATTATCCAGTATTGTGCCAGTTTTCCCATTAATTTGGAAATTCAGCAATTATCACCAGAACTGTGTAGGTTAAAGTGTGTCAGATTCTGGATAAACAACTTAAAATACCCAGTAATACAGGGTTCAATGTCAGGGAAAGTTCAATGTTGGCATTTGAAGAAAAAAATGTTAGTGACCAACCCTTGCTATTGCAGGATTGTGGAAAGGCTCTCTAAGTATGTTTTATTGTAGCCTAGCCCCTGTGCATGACATCAGTTGCAAAAGCTAGAAAATATGCTCCATTGTTGATTAAAAGAAAACAACAACACACATGTAAGTTCTCATGTTGGAAGTTTTAATTTTCCTCTAAAATAAAAAAAAAAAAACTTAGGAAGACAAAAAATCTCCAGTATTTTTGTCAGGTGAGAAATAACGGGTGAATCTATGTATTTAAGTATTCCTGGCATCGGAACATTTTTTACCGAATGTAAAATCTACATATGAACTCTTGTGTTCTTAAGGTGCACCTTGATGTTAACTAAGGAGTTGGAGAAATGCATTACCTCTCAGTTTAATTTGGAATAGCTTGTTTAATGCTGACAAGTCCATAATTTACTCCAGACAATAGTAGAAATCTTAACATATATGCCAGTATTACTTTCAGTCCAATGTCACTTAATTTTATTTGGGATGGATTCTCACAATTCCAACAATTGAAAGCAAATTTTCAACTATGCCTCTCAGTTTTTAGAAGTCTTTGCTAAACTCATCAGGTCCAAGACCAATATTCAGGCTTCATTTGCTTTCCCCCAAATAACAAGTATTTTGGGATGAATAAAACTCAGCCAACGGAATCAATCCACCAGAGGTCAAATCAACTGGACAGGTGTTTTCTTTTTTTTTTTTTTAAAGATTTATTTTATTTATTTAAAAGAGTAACAGAGAGATGTAGAGACAGAGAGAGGTCTTCCATCCGCTGGTTCACTTCCCAATTAGCCACAATGGCCAGAGATGTGCCGATCCGAAGCCAGGAGACAGGAACTTCTTCTGGGTCTCCCATGCAGGTGCGGGGGCCCAAGGACTTGGGCCATCTTCTACTGCTTTCCCAGGCCATAGCAGAGAGCTGGATGGGAAGTAGAGCAGCCGGGTCTCGAACTGGTGCCCAGATGGGATGCCGGAACTTCAGGCCAAGGCTTTAACCTGCTGAGCCACAGCGCCGGCCCGTGGACAGGTATTTTCCTCATTAAATCAGTATGTGGTAGAAGTGTCACCTTCAACCCAAGAGGAAAGATGATGTCAGGTGATAAGGGTGCTCAGTTTCCTACTACATAAAGAAAACTACAGTTTCTAATAATGTTGTTTAGAAATTAGTAACAGGTAGTCTACGGCCATACCACCCTGAACGTGCCCGATCTCGTCTGATCTCGGAAGAAATTAGTAACAGATAAAAAAAATCAAACTACAACTACATTGGAATATACTTGCTTGATTTCTCACCTTCGTGGAGGAAAGACAAGGGGAAAATATCCTTAAATTGCAATAAAAGATATTTATGTCACCCTGAAACAAGATCTTCCTCTTTGGGGGAGGCTAGGACATAATGAAATGGATGAAGATGAAGATGAGGATGAGAGAGTCAAAAATTTACTTTCTGTGATACTGGCTCCCATATACCAGAATTTAAAGTTGAGGCAGACTTCTTATCATTCTCCTTTGAAGAGTAGAAAATTACAAAGAACAGAAATGTTCTTCATTTTTCCTGAGACCAGGTCCAATTCAGTGGCACTGATATCACTTAAAGCATTCAAACATCTCTTTATGGCTCTCAATCCATCATCACAGAAGTATCTACGCCCATTCATTGAAACATTAGCTTAGACGGCCTCTTTTCTCTCCTGAGACAGATCATGCCATGACTTAGTCTATCTGCTGAAGTCATATGGAATAAATAAACCGTCACAGCTGCTCCACCTCCATTGCAGCTCCCTGCTATAAAGCCCCTGGGAAAGCAATGGAAGATGACTCAAGAACTTTGGACTCTGCCCAAGGGAGACCCTGATGGAGTTTCAGATTCCTAGCTTCATCATGGTCCAGCCCTGGTCATAACAGCCACTGGGGAGTGGACAAGCAGATGGAAGATCTCTGTCTCTATCTCTTCCACTCTTTCTGTCACTCTGCTTTTCAAATAAATGACATAAATCTCAACAAAAAATAATGTAAGTATATAAACAATCCCCCCTTCAATTGGGCAGTCCACATGTTTCCTCTATCTGAACCTATTAGAATTTATAGTTCCATTTCAAATCCACGTCTTTCGTAATTTTCTTTTTCTTTTTTTTTTTTTTAAATATTTAGTTATTTATTTGAAAGTCAGAGTTACACACAGAGAGAGGAGAGGCAGAGATAGAGAGAGAGGTCTTCCATCCAATGCTTCACTCCCCAGTTGGCCGCATCTGGCGCCGATCTGAAGCCAGGAGCCAGGAGCTTCTTTCCAGTCTCCCACGAAGTTGCAGGAGCCCAAGGACCTGAGCCGTCTTCTACTGCTTTCCCAGGCCATAGCAGAGGGTTGGATTGGAAGTAGAGCAGCTGGGGCTCGAACCAGTGTCCATATGGGATGCCGGCATTTCAGGCCAGGGCAGCGCCAGCCCCCCATATTTTTCTAAAAACTCAAACAATACTTGCCTCTCCTCCCTGACAGTCCCAGACCATATATATTGTACCATATATTTCAGTACATGAATTTAAATATTTCACTAACCAATATCATCCTCTAGCTATTGTAGTACATGACACAATGTCACTGAGAGCAAGACAAATCATGTTCCTTTTGTGTCACCCGAAAAGCTGATCAAGTACAGTCATCATCTCAGTACACACTGGGGATTAGTTCTAAGACACTCCTAAGATATCAAAATTCATGGGATATTCAAGTCCTTTATATACAAAGTTGTCATTTTTACCTATAATCTACCATCCTCCCATGTACTTTAAATCATCTCCATTACTTATAGTACCTAATATAATAGAACTGCTAAGTAAATAAATATACTATATTGCTGGGAATAATAAAGAAAAGGTTGTGCATGTTCAGTACAGAAACAACGTTTTAGAAATATTTTCTGTCTGTGCTTGATTGGATCCTTGGATGTGGAATCCATGCACAAGAAGGCCTGAATGTAGCTGGCAGAAAAGCACAAGGAGGCTCAGGGATTATATCAAAAATGATCTTTGATTTTATTATTACCTTTACCAGCTAGGTTATGTGGCACAAATAATTAAATTTCATTTGTAAAAAGGACATAATACTCTCTAACTTCATTGATTTCTTGATTAGGTTGAATTAAAAAAAAATCACTAGAAATTCCTGAGTTTAGTGTAGTAAATTATGGTATATAGTAGAAAACTGTTTGGACTTTATCATAGCCTCTGTCTTACATTATAACATATATTTGAATGACAAGTAGTTGTAATCTTATCTGCAAGCTGTTTTAGTTTTTGAAATAAAATATTATCACCTTTCATTTCATTTAAAAAAAATAAGCACTTGACACTTGTTTTTCCCTATGAGCCACATTATTCTCCTATTCCAACTTTGCTTTTCCCTTTACCTAGGGTGTCTAATCACACTTGTTTGTCTGGAGGATCTCAATATAACAAGACTTTCAAATAAATAACTAAATATTTAAAAAAAAGAAAAAGAAAACAATAACACAAAAAGTATATATTTTTCTCAAGAAGACCTGAAACAGTCAAAAATTGATTATTGTTAATACTGTAAAGCAATAATTTAAAAAATCACAAATTATTATCTAACTAATCATGTACTATCACCCCAAATTTTAAATTCATAAATTTTAAAATATCTATTTGTAAACTTAAAAAACAAATACTATAATAATTCAGGGATTAAAGTAGAAGTGATTAAAATATAAATTTAACTATAATAATTAAATCTTACTTAAACATCATAACTACAAGAAAAATTTGATTATAAAACATCTACCAGAGTCTGGCATTGTGGCATATTGAGTAAAGCCACTACTTGCAAAGCTGGCATCTCCTATGAGCACCAGTTTGTGTTCCAACTGCTCCACTCACTTCTGATCCAACTCCCTGCTAATGGCCTGGGAGAGCTGCAGAAGATGGCCCAAGTACTAGGGCCCCTGTACCCACTTAAGAGACCTGGAAGAAGCTCTTAGCTCATGGCTTCAGCCTGGCCCACCCATGGCCATTGCAGCTATTTGGGGGGTGAACCAGCAAATGGAAAATACCTCTCTCTCTCTCTCTCTCTCTCTCTCTCAACCCCTTCTCTCTGTATCTCTGTCTTTCAAATAAATAAATAAACCTTTTAAAAATACTCTGATATTAGAAAGGAGAAAAGGCTGAAAAGTGTTAAGATCCAATTTTATATTTTATCACAGATTTTTCGTTTCATTCTTTTTTTCTGATTTTTAATTGGCCTTTAACAGACTCAGTATAGTTGGTAGATACAATTCTAAGAATATAATGGTATTCTCTGTCTCCTCCATGTCTCTAAGTGAACCCAAATAAACTTAAAAGAAGGAAAATCAAATTAAGGGCATTAATCAGTGAATATAAAAATGTAATAAAAAGATCAATCCAAAAACTTTTAAAAATACTAGTAAAATATAAAAGTCAGTCCTTAACTAGATTGTTTCAGGGGAAAAGAGAAAAAAATAATAAACCAAGTTAAGATTAAAATGGTGCATATAAGGCAGGAATTACAAAGATCACAATCTTTAAGTGAAAATCTTTTTTTTTCTACTAGCAAATTTGAAACTTTCAATGAAGTGAACAAAGATCTAGACATGTATAATGTTCAAAGGGTTTAGGACGGATGAGAAAGCCTGATAGAACTTTGGAACAAGTTGAAATATATGCTTAAATCCTTCACATAGAAAAGGTATATGCCATTTTATCACTTTATTCTACCAGATTTTAAAGGTAGATATCTTTTAAGTATTCTGCTTGTTATCTCAGAAAATAAAAAAAAAAGAATGTGCTTGTAACCATTAATTAAGTTAGTATAACGTAAATATCTTTTGCTTTAGGAAGCACCTTTTGTTTATTTATTTATTTATTATTTATTTGACAGATAGAGTTAGACAGTGAGAGAGAGAGACAGAGAATGAGAGAAAGGTCTTCCTTCCATTGGTTCAGCCCACAAATGGCTGCCACGGCCAGAGCTACGCCGATCCAAAGCCAGGAGTCAGGTGCTTCTTCCTGGTCTCTGACACAGGTGCAGGAGCCCAAGCACTTGGGCCATCCTCTATTGCTTTCCCAGGCCACAGCAGAGAGTTGGAATGGAAGAGGAGCAATCAGGACTATAACATGGTGCCCATATGGGATGCCAGTGCCTCAGGCAGAGGATTAATCAAGTGAGCCATGGAGCCAGCCAGTATAACCTAAATATTAACATGAGAATTACAGTTTACCTACCAATCTCATTTATCATGTAGGTAGCATCTATGAGATAAATCTTTCATTGTTGGAAATGATTAGACAGCATCATACTTAAAAATCAAGAAACTGGGATGGGTATTTGAGTCAGCAGTTACATCATCACTTGGGATGCACATGTGACGTATTGGAGTGCCTGGTTCAAATCACAACTACTCCATTTCTGATCTATATTCCTGCTAAAGCACAACCTGGGAGGCAGCACAGAAGATTTCTAGTATTTGGATACCTGCCTGCCACTCACATGGGTGATCTAGATTGAGCTTTTCACTCCTGGATTTGGCTGGCCCAGTTCTGGTTATTGAGAATAATTGAAAAGTAGACCAGAAGATGGAAGAGCTCTCTCTATGTCTCTCTGCCTTTCAATAAAATTAAAATTTTTTAAATCATGAAATAAAATCATAGGCATCATATTTAAAAGTATGGGTCTAGCCAGCAATAAAACTAATAGCAGACATAGAGATAAGTCATTTGTGGTGAGTAGGAATGGAGTCAATGGATGGAAGAAACTTCACAAGCATTTTTGAACAGTCTGACCTATAATAAAACACTAAAACTTTTTTTTTTTTGCCAAAAACAAATGAAGGAAGATATGTGCTTGGAAGTAAAGATACCAATGGGCATTTAATAGTTCCAAGAAGAGGAACTGGTCAAAGAGTGTCTGGAAGTTTAGGTCTTATTTTCTTCATCCATTATCTTCCTACCTGATTATCTCCTTAACAATTGCTTGGGACAAGGCTGACCATGAGACCAGTGCCTGTATGATCATAACCATCATGTTGGTCACTATTGAGGTCTCATCCCTTTTTAGAAATACCTATTGCCTTTGTCCATTTGCTGTTGCTATACCAATACCTGACAGTGTAATTCATAAAGAAAAGAAGTTTGTTTTGGCTGATGGGTCTAGAGGCTGAGAAGTTCAAGAGGAGGGTGTTGGCATCTGTTTGGCTTCCGGTGAGGGCTTCTTGCTGCTTCTGTGCATAGTTGAAAGCAGGAAGGCAAGGAAATACAAAAGCCATGACAAGGGGTAAACTTACTTTTTAGTTACCACTCTTGATCTAACTAATCCAGTCCCCCAAGAATAATCAAACACAGCCAAAAATGTTCTAATATCTTCATGAGGACTCTGCTGACATGACCCACATGCTTAGTAGGACCTATTTCCCAGTACCATGACAAGGGTGATCAAATTTTATGGTGAGTTTTGGAGGTGATAAATCATATTCAAATCATAGCAGCTATCAACTCTTTGCAATGAATTAAGCTGCCACCTTTGTTCATTTTAATTTTGTGCTTCTTGAATCACTATAAATAAATGGAAAATTTTTCCTCATTTACTTCTATAAATATACATGGCCCGATATATGTAAAGTACCTGGAAAGTGGTAGACTTCCAATAAATAGAAAATTTTCTTCTGTCTTCTGTGCTGTGCTCCCCAACACACTCACTTCCTCTCAGTGGGAGCTTTAAGGAGGGAGATATGGTCATATTGAATTTCATTGACTAGAGTTCAGAATTGCCTTTTCCTTAAAGCTGATATCCTTTCATCACTAGAGTTCATGACTGATATTTTCATTCCAGAATTTTCATTAATAAAGTCCATTTTTATTTATAGATCATTAATAAATTATTATGTTGGAATTATTTTATTGTATAAGATTCTAGAATGCACATGCACAAGTTTAGTGGATATCAAGACTGAAGAGCATTAAATAGTTAAAAGCTACCAAAGATCAAAGTCATCACTATCATGTTATGACAAGTATAGAACACAAGATACAGGAATTTAGAGGTCTTGAATACATTCTTTGTTTTGTAGCTTTTATTGTATGCAAAAAATATACTTTTGGTGCTGCGCTGTGGCACAGTGGGTTAACACCCTGACCTGAAATGCCAGTATCCCATATGGGTGCCGGTTCGAGACCTGGCTACTCCATTTCCTATCCAGCTCTCTTCTATGACCTGAGAAAGCAGTAGAAGATGGCCCAAGTCCTTGGGCCAATGCACCTGTGTGATAGACCTGGAGGAAGCTCCCGGCTCCTGGCTTTGGATCGGTGCAGCTCCGGCCATTGTGGCCAACTGGGGAGTGAACCATTGGATGGAAGACCTCTCTCTCTCTGTCTCTCCTCTCTCTGTGTAACTCTGACTTTCAAATAAATAAATAAATCTTTAAAAAATATACTTTTGTGATTGTAACATTCATAAAAGTCTATAGACAATTCCCTGAGACTTCATTTACCAAGCTATTTTAGCCATTTGCTTAGCTATAGACAGCTTTTTATTAGCTACCACAGCTAACAATGTTTTCTTTCTTGCAGGGGGTGAGGTAGGTTCAAATTATCTCTGGGACAGAGCCCCACAAATATTTCTTAACATTAAAGAGGTATCTTGCTTCATTTGTCCTTGTGGTAGCAAAGTATTCTTAATCTCCTTTAGTTTTTCTTAAAACAAACAAGCAAACAAACAAAAACAACCAAGTAAAGGCTCAACCAAGAAGAACAGCATTTTATGCAATATTACAGTTCAAAATGAAATAAATTTTGGTGCCAATATCCTTTTGAGCTGAAGATCAAGAGTCATATTACTTTCTTGCTAACATTTTGCTATTTCTAGAAGGTTGGGTAGAATTTTAATTTGCTGTGTTTTGCGACTGTGGTATTGAATTTCAGAATTTTGTGTGTGAAGAAAGATTATGAAAACAATGTGTGGAGACCCTGAAAAGGTCCATCTGGTGAATTGTTTGGACCAGTGGTCGGAGAAGAGACTACACAGTATCTGGAGTTCATTCCAAGCTGATGATTCAGCAGGTGAAGGTGTAAATACAAACCAATATGCTCTCTACTACTGAGTGGTTAGTGAAGAAGTGAATAAGACATTTGAAATCTTGACTGAATATTTCTCATTTCATCAGAATTTTTGGAATCGGGCAGATGTCAAAATAATCCCTTTGAATCACTTTTATTCTACTCCTTGATAAATGATAGATGAGCATCTGCCTAAGAAGTTCACTTAAAAGAAATTTGATGAATGATTTGATATCTTGATCATATCCTATCTCAGCCTTTGCAAATTTGGCAATAGATAATGAATTAGGGTCTTCACACAGTGTGAATTGAAAACAGTACTATCTTTCACAACCATCTAAAATCTCAGCCTTTGAAAAATAGATGTTTAGACCAACTTTGTGAGAAAAAAATGAACTCAGTAGTCACATTCTATGTCATTGTGCTATAGGGAAATAATAACAGAAATGAAAGCACACTCCCCAGAGGCATTAGCACTATACTGTCATGTGTCATAATTTATCATGTGGGATATCTCTGCTTACACAGAGTTATTTCAATAAAGTTGTTGAAATTCAGATTGTAAACCTCACTAGTCACTAACTTAAGGAATTTTTATATTTATGTGTTCTTCCACAAAGGAGAATTATCTGTGGATGGAATCATTTATGCCGATTTGTGAAGTCCCAAATGAGTACTCTTGTGACAAAGCCTATTATGCTACCAATATAATTCCATGTCTTTGAGTCCTGAAAACTTTGCGTATTCAGAAGTTCCCTATTATGCTTGTGCCTGCAACATCTCAAGTCTGTGTTTCTAAAACTGCTGTAGAAGGGCCAGTGCGGTGGCATAGTGGGTAAAACCACCGACTTCAGTGCCAGTAGCCCATATGGACGCCAGTTTGCATCCCAGCTGCTCCACTTCCAATCCAGCTCTCTGCTTTGGCCTGGGAAAGCAGTGGAGGATGGCTTGGGCCCCTGCACCAATGCGGGAGACTCAGAAGAAGTTCGTGGCTTCAGATCAGTGCAGCTCCAGCCATTGTGGCCATTTGGGGAGTGAACCAGCATATGGAAGACCTTTCTCTCTCTCTCTCTCTCTCTCTCTCTCTCTCTCTCTTTCTCTCCATCTCCATAACTCTGCCTTTCAAATAAGTAAATAAATCTTTTTAAAAATAAAAATAAAATTGCAGTAGATGCACTCTTGGTACATACAGAACTGGGTCAAGGGAATGAGAAACTGTGTAATAAATATGATATCCCTTCCTGGAAAATAAATTTTATTTGGAAATTTCAAAACAGGAAGTAAAGTAATTGAAATGATAATTTTAGCATGTTTTATATTTAAAAGTATATAGTTTTATTGTGGAATAGAATGTTAAATGTGTTTGAATTGTTAGACTAAAACCAAACACTTTTGAGACTTTCAAGGATGCAAGGTCTGCATTAGTGGATCGATAAGAATATTGTAATTTTTTTTTCATTTCAAATGGCAAAATGTGTCCAATGTGGCTTAAGCACCAAAAGAATAATTTTTTATTTTGCATAAATGGAAAGTTAATGGGTGGGTCTGGCCTTAGGTTAATATGGCCTTAGGTTAATACACAACTTGTCTAAAGGCTCAAAAGGAATCTCCTCAATGTTTTCTTCATCATGTCTTACAATCTTCTCTTCCCCACATTAACTTCTTTATTAAACTAAAAGATGGGTGTCAAAACTTCAGATGATATCATCTCTGCTTCAAATCTCAGAGGAAAAAAAAACATCTTTTTCCCCCTAGAACTCCCAGAAGAAAAGATACCTTGAGCCTTACTGGCTCCCATTGTGTTACTGATCCAATTACTATGACCACTTAAAGAATGTTCCATTTGGCCAGCCTCACACCTACCCTGGAGCTTTAATAGAAGTCTATAAATTGGGAGTGGAAGAATCTTCTCCCACCTCCAGGTAAACTGTGGCACATTTTCCAGAATAAAAGTGAATAGCAGCAGGTGGCATACTTCACACACACACACACACACACACACATTTTCTCATACACACACTAGTTTACACACACAGAGATGTCCACCAGAGTACACTTAGCTCACCCCATACACATATATCCCTTCCTAGGCTTAGTTCCACCCATCAGGAGTACATTGGTGGACAAATTGAAAATAACTATTTTAATTTATCCACTACAACTTCCATAAATTCTAGGTAAGTCTAGCTGCCAATAGGGGGAAGCAGCAAGGCAAGAGGTCTCAGAGATGGGCATTGGAAACAGGCATAGCAGAGAGTCTTCCTATGAATCTGTTCCTGATTTCATGTGATGCCTGCCCCATCTAATGAGTTCATGATTGGAGGTGAATCTAGCTGACTTAGAATAGACGAAGTTGGAGAAACATTTGGAGGCTGAGAGGGTTTTTTCTTTGTTTGTTTGTTTGTTTTGCTTTTTCTTTAAACCATCTTCAAGGTTGGCCAAGACAGTTGCACACTGGATAATGAACCAGAAGAAATGACACTGCAGAGACCCATAAAATGCAGTATGATCAGTGCTGCATTCAGAAAGTATCTGATCCTCTGGGCAAACCACACAACTGGGAGATTCCTTGGTGATGTGGTGAACTTTTTGTCTTTTAAAACTTCAACAGTAATGGATTTCGTTCTACATGCTACAGAACTGCACTACATTCTCCCATATTTCTTTTCCCTAAATAATGGAAATACTGCTCTGCCTCAAGAGAGTATATTGAGAATATATCTATGCAATTCACTTGCCAATTCCTATTTGTTACATATAGGTCAAACAGTGTACTTGCTGGTTGCCTTTCTGTAAATCCATTATCCTCTTCTGTAAGGAGAAAATCCAGATTATGTTTATGATGGCAATGTGCCCAGAAAACTAAACCCTCGATATTTCAAACTTGATCACAGATAAAGGTGGCATTGGAACATAGTTTTGGCTAATGAGATACAGCATTTATTTATTTAGTTCTAAAAGCAGAGACACAGATACACAGAGGTATATAACCAGAGCTGGTGGTGTGGTGAAGCCACCATCTGCAATGCTGGCATCCCCTATGGGCAGTAGTTTGTGTTCTAGCAGCTCCACTTCTGATCCAGCTCCTTGCTAATGTGCCTGGGAAAGCAGGGGAGGATGTCCCAAGTGCTTGGGTCCCTGCACCACATGGGAGACCCAGATGAAGCTTCTGGCTTCTGTGTCTGGCTTCAGCCTAGCCTAGTCCTGGCCTTGAGGCTATCTGAGGAGTGAACTAGCAGGAAAAGATCTTTCTCTCTCCCTCTCTCTCTGTAACTCTCACTTTCAAATAATAAATAAGTAAATCATCAAAAAGAGATGCTTGCCATGCCCCAAACGCCCACTACAACCAGGGCTGGGGCAGGCTGAAGCCAAGAGTCCACAACTCAATTTCAGTCCCTTATGCGGGAGTAGGGACTCAAGTACTTGAACTATCTCTGCTGTCTCTCAGGGTGTGCAGGGAGATAGAATAGGGAGCTGAGCTGGGAATCTTACCCAGGCTATCTGATATGGGATGCGGGAATCCTAGGCAACATCTGAACGACTGAACTACTGCACCAAATGCCTTTCCGATCAAATGCATGTTTTAAAGAGTTACTTATTTAAAAGGCAGATTATCCAGGCAGGGAGAAACAAAGAGAGAAATCTTCCATCCACAGGTTTACTCCTCAAATGATTGCAATGGCCGAGGCTATGCCAGCACAAATCCAGGAGCCAGGAGTTCCATCCAGGTCTCTCATTTTGGTGCAAAGGTTCAAGCACTTGGACCATCTTCTGCTGCTTTTCCCAGGCCATTAGCCGGGAGCTGGATTGGGAACGGAGCACCAGGACTGGAACTAGTGCCCATACAGGCTGCAGTGTCCCAGGAGGCAGCTTATCCCACTATGCCACAATGCCAGCCCCATTAAATATATTCTTTTTTTTTTCAAAAAAGGATTTACTTATTTACTTGAAAGGCAGAGTCACTGAGAAGCAGAGGAAGAGAGAGAAGTCTTCCATCCATTGGTTGACTCCCCAAATGTCAGCAACAGTGGGAGCTGGACTGATCCGAAGCCAGAAGCCAGGAGATTCTTCTGGGTCTCCCAAGTGGGTGCAGGGGCCCAAGGACTTGGGCCCTCTTCCACTGCTTTCCCAGGCCATAGCAGAGAGCTGGATCAGATGTAGAGCAGCCGGGACTTGAATGGATAACTATATGGGATGCCAGCACTGCAGGTGGCAGCTTTACCCACTACCCCACATTGCCGGCCTCCAAATATACACTTAACTAATAAAGATCACTTTTCAGAATTCTGCAAAGACTAGTAATTACTCATAACCTTAACACAAAAGCAGTGCAAAACAATTAAATTCATTGGAAGTTCAATCTATAAAATTCTCTTCATGTTTCCAAGGGCATTTAACTATAACCTTTCTAAATTTTATTATCTCTGGGAACCCAGGCACACAGTTGCTGGGAATCTGAATTACTACAACCATTATGAAAAACAATATGGAAGTTCCTAAAGAAATTAAAAATAGAATTTCCAGGAGCAGGCATTTAGACTACTGGTTGGCATCCATGGATCTAAAATCAATTTGGTTCCCTATTCTGGTTCCTGACTCCAGCTTCTTGCTAAAGTAGACCCCCGTAAGGCAGTGAAGAGGACCCAAGCAATTGGCTTCCTCTGATGCACGTGAAAGATCTGGATTGCATTTCTAGTTTCTGGCTCTGGCCGAAGCCCAGTCATGGTGCTGAGGGACACTTGCCAAGTGAACAGGCAGATTGGAGCTTTCTCTTTCTGCTTTTCAAATAAAAAATAGAAATAAACATATAAACATATGACCTATTGATCCTGAAATTAGGTTATATACCCAAATGAAATGAAATCATGATTTCAAAGAGATGTCTGCATGCCCATGTTCATTGCAGCAATATTCATAATAACCATAACTTGAGATCATTCTAAGTGTCCATTGACAGATGAAAGGACAAAGAAAATATGATATATATTTATATACAAATATGTATATATATTATAGATGTATATATATACACACACACACACACACATACTGCAATGCTTTCAGCCAGAGGAAAAAGGGAATCCTGTCATTTGTGACAACATGGATGAAACTGAAGGGCATCATGCTAAGCAAAATAAGCCAGGCACAAAAAGCTAAGTACCACGTGATCTCACTTCTATGTGGAATTTTAAAAAGTTGAACTCAGAGAAGCAGAGAGTAGAATGGTGGTTATTAGGCTGGAGTGGGAGAGATAGTAGTAAAAGGATACAGAATTTTAGCTATACACAAGGAATAAGTTCAAGAGAACCAGTGTATCACATGGTGTTTCCAGTTGATCCAACTTTGAACAATCATTGCTTTAAAAAGATTTTAAGTGTTCTCACCACAAAAAATAAATGTGTTCTCTTATACATATGTATTCAGATCAATTTAGTTATTCCTTGAGGTAGGTATGTTTTAAATAGTATGTTGCACCTACAATAAACATATATATATATATATATATATATATATATATATATATTGACAGGCAGAGTGGACAGTGAGAGAGAGAGACAGAGAGAAAGGTCTTCCTTTGCCGTTGGTTCACCCTCCAATGGCCGCCGCGGTCAGCGTGCTGCGGCCAGCGCACTGCGCTCATCCGATGGCAGGAGCCAGGTGCTAGGTGCTTTTTCCTGGTCTCCCATGGGGTGCAGGGCCCAAGCACTTGGACCATCCTCCACTGCACTCCCGGGCCACAGCAGAGAGCTGGCCTGGAAGAGGGGCAACTGGGACAGAATCCAGCGCCCAGACCAGGACTAGAACTGGATGTGCTGGCGCCACAAGGCAGAGGATTAGCCTGTTGAGCCATGGTGCTGTCCTAAACAGATATATTTTATCAACTAAAACTAACATAATTTTTTAAAAATTACTTTATGTATTTCTATAATGAGATCAATTTGCACCCACCTAATGAAGCTTGAGATAACTTTGAATATTTCCTGGCAAAAGATAAACATGACAACGTTTAATCCACTATTTTAAATTATTATTTAAATTATATAATCTTGATTGTGAAGGCACAAATATCAAAAAGGCAAAAAGTATATTTCTAACAAGATTTATGAATGAAGAATTAACAGATACAGTCTAGTTTTGGCACTAAAAAGATGATATTTGGTTTCCTTTTCTTCATTTTCTACATTTTATCAAATAATAGATTTGTTACTTTGTAATGAAAACCACTTTTGACGTGAGTGTGAGCCTTCACTCTACACAGAATATTTGAATATTCATATACAAAGGTCCTGCAATGCATTTTACCAATTACTTCCTGAAACTTTCATATATCACATATTTTTTCACATATTATATTATAAGTGCTTCACACATATGAACTTATTTAAGTCACCAAAACTCCTGTGATATGGTAATCTTAGATGTCTTTTTTTAATAATTCTGGATACGGTGGCACTTAAGTAAATAACTCAATTCAGTTATAACTTATGTACTCTTTCAACTGCTGAACTGAGTCAACCCTGTCAACCTCCTCTTGATCAAGACTCTCATATTGCACATGCCCCTAACATACGGGGGCTCACTAAGTAGTTGGGTTTCTTTTAACAAATTGTTCACAAGAAATGTTGATCTGCTTATCTTCCCTGAAATAACTACAAGAAAAGTGTTTGTGGGTACCAGCACTGTGGCATAACAGGTTAAGCCACTGCCTGCAATGCCGGCATCCCATATGGATACTGGTTCAAGTCCCAGATGCTGTACTTCCTATCCAGCTCCCTTAATGGCCTGGGAGAGCTGCAGAAGATAGCCCGAGAGTTTGGGCCCCTGCACCCAGGTGGAAGACACAGTTAAAGCTCCTGGTTCCTGGCTGCAGCTAGATGGAAGATCTCACTCCTGCCCTCCCCCCAGCCACCACCGCCATGTAATTCTGCCTTTATTTATTTTTTTTTCTCTTTAAGATTTTCTTATTTAGTTAAAAGGCAGAGTTGGAGAGAGAGAGAGAGAAATAGAGAGAGAGAGAGAAAGGTCTTCCGTCTGCTGCTTCACTCCCCAAATGGCATAAACGGCCAGAGTTGGGCCAATCCGAAGTCAGGAACCAGGAGCTTCTTCCAGGACTCCCACATGGGTTCAAGGGCCCAAGGACCTGGACCATCCTCTGCTGCTTTCCCAGGCACATTATCAGGGAGTTGGATTGGAAGTGAAGTGTAGCAGTCCGGACTCAAAACCCTCATGCATGTGGGATGCCAGCATTGCAGAAAGCAGCTTTACCCACTTTGCCACAGCACTGACCCCATAACTCTGCCTTAAAAAAAAAAAAAGTGTGTTCTTTTTGATTCTACAAACAAAAAGTAAACATGTGGACTTAATTGAGCTGCTACTGAGAACTTAGCAGCTCTTTTTTCTTCTTCTTATTGAGAGAGAGAGCAAACAGCAAGAGATCAAGAATTAGAACGAGAGGGAGAACGAGAGCGAGCAAACAAGTGAGTGAGAGAAAGATACAGCCAGGGAACTTCCATCTGCTGGTTCACACCCCAAATGCTCACAATGAATGTCTGGGGCTGGACTGGCTAGAAAGTAGGAGGCAGGAATTTAATCCAGGTCTCCCACATGGGTGACAGGAACAAAATTACGTGAGCCATCACCTGCTACCTCACAGGATCTGCATTTGTGAGTAGCTGGAGTCAAGAGCTGATGACGAATATCAAACCAGACATTCAGACTTGGGCTTTTAGCCATTTGGCTAAAGGTTCTCTCCCTAACAGTACTTTTGTACCACCATCCATCAGCATCCTTCCACCTTCTTATCTGTCCTTATCCTCAGTATTACCAATCACTTACACCAGAAAAATCCACCTAAATTCCCCAAATGATTCCATATTTGCCAAACTAACCCCCAAAGTGGCTACATGATATACAGAGGGGATTAAACAAACAAAAAAAAAATCCATCCCATCAGTAACTGATTTTCAATTAGGCAGAGTGAGTGGCAGCAGCTCATATAGCATACAATTCAAAGTTATTGAATCTCTCTCTCTCTCTCTCTCTCTCTCTCTCTCTCTCTCTCTCCCTCCCTCCCTCCCTCCCTCCCTCTCTCTTTCTCTCTCTGTGTGTCCCTCTCTCACTCTTCTCTCCCTTCTCTCCCCTCTCTCTCTTCTCCAGACCCTTTAACAGTGTTGCATATTTCGAAAACATTAGTTAGAATTTATCTTCCCTAAGCACTTAGCTGTGAACCTGCTTTCTTTAACTCTGTTTTGGCTTGTTCACAGGTAAGTTGTAAATAATATGTCTACCTCAGAAAGACACTGAAAGAATTAAATAAGTAGAATTGCTCGCATTACCAAATCCTACTATCTTCCCTGAGATGGTACCTGAATTCCACACCTTGTGAATTTTTTATATTCTCTGAAGTTGATTCACAAATATTCTAGCTACAGCTGCCAGAAGCACTTGGCCAGTAGCTAATTCAGAGTCCAATAGATGTTAAATAAAAGATTTACTGTTGGGGCATCTGAAAAGAGACAGGAGCCTCACCCAACTCTGAAAAAAAAAAGAAAAGAAAAGAAAAGAAAAGAAAAGAAAAGAAAAGAAAAGAAAAGAAAAGAAAAGAAAAGAAAAGAAAAGAAAAGAAAAACGAACTTTAACCATCAGAAATTCTTGTCACTATCCCAACTACCTACTTTCTCCTATTCAGTTAAAAGCATTTCATTTTCAACTTAGTTTATTGAAGAGACATTGAGTATCACTTTTGTTTCTATCCATCTCTTGTAGACTGAGAATGGTATTTCTTTCTTTTTTTTTACAAAAAACCTTTTATTAAAGGTATACAAACTTCATGCATTTCATAAATACAAATTTAGGAACATAGGGAATAGTATTTCTAGTAATATATTTATTTTATTACATACCTATTTTCCTATTCATGTATATAAATATTATTTTAAAGATCTATATTAAATGTAGTTGAACTTTTAACTGTGATTTTAAAACTTTGGTTAGTTTTGGTTATAGTTCTTATAGCCTGACCTTATCCAAATCATTTTCGTTTCTTTAAAAAAAAAGTAAATAGTGGTTTGAGTCATGATGCTGTGTAAGAACATTTGTTTACCTCTCCTTCCACACCTCTTAACAAAATGATACATTTTTTTATTTGACAGGTAGAGTTATAGACAGTGAGAGAGACAAATAGAAGGGTCTTCCTTCCGTTGGTTCACTCCCCAAATGGCCTCCACGGCTGACGCTACGCTAATCTGAAGCCAGGAGCCAGGTGCTTCTTCCTAGTGTCCCATGTCGTGCAGGAGCCCAAGCACTTGGGCCATCCTTCACTGCCCTCTTGGGCCAGAGCAGAGAGCTGGACTGGAAGAGGAGCAATAGGGACTAGAACCGGTGTCCATAAAGGATGCTGGCACCGAAGGTGGAAGATTAACCAAGTGAGCTATTGTGCCAGCCAAATGATACTTTTTTTTTTTTTTTGACAGGCAGAGTTAGGCAGTGAGAGAGAGAGAGAGAGAGAGAGAGAGAGAGACAGAGATAAAGGTCTTCCTTCCATTGGTTCACACCCCAAATGGCTGCTGCGGCTGGGGCGCTGTGGCTGGCGCACTGTGCCAATCCGAAACCAGGAGCCAGGTGCTTCCTCCTGGTCTCCCATGCAGGTGGAGGGCCCACGCACTTGGGCCATCCTCCACTGCTTTCCCAGGCCACAGCAGAGAGCTGGACTGGAAGAGGAGCAACTGGTACAGAATCTGGCACCCCAACCGGGGCCAGCACCGCAGGTGGAGGATTAGCCTAGTGAGTCGTGGCACCGGCCCCCAAAATGATACATTTTAAAGTATAAAAGTATAGCAGTCAAGGTTCTATTTAAAAAGTAAAAAATGTTACAATAAGGTAATAAAATAGTATTTTTTGTTTGTCCTACTTAATACTATTGGTTGAATTCTGTATTAATACACAGTTATTCTTACGTGTTGAAACTTAACTGAAAAGTAATCCCTGTTAAATATAAGAGTGGGAATAAAAGAGGGAGGAGATGTACAATTTGGGACATGCTCAAGCTGACTTGCCCCAAACAGTAGTTAGAAACATACCAGGGGATTCCAATTCAAACCCATCAAGGTGGCATGTACCAATGCCATCTCACTAGTCCAAGTGATCAATTTCTATTCACAATTGATCATAATGATAGGATTAAAAGCCAAAGGGATCACATAAACAAGACTACTGTCTGTAAATACTAACCGATAGAATAAAAAAGGGAGAGAACGATCCAACATGGGAAGCGAGATACACAGCAGACTCATAGAATGGCAGATGTCCTTAACAGCACTCTGGCCTCAGAATCAGCCCTTAAGGCATGCGGATCTGGCTGAAGAACCCATGAGAATATTTCAGGCATGGAAAGCCAAGACACTCTGGAAGAAAAAAATGACCTAAATGAAAGATCTCTGCGAGTGAGATCCCAGTGGAAAGAACAGGTCATCAAAGAAGGAGGTACCTTTCTCTGAAGGGAGGAGAGAACTTCCACTTTCACTACAACCTTGTCTAAATATGATCAGAGTCAGTGAACTCAAAAGGCTTCCATAGCCTTCACAGCTCATGACAAGTGCCTTGGGTGATTACTGATGCCATAAACAAGAGTGTCAATTTGTTAAGTCAACAACAGGAATCACTGTGCACTTACTCCTCATGTAGGATCTCTGTCCTTAATGTGCTGTATATTGTAATTTAATGCTATAACTAGTACTGAAACAGTATTTTTCACTTTGTGTTTCTATGTGGGTGCAAACTGTTGAAATCTTTACTTAATATATGCTAAACTGATCTTCTTTAGAGAATTGAAAATGAATCTTGATGTGAATGGAAGGAGAGAGGGAGCAGGAAATGGGAGGGTTGAGGGTGAAAGGGAAGTTTTCTTGGGGGGTAGAAGCCATTGTAATCCATAAGCTGTACTTTGGAAATTTATATTCATTAAATAAAAGTTAAAAAAAAGTACTTATGATGCCTATATGTATACAAACACACTTGGTAAACACACACATAGACACACACTGATTTCAATGATTAACTATTTGAAAAAAGGCACACTTAAAGCATGGCTCTAAAAATTTGAAAATGAAGATGCATTATACAAATAAAGAAAGCATGTGTAACATTAGTAAATTTCATGGCTAAAATTCAGGGTGACAAGCATTAAATAGGACAAATCTGAATATTTCATATTGTCACAAAGTCTCCTTTATGATAAAGACCTAACAGTTTTAAACCTTTATGGAAATCACAGAAGAGCTTTGACACATTATAAAAACAAGTATCAAGAGAAAGAGAGAGAAATCTACAATCACAGTAAAGATTTTATTATACCTCTTCAAAAATCAGTAAATCAAATAAGAATGAAAATAACTTGAGTTATATAATTGACAATGTGATCCATTTTGAAATAAAATAGTACAAGCGTGTAATTATGTTGGTATTCTTAGAAATCAAGAATTTTAGTGAATGAAATCAAAGTATAAAATAAAATTTCAAAAATCTTATATTAAGTTAGAATCAAAAATAGTACCATTTTCTTTCAGAAATATGTTTTTCCTAGATATGCCCACGGAAAAGGCTTAAAAGCAATTGTAACTCAATAGCAAAGAGAACTTCTCTGTGAGGATGTGATAATGGATGGTTACATGTCCCATGTCTTTAATTTTGTGGGTCAATTGATAAAGCATTGATAGTTTGAAGTCACTTCTGTTATAAGTGTGTAAACCATGTAAATTGGCAAATGTTATAATCAAGCCACTTTTTTTTTTCTTACAAGAACTCAGCTTACCAGTTAAACCACTGCTTCTGTATTAAAAGGAAATCTTGGGCAAGCATTTAACCTAGTAAAGACACTGGTCAGAACACCCACATCCTACATCCACTAGAATACCTGGGTTTAACTCTCAGGTCCTGATTCCAGCTTCCTGCTACTAATAGACCTGGGAGGCAGCAGGGGATAACTAGAATACCTGGGCTGCTGCCACCCACATAGGAGTCCTGGGTTGAGTTCCCATCTTCTGGCTTTAGCTCAGCTTGGCCCCAGCTGTTGTAAGCATTTGAGAAAAGGAGCAGTGATGAGAAATTTTTTCTCTCTCTTTCTCTCCCTCTCTATCTCTATCTTTCTCCCCAGCATTCTCTCCCATTCAAATAAATGAATATTTTTAAGACAATTGTCAGTGGAACTCACTGCATAAAAAAATAATGTTTATCATCACAATAGGTGCTAGGAATATGATCAAAAATTAATACTCAAGCTAAAGATATTTAGAAATGGCCTAAGTAAACATAAATTCAAGAAATGTTCTTAATCTTTGGAAAGATTTCTTTCAGTAACCATCAGAAAAACAAAATAAATGAATCCCACTGAAAGTAGAAATAAAACAATGTGTATACTGATTGCCACTTCTGTAATGGTTATTTTAAGGTCTAGACCGTGAACTAGGAAAAGTAAAAAAGGGAAAGAGACAGAGCATCTATATCTTTAGAAAATCTAGGAAAATTAACTAATAGCCCATCAACTGACAGTGATGGTAGCAAGTGACAGAGGCCAGCAAGGCTGCAAAAACACAATTGTAACAGTTGTATTTCAGTGGGAAAATACAGTTGGAAAAGTTTCCACTTACAAGGTTTCAAAATTGAAATATTTAAAATAAAGTTAATAACAATTATTTCTTCACCACAAACTCCAGCTCAAAACTAACTAAATGAAGAATTACAATTTATTAATTTATATGTTAAATAGAATTGCAGAAATATAAAAGTCACACTCCACATTTTAAAAAAAATGTTATTTATTTTTCATTAATATGTGTGTGTAAAAAGTACAGCACACTAAAATCTTCATGGAAACCAGAATTTTAAATAACATCATTTGGGTGTAAAAAATTCTAAATCCATTCAGATTTTTCACAATTCCATGAAATTTTAGAAGTATCTTTGTATGTCATTTTATTATTTATTTATTTATTTTAAATATTTATTTATTTATTTGAAAGTCAGAGTTACATAGAGAGAGAAGGAGAGGCAGAGGGAAAGAGAGAAAGAGGTCTTCCATCCACTGGTTCACTCCCCAACTGGCCACAATGGCCAGAGCTGCACCAATCCAAAGCCAGGAACCAGGAGCTTCCTCTGGGTCTTCCCACGCAGGTACAGGGGCCCAAGGACTTGGGCCATCTTCTACTGGTTTCCTAGGCCATAGCAGAGAGCTGAATTGGAAGTGGAGCAGCCAGGACTCGAACTGACACCCATATGGGATGCTGGCACTGCAGATGGCACTTTACCTGTGCTGGACCCCTAGAAACATATTTTAAACCACAGAATAAAATTCAATAAATTTAAGTGGATTAAAGTTATACAAAGGATGTTCTGTTAACAGAATTAACCAATAAGTAAATAAGAATACTAAATCTGGAAATTAACCTACTCCAAATAACCCATATATTACAGGAAAATCACAGGAGAAATTAGAAAATATTTTGAACTGGCTTAAAAGGAAAGCATCACATTTTGAAACCTATTAGATATAGTTAAATCTTGTATCAAATATATGACTTGAGTTTCCATCTTATGAAACTAGGGGGAGTCCAGCACTGTAGCTCAGAAGGTTGAGCTATTTCCTGAAGCTTTGGCATCCCATATGGCAGCGGTTTGAGTCCCAGCCGCTCCACTTCCGATCCAGCTCCCTGTTAATGCACCTGGGAAAGCAGCAGAGGGTGGCCCAAGTGCTTGGGCCCCTGCACTCATTTGGGAGATCCAGAAGACATTCCTGGCCTTGGCCTAGCTCAGCCTCAGCCAACCATTGTGGCTGAGTGGCATCTGAGTGAGTGGATAGAAGATTTCTGTCAAGGCCTGTGCTGTGGTGTAGCAGGTAAAGCTGCCACCTGCAGTGCCAACATCCCATATGGGCGCTGGTTCAAGTCCCTGCTGCTCCACTTCTGATCCAGCAGTCTGCTATGGCTTGGGAAAGCAGTAGAAGATGGCCTAAGTCCTTGGGCCCCGAACCTACATGGGAGACCCAGAAGAAGCTCCTGGCTCCTGGGTTAGGATCAGTGAAACTCCAACCATTGCGGCCTATTGAGGAGTGAACCATTGGATAGAAGACCTCTCTCTCTCTCTCTCTCTCTCTACCTCTCCTCTCTGTATGTAACTCTTTCAAATAAATAAATGCACCTTTTTACAAAAAAAGATTTTTGTCTTTCCCTCTGTCTTGGTCACTCTGCCTTCCAAATAAATTTTTAAAAAAAGAGAGAGAGAAAGTAGAAAAACAAGAGAAAATTGAAATAAAGTAACCAGAGTGAAAAAAATAATCAAGGCAAGAGCAGAAAGCCCTAAAATAGAAAATAAAATAAAATTGAGAAAAAATCAAAATTTGGTTCATAGAAAAGATGAACAAAATTGATAAAAGTCTAGTGAAATTAATCAAGAAAAAAGAGAAAATCAGAAAGAGGAGGTATCACTGCAGTTCAGTGACTATATAGCACAGAAAATGTGGCTCCTTGAGTGAAATGGACAAAAGTTTCATAAGACACAAATTACAGAAGTTAATTTTAGAATAACAAATCATCTGAAAGCTTTTCTATCTTTTTAAAGGAAACTGAATTTGCAGCTAAAATTCTTTCCACAGTAAAAACTCCATACACAAAAGACTTCACTACAGAAGTCTACCAAATAATTGAGGGAAAAATAATAACAATTCTACATTGATAAATCAAAGATATAAAAAAATGAAGAGGCACAATCTGAACTTTTTAGGAGTTCCCTGCTCTCTACAAAGCAATGCTTGATATTGTTCTTGCCTACCTGCTCCACCCACATAGAAAGTAACACATGAATGTTTACTTTATACTTCATAATGAGTCCATTCTACCCATTCTTTACAACTCAGTTCAATTTCCTAGAACCTTAGAACAATCTTAAAGGGTAGACAGGAAGAATGGGGCTTTGTTAACAAGTAGGAAGAACCTCCTCACCTGCTTGATTCATCCAGCTTCCTCAAAGAAGAATCCTAGAAAACATCAACATTGAACACATTGGAATTCTAGATACAGGTTAAGGTTAAAACAGATGTCAAATACAAGTGATAGAGAAAAATCCAGAGGAGGGGAGACATAATGAGAGAGAAGGTAAGAGATATTCTTGTACCTCCTGCACCTGAACTGTGTGCAAAATAAAATATTCCTAGAGGTGAAAATGTCAAAGTTGGGCCTCTGAGATACCTTGATCCTTGACAGATGTTAACTCCAAGGCTTTGGAAGGAACTCCAGCTTCTGAGGATTCCTGGTCACCTGAGACCATTTGTTGGAAGGGAAGAGAGGGCTTTCCTATGAAACTGAGCTCCAAGAAGTAGAGTACGTTCCAGAAAAGGAGTAGCTGGGACTAACTGCTCAGGATTGACACCAGTAAAGGTACAATATATGGGTTCCTTTTCATGCTGCTCCTGCCTATCAGGAGTTAGGATTTTGAGGCAAAATTCATATACTATCTATCAATATTAAGGTTAATCTTTCTGAAGCATTGACTGCATTACCTCTCTTGAGTCTAACCCTGACTTTGGTGGGGACAGTGGGACACTTTTAATAGTCTCCATGCAAACTTTTGTCAGGAAAGATTGAATGGGGAGATTATCTCCACAACAAATAATGAAAATGCATGGCCTTAATCATTTCAAGTCTCTGGGGAAACAGAGTCACAAACTTACAGCTCAGCTCATCAAATCCCTCCAAAATGACAGTAAGTGTGGATATCAGTAAGTTTATATTATAAGCAAAGCCACCTCAATACAAGACAGAATATTAATTAATTGCCATAAATCTAATACCTCTGTCAACTCCCAGGCAAACTAGTTTCCAAAATTTATATCCTTTTCTGCATAATAATATGACACCTGGAGTTAGAATTCTCATAGATAGGTATAATGTCAATGAACTGACAATGTCTTCTACATTTTAAATGACAGTATACAGTACCTGATGTGTAGCAAATACTAAATTGTTAATTGTTTCCTTTTTCTACTAGTATTTGTTCCCTATCATTTTGATTTTTCCTTTTTTTTTTTTTTTTTTTGACAGGCAGAGTTATACAGTGTGTGAGAGAGAGACAGAGAGAAAGGTCTTCCGTTTCCGTTGGTTCACCCCCCAAATGGCCACTACAGCTTCCGCGCTGTAGCCGGCATACTGCGCCGATCTGAAGCCAGGAGCCAGGTGCTTCCTCCTGATCTCCCATGTGGGTGGAGGACCTAAGCACTTGGGCCATCCTCCACTGCCCTCCCAGGCCACAGAAGAGAGCTGGACTGGAAGAGGAGCAACTGGGACAGAATCCGGCGCCCCAACCGTGACTAGAACCCGGGGTGCTGGCGCCGCAGGTGGAGGATTAGCCTAGTGAGCCGTGGTGCCGGTCTTGCTCTTTCCTTTTTGCACATTTTGCCCTAAAGGACATTAAACTCAAATTCAAATATGTGAATTAAGATCCTTCAACTTCCTGGACCCACTACAAATTAATGTCAAAAGAATTCATCATTGGTTCATTCGATAGTGACATCTCTTTTTTTAAGATTTATTTATTTATTTATTTGAAAGGCAGAGTTACAGAGAGGCAGAGACAAAGGCAGAGAGAGAGAGAGAGAGGGAGAGAGAATCTCCCATCTACTGGGTCACTCCTGAAATGGCCGCTGCAGCTAGAACTGGGCCCATCTAATGCCAGGAACCAGGAATCTCTCCCTGGCCTCCCTCATGGATGCAGGGACCCAAGAACCTGGGCCATCGTCCTCTGCTTTCCCATGTGCACCAACAGGGAGCTGGTTCAGAAGTGGAGCAGCCAGGTCTCACACCACTGCTGAGACTACAGGCAGCAGCTCTGCCCACTACGCCACAGCGCAGGCCCGAGAAATGGTGACCTCTACACTTCCACTAACACTATGGATCTGGGAGATGTGCATCAGCTTCACTTACATTTTAATAGAAATGAAGATGCTGAAAACACTTAATGGAAAGCAAAAGAATGTCTACCAGAGCATTTCTTTAATTACATGTACCAAACACCATAATAACACAGCATCTATCCATCCGGGAAATGTTCCTTTACTTGCTGTTTGAAAGCAATGATTTCCACAGTTGGCTTGTATACAATTATTCCTTCAGGGACTGAATGGCTGCCTCAAGTAGCTCAAGGGCTCGGAAAATTCCCTGATGTTACTATAAGGCAGACACCATACTTAGGATATTACAGAACTGCCTTTAGCATTCTGGTAGACAGAAATTTCACAAGGTCGCAATATGGCACCAGGCACTAATGGATGCTAGGAAGACACAGAACAAAATAGCAGAAAGTTTGTCTTCCAGGAGCTCAAGAGACAGACACCCAAGATTATGAGTTTAATATAATGTGAAATTGAGTGGTTTATAGGGAAGGGTCACTAGACCCAATCATCCTGGGAGTAAGAAGCTGGAAAGGTGACTGCTTGTTAGAAGTGATGTGTGGGGCTGGCGCTGTGGTGCAGCCGATTAATGCCCTGGCGTTTAGTGCTGGCATCCCATATGGTGCAGGTTCAAGACCCGGCTGATCCACGTGCAATCCAGCTCTCTGTTATAGTCTGGGAAAGTAGTAGAGGATGGGCCAAGTACTTGGGCCCCTGCACCCACGTGGGAGACCAGGAAGAAGCTCCTGGCTCCTGGCTTTGGATTGCCACAGATCCGGCCGTTGAGGCCAATTGGGGAGTGAACCAGTGGATGCAAGATCTCTCTCTCTTTATCTCTCTCTCTTCCTCTCCTCCCGCTGTGTAATTCTGACTTTCAAATAAATAAATAAATCTTAAAATAAAAAAAGAAGTGATGTGTGACAAGAGTCTTGGTGAGTTATACAGCCAAGCAAAAGAGTTTGGAGCAGAGTGCAGCATCTACGGCATGAGAGGCACCGATGGGTGCAAACAGTAGGGGACAAGGAAACCTGGTACCAGGACAGGGGGAACCTTCCTAAAATAGCCTAAGAAAGAGCTGAGAACACAACTACGTTGGATAGGGAGCTGCTGAAATGTTTACTCAAAGAATTCCATAGTCATAGTTGCCTTTGAAATCGATGACTCTAGCAATCCATTTAAACAAATTTGTTGCCTAAAGAAGGAGGTTATTTAAGTGTCTAAGCAAAGGATAATAAAGGTCCAAAATCAGAATAGAAACTGTAGATTTGGCAGACAGAGGCCTAGCTGAAAATATATTGGAAGCAAAACCGTGTTCCTGGCATATTCATCATATATGCAGTAAGGACAAGAATAAAACCCAAATTTGTTATTTGAGTGGATTACAATACCAACAAGCATGACAAGACCACAGCAAAATTCTGTCACCAATGAGCTGTCATAGAATGTCAGTATAGCATATTGATAAAGAACATAACTTTTGAGGTAAAGAGGCTGAATTCAAGTTCTACCTCCATTATGTGGAACTTGGGTTAACTTGAGAAAGTTCTTGAATCCAATTTCTATCTGAAACACAGAAGAAAATGATTGTACTTATCTTGTAGGAGTCTATGACAATTACCTAAGAAAATATTAAATATGATGATAATAGTCTCTGGGAAACAGTAATCAATAAACAATATATATATATGTACATAAAAATATATATATATAATGATAAATATGAGAAACACTCATGATGAGCAGATGAGTGGTACAAAACTCAAATTTCAGTGAATACCAACACATATACAATAGAGAGAAAATGGAGTATGAGATAGACCCAGGAGAGAAGCTAAAAAGCATGGTTTCAGGAAGTCTAAGAGAGGAGATGTCTCAGGAGAGGGAGTGAGCAAACACCAGATGCAGTTGCAGATCAAACAAATATAGAAAAGAAAAGGATTTTAAAGATAACAGATAGATATATTTAATCAGCACAATCCTTATACTCTTCTTCACATGAGGTATCACTTCATTTTGAAAGCAAGATTTGTGACAGCTACTCTCTAGGAAAAGGCATTAGAGCAAATGAGAATTGGGACAACTATATTAACAATTTAGGATGCATAAAGTGCAACAAAACTGGATTCCTGCATAATTCCTCATGTCAAAACAAATCCCAGGTGTGTCAAAGATTGATATGTAAATACGAGATCAAAATATACAAAAGTAGGTGCATGAAAATTTTGCAATCTAGGAGCAAAATAGTCCTTTAAACATGACAAAATATTCAGACACAACGAAGGAAATGATTTACGATTTCTCTATCAAAAATGTTCCATAAAGAAGCAAAAGAAACAAAACACTATGAGCCTAAAATAAATATATCATATGGTTAATTTGGGCAAAAGTATGGTCAACGTCTCTAAGATATGGAAAAATAAAAAATATGGGGGGCCAGTGCTGTGGCTCACTTGGTTAATCCTCCACCTGTGGCACCAGCATCCTATATGGGCACCGGGTGCTTGTCCCCATCGCTCCTCTTCCAGTCCAGCTCACTGCTGTGGCCCAGGAAGGCAGTAGAGAATGGCCCAAGTGCTTGGGCCCCTGCACTCGCATGGGAGACCAGGAGGAAGCACCTGGCTCCTGACTTCGGATCAATGTAGTTCTGGCCGTGGTGGCCATTTTGGGGGTTAACCAATGGAAGAAAGACATTTCTCTATCTCTCTCTCACTGTCTATAACTCTATCTGTCAAATAAATTTTTCAAAAAATGAAAAAATATGTTAAGTCCAACATCTCAATAGAAAGATGGAAAAAGATAAGAAATTTTTTATAGATTTATTTATTTGGAAGTCAGAGTTACACAGTGAGAGCAGGAGAGGCAGAGAAACAGAGAGGTCCTCCATCTGCTGGTTCACTCCCCAATTGGCTGCAACGGCTGGAACAGTGCTGATCCAAAGCCAGGAGCTTCTTCTGGGTCTCCACATGGGTGCAGGAGCCTGAGAACTTGGGCCATCTTCTACTGCTTTCCCAGGCCATAGCAAAGAGCTGGATCGGAAGTGGAGCATCCCGGACTTGAACCGGCTCCCATATGGGGTGCCGGCTCTACAAGTGGTGGCTTTACGCACTACGCCACAGCACCAGCCCCAGAATTTTTTAAAAAGTGAATAATAAATCTTTGAAAATATTCTCAATGTAAATTAAATTCATGAAGCAATTCTTTACCATCTATGTAGGCAAAGATTAACAAAAGATAAATATGTTCTAACATCAAGCCTGCTAGGAAAAATAGCCACTAATATACACTAATATTAGGAACATAGATTATTAAAACATTTTGAAAATAACTTACCAATAAATATTAAACTTTACATATAAATTTCAGTCAATCCATCCCTTAAAAATACCTGGTCAGTACTTCATAGAACTGTCAACGCAATGCGAAACTAGATACATACCCAAAGATACAAAGGAATTAAAATGACTAAATGCAATTTGATATTACGGATTTGAATCTGAAACAAAAGCAACAAAACATAATAGTGGAAAAAACCTACTGAAATCCGGTAATATTAAAATTTAATATTAAAGGAAACCAGGTGAAAGATGAACTGTCTTTGCAATTTTCCTATAAATCTAAAACAGTCCTAAAATTAAGTGTTTAAAAATCAATTTGCTAGTAATTCCAATTCTGAGAAATGTATCTTATAGAAAATACTTCAACAAATATGAAATACTGTGTGTAAAGATACACATTATACATTGATTATAAAAGACAAACTTGTAGAAAAGGTTACATAATCGATGAGGCTATAATTATAAAATGCAATGTCATTCACACATTAGGAAGGATGTGTGCTTGACTTATAAATAGCAGAAAATATGTTATTTAGAGTATAAGTTAAGAGAAAAAAGCAAATGGATACATTAGATAGATAGATGATAGACAACTTATTTTTGGCTAAAACAGATGTGTGTTGTGTGTTTATGATATACAGAAATAATCTGGAAATAACACATGTAATTGTTTTTTAACAGACCAGAAAATGGAGGACTTTTACTTTCCTAATTTTTCAATATCTACTTTTGATTATTTACAAATGAACATTAATATATCTTTCTTTCTAAAAAATTGTATTATAGCAGAAAAAATAATGGAGTATTGAAAATCAGAACGTTTAGGAAGTCTGAACTTGACCACTGGTTAAATACATGACCTCATGTATGTGGCTTAACTTATCTGGCTCCAGCTTTTCTCTTGATACCAGGAGAAAGTGTGATTTAATCACTTCTTAAGATATTTCTCCCGATCTAAAATTCTATTAGTACATAGGGTCTTGAAGATTAGATAATCAGATCTAACACCTGCAGAAATTTGGTCTTACAGTATCTTTGTTGGGGGTAATAGATATTATCTATTAGTTGATAAAAGAAGGAAGTGTGGGTTCAAAATACAATATTTTTAACTCATTTACTCCAGGAAGTTTATGAATAGAATGTGAGATTCTTCTATTCAATTTGTAATGAACACAGCAGATTTGTTGGAAATATATTATGTTATTTGGAAAATTCATCTTTCGGAAAATGGTTTTGACAAAATTACCATATATTATCAGCCTGAGAAACCACACCACTCTCAGTGGTTAATGGACATTTCCAAAGCACCATGATTCCAACTTCCTTCAAATTCTTTTATGTACTTTAATGAGTTGCTACTAGTCAACCCTAGACATATTCATTACTAAGGAGAATTCAAATACATTCTTTCCATTCCTAACAATTATATATTTTTCTAAAATCTATTCAGTTATTGTAGGCTATGTAGGTTTATCAATTACCTCTCCAAGCTGTCCATTATCTATTTTGAGAGTATAATTTGTTTCCCGCATAGAATATGTGTTAACAGCATGATGCGTTTTACATTTGTAATTAATTTTGAAGTGACAAAGAAGGTAGGAAAAACTCTCCCATAAATAAAAGTAATGAATGCAAGTATTGAAACAAAAGGTCCTAGTAATTTCCAGCAACATAAAAAAGAGAAAAAAAAAAACTCAATCTGCTCTATCTTTTAAACTAAACATACCAAACTATCTTTTGTTCCTTCTTCATGACACTGGAGATTTTGCAATTCTAAAACTAAAAGGAATAATAAATGACAGGTAGGCACAGTACATTGAATCTGTGAATGAGAAATTATTTATTTCTCAATACAATTAGTAATGCCAGTTTAACTATACATGACTAATTGGCTAGTTCCGACAAAGTTTTAACAGAAAACCATTTTTGTAGTCATAAATTCCAACCCATGATGAAACTAAATATTTTGCTACTGATAGCACTTTTAAAATGATAGAGAGCTTGAAATTAAATTACACTAAATGCCTTTATATTTATTCGGCATTAAACCTTATTTTCCTTACTGTCATTCTGCCAGCGTGATATCATCGGAGTTGAAGTGGGATGCTAATACTATTTATATTACACTGCACTGTCCTCTAATTGACCTTGTTTGTGCAATGGAATGGCTGCTTTTCTCAAGCTGCCAGCCCTTTATTGCAGCATTTTGACCATGCACTAGTGGCTCTTTGTGCTGCTGCTGAGTTCAAGAATCAATACTGGATTCCCCACAGCCAATAAAGGCAGCTGACAGCATGAATTAACTGAGTGTGGCCAGTTGCATGGAGGGCCATTGTCTTTAAGGGAAATCTGGACGTGATTACCAGCCTCCATCTCTGAGTGAAGGTTTTAATGCAAAGTGCGAGGTTGCTGTAATTTAATTTTGGCCTGCTGCTCTGACACGCTCCCCTTTGCTATTACTTCATGGAATCCAAGCTATTAATGGCTGCAAACCAAAACACATATGGAGACAAAGGCAAATACTCACTATCCTACAATAGCAGTGGTTTCACCTGACTTGATCATTCTCTTCTGATAGCATTCTTGCAGCAGATCCAGTTTCTTGAAGCCAATCTTCTTGCCATGATAAAAAAGTCAAGACAAAGCTACATATTTAATTTCTTTCTTTTGAGCTCTACATATAAATGAAGCTTTCATTTGTAGCAGGGTTGAAAAATCTACACAAAGAACTCATCACCTTTGGTTAGATTGTCAAAATTGTGGAAAAATGCATCTATATTTCTTTGTGTCCCACTCATTGCAAGATGATTTCTACTGCCTCTATTACACTGAATATATCTCCCCCTGGAACAAAATCCAATCTAGTCTTTTTAGCCCTTATGTTCTCAGCAGAGGCTGACACTAAATACTTTCTCCTCCTTAAGACATTCTCATCTGTTGGACTGTGGGTCTTTTGATCCCATATCCACAGTGTTGCTTTTCTTCTCATTTTGTCCTATGCTCTCTTCTCACATTAATTCACCTTGTTCCATGTGAGACCTCACCATTTTCCATTACTGTAATTACTTCTAATTTTACATACTCACTCCCTTACCTCCAGCTCAGGCCTCTGAATAAGTGTGGTTGTCCCTTTGGTGCTTTAAACTCCATGTGTCTCAGATTGAATACCTCATCTCCAGTTGGGATTTCCAGTTCAGTAAATGACTACCTGCCAAAACCATGGGTCTTCCCTTGAATCTTCTCTTTCCTTCACCATTCATATCCAATCAGTTAATAAGTCCTGCCAATTGACTCCTTAAGCTCTCAGTCTAGTCATCTATCCACCCCATCATATCTGTCGCCTCTACACAACTCTGCCATGCTGTGTTCTCTTGCTTTCAAGGTCCTCCTAACCAGTCTCTTAATTTTGACCTTGGCCTTGCTTGCACCATTGAAATCTTCACCTTTCTTATCTTTCTATACATCAAATCAATTTGTTCGCCTTCTCTGCTTAAAACATTTCAATGACTCCATATTATGACTTTACATCAGCTCCAATTTTTAAGAGTGTTTTGTCTTTTGCTCTTCCCCAGTGGCATACATGCTGGTTCCACTGCCACTAAATGATTCAAAGGCAAAGATCTGAACCACATCAGGGACTTAGTTTGTATCCAGAACAAAGGGACGTACCTGTTAGACTTTTGACTGCAATCATGATGCTCCATGGTTGCCTTTACTGCCTAAGCTTCCACAAGTATATTAGACAAAAGGAAAATCCGCAGAATAACAAAGTGGGATTTATATAAGCCTTTAAGAGGGGAAATGACATGTCATTTCTCCCTTTATCAGAAGACCTATATTTCTGAGAGAATTTTGGTATTGAAAACATCAGTTCTGTTTATAACAGGCAATGTTCTTGGTTGAAATTAATTCAAGCAGAGTTATTCAAGGGACAGTCTATTATACACAAACCATTTAACTTGAGCTTTAAAACGATTTCTCATGTCTGAGGATGATCGAGAAGATACCGGTTTGGTTCAACACTTTCCATAAACTGGAACAAAACCTGTGGTTTCAAAGGCTCTTATTTTAAATGCAATATTTGTGAGACTTTTAAAGGCACAATGTCTGGTTCAGTCCTACTGCCAAGTTTTTTTGCTATCATTAATTGGGAAGGGATGGTATTTTAATTTATCTCAATTGTGAAAATGAACACCATGCCCTTAAAAATATGAACTAAAGCATATAATTCTCATATTTTCACTTCAAGAAAGGTTTAAATGAAAATTTTAATGATGAAGATGCCGCAGTCATCTCATTTTCATCAAGATATGTAGATAAAAGCCAAAAATAGATGTGGGTATTGTGGCACAGTGAGTGAAGCCACTGCTTAGGACTTCTGCGTTTCATATCAAAGAGCCTGGTTTGAATCCCAGCCACTCCCATTCTGATGCAGTTTCCTGCTGTTGCATTCTGGGAGGCAGCAGGTCCCTGTCACTCACACCGGAGACCCAGATGGAGTTCTGGATTTTCAACTTCAGCTTGGCCCAGCTCCTGCTATTGCAGGTTTTGGAGAGTGAAAGATATGGAAGATTCTCTCTCTCTCTCTCTCTCTCTCTCCCTCTCCCTCTCCCTCTCCCTCTCCCTCTCCCTCTCCCTCTCCCTCTCTCTCTCTCCTATCCCCCTGCCTTTAAAGTAGATGGAAATAAGTAAATAAATATAAAAAAAGAAAAATAGGTGTATTTGACATTGACTCAGCATGTAGTAGTCCTCCCCAGGGCTCTGAAGAAAAGATGTAGTTTTCCTACCTGTTTTCTCTAGCAGCTCTTTCCTCTTTCATCAGATCCACAGCCCTGGCAAGAGAATCTTCAGGGGTTTATGGTTTGGCATCTTGACACTGCATGAGTGGTCTCCTAAGAGTGGAAGAGACAGGTTACAGGGAAACATACAAAATTCTCCATCCTTTTCTCTATATCTCAAAGTTATCACATGGAAAAAGACAATAAGGTCACCTCCATAGAACCTAGGTTGCAATCCTTTGAAACACATGAGGAGACGTTGGGTAGGTGTGGGACTTCATTTTGTGAAGAGTAGAAGCCCTCGCTGTGCTATTAGAGAAACAGGAACTATGGTCCAGGGGAGAATCAGTAAGGGCACGCTCAATAAGACTCATCACTAACCACCCTCCCCTATCTGTCAGGAACCTCATGGTACCGAAGCATGGCTATCAGTTACCCAATAATGATACTAAGAAATGAGGTTGGAAAGAAGGAGAAATGTCTTGCCCCCTCTATCCTTTAAAAGGGACATGTGTGTGCTTAATTCAAAACTTCAAACCAACTCAATAAACCCTTCAAGTACTTTTAAAAAATTATTTATTTATTTATTTGAAAGAGAGAGAGAGGAAGACAGGAAGATCTCCCACCCTCTGGTTCGCTCTCCAAATGCCTGCAACTGTCAGGGTGGGGCCAGGCCAAAGCCAGGAGGCAGGAACAGCATCCTTGTTTCCCACATAGGTTGCAGAGGCCCAAGTACTTGGTTCATCTTCTATTGCCTTCCATGTGCATTAGCAGGAAGCTGGATCAAAGCCTGGGAGACCAGTGTCACTAGCTGGGCTTAAACTGCTGTACTACAATGCCACCCACCCCTGCACTAAGCATTTTTATGGCTGAATATAAATCTACCTACAATGATGTTTCTGAATAGCAAGATTATTTTTACCATTTAATTAAATGCAACACTGTCTACATAAGTTCTAGAAACCATACATTTTTAATGTCAATTGTGGTTGCCTTGCCTCCTGGCCTACTAGAAGAGTGACAGCAACCCACTTCTTGAAAACTGCAGGCCTAGAATGGAGGGGATTGAGGGGCATTGTAGGAAAGGACATGCAGATTCCTTCATCAAAGTCCTTACCATGGACACACATATAAGAATTGCTATGCAAAAAAGACTGAAATTATATGCTCTTTTTCACTCTTTTCAATGATGTGCTAAAGTCACAATAAATTTTTGTGCATTCATTCTCCACCCTCATCTTCATCTCAAAGTTGTTCCCATTAATGAGCCAATTTGGCTGCTTTGCATCTTTCAGTCCAAGCCTTTGAGTCAATCATCTGGCCAAAGCAAAAGGCCAGGGAGCCCTCTGGATGTTCCTGATGATATACGAGACGGCTACATGGCATCAGCTGGGAGAACCGCAGCCAACATTGGAATAATCAAAAGTGACCACACGCAATAATAGCCTGTGTGACAGTGAAGAGAGGACACCAGGAAGCAGGTGGTCTATATGACAGAGGATCAATACTCCCATAGAGGGGATAAAATAGATTCCAAATGGAAAATAAACTCATGGAGAATACAAACAGGAAGACAAGAGAAGGGAAAAGAAAATAAGCCAAACCTGCAGGAAATAACACAACAAAGGGAATATGAGGATGTATGTAGGGCCCACAGCTGATGTGCTGATGAAATCGGCCTGCAATAGAGTGTGGGATAAACAATCAAAACAAATTGGCTTGCATGGCAAGGCAAGGGGACAAGGCAAGCATTCAGGAGCATGAGCTATCCATGTCAGTGAAGATCTTACACATTCTCACTGAACACGCTACCAAAAAAAATCATCATGGTTAAGACGTCTTGACAGCCTCCAAAACTTGATTTTGTTTAGTGAGGCCTAGTTTGCAGAAAGAAAACAGGGACAACCTATATTTCATTTCTTTTGAAAATACATTTCAATGGAAAGAGAGATGGATAGAGGTAAACCTAATTTGCATTCTTTAGTTCAAAAGAAATGTTGCTTTGATGCCACTGTGTATGTTTGCATCGTTTCCTTGCTCTCTTGGGAGCTACTGTGTATTAACATTCCATTCCTCTTTTTCATTATTTCTATCACATATATTAAAACACACACACACACACACACACACACACACACAGGATTAGCAGATAAAGCCATAACAGAAGCTTCCAATATGAAAGCTGGTTCCAGAAATTCGATGCTAAACAAAAATAGAACTTAAATACTCTGGTAAATGTTAATAAAATTTCATTATATTAAAAAAAAGAAAACGCTAGAATTTCTGACTGTTCCTGCCACAGGTTCTATGTCACAGGTTCTATGAATCTCTGCTGTCACAATATCCCGCAGGCCAGGGGAATATTTCAAATCTCGTAAAGAGTGGAACACTGCATTATCGACGGCAATGTCCTGATTCTGCCCTTTATTTCTTATAACTGAAACTCCCAATATGTTGTTGCTCCTGCACCGGGGAGAATAGGGCAGCTCCTTTCCCAAGGGTTTGCTGACACGTGGCTAGGATGTTACTTCAACCTCTGAAAGCCTTGGTGGAAATTAGAAGCAAGGGGCTGTGATCTTCCTAAAGAAAAAGCTTTATAAACCTCTAGCTATTCCTGCACTGCAGCAGATGCCCTGGCTACTGCCAAGCTCCAGCTCACTCTGCAAAATGCTGACACTAGGGCTGGGACTCTGCAAGAACCTGATGTAAGGCTTCCAGGGAGTGGTTGGAGCCAATCCGAAGGCCTCCTTGGGGTGCCCTTCAAGCCCTTGTCTTCATCCCTGCACGTCCACATTGCTCAACATTCTCATGCTGTCTGCATCTCTCTGCTCACTCTGCTTGGAATGAGAGCTCCATGAGGGCAAGGGTGTGTGTGTGTGTGTGTGTGTGTGTGTGTGTGTCAGAGTGAGGACAGAGCTGGGTACACTGAAACTGCACAGTTACTTGCTGTGTAAATAAACGGAATGTGTAATTGAAAAAGCCTATTAAGAGCTGAATCACTTCCTGAACGTTGGTATCCCAAAAGGAGCACGGATAACTGAGAAAAGTCACCTTCCCCTTTGCCTAGAAGGGAGGAAAAGCCAAGCATACCCATGTCCTCCGGATGCCAGGCTCCTTCTTTCCCTTCTGGTGAACCACTTGGAGCACTTAACCTTTGCTTCTCATCACAGCTCTCAGTGCTGTGCTGCCCTGTGCTGATCCCGGCTTCCTGGCTACAACTGCTTTCTTCTGAGGATGACTCAGAGGGTGCCATGCTGCTTACCAAGTCCACGATGAGCTTTTTCCTCTTCACCGGGTCATTTTATATTTTGCTGAGTAACGACATTTATTGCAAAGCTAACCTCCATGCCTGAGACAAAATGCTCAGAAAGACTGTGAACCCCTCCTACAACTGCCTTCTTCCTGCTCCCTGCCTCCCAGCTGAAAACTGACAGTGCTGGATTCGTGGCTCTATCTCGTTCTAGTGAGTAGGGCTCTTACTACAGTCTGCCCATCTGCTGTGTTCCACGAAGAGCCTGCGTTTTGTCAAGCCTTTCCCTTAGGAAGATCACAGATCGCTTTACGCACAATCATCTCTTCATCCAGCCCCTTCACATGGGGAGTGAGGACTACAGGGAACCTTGGATAAAGAGGTCGTAATAACTCCAACTAAGATGTGGCTGGTACATCGAGGGTTACTTGTCCCCCAGCAGAATGTGCCATATGTTCTTCTGTAAGCACAAATGACTGAATCCTTGAATTTATTCTTTATCTGAAAGATAGTTAAAATGAGTTGTCAAATACTTTCGTTCAGTACCATATTCAAGACTCCCTCTTTAAAATGCTCTCTGAGTAATTAGGACATTCTTAAATATGTACAAAAGTTATTTAATCTACTTACTATTGAATAGCTTTCTTTTTTTAAGACTTATTTATTTATTTGAAAATCAGAGTTACACAGAAAGAGAAGGAGAGGCAGAGAGGAAGAGAGAGAGAGAGAGGTCTTCCATCTGCTTGTTCACTCCCCAATGGGCCACAAAGGCCGGAACTGCACCAATGCGAAACCAGGAGCCTGGAGCTCCTTCCAAGTCTCCCATGTGGGTTCAGGGGCCCAAGGACTTGGGCCATCTTCTACTGCTTTCCCAGCCCATAGCAGAGAATTAGATTGGAAGTGGAGCAGCCAGGACTCAAACCAGCATCCATATGGGATGCAGGCACTGCAGGCGGCGGCTTTACCCACTACACTACAGCACTGACTCCAACCATTGAACAATTTTCAAATCTAAATGTCAAAGTGAATCAAGGAAGATATCTGATATAGAAATACATTCAATCATTAAGCAGTGCAGTTAATTTCCAGCACATTGAGATAAATATTTCCTTAATCCTTCAGGCCCCAGCCTGATTCCTGAAACAAAATAATCAAGGAAAATTTTTGAAAAATGTCTACTTACCTGTCTTAACAGGAACAAAGGGCTTGTGAAATGAATGTGTGGCTTTACAACAGTTATGCACAATCTGAAAACCAAAGGCGAAATGTGTTTTTTTAGAGATCTGGGTGAGTTAACTGATGCTCTGAACTCAAGTTGCACAGACATTCGGGCACTGTGTCTAGCAACTTGGAGAGCCTTTGGGATTCTGTGAAATTCATTTTCCTTCACTTCTAAACCTCACTAATTTTCCTCATCTAGACATCTTAAAAGGAAAAAAGAAGTTGATAAACAAAACTAAAAATTAATGAACAGGAAATGTCACAAATCATTTCCTAAATAGTAATGGTTATATAAAGCAGACTTTCATGTGGACTAATTTTCCTGTGTGAAAAACAAAAACGAACAGTTGAAGATGTTTTCACTTGAAAGTCACAAAACGATTTGTATTCTCAGAATTATCAAAATGATTTTGTGACTTCACAAGTATCCAACAATTCACAGGAAAAATCAGCACTAACCTATTGATAATGCTGAGGAAAGAACTTCACTTAAAAACAATCAGTGTAGGGTGCTGGCTCTTGTCCCAGTGGTTTAAAGCCCTGGTCTGTAGCATCCCATATGGGTGCTGGTTCCTGTCCCGACTGCTCTACTTTGATCCTGCTCTCTGCTGTGGTCTGGGGAAGCAGTAGAGGATGGCCCAAGTGCTTGGTCCTCTGCACCTGCATGGGAGACTGGAGGAGGCTCCTGGATCCTGGCTCCTGGCTCCTGGCTCCTGGCTCCTGGCTCCTGGCTCCTGGCTCCTGGCTTTGGATCAGCTCATCTCTTGCTGTTGCAGTCATCTGGGGAGTGAACCAGAGGATGGAAGACCCCTCTCTCTCTCTCTGGCTCACCTCTCTCTGTAGCTCTTTCAAATAAATAAAATAAATCTTTAAAAAAAAATCTGTAAGAGAAAAAGGAGACCAAAAGATATGTAAATCTTAGAGTGAGAATTTTTTAAAATATTTATTTATTTAAGCATTTTAAAAGGAGAGAGAAAGAGACAGAGAGAGAAATCTTCTAGTCCACTGGTCCACTCCCCAGATAGCCACGGCAGCCTGGGCTGGGCCAGGCAAAGACCAGGAGCTCCATCCTCGTCCATGTGGGTGGCAGAGTCACAGTGCCCAAGTTAGGCATCTTCTCGGCATTCCAAGCCTCATCAGCAGGGAGCTGGAGTGGAAGTGGAGCAGCGAGAACCTGAACTGGTGCTCTGATATGGAAAGAGGGCATCACAGCTGCCATTGAACCACCACGGCCACAGTGCCAGCCCTCAGAGCAGGAGTTTAGAAATAATAATTTAGCAATGTTGCTCTCCGGAGTTTTGTCTTTGTCAGGATTCTCCTTCAGTCTTCCTCTTTTGTAAGATATGAGAGAAATTTTCTGAAATAGAGCACCACATTTGACAGATGGCATTTGTTTGATTGATGTCTCTCTCAGGCAGACTTTGTGACCTCTGCAGTCTTTGTCAAGTGTCATTGAGGCTTCTTTTAAACTTGGGTTAGGATCAAGGAGAAACTGATTCCATGGTAGTAATGAGTCTTCCTCATTTGCAGATAATTAATGCAAAAAGCGAGTGCTTTTTGTTTGTGTGGGGTGCCATGATAAAAGAAGGGAAAAGGAACTGGGACAACTCCAAGAATTTGTGTTCTAAAACAGAAGAGAGCAATTTGAAATAATTCCTTCATCACAAATTACCCGTGACCTATAAAACAGCTGTCACTCACTTATTTGACATTTATTTACTTCATCTGTTTACCATATTGTATTGAAGTATGTAATCCATATTAAACCAAATTAGATTGCCAGTCTAGAAGGTTGAGTTAATCATTTAAATTCCAACAAATGTTGTTTTCAAAATATAATATTTTAATAACTTATCTAGTTTATATGGTTATCTGAAGATGATAGTTACAATCTTTCCATTACCTTTTAAGAATGTGTTTACCTGCAAACAACAACACATTCCAATACAAAATCTTGATAAAACAATTGTTGAGGTTGTTTTTTCCTGAAAACAAAAAACAAAAACAAGATGTTAAAAAACAGGCTATGTCTCCTGTGTATTCAACGGCTCTGTCATTTCTGTTCTTTGCCCATTCCCTTATAGTCACAAAATGGCTGCATAGTTCCATGTATTACATCAGCATCCAAATTGGGGAAAAGGGAGAAAAAAGCAGGAACCAGCCATGTTCCTTTTTTTAACCAGAAAGGGAGAAGTTTTCTAGAAACAATCTTAGAAGACTTTTTAGATTGCACTGTGGAACTAAATTGTATGGCCACCCCATCAGTTGCACATATTGGAAAGCAAATGCCTGCTGTAATCAGCTTCAATCAGTTGTGAACTGTATCCGATCCAGGTTGGCAAAGTACACTGCCATTCTAACAAATGTGGGGCTGTGTTAGAAGGAAAGAGGGATGGAGCTGGCATTGTGGCATAGCAGGTTAAGCCACCACCTGCTGCACCAGAATCCTAAATGGGAAACATATCAAGTTCCGGCTGTTCCACTTTCAGTCCAGCTCCTTGCTAATGTGCCTGGGAAAGCACTTGGGAGACATGGAACAAGCTCCTGGCTCCTGGGCTCAGCCTGGCCCAGCCCCAGCTGTCGCAGCCAACTGGAGAATGAACCAGCAGATGGAAGATCTTGCTCTCTCTGTTTTTCTCTGTGTGTGTGTGTGTGTGTGTGTGTCTATCTCTGTCTCTGCCCCTCTCTCTCTCTCTGTGTGTGTGTGTGTGTCTGTAATGCTACCTTTCAAATTAATTAATTAATTACTTAATCTTACAAAAAAAGGAAAATGGGAGAATGGATTTTAAGCACTCCAACACATTACCTGTCCTACGTTCGTAAGTGTAAACAGTGGTTTTCTCACACATCGCCAACTTGCAACCTAGTATGGGGTCGTGGTCTTCAAATTCAAAGCACCTGTAACAGTGACAACAGGCAAGTGCCTTGCCCTGGTGCGGCACGTGAACCATGCTGCCTACCGACTGCCACAGCGTGTTTCACGTTTAGTCATCCCTGAAGCTTTACAACAGCAGAACCTAACAAAAGTGCGAAAGTGAGTGACTGTTTTTTAATTTTCCTGCTACCATTTGTGAACAGTTTCACCTGGCTCTCTCCATGTCCTCAGGCTCCACCTTCTTCATCTTGATCTGAAAGGCAACAAAGAGCAGATTGTCGTGTTTTCCCTGCAGTGCCCAGCACTTGAAAAATGCATGCTACGTGCCCTGCAGAACCTAATGGAAAGTTCACAGACGCGGCATAAGGCAGACCTGGGCTCAGACCTGGGTTTCTTCTCTTTATTACCTGATCCTTGGTAAGTCACGGACCCTTCTGCCACCTCGTTTTTCCTGTCTCCATTAAGGTAGCAATTCTGAGGTCATGGATCAGCTTTGAGGATGGGTTGGGCTGGGGAGAAGAAGGTTCAGGATACATCCAGGTTGACCTTCTCCCTCTCCCTGAAAATGGAATATATCATGTGGGCCATGTGACCAATCTTTTCAGGCCTTCAGTGTTGTTTTTCAACCTTGTGTTCAAGTGTACAGAGAAATCCCTTTACTGCCTGCATTATAAAGTCTTCTATTTTACTGAGATGAAGAACTGATTCAATCCATTTCAAGTTTAAGTTCACTGGCTTAAAAAAGTAGAGAGCAGGGAGGGGCCAACCTTGTGGTACAGCAGGCCAAGCCACTGCTTGCAATAGCAGCAACCATATCAGAGTGATGGTTTGAGTCCTGGCTGCTCAATTTCCCATCCAGCTCCCTGCTAATGCACCTGGAAAGGCAGTGGAAAATGCTCCAAGTACATGGAGCCCTGCCACCCATGTGGGAAACCCAGATAGAGTTCCAGGCTCTTGAACTCAGTCTGGCAGAGCCTGGGCAGTTGAGAGCATTTGAGGATGAACCAAAGGACGGAAACACTTTCCCTTTCTTTCTCCTTCTCTCTTGTTCTGCCTTTCTAATAAATCACTAATTTTGTCTGGGTAGGAAACAGCCTTGATGATTCTTGGACCTTGGAGTTGCAGGCTTGTGAAAACAGGTAACTGAATTGCTGGGGATGAGAGTGAAGAACTGAGTCATGGTGAGGGAGATGGCAAGCAGGTTCCTAGAAGTGGGCATCTTTAGGGTGGGCTTGAGATCTCGCTTTTCTGAAGTCATCCTCAGTCTCATCAAAGCGGACAACCTCGCCCTTCTCTCATCCCTTTCTTTGAGTTCACATCCAATTTAGCCAGTTTTTCAAATCATTTTATATTGATTTATCTGCTTCAACTTTAGGATGTATTTTTTAATTTGAGAGGCAGAAAGAAAAAAATTGTTCCCATACCCTGGTTCACTCCCTAAATGCACACAATCGGCCCCAGTTGGGGCCAAAATCACAGGCAAGGAACTCAGTCCAGCTCTCCTATATGAGCAAGATCCCAACCACATGAGCCATCACTGCTGTCTCTTGGAGTCTGCATCCGCAGAAAGCTGGAGCCAGGAGCCAAAGGCAGGTGTGGACTCAGGTCCTCTGGTGTGGGATGCAGGCATCCTAACCATATTCTGAACCACTAAGCCAAACCACTTGCCCCTACTTCTTCAACTTTAAAAATGCAGTGGTAATAACACCTTTTCCAGTGGAATTAAATGAGAAAGGAGATAATACAGGTGAGGGTGCCAGCACAGTACTTGATTCATTTTCATTCCTCCACTATATGTGAGTGTGTGTGTGTGTGTGTGTCCGTGTGTGAGGGTGTGTGTGTATGTGTGTGTGCATATGTGTGCATGTGTGTGTGAGCGTGTGTGTTTGCTGACTACTTACTCGTCAGAACTTTCCAGAGCAATTTTCATCATTTTTTGAACCGTGTTGGAGTTTCTATAAATTTCCTACTTTCTCCATTTTATTCATTATAGTCTTTTGGAAATCTTCCCAAGGGATATAAGGTACCAACAGATGCTCTTCCTTCTCTGAATAAACATTTCCAAACCATCACATGCATTTTTTAGATCTTTTTGCATCAATCTGTAAAATTTTGTCTAGAGCAAAGACTGTCGAAGTTAAATCAAGAGGGAATAGACTTGATGTGACTTTAGTCTGGAAATAGCCCCTGAGAACAGCAAAAGGCACTTCTCTCCAGGAAAGTTTTGATGAAAAGACATGTAAGGAAGAACTGATTCTCGTACTAAAAAAACCTAACATCCTGCACGCACCAGTAATTCCTTCCCAAACATTCATTTTATGATGGGTAGATGCAGCCTTAATGGGAAGTTAAAACTGTATTTGAAAGATTGTTTTTGAAAATTGGAGGCACATTAGGCATGAATCTCATTTATGCAGAACTAGAGAAAGGAGCTATGTTACTTACAAAGCATTAGAACAAAGTCCTTATCATAAATAAAATAGAAAGTCAGCCATGGTGTTTTATAGCCATATTGATTATGCTGATTGGGGTACCTTTTCTTTCCTGTCCCCCAAAATACTTAAGAAAGTTTTAATTGCTCTGCGCACCAATTAAGAGTTCTAGGCAAAATGTTTTCAAGCAAATTATAAATGACTCAAGCCTATAAATAAAGTGAAAATATGCCAAAATAGCCATGATAGAGTGTACATACAAATGAGCATGTAGAGGGCTTCCCTGAAGAAGAAAAGAAAAAACCTCCTTCCTTTCACCATTGCCATTTTTTATGCAGCAAGGGAAAGGGAGCGTTAGCAAACAAAAATTGCTTCTCACTTTGCCAACAAGATAAATAGAATGAAATTTCAATGAAAATGACTAGGAAATGCACATGATTGATGCTAAATTTGCAAAAATTCCAACAATATGGGTACAGTTTGTCACAAAAAATGATGTAGAAATCTTTTTGTTTTGTCAGAAAAATTATGCAAAGAAAAAATTGCCAATTTTCCTCCTTCAGCTCTAGTCCTTGCCTAGTCTAGAAGTCTAGAATCTGTTTGCTTTTTTGAAGAAAGAAGACAGGAATATTTTTTACTTTTAAATCTTTTATTCCACTAATCACTGAGAATATGTGGCAGACATGTTTCTGGGAAGCTTTCATGGCGATAATGGGCCTGCAGCTGTCTCTCCCAGCGTCGGAAATGGACCAAAGGAGGAGCCGGACATGAAAGTCCTTTGTGAACTTCAAAATGGCCCCCAAATGTTCATTATCCTTATTAGCTAACTGTTGAGTTAGATATATTCAAATGCTGTTTGTGGAGAAGAAAATGGATTCTAAGCTCTGAATCAAAGGGAAATTAGATATGCTCAGAGGTGGAGAGAAATGATCAGGAAAACAAATGCGCTTTCACCGAGGTTATAGATCTAGTCTGTACTCAGTCCTTATCTGTTATAACAACAGCTAACATTTCCTTCCACGGATATGAGGAGCACAGATTCTCAGCTGGCAGGCTTCTCCAAATGGCTAGTCCTGGAAATAGAAGATGTCCATAGTAGGAGGTTTATAAACACAAACTCAGTGAATGAATGGATGTTCACAGGCTCAATCTTTTTTTTTTATCTTTTTTTTTTTTTTTTGGACAGGCAGAGTGGACAGCGAGAGAGAGAGAGAGAGAGAGAGAGACAGAGAGAAAGGTCTTCCTTTGCCATTGGTTCGCCCTCCAGAGGCCGTTGCAGCTGGCGGGCTGCTGCCGGCGTACCACGCTGATCTGAAAGTAGGAGCCAAATGCTTCTCCTGGTCTCCCATGGGGTGCAGGGCCCAAGCACTTGGGCCATCCTCCACTGCACTCCCTGGCCACAGCAGAGAGCTGGCCTAGAAGAGGGGCAACTGGGACAGAATCCGGCGCCCCGACCAGGACTAGAACCCTGTGTGCTGGCGCCGCAAGGCGGAGGATTAGCCTATTGAGCTGCGGTGCCGGCCAGAGGCTCAATCTTTATAAGGAAAATCTGGAACTTGGAAGGATGTTTGTTATATGTCAAGCACTGTTCTAATAATTTTACATAATTATATTGTTGAAACTTGGTTTTGGGGCCAGTGCTGTGGCATAGTGGGTAAAGCCACATCTGCAGTACTGGCCCATATGGGCACCAGTTCAAGTCCTGGCTGCTCTACTTCTGATCCAGCTCTCTGCTGTGGCCTGTTAAAGTAGTAGAAAATGGCACAAGTCTTTGGGTCCCTGCACCCATGTGGGAGACCCGGAAGAAATTCCTGGCTCCTGGCTTCAGATAAGCACAGTTCCAGCCATTGTGGCCATCTGGGAAGTGAAACAGCAGATGCAAGATCTCTCTCTCTCTCTCTCTCTCTCTCTCTCTCTCTCTCTGTGTGTGTGTATTTCTCTCTCTGTCTCTCTCTCTCTCTCTGCCTCTGCCTCTCTGCAATTCTCTCTACCTTTCAAACAAATAAATAAATCTTTAAAAAAAAAAAAAAAGAAACTTGATTTCAGTCTCACAGGGTGAGATTTATTAGTCCCACTGTAAGATTCAAGGAAAGAAAGCAGACACAGAAAGAAGTACTGTTATTTAACCTAAGAGGCTAGCTAAAACCCTCAGAGACCTCACTGGCAGTGTGACTATGGTGTTACCTTTGCTATCTGAAGACGCACAGCGGGAATGTGGTACATACAAGACATTTTATGGCATCCAACTCGGCTTCACACAAGAGTCTTTTAAAAGGTTGCCAAAGCAGAAGTATGGAGCAAACGAGAATTGGAGGACTAGAAAATCTGATTAAAAAAAATGTAAGATGGTGAATCCTGCTAGCAGGTTAGTTTTGCCAAAAGTGCTAAGAAGCCAAAGAGGAAAACAGCCCTGACATGGAGGAGGTTTATGAGAAGAGATTTCCAGCATTTATAAAGCAGATGACATTGAGCTGGTCAGTGCCACTGATCCGAGACACACTCAGTTCCTTAAATGAATGAACCAAGTATAAGAGTGAAACACATGCTTTGTGATTTGTTGTTATACGATTCAATCTAAATAGATGAAGTCAGAACGATGTCAATATTAGAAAGTGGTAGCATGTTTTCATTCTGTTATAGGACCTACTACGTGTATTGGAAAATCGAAATGTATCTGGTTTGGTAGAAAAGGGCGTGTGATGCTCAATCTGTTTCATTTCTATGCCCTTCTAGAAGTCATCTATAGTCTTCCATTGGACCATAGTGTCACTTCCTTATTTTTAAATGAAAACAGACTGCTCTGTAGCAAAGGTCATTGAAGATTCGGTCCTTCATTCTGTTTCAAGTTGCATCATTTTTTATTAAGAAACTGGGGATCATCACAGTAGAAGGAACTTCAAAAACACATTTAATTCACCTGTGTAACTTTAAGCTCTATTTTTGTCTAAACTTGTTGGAATTGGTTAAGCTGCCAACTCCTTCAGTCTGCTGGACACTCATTGCTAACAATAACATGTACCGAGCAATGTTATCCACCAGACATAGCACTGAACTTCACTTGTACTATCTCCTTTAATCCATGCAATAATTTCTAGAAAATATGTCCTGATTGTTGTCATCTTGCCCATAAGGATGCTATGGTAGGTAGTGGTTAAGGGATCATCCAAGGGCACAGAAGTTCCAAGGAGCCAGACCAGGACTGGAACTCCAGAGCATGTGCGGCTAACCTGGAGCCAGGTTCAACTACACCTTGTGCTACAATATTTTAAAAATGTTGTTATTTGAAAATATATTAAATCTACATGACAATTGGAATAATAGGAATACCCATATGCCTTTTATTGGAGTCAGCTATCACTCAAATTGTACTCAATTGCTTGCAATGTTGTTCTCTGTTTAGTAGAGACAGAGAGAAAATAAGTAGGTAAGTAGGTAGGTAGGTAGCAAACTGTTAATTTTCTAACTGTAGCATTCTCTCCATATTTATCAGTAGGCATCTGGGATCCTGCTGTAAGCTAGAACTTTCATCTTTTTACCCATGTACTTATTAATCTCTATTTTTGGGAAGATTCATGAATTCTTATGTTTTCAGCAGTTTTTTTTTATCATATTGAACTGTTTTAGGCTCAAATTTGTCTCATATATAACCAATGGGAGCCCCTCGGAACTGTTCTTTTTATTTTTTTCTAATTTTTAGCACTTTTTCAAATAACATGTCCCCAGCTCACCTTGTACCTATCCAACCCCATCCCTGAAATCAGCCATTTTTACAGGTTGTACTGTTTCCTTTTTATAAACAAACAAACAAAAAACAGTATCAGAGACTGAGATCTAGTGCTTGTATTAAAGCTTTATTTTAAATATTTTGTTGCTCCTGAAACTTCATAAACTTATTGGGAATCTCCCACTAATTGACCATGAACGCTTTTCCATGTCTGTGGAATTTCAGTGTGACTTTGCAGTAGCTAAAGGAGGGTTAGAGAAAGGGAAGTGTGCAGATGGCAAAGTGATAAGGGATTTGTGAATCACATTCCTAAAATTTTCAAGTGGGAAATTCTCAACCCTGAACTTTAGGAGATTATTTAGTATAAGTCCCACACGAATTGCATTATGAAGAAATCCCATTCCATCTGCTTTTGTTCTATAATTTGTATGAGGAGTCTTCAAAAAATCCATGGAAAATGCATATTATAAGAAAACTATACATGAATTACAAAATAGTTTTGCATCAAAATAAGCTTATCTTTTAATTCTATTTTCCACAAACTTTTTATAGTCTTCTCAGATTATTTTCTGGTGTTAGCTCAGTGGAAACTAATTCTATAATATCTTCTCTCAAAAAGGGCATTGTGATCAAATAAGTTTAAGGCCATGAAGCTAACCAAAACCCCTTACACAAATTCACAGCACACATCAGTGAGTGACAAAGGCACTGTGAAGTCCTGCACTGGAGAGACAATTGCTTGGCTTTAACCCCATATTCCTGGGCACACAACCTTCTCTGCTAACACCTGTTATCATACATAGCATTATCTTGGAATGCTAATTTGTGTGTTTGAAGGTGAACAGTTAGGTTGCCTTTAAGCTCACCCTCCTTTGCCCTTTTCTCCTTCACAGCTCTCTGGGTGTCTATTATAGCTCTCAGTAAATTGCTTTATAACCAGTTATTTGCTTATCAAGCAGCTCTACTTGACAGGAAGTTCCTGAAAGACAGGAATTTGCTGTTCCCATTTCTACTACAGTACATAGTGTTTAGTAAGCATTCAAAACATGTCGCTAAAAAATAGATTGCCTAGGAGATAACAAATTCTTTGGAGAATTTACCTGAAATGTAAATAGTTAGACCTCTCCTGCCTTTGTCCTTATTAAGTGAATTATCTTAAAATAATTCATCCTGATACTATGGCATGTATTCTCCTTTATCCTTAAAGAATAGATGCCTAGATTGAAAAAAAAAAAGTAAAACATAACCAGTGAGTGTTGAATGCCAGCTTTTAGAAGCATTGGAGCAATGAAGTGTAAGACATGAGTGTGGCCTCCACCTACACCTAATTCACGGCTGCACTGAATTGAGCACACATTACTATTTGTGCTCACTTTGCAGGTCCTAGCACACTCTTCCAGGTACTGAGGTGAATAAAAGACAGGACCTCTCATGGTGCTAATATTCTAGTGGATGAAGACAAATGAAAAAGAAGTGAGCAAATGAAGAACAGGGAAAAAAATCCTAAGCAGCCATTTTGGCTATTTGGAGAGTGAACCAGCAGATGAAAGATTCTCTCTCCCTCTCTGTCTTTCTGTCTCTGTCTCTCTCTCTCTCCCCTCACTTCTCCTTCTGTATTTCTGCCTTTCAAATAAATAAATAAATCTTTAAAAAAAGATACAAAATTTCATTTAAAACAGGAGTGGTCAGCAGATAAGAAGGTCTTGCGGCAGGAAGCAGTTTGGAGGGCTGAGCGCTGCAGTGAACGGGTGACAACAAAGCACAGCACCAGCATCCTATGACACTCAATCGCTGCTGCAAGAGACTATTCTTAGCAGCCTCTTGTGAGGAAGGCGTGGGCTGAGGGAACACATGATAAAGAAAGGTCTGAGAGCTGTGAATGGCCAAAAATAAAGGAGGCACGACTGAGAGGTAAGTGATTAATGATCGTGTACAGAAAGTGAGTGAGAGACACGTTGGCCAAGTGGCACTGCTGTCCTCGCTGCTTATGCCCCAACATCTCTTGCTCTTCTCCTTCTGCTTCTCGCCTTGTTCCTTTGTGTTCTGCTAGGAATATCTCTCTAGGCATGTTGATCTCCTTCAGTCCAGCCACTGATCGCATCTCACTGTCTTTCTTCTTTCTCTTCATTCTTTTCCTCGGCTTATATTTTGTGTGGGTTGCGGCTTCCCCTTAGCTTGCCTTTCCCGTTTATGCTAATTTATTTGACAAACATTCACCAAATCACTCACACATCAGGCACTCTTAGTACCTGAAGATGCTAAAATGAGTGAGCTTTAGTGTCCGCTCCCCTCAAGGAACTTGTGGGATTCTCCGGGTCAGAAGAAATGGTTTCCAATGCAGCGGCAGCTTTACAGAGGCTGCCAGAAAGGGCCCTTCACTCCCATGCCGCTTCCTCTGTCCGCCTTAACACTGGAACACAGCAAGATGTGTCCTGATACGCCTGCTCTTAGCTCTCTATTCTGAAATCTTCACAGGCTGCCTTAACATGAAGCTCCCTGAATCACTGCTCTTGTAAAACTTAGCCAAAGAAGGGCTCCAAAAATCAAAACTGATTGTAAAACAGGATCCTTAATAAAATCCTGAACAGAAAAGGGACATCAGTGAAAAAAATGTTGAAAATCAAGGAGTTCAGTAGATTGCTAATGGAAGTGAACCAACATCTAGTTCCTAGTCTTGAGCATTGCCCTGTGGTTATGTAAGATGCTAACACCAGGCAAAGCAAATGAAAGGTAGGCAAGTACTCTCTGTAAAATTGTTGCAATTTTTCTGCTAGTGTAAAATTCATTAAAATATTGGTTATATATTATTCAATATGGGATTTTTTAAAGATGTGTTTTGTTTATTTTAAAGGCAGAGTGAGAGAGAGAAGCAGAGAAAGAGATCTCCCATCCACTGATTTGCTACCCGAAAGGATGCAACCCATGTGGGAGAACTGGATGGAGTTCCAGCCTCCTGTCTTTGACCAGGCCAGCCCCATCTTTTGCAGCCATCTGGGGAGTGAACCAGCAGATGGAAGATTTCTGTCTCCCCTGTCTATCACTGTGCCTTTCCAAGAAAGAGAAAGAAAGAAAGAAAGAAAGAAAGAAAGAAAGAAAGAAAGAAAGAAAGAAAGAAAGAAAGAAAGAAAGAACGAGGAAGGGAGAGAGGGAAGGAAAGGAGGGAAAGAAAGAGAGATAAAGAAAAAGGAGGAAGGAAGGAAGGGCGGGAGAGAAAAAATCTGTTTTAAAAGAAAAGCTGTGGCCATTATAACTACATACAGTTATAATTTTACGTCTCCTAGAAGCCATCCTTTTAAAAAATAAAAACAAAAATTATTGGGAAAATACTTAATGATGCTTGGCCCATACTAAACACTCAAAAATATTAATAATCTTATCATTTCAAAATTCTATTAATATAAAAATTGTTAATGAAATAGTTTCTGTTTTTAAAAATATTTTAACACTCTATCTTTGAAATGGATTGTATACAAGAGGACTTCAAAAATTCATGGAGGGACCAGTGTTGTGGCATAGTGGGTAATGTAGCCACCTTTGATGGTGGCATCCCAAATGGACACCAGTTTGTGTCACAGCTGCTCCACTTCTGATCCAGCTCCCTGCTAATGGCCTGGGAAAGCAGCAGAAGATGGCTCAAGTGTGTGGGCCCCTGCACCCACATGGGAGACCCTGATGAAGTTCTTTCCTCCTTCCTTCAGCTGGTCCCAGTTCTGGCAATTGCAGCCATCTGGGGAGTAAACCAGCAGATGGATATCTCTGGCTCTCACTCTCACTCTGCAACACTGACTTTCAAATAAATAAATCAATCTTTAAAAACTATTCTTAATAAGTGGAATGTAAAGAAGCTTATTTTGGTAAACAGCAATTGAAATCCAGGCATAAAAAGGTGATTCACAAAGTTTATGGGAAATGTGTATTATGAGAAAAACTATGCCTGGTGTGTGCTGGCTGAATCGCTGGACAGTGTTGAACAAGAGAGCCACAGAGAAATTCCGTGGGTTGAAGGTAACTTAAGAGAAATCTCTGAGCATCTGTTTGGTGGTAGCAGCCATGTGGCTGTCACTAAAGTAATCTCTGTCGTCTTACCCCTGACTCTGCCCCTGGCTCTAGTCTTTTTTTCTAACCCACTCACGTGCCCCTCCCCTCATTAATATGTTCCCATCATTGCTTCCTCCTCCTCCTTCCCCATTTCTCCTTATTAGTAGTCTCTCCTGGATCTGACAAAGGAAAGATACTCCTGTTTTTTTTTTTTTCTAGTTATTGTCATAAAATCACTGTCCTGGGGAAGGGGCTGCAAAGTGACCTTGATAAAGAGGGACCCTAGAGTTGAAATTTCCTGGATGCCAAAAATAAAAATTAGAAATCATCAGAATCCCTTGTTGAGCTTTATAAAACAAACACAAGCAATACCTACCCAACAATAAAGCTTCTTGGCAATTTGAATATAGAGAAGGAAAATGATTTTTTCTTGTTGCATCAGTTAAAATTCACAATATTGATTTGCATTGCATTTAAAGGTAAAACAAAAAAGTACCTCACTAGCCTGAACAAAGAATGACTTCAAATCATGAAACCATGCCTGCTCTTTGTTTGCATGTGGTGCTTTTACCTCTGATCCTTTGCAAGTTTTACCAGCTTTCTGGTGTGATTTAATATGACTCAAGCAGTTTTAATGCTGGAATCAACAAAGCCCAAGGCAGACACCACATGACTAGTTAAGTTTCCCCATGTAGTGTTCCCTTGGTTCCAAGCTTTCTCGTCCTTGATCTCTATTTTTAAGGTGTAAATGTGGCACACAGAAGAATGAGAACTATGTAGCTTTGTCCAGAGCCAGGAGGTCTGTGAAATATCTCCCAGATCAGAGAATCCACAGAGCACTCAACCTAGGCTCTGCTACCTAGGGATGCTCCTGTCTTTACTCTGCTTCCTATAAATAGTGGCTGACTAATGAATTTCACAGAAAATGTCAGTGACAGCAATATTTTCCAGGACTAGGAATTTAGGTCTACCTTAGCATCTTCTTAAAGTTTTATAAAAGGCGAATGAATATATGGTGATGTCTGATAATCGGCACTATAACTTGGGTTGTCTGCTGAAAAAAATTCCTGTTCACATTGTTGTTTTTAGTCAAGTTACTCTTCATGAACACCTCTTACAAATGTTCCTGGACTGAAAATGAACTTGAATTTTAAGTGATCCTGAAAACTATGAATTATTTTTCTTATAAAGCATTACTTCAAACACATTGGTTATATTAAAAAGAAAGCAAGAAGATGGCTGAGGTCTTTTTCTCAATTATGCAAGTGATAGAAATAGAATGCTTCAAAAGATTTATTGGAAGTGCTCTGTGACCATGATTTCAAGTGAAATCACTAGCTTGTCTTCAAAACACCAGTTTGCACTAGCAGAATATCTGTCTGATAAAAGGCCACAACCCAGTACAAGGTAATCATTAGGGAGACATTATTATTATTTTGCTAATTAGTCAAAAATCATTGGATTTCCCGTGGCTTCTTCCTGCTGAGCAATCATTTGATCTTGCTTATGTTGACAAACATGCACGTCACCAATTCTGCCTCATTTATCATTTGACAGGGACAGTGTTTGCTTCTTCATGTGTGAAGAAAGGAAAATTTAGGGTAAGCAAACAGGCAACAGGAAACAAGAATAACTCAAACTCATTTTCTTGCTTAAAAATAAATAAATAAACAAACAAGCAAACAAATAAATGAAACAGTGCAATGCCTTGTTTTCTGACAAACTGGCTCTTGTGTGCTATGGTGAGTATAACATAGATTTCATATCCCTTAAAAACAGACTAAATCAGAAAGTGAGAAAATGTTAAGTGGCCTTCATATTGAGAGACAGCATTTGATAGCCTAACCAAAAAAAATTGGAAATCTTATTAAATAGCTAAAGATTTTTCTGTTGAATCAATCACATGAAATGTTCATTTAGGTAGAAAGATTTTAAAATGACATTTTTCTTGCCTCTACAGTTGGTTAAAATATAAGAAAAATGTTAGATTCTGTCTAAAACAGGCTTTCAGATTTAGCGTGACGATCATCTGAAATTCCAATCAGACTGCTTAGATTCTGTTGGTTAAAAAAAAAATCAGTAACTAAAATGAGGTGTCTAATAACTACTTTGCAAAGATATATTTGCTTCTATGGAAGAACACATCAGATAGAATTCAGCAAAATGTAGTGATATGGGCAGCCCTGGGCAGTTAATAGGCTGTAATGCTTGGTTGTCTGAATATGTAGAAATCATCCTTATGATAAGAAAAAAAGAAGCCAATTGAAGGGTTTCAAGTAAGAGGGCATCCGTATGTGGACAGGAGAGTAGATCTAGACAGGAGTAGGGAGAGCAGGAGCAACGTCTGCTCCAGGTTAAAATAGGCCAGGGAGATTGATTAGCTGAACATCTAAAGTGAAGAGCTAGATTGGAAATCCAATGTTCCCCCAAAGTATCTTGGTTCTACATTCTCTATAATTTTAGGCAGATTAAAACTTTACCTTCTTTTGTGAAATGAAATAACATTGTTACTTGGCCCAAAGACCGAGATGTAGCTTTAGAAATATCCAAAATTCTTAAAAAAAAAAAAAAAATATGAGGTCAGGGCCAGCGCCATGGCTCACTTGGTTAATCCTCCACCTGCGGAGCCGGCATCATGTATGGGCACCGGGTTCTAGTCCCGGTTGCTCCTCTTCCTATCCAGCTCTCTGCTGTGTCCTGGGAGGGCAGTGGAGGATGGCTCAGGTTCTTGAGCCTCTGCACCTGCGTGGGAGACCAGGGGGAAGAAGCACCTGGTTCCTGCTTTTGGATTGGCGGAGCTCCAACCGTCGTGGCCATTTAGGGGGTGAACCAACGGAAGGAAGACCTTTCTCTCTGTCTCTCTCTCTCTCTCACTCACTAACTCTAATAAAAAAAAAAAAATGAGGACAGTGGTTCCTGCATGAATAATGAAAACAATCTTAGATAAAAGATTAAGTAGTTGCCAAGATGAGACAAACACAAATACAGGAAAATCTCCTGTGTGTTGTTTGCTATTAAAGTATATGTTCAATGATAGGCATGTAATAAATGTATTGTAGTGTCAGGTGTTTTAACTAGCCTTTAAAAACTCCATGAATGTAAAGTTCTTTTAATTTTACTACAGATTGTTCATGAATTTTAACGGTGAATTAAGGAAACAAGACCAAATTTCCACTTAAAACATCTTTCCTTCTGGTCTAAAATTCACATTTTATAGCTTATCATACATACTTCTTTAGTATGAGGCACTCAGAATTCAGCAACTTAAACTTTCCTGAATGGTATCCCAGCAACTAATAGATTTTTTCATCAAATAAGAAAAAATGTAACAGTCCATAGAAAATACTTGCTTGGCAGTTTTCAAAAAGTTGAATATACTACTATGTTTTTATATAGGAATTTTAAAAAGTGAGATTTTTTTCTAGTTTATATGATATGTCAATCTGTAGGATTGAGTTGGCCTGGATGTCATGTTTTTAAGTTAGAAATTAGGCATTAGCTAAAAAGAAAAATAATCAAATTATAGTGCAATAGAAACTTTAAAAGTGTTTTCTAAGCCATTTTAATAAATAAAAGCAAATTTACTATAGTGAAGTATTAAGCAAAAACGAAAATCCTTCATTTTATCCACACAATTACTCTTCGGAAGACACTAAGTGTAGGTTGCTTAGGTACCATTTAAGGACCTTTGCAAACGCATTCAATTTTTGTTAAAGATGGAGATCAGCTTCCCACACTGTTTGTGTATGTCTTTATTTCTACCCAAAAAGTTTTGCAAGAGAAACAAAGTGCCAGGGCCATTATCTCCTGAGGTGCCTCTCTGGGATACATTTTAACCCCTGTTTTTAGAGATAAGATTAACTGCTTAAGAATAATATTCTTTCTTCAAAATATTTGACAACTTTACAATGAGAAAAATCAGTATTTTATTCACTATCTGCAAAAGAAGATAAAATATGTGTTCTCATTTTAAATGGATGCATGATATTAGCAAACAATATTCAAGGCTTAACTCAAATGATTAAAAACTGTAGCTGTCTCATTAATATAGGATTTTAAGGTAATGGCACAACGGCTCATTGGTTCTTTGTGTGAATAATGTGATCAAACGATGGGGGGAGGGGCAGGAGGCAAAGACTATAGAATCATAAGCACTTATTTCCATTGCCCAAGAGGAAAATACATAGAATAGATTCCCTCCTCCTTTTTTCTTTATAACCGTATGGAAATGATCCTAAAACGCTAAAATAGCCCTTTCTTAGCAAGTGTTTGTCAACACCAATGGCTAAACTGAAAGAAAAAGCAAACAAACAAAGTGCTTGTTAACTTGGATTATTAACAATAGGCTGGCTAAATTTCTTTTGCACTTATATCATGAGGCATATATTTTGATTTTGTTTATAATTGCTGTATGAATTTTTAGCTATGATGAGAAAATTGTTACACACACACATACACACACACATCTCTGACCGCCTGTCTTAGTTTGTTTTCTATCATCAACACATAATTTCATGTTTCCCCATTTAAACTGTATCTTTGTTCCAAACCTATGAAATTATTTCACAAACTATACCAATTAAGTTCTATTGAAGTCATATTCCTATTTGGAAATATCTTATTTTTCCAGAGCAGAGTGAAATGACAGGGGAAAAATTAACTTTCCAAACAAAAACTAAAAGTGATTTTAAAAATGTTACTCCCTATTTTTTTTTTCTCAACTTCTTAGGCCACTTACCTCTCAAGAGTGCTGCAATCTACACCCATGCAATAGAGACATTAAACCGTGTTACAGGAACATTGAATTTGTTATATTAAACAAAGAAAAAACATCATATCACAGTCATTTAAAGTAATAATTTCATGCATTGTCAGCATGTCATGTATTATCAAAATTGTGGACACTATCTAGATGAAATTGTGCAATAGGGTTACCACTGCATTATAATACAAGGTTTGGGCTTTTTTCCCTTTGTGCGTATTTTAAATCCTATAAAATACAGTGAAAATAAACAAAGGAAATGCACAGGGTATATACGTACAGTGTGCAGTCTATGTATTTAATGAGACGGAGTCTGTCACATAAAGGTAACAAGTGTTTTTTCCAGAAATGTGTACTCAAAGAAACCTAAACCCACTTTCAGTAGACAAAAGAACAATTAAAATGAGTCCCCACTGAATCTGTTTCTCACACTGCAGCTCAGGCTGTATTTTTAGGGTTAAGTGGGCAGTCGCGCGCCTTGTCATCTCGACATTCTGGAAGGCAGTGTGCTCCAGGACTTCCGTCCTTCTCCCCTGTGCTCCTTCTCTGCCACTGCTTTGCCCTGCCTCCCTGTGTCCAACGTCAAAATCACATGCAGGCGACAGGAAGAAAGCCCTCTGCTTCAGCAGTCATTCTGAGTGATGGCAACACACCAGGACGATGGCAAACGTGCCCGAGCAAGGGTGCTCCCTCCAGTGACTGGCAATTACTGGACGGTGCCCCCGGATTCCACTCTCAGTCCCCCGGCCTGGGAGGGGGCTGCCTAGGGGAACAGGGAGGCTTTCTCAGGAAATCATTTTATGTTGGAATGTCTATACCATGCATTGTCAGCCTCTTTTTCATGAGAACTAGAAAAATGCCATCTCCTGTTTATTCCCAGGGAATGTCACAAACGTGTTCTCAAACCAAAAACTATTCTTTTCTAGAGAGGATGTTAAAATCCAAAAGCTGTCAGTTAATATTTTTTTTCCACTTTAATTAAAAGCCTAAGACCCTAAACGCATCCACAATATTTATTCTAAGAGTTATTTATCTGGATAAACTATATATTACTGTAGGTGAGAGATTATAATTTTATCACATTTTATAAGCATGGCTACATGCCTGCATATCAGAATCTCTGATTCCAGCAGATAACTGTAGTTGTTAAAAGAACAAAAGGCATTTTATTTTTTATACAATAGTTTTGGGAAATATGTACTATTGTATTTTATTTACAATGAAGGTTGTGTACGTAATTCTGCTACATAGAAGTACAGCTGGACAACAATACAATACTAACACAGCTAGAACAGCACAAAATTGCAAAAAGATGGGCTTGCTTGCACTTAAATTTCTTGATAAGAAATTAAATATATTTTCACAGCCTGCACACATTCCTAAAGGCAAACAGTGCTGTAAGCTCCCCATAAGCAATGCAGCAGGTGTTTGCATATCTGCATGAGATGCTGCAGAGTGGTGAAGTGCTGGAGTCATTTCCAGAATGAGGGAGCCTTCATGATTGGTCCAACTGATCACTGCAGTCACTTGATATTACATAAAAGGTTGGTGTTGAAGCATATGGATTGGATAATAATCAGAGTCATTCTGACATGATCTATTTAATAATTCAAAAAGGAAAATTTGAAAATGATTCTGCACAAAGCTGCAGCACCCAGTTGACACTTTATTTATATCAATGCTCTTTGTGTAGTTTGTGAGCTGTGCAGATTGCCTGTTCGATGTTGCTATTTCCTTCAAGCATCAATATCCCAAATCACCATCAGCAAACAATCAGACTCATCACCTGTCACTATGGAAGGGTTGAAATGTTTTTGCTTCCCTATATGCTGATGCAGCAGAAACCCACTCAAAGGATAATCAGCACTTATGAAAGGATCCAAAATACAAGAGATGGAAGAAAAGACCCTAAGGACTTGGTTAGTCAACATGGAAAATATTCTCACAAGCAAAACTCAGATATGGTCAGAGTGTTACTATTTAAGAAATCCTTTACACTGATTCACTGGAAAACTGACAGGGGGAAATAGAACCGTGCATCTGGATCAATAATACCATCCTGCTCTCAGGTGAGCAAGGGAATAAGAGCCGGATGTCCATGGTCCTGTAGACTAAGCCCAAATGCCTAACAAGCTGCCAAGCTAAGACGTCCAATTCCACTGAGGAGCTGTTCTCAGTGCTCTTCACACCCTGCATTCCAGAGCAGTGTCCTCAGTGTTCACGTTTTGTCCCCTACTCTCATCAGAGAGCCTCATTCCTCCCACCTGCGAAATGGAAATGGCACAGCAGTACAGCATGTGTTTTCTGTCTGACTGTTGTAGCCAAGGAGACTATTTAGATTCCCTTGTGGAATTGCTTAAATATAATTTGTAGATACTGAATAGTGTCAATAACTTAAGCTATCAAAAAGAAGGCCAATCATTACTGAAGGGCAGAAAATACATTCTTGTCTTAATTGTATTTGGGGGCTTACATTTTTAGTCCTTAAAGAAAATTACAATTTTTAACCCCTTTACATACATAGAAGTTTACAATACACAAGAAATACTCTTTACAGTAGGGTTCTGATGCTTCAAACAAGTGTAGATCATATGCTATAATAATGGCATGCCATTTTAATTGCTGTTTGCTTCCTAAATCTATTCATTAATAAAAAATGAAAAGATTTTAATCTTGGGGGAAAGCTGCAATCTTTTTGTATGTCTCCTGAAGTTTTGTATTTCACTTGGCAAGAATTGATGCATGAAATTCTGACATTGTCCCAGCCTCAGAATGAGCTAATTTCAACAGACATGGCCCTTACCTCTTAGCAGCAACATCAAAATGTACTCATCAGGAACTTTTAGTCAAAGGCAATGTTTTTCAAAGTACAAAATAATTTTAAGACCACTGTCTATTTTCCATAAATGAATCTGAGCCAGGCTAATGACAATCAACGAGTGAGGAACTTCTAAATGGAAGATTTAAAACAGTGGCCCACACAACCAGTATGAGCTGAAAAGATTCCATCTCTCCTAATTAAAAGTTCTTGATTCTAACAGCCAACTAGTAATAATCCACACTTATTGCTACCTTCCACCATCAAGATGTATTTGAAATGAGGCAGTATGAAATGGGATGCCAATGTAGCATCTCCCTCAAATTACCTCATTGGAAATACTGGATGCAAATATCTAATTTACATGTGCCATGAGTAAATTTCAAAGCATACTACAGAGCTCTCAGGTAGAAGAGGTTAAATTTGTGCTTTTCAATAAAAACATTGGCTTTTTCTTGCAAGCGCTTCCTACTATGATGAAGCAGTTTCATTAGGCTCCATCATCTCAGTGCAAAGCTGGACTTTGATTCTTCTGAAGAACACTCCGAGTGGATTTCACAAATGAAAAAGATTGTGGACATAGAGCATTAAAATAAATTAACAGAGGCCTGGGACTCAAAACTGGGAGTTTTATCTATTATTTCTGGTTGAGACTTTTAATTCCTGAAACAGAGAACATGATCAGGTTACAGAGCAGGGAAAGACCACAGTATCCAAGTGCAGGTGGCCTCCATCTCAGAACCTGGATTCAAATATCCAGATGCTAATAGGAATAGCTGACAACATTCGTTCTTGGTCTACCCCAGTTTCATGCTATTTCCTGGCCACTCCGAAAAGATGTGTTCATTTCTAAATTGTGTTCATTTCTAAAATGAATAAAAACAAAGAGGCAAGAAAGACTTCCACTGACTTTCTAAATGCAACCTAATTGCATCTCCAAAAATACTTTCCATATTAAATATTATAAACCTCATTTTACTGATAATGAGTGTGAAGCCTAGAAATGCTAAATGACTTACCCAGGGTCAGATCCCAGACAAAGGGGCAAAGTGGGTTTTAAATCTTAAGTTTTAGAATCTTGATTCAGAGACATGTCTTCTAACTAAAACTATAGATAATAAATGACAATAAATGATAAAAAAAAAAGCAATGTTGGGAAACTTGCCTAATCTTCACCTTCTACTTATATAAAGAATAGTCCACTTCATTATCTGTTATCTAATCATTGATTTTAATAATGATTAATAAGTATAATTGTATTGTGGATTGTGATTCATAGAACTGAACCCTTGCATAAAATATTAATCACAGGAATTTGATGGAAGAGATAGGAGATTTGTCAAAAGCTCTCTGAACCATGCTCCCTTAAGACAAAGACAACACATGGAGATTATTTAACTATACCCTGGTACTTCCCTGTAGGACTTAATGTCAGCAGTAGGGCTGTGTCTACTTTTCCCCAGAATACTGCTGCTATTTTTAGCCTGACCTCCAAAAGTAGGAACTTAGACATTCCCTTTTTTTTCCTTCACACATATCCATCCTGTCTCTTGCTGCTTCCAGTCCAGTGAGAGATGAAAAGGCCCACTGAATCCCTGTCAGTCCTCTAGCAGCCCCAGTGTGAGGAATGTATAGGCATGAACTGACATATATTCAACACATGCTTTCCTGGAAATTTTAGTAAAATATGATTTTAAATGAACATCTTTCATGTTTATCAGAATATGTGACAAAAGAAAAACCACTGGCGAATGTTTTCACAACTCCAAACACTGCGTAACAGAGTTAGTGGAAAGGGCTCAGCGAATACAGTGAGAAGACCTGCACTCAAGTTCTGCCTTAACCACTCGCTACCTGTCAGCCTTTAGCCAGTCACTGCCTGAACGTCTATCCTTACTGGGGAAATGACAGGACCTTTTTCACAAGTGTTCCTTGTGGATTTATTAATGAAATTCATGTGAAAATGCATCTATGGGGCAGGCGCTGTAGCATATCGGGTAAAGCTGCTGCCTGCAGTGCTGGCATCAAAATTGGTGCCAGTTCAAGTCCCAGCTGCTCCACTTCCGATCCAGCTCTCTGCTATGGCCTGGGAGAGCAGTAGAAGATGGCCCAAGTGCTTGGGCCCCTGCACCCACATGGGAAACCTGGAAGAGGTTCCCGACTTCTGGCTGTGGATCAGCATCAGCTCCGGCCATTGCAGTCAATTGGATAGTGAACCAGTCGGTAGAAGACTGTCTCACTCCGCCTCTCCTTCTCTTTCTGTGTAACTCTGACTTTCAAATAAACAAATAAATCTTCAAAAAATTTAAAAAAAGAAAATGCATCTAAATTATTATTGGTATTTTCTACCCAACATTTCTTAATTGCAGACTTTTTCACAACTGTTTCTTCATGAAATAATCCAGTTCTCCTTTTGGCTGCAAAACTGCAGTTTTTTCTCTTACCACTTCCCACCCCAATCTTAGCTAGAGACCTGTTATATTTTTTATAGTCAGTATAATTTTTCTTCACAATATTTATTGAAGACTGGAAAAAAAGAGATTTTTGGACAATTGATTTGAGACACCTAATCCTTAGGCTGTGAGGATCCAGCGTATTCCCCAGACTTTCTTCTAATCCCAGAGCATTTAATGAGCACTGCAGGCCTGCTGTTCCCCTGCTCAGTCTCTCACAGATATGGGCACAAAGGGCAGCCCTGATGTGGTTTCTCCATGGAAAATCCACTACACCAACCTTTTTAAGAGTTTGGAGAACCATACATCTGGTTCAGCATCCATAAAATCCTTACTCCCAGCACCCATATAGTGAGGCCAACTAGTAAACCCTTCCCTCAGTTTCCAGTGAACAGCCTCACCCATAGTCAACTCCTTCCATTTGAGGGAATTCGAAAAGAACATGTAAAATCCGTTATGAAAAAAGCTATGCCTGGGTTTTCAAAACATTTTAATTAAAATAAAGCTATCATTTAATTTTATTTTCTATGAATTTCTAATACTCTCCTATCTCCATTCCCATCCCTAACTTTTGCAAGTATTTCTACAAATAATTATGAACCCATCCATAGCGTAACTTCTATTGTCAGTAATTAAACATTTTTGCTTCATTTTATACTCCTGTTTTTTGACTACCTCTTCAATTAGAATACCAGTTCCATATGGGACCAAATCTGCATGTCATATCAGTAAAGTCCAAGCACCTATCCCTAAGTGCTCAGTAAATATGTGTTGACTGAAATTAAAAGAGAGAGTGAATGACATCTAAAGGATACTGCAATACAGATAATTATAGACTTACATTGATTTTTGCAAACTTCTCTTTAGGTGTCTAGCCTTTAAAAATTGGCTCCTCTCCTTTTCTTTCATACTTGGAGAAAATTGAGCAGAAAGAGAAAGATGAAGAAGAAGAGGGGAGAAGATACAAAATTTAATGGTCTGTATTTATACTGCATTGGATCTGCTAATGACATATTTTCTTCAGAGAACTATTATATAGTGTCCCCATTTAGTACATTTAGGTAGACAGTCAGTAAACAGACTTCATAATTGGCAAATATTAGTGAGCAAATGCTGAAAACACCAAAATAATAAAATCATTTTAAAATGTGCTAGAATTTCTGAAAATATATTCAGATACTTTCATCTTTGTGTGTTAAGCTTTAACAAACAGGAATGCTATTTATTGAACTGAATGTGGAAATCAATAAAATCCCTTTTGATCCCTGTTATGTTTTAAAGAACTTCTCAATTCCTGGTTGGAATTAAATCAAAATCCAGAGCGGGTGGTGTATGCCCTTTTTCTATATACAATAAAGACACCCACCAAATGGCACAATAGACTTTAATATTATGGGGAAACGCATCTGCCATTTGGTCTACTTTCATTCTGATGAAATGGTTTGGGGTCAGCGCACAGTTGCAGCTCCTAAATGCAAATCACTGCATGATCCCAGCACATGGAATTACATCAGCGCTTTTGATGAGAGAACAGAATCAATACAGAGGTCAAAAGTGCACAATTGGGAGGAGAGCCGCAATCAGGCACAGGGATTCCCCAAGATTACAATTCCCCTGACGAGAAGGCACAGTTGCAAGGGCTTTCTTAATGTGGAGGGGCTACCTACCGACCACGCAAAGGACTTGCTGGCGGAGGGTTTATCTCTACCCACACTCATCTCTGCACAGACTTGATTGGATTATGTTGTGAAGTTTGCCAACAAAATGCTGACATGTAAGACAAAACTTTCAGAAAAATCAATACCAAATAATTGCCCAGCCTATGCTGGAAGATAAACTTATCCTGCATATTATGCACGTCCAGTTCTAGAGTGTGGTAAGCCACAGAGGCAAGGGAACTAAGCTGTTCTTATTGTGCATAATATACCTTTATAGAGCAGCAGGCAACACAAATCATTTCCTTCCCTGCTGCTCAATATCCAGTGATTCCATCTCTTCTATATTCATTTTTTATACCAGACTGATGCCCTTAAAGGCTATGCTGCTGTCAGTTCTTGGATATCCTTTACCTGGCAGCCAAAGGGAGAGCTTATGAGTGAATCGCTTGTCCCCACTGTAAATGTCTCCTGGTGGTGGTATAGTTGATGAGTTTAAGAAATAGACCACAATATTGGCTATACTGAATTTTCCATAAAACGCTGTCCTGCAGAATGTACTTCTCTATTTTTATACTGAATGGGTCAGTGATGAAGTAAAACAGGTGCAAGAGGACCTTTCTTATCGCAATATTCCCATAAAAAGATTTTTGTCTCAAACAATATTAAAAGGCAAGGCATCAAACCAATTATAAACATAACATATATATTTCCTTATACTTCAGTGGTCAGAGCTGCTCTGTTCTACAAATTAGAGCAAAAACTATATAATACCTCATATTCCAAAACTTATTTTCTCTCTCCATTAAGAGAAAAAAAATATTTATCATTGGGTCATAGCTGTGTGTCTTCTATATTATTGGTTCCAGAAAGTGATTCCAAGCTTATACAACAAGCCAATGACCTAGGAAAAAGCAGTTCAGTTGCCAAATGCGTGAACTCATAATTCCTACTCCATACACTATATTTTTTATTATTGTGTTACGAAAAATTGATGACTGAAAATATTTTGGTAAAAATAGCAGACATGTCCCTTCAAAACCCTTTGGATGGTAAATTCCCACCAATTATATTCATCTCAAAGATATCTTATTCTCATATGTAGAAAAATTTTCCCTATAACATAATTTGAAGATGCAATCATCATGGGGAGGGTCAGGAATAAAAAGGAAAGGTATCAAGGTATTTTAGCATGGAATTAACTTAAAAAATTAAAAAAGGAGGTATGACAACTGATGCTGAAATGCACATTCAGCTCCATAGGAATATATTAATTTTACATGATTATTCCTCTGCATTTTACGATGAAAACAAAGGCCCTATGAACATTAAGTCCAACTTCATTTTTAATCACATTAATTCAGTAACATGTTGTAATTGGAAGATGAAAGACTACTGCTCTATTTACATAAATATAAGCAATAAATGAGCAATTCCTGAATTGAACCAAATCAATACACACCGCATTATCATGTTGACCTCACTAGCATTGAGGTCAATAAATGTGCGAATCCTCAGAATAATATCCCATCAAAACTAGAGTCAAATCTCCAAGTCTCCAGGGATGTTTCCTCCACTCCTTTATCTACTTGTCTGAGGCTGGCTGATTAATAAGTGACCATGGTAGATAGTTGGAATGCAATATTTGGAATGGAGAAAGACACACTAGGCTTGGTGATCCTTTTGACTGATATCTAGTATACACTGTTGGATACAGATGCAGTTCGTGAGGATTACTTAGCTTGCTCTCACCAAACAAGCCCATATGGGAGCACTCACATTGACTTTTCAGCTCAGCGTACTGACATGAAGACCAACAATGTAATTAATTTATTAACAACTACAAACTCAGCACTCCTAAAGGTGTTGTATCTACTGTAACTCACTTGAATTTTCTGTGTTGCCACCAAATTGAGCCTTTCTGCCAGGATATTGCAAACTTGTGAAGAATACGTGTGTTTCTTGTCTTTATTAATAACTCACAATGCAAGCAATTACTTGACATTATTTCAAACTATCTTAAGAAATTGGACATGCCTAAGGTTATAAAGAGAAAAAAAACTACAATTCTAACAGCTTATTGAAAAAGAAAGAGGCAAGATTCCTTTCTGTAACTAAATCGAGTACCTTTATATAGCAACTCATAAATGACTATCAAAACTATGCTATCCCCAATCCCAAGCAGAATAAAATCAACAAATATTTATTGACTATCTACAAATTCTGACTATTCATTAGAAGAGACTGGGGATATCATTTGTTCTTTGAAAGTAATTTATCATCCCATGGCACATTAACAAAACAAGAGAACTGAGAGTGATAAAAGGGTTCATGGGAAAGCACTTTCCTCAAAAAATGCATAAGAAAAGATTGTTTGATGATCTTATCCTTGAGGCAACCTGAAAAATAGTGCGCCTTTAAAAACTAAAAAAATTATGCAATTAAAGAAAAAGAAATGGCTTCCCTTTTTGACTATATGGAACCTAAGAATTACAGGTGATTTCAAAACAACATGGGACATGGAAGAGTATTCAAGTATTTTACATGAAGAAAAAAATTAAATATACATTTTTAAAATTTATTTATTTATTAATTTGACAGGCAGAGTTAGACAGTGAGAGAGAGAGAGAGAGAGAGAAAGAGAGAGAGAGAAAGGTCTTCCTTTTATGTTGGTCCACCCCCCAAATGGCTGCTACGGCCAGCGCGCTGTGCTGGTCCAAGGCCAGGAGCCAGGTGCTTCCTCCTGGTCTCCCACGCGGGTGCAGGGCCCAAGCACTTGGGCCATCCTCCACTCCATCCTCCAGTCTCCATCCAGAGAGCTGGACTGGAAGAGGAGCAACCGGGACAGAATCCAGAGCCCCAACTGGGACTAGAACCCAGGGTGCCAGAACCACAGGTGGGGGATTAGCCAAGTGAGCCACGGGGCCGGCTACTCCTATTTTTTAATTCCATTTTCATGAACTTTTTGAAGTACCCTCATATATACATACATATGTTGTAAACGTGCATAAATTATAATCACATGTATATAAATATCTAAGCTTGTATGTATGTATACATATATTTTTGAAACGTATGTGATACATATTCACTTTGGTAAATCATAAAGTAAGTTTCTCTGTACACAATATTGGTTCTCTGACTTAAGATTTATTTTATTTATTTGAAAGGCAGAGTGACACCAGACAGAAAGAGAAAAAGATCCGTTTGCTAGTTCACTGCTCAAATGTCCACAATGGCCAAGGCTGGGCTAAGACAAACCTGGGAGCCTGGAACTCCATCTGGGTTTCCCCTGTGGCAGGGACACAGGGCACTTGGGCCATCTTCTATTGCTTTCCCAGTCACATTAGCAGGGAACTGGGTCAGAAGTGGAGCAGCTGGGACTCAAAATAGTCCTCCAATATGGATTGCTAGGATTGCAAGCAGTGGCTTAATCTGCCGTGTCACAATGCCAGATGCCATTCTCTGATTTTTTAAAAATATTTTTAAAATTTTATTTATTTGAAAGACAGGCAGAGATCTCCCAGCTGCTGGTTTATTCTCCCTTTGGGTTACAACAGCCAGAGTTGGGTCAAAGCTCAAGTGTAACTAGGTTAGTCAGAATTATTTTATATTTACAAGGTCAAATGGTTTACAGAAAATGACATTTGAGGGAATGCTTTTCTGGATTTCAAAAGAAATTGTTATAGAAATTAAGCAATGCTTAACATGTTAATTTTGTATAACAATGATTCTGATTTATTCACTTTAATTTGAAGTTTTTTAAATAAATAATGTAAAAAGAATTCTCTACTATTATTTTTCCCCAAAACTTCAGGTCACACTTATAATTGGAATGAAAATGAATAACACAGTTTACTTCTAGATTTATTTGTATGCACTTTCAAGAACTTTCTTAATAATTTCATCATTTCTTAAGCAAAATTTTTGTTTTCTTCAAAAGGACCCTCTGCACTTCAGAATTGCTTTATGCTGTTTAGCTTTAGTAGATTCTTCTGCTCTCTCTCTCTCTGATTTTTCTTCCACATGTAGGAAGTTGATATTAAAAGTTTATAGGGGCCGGCACCATGGCTCACTTGGTTAATCCTCCGCCTGTGGCGCCAGCATCCCGTATGGGCGCCAGGTTCTAGTCCCAGTTGCTCCATTTCCAGTCCAGCTCTCTACTGTGGCTTAGGAAGGCAGTGGAGGATGGCCCAAGTTCTTGGGCCCCTGCACCCACATATGAGACGAGGAGGAAGCACCTGTCTCCTGGCTTCGGATCGGCATAGCTCCGGCTGTAGCAATCATTTGGGGGTGAACTAACGGAAGGAAGACGTTTCTTTCTGTCTCTCTCACCGTCTAACTCTATCTGCCAAATAATAATAATAAACTAAAAAGTTTATATCAGTCTACTAATCTCCATTCCCCACACGCTCAGTTTATGAAAAGTGCCCCCAAATACATCTTTGCTTAAAGGGGGACTATGAGAGCACTTCTCTCAGGGATCTTTGTTCTCAGAATTCTATCCCCAATTGTGAAAATTCCTCATCTACCATTTCATGAGTGCATTCTCTGCCTGCACCCCTTTAAAAATTTTGAGTGTCCTCTGGTTTGTAATTCAAGTTTCCAAAGTTTCACAGCTCAAGATGAAGAATGCAAAAGCTCACATAGTATCATTCTCTGTAGTGGAAAATGCAACTTCATGATTATATTTATAAATATGCATAAAATTTAAAACTTGGCCTTCTTTTTCCATATTCAGTCCAACATGAAAGATGTACAGTTCGGTCTCACCACTCTCATCAAGAACATTCACAATCCTAAATACTATTGTATGGCTTTTGTGAAACCTATTTAACCAGCTGAACATGGAGCCTTCTCTGATTTCTGAAGGAAAATGTCAGGCACTGGTTTTCTGTGCCACTGGATGAACATTTATCAGGTGTGTCAACAAGTTAGCACTACTTTTTACAAGACTTCCCCCTTTGGATGGGTATCCCTCTCCCCCTGCCTCCTGTCCATGTGGTTCTGCTGGAACTCAAACCAACTCTGCAGCAGCTTATGACAGAAGCCTGAGTAACCATCATATTCCATTCCTATTGCCTTGGAAACTGGTTCAGCAAGGGGCACAAGACCTAAATGAGAACAACATGCATTATTTAAGGAACTTCCATTTGGAATGGTGAATAAGATGTGATTTTTTCCACTGAGGTTGCTAAATTCAGGATGACAACATGTTGGAATGTGGGAAGATATGAAGAGTGTTATCTGGTTAAAGAAGCTGAGACAGAATAAACACAAACCAAAGGAAAGGAACAGAGACACAACAGAGGCCAAAAGACAATTTGCTTCACTACCCTCATACTGTTACTTCTGCTCTTATTGCTAGTGCTATCTGGGATAGATACTTGCAATCGCCTTGGGATTTTCATTCATGCAGATCAGGGTTTTGAATTTGGTTCTATTCACAAACTCTTCAGTAAGGATTCCTGAAGGAACCACAAACACACACACACACACACACACACACACACACACACAGTCACTTTATCACAGCCTTAGTCCATTTTCTATTGCTAATAGCATAATATCACAGATGGGTTCAGTTATAAAGGAAGGAAGTATATTTCAGCTCATGCTTCTTGAGGTTCAGGGTCAAGGGGCTTCATCTGATGATGACATTCACGCTGGCAGTCCTAAGGGGATATGGAACATCACATTGTGAGAGATAAGGAGGGCAGGTATATATATCCTGGTCTCTCTCCCTCTGATAAAATCACCAACATTCAATGATGAGGCTCCATGCTAATGTCCTTATCTAATCCTAATTGCCTTCCAGAGCTACCTCTGACCAGCACAGTTGAATTGTTTCTATCCTTTTAAACCTCACGATGGAGTTTAAATTGCAATCTGTGTTTTGGAGCAGACGCACAATATTCAAACTATGTAGCATGTGTGTGTATGCATACAAGCACATAAAAACACACAATGAATTGATAACTGTTTTTATAATTTGCCCAAAGATGTATAAACCTAATGTAATTTTAGACCCAGAGAAATTAAATTAATTCATTACTCACAATGGCTATCTGACACCATTTAGGTTTAATTTGCTCACAGAACCCCCCCCCCCCCTTAAGAGGCCATAATTCTTTGTTTTGGTTTTTAATGACCTCTATATTTTAGTACAGAAAACATCTTTATTTTTTTCTACATTACCCAAATTTCATTTCTATACTATAGAGCTCAATAGACATTTCTAATTAATCTATCACATCTTATGCAAGAGTAGCTTAAAAAGTTTTAGGGTAAATGAAATTAAAGAGAATGCACATTTTTATGAACTTATTGAAGTTCCCACACATGTTCAAAATCATAGTTTTCCTCAGGAGTGCTCCTTTTTGGATTTCCCAGCTCCGATCAGTGTAACCAGAAAATGGACAGTCACTGTAGCCTCTTCTTGTACTTTAACTGGAATTATTCTTGTAGATTTTAATTTCCTTAATATTTCTTAAATCTGTGTTCCCTATTCAGTCTCTATTGCTTTTGCTTGAATCAGGCTTATTATTTCATATCTAAACAATTTTTAAAATCTCCTACATGTATTCCTGCTTCCAGTCTCTTTTCCTCCACAGCCATTCTTCATAGCTCCACCAAGATCCATCTTTGTAAACATCTAACAAGAATATCTATAGTGAGTTGGTACTCCTATCCCCCCAAATTCTGGTAGTCAGAATTAGTATTGAAACCAAGTTTCCTTGTTCCAAAGCCCACCTTCATCTAAATGCCATACTACATCTCCTGAGTAAATCTACAAAGGTTTTCAAACATTTTTAAACTGTGGAAGCATAGGTTAAAAAAAAATCATGAGCAAGAAAATATGTAAAATACAAATTAGAAAATTCTGTTTAAATCAGGGGACAACAAAATATAGGACCCATAACCATCTATCAGTCCTCTCATTGCATTCCTCCACAGGGTATTGTTTACAATTCTCATCCATTTTACAGATAAGAAAAGTGAGGCCAATCAAGATTTAGTGCACCACCCTGTCACCACTTTGGTGTCTTGTGATTCTCCATCAGTCTGCCTCCCTGAAAGATCATATATAAATTTCTATCAAATGTTCAAAGCAATTAACTTCTTAAAATTGAAGCTGCTGACAATCTTTTGAAAAGCAGATAATTATTTATAACATCAAGTAGTCACATTATTGATTCATATGTTTTGGATGTTTGCTGGTACTCACCCAACTTCTTTGTGGCCCAGAGTTTATCACTTAATCTCCCTACAACTTATGGCTATATTATGCCCCTCTACTACAGCTACCCATTTGGCATGAACTTATTTGGCCTCTGTCTGTATTATTTCTTATGGATAAGTATCCCTGGTAACCTTTACCATTATTTCTACTTTGAGTAGCTGCATCAAAACTCAACTACTTGAACTAAACAAGTTGTGTTCCATTGCATAAATCTTTAAAAAGAGCAAAATTTTGAATCAACTGTAGTTGATTATAAGACTTTAAATGGATTATGTGTGTATAAAGGGATAGACTTACTTCCCAGTATATGCATAACTATTCTGTGTTTAAATGAGTATGGTGGCTCAAGAGATATAGGAGTATAATGTGAGTGAGTGGATAGCCTTAGCTGAAGGAGACGTGAGTGGAGGAGAACCCACCAGGAGCACAGGACCTCGAACAAGAAAAATAAAGAGGAAAAATGATCTTGTAATTTTAAAGCAGATTGCCAAGGAGAGAGGGACAATGTGAGAAATCTCAGACCCATGATGAGAGCATGAGTAAGGAAGAAGTTTAGGGTTAATGATATGACAGAAACAGCTTAGCAAGGAGGAGAAGGAGACCTATCTTAGATGTGCAGCACAACATTGATCACCAGCATAGGTTTGGCTTGTGGATACGTAGGCTTATCCTCCTGAAATTGCCACTTGGATCAGAGGACCATTCACTCTTATGTGGCTACAGTCACAATATCACAACATTCTTAAAAGGAATCACACTTCTTGATGTGGCTCTAAATCAACCTTTGCTTGAAGTAATTTTTCATTCAAATCTTGTGCTCTGAAGAAATTGTGTATAGTTCTTTTGTTTCCCACAAAAACAACAAATTGGCAAATATTTTTCTGCTCTCACCTAAATATGTTACATGTTACAGCATTTTTCTTTCCAAAATCATTAATTGTGAAAAAGTTAACCATCGCCTTTATTCTTTATTCTACTGCTTGCTAAGAGGCCATTGTACTACATTTTCCCCCTGCTATCAACACGAACCATAATATCCCTGGAATTAAACACATAGGAGGTGTTGCAATAAACAATTCAAACACTTTCTTCAGTTCTGTGTCTTTGGTGTCAGTAACTACCAAGCAGGAAGCTGTCACTGGAGAATCTGATTTTGTGGCAATTTTTTCACAACCACTGAGTAATGCCCTGGGACTAAATCTGTTCAAAAAATCAGGAGGATGTAGGAGGGTTGATGTAAGTCTGGTATTCATGACATCGCAGGACAGTATGAGGGCATTTCAGAAAGTTAGTGTGAAAATGAAGTGAAAAGATTAATTTTGTGCAAAACATTTTAAATTCTATCTATAGTTTTCTTATAACACACATTTTCTAGGAACTTTCTGAAGACTCCTCAACACCATCCCATATTTCCTATACAAAGCTCTCATAACAAGAATTAAAATAAAAACCCACTGAAGGAAAGAAAATCATTTACAGCCTCTGCATACCATTGGAAATCAATACTTACTCCTTGAATCAATATTTAAATTAATCCATCTATTTTCTAAGACCTACCAAAATCAAACGAGAAACCCAAGCTATAATTTACTCCAAGAGGAAATCTTCAACTTTTTGTAAACCAACAAAAAGAGCATTTCAGAAACAGGCTTGTTACTAATTATATTTTGCTGACATATGCCAATTACATTCAGCAATATTGTTCTCCCAGCCTGTTGGGTCACGTAGCAGCCAGAGAGAACAATGATGCTGGATTAACAATTGCAGTGAAAGCTTTCAAGAAGCTCTTACTCAATTAGATACTGACAAATTTACCTGCAAGTCAGAAAAAGTTTATAAAATTTAAATAGTTTCCTAAAGTGCATGTACTTCACACAGTTAACACAAGCCTGAGAGATGAAATTCTGGTTTTTTTTTTACATTCATAATGCTTCTTTCTTATCTTTAAGTGACTTAGTATTTGTGTGTTTTTTTATCCATTTCATCACATAATGTACAAATTCAGTCTTCTCTACAAGCCATTTTAACCCATGTAGAAAATGTAATTCAACAATGCAATGGTTGTCCAGTGGTGTCCAGCTGCCTTACGGTTATGGATATATCATTTAGCCATCAGCACTCTCCTTGTGAGAGACTCTGAAACAAGATCAACCAAAACTAAGTAAATTAAGCAGAAAGATAAATGTTTTTAAGCATTTGTGACAAAAATAGGAGACTATTTCCATAACCATTTCAGGAAAGTAGAGTGACAGAGCTAGGACTGTGTGAATAAAAATATCACACGGAAAGTCTCGTCCACAGTGAAATGGGCTCCAAGAGTTGCTCAGGACTCCGTGGTGCTTTATTCCCTCGGAGAGGAGTTAAGAGATCATTCAGGCCTTGAACATACACAGTGAGATGAAAATCTTAATAAAATATCAGGATCTTACATTTCTATAAAATACTCCTTTGATTGATATCTGCTGTATATTATATGTACATATTTCTGTGCATATATTAATGGTAAACATTTTGAACAAAGAACTGGATTTTGCTGGCTAACATTACAAGCAGTAAAATATGTCATTTCTAATTAAGCAACTTTTAGTAATTCCATATAAAAAAATATTTTGATGGATTTCTGGTACTTAACCTATAGTTTGATTTTAGTTAGCATTAAAACCACATTTAAGCAAGCCAGAGTCTGATCTCACTTAACATTTTATATTTTTAAATATTTCTTTTTTAATATTACCAAAATTAGCCACCTTGCAAATAAGTTTTGCCTATTACAAGATACTGATGTTTCAAAGACAAATTACTGGAGTAATATTATATATAAAGTCTTCAGAATAATGTGGGATTCCTTTCCAAAGCTCTCTTGGGTGGCATCAGGGGAAACTGAGTAATTTAATAGAAAGTTTGAGGAAATCTAAGGTAGTGATATTATTTCCTATTAAAATAAGCATTACACATATCCCCAGTTTTATAAGTCCTTATAAGTTTTTCTCAATTTTTTTAATTTTAAAATATATGTCGACAATCAAGATCTCAATTGAGATTTACTTTCTATAACCATTTCCTCAAACTCAGCTTTTGGCTACTGGTTCAGAAGTCAATTAGGGCATTTGTATGGGTTGTGGGTACCCTGCCCTCACTCTCATTTACATGACCTTCCTGGGCACTCTGGTTTATAGGAGTAGCTTGTGGAGCCTTGTTTTGATTTTGCATTGTGACCTTAACTTCTAAGGTTTTAGAAAACCGTTTCTTGATTGTGCAAGGCAGCCATTGTTCCAGCAGCTCTTTCTTTTCACTGAAGATGACTTCAGGTCGTGAAATATGGCCACTTCCCAGACCCAATATCATTACCTTTTTATCCTAAATTGCCTTGTGCATGACTGTCCATGTCATTATCTTGTGCAGTATCATTCATTCTTTTTTGCACTTCCCTCTCTCATTCCCTCCCTCTTCCTCTTACATGCACATATACACACTCACACGCACATGCACACAGAGGAAAATCTATATGTGTCAGACATTCAGCAAGGGAAAGACAAAGGCACTGAGTTAATTACCCATCATTTACTGCTGCTGAGAAGAGCAGATGGCAGCAGACGATATGTAAATGGCAAGGGGCAGTGAATTATTCGATTTTTTTAGATTAATCGTCGATGACAAAGGAAGTGATTACAGGCTGTGACATTTATACAAATGTATAAAGTACATCACACTAAAAAATAGAGCTTAATATTATTATGAGGATGTCAGGCATATGAACACTATTGTCACAATACAAAGCAACAAATTTTACAATAACCCAAGAATGTTCTCTTCCTTTACCTTAAAAGTTATGGAGCATTAGACTTTAAAAAACATGAACCCAAAGTCTGAATATCATATCTCCTCACACCCAACTGAATTAAATAAGGTATAAAATATAGGGGACACAACACACAGTACAATAGTTTTTATTGGAACATGAAACAAAACCATATTGTTTGCTCACAACAGATCTGCTACCACATCAGTGAGTAGACTGTAAAACAGAAGAGGTGCTAATAAAATACAGGTCAGAAATAGAAATTAAAATTAAAGATGATGTTCAGTTATGAGGCCCAGTTAAGTGGTATAGAGGAAAAACAAGTTAAAAGGGGGAAAAATGGGGTGGGGGATCGGTTGTGTTTCCATTGCATTGGAATATTATTCTGCTAGATACACGTAGAGAAAATCTTCCCAGTAATTTTCAAGGTCAAAAAGAAATTCCTGGCCAAGCTTCCCTTCTAAGTAATATATACCCATGCATAAATATGAGCCCAACAGCAAAGACACATGTGACACACACATGCACATGCTCACACACCCCAAACTGCCACCCCTCTGCAAGAAAGAAGCACAGTAGCCTGTATTTTAAATTGCTTCAATAATTAATTGGTACACGAGCAAATCAGATGTTTTCCTTGGCAGATCAGAGAAACTGTCCGATCATCAAAATGTTTTCAATCACCCTGTTATTAAAAACTATATGGTGCTTATATTATAAAAAAAGAGAGGGAGCCATGGGGCCACAAGTGTATTCCCTGACAGCATTCCTGCCACTGCAGTGCTGAGGCTGCCCCTTTGGATGAGAGCTTAGCTTCAAATATCAACATAGAGAAAGAGGAGAGTCTAGAGCACATTTATTTATACTCTCCACAAATACTTTCAAAACATGCAAGGAAAAACATCACCGAAATTACTGCTGAGTACTTCACCATTATGCATTCTTTGTTGACAATAGAACCAACGGTGTGTGTGTGTGTGTGTGTGTGGGGGGGGGGGGGGGGGGGATCGCCTGAGTGTGATGGGATACAGGAGCTGGGGTGGGGGAGGGGCATTATTAGTCAGCAGCAGCCGAAGCAACACTAGATAGAGCGTTTAAGTCTGGCAATCCATTCTGAATGAACGTGGGTTCAGGAATAAAGTGCAGGCAGAATCAATCTGCCCTGAAGAAAAAAAAAGCATAAAATATTGCACAAAGAAAGGAGAATTTTCAGAGTGGCTTTAATAGCAACCCAAACTGGCAGGTGCACGAAGTAAACCATTAGCTTCTGTGCTGCCTTTAGAAAATATTGAGGTTTCTTTTTTGATTTTTCTATTTTCCTCATTTAACCATTAAAGCATTACTCATAGACGCAAATAATGATGATCTATGCTTTGTAATAAACAAGGTAGGGTATACCACTTGGGATTTCTTTTGTAAATATTACCTATGGATACATGTTGCTGATATGAAAGTAGTAAGATATAGGTTATTGTTACTTTTCATCAAAACTGAGCCCTAAATGTTATCACACTATTCTTACTCAGCATTTCTTACTGTTTTCGCTGCAATCACCTCTTAATTTAAAAAGATTAAAATATTGATGAAAGTTAATCACTACTTGGATAGTTATGTAAATACCTGGAGCCCTATACCAAAAAAAAAAAAAAAGATGGACAATTATTTCAGCAAAAGGAATTGGCTAGGTGCGCTCCATGTGCATACTGTTGTGCACTTGTGCACTTTTAGTTCCTGGCCAGAAGGCACTGTGTCATGTCCATAAGCTCACTGTTGATAAGTAAAATAAACCAAATACATTAGTTCTCTGTTCCTGTAGTTCACATGTAAGGACACTGGAAATAAATGGGCAGTTTTACAATATGAAAATCGTAGCTCCATAAAACCAAGGTGGCTTCCTACTGCTTAATCTTTGTTAGGAAATCCAATGCAAGACATAACCCATGTTTGTTATTGAAAACAAAGCAAATATTAGAAAATATGCTTTCCTCTAGAAAAATTTTACTGAAAACCCTTGTTTTTTTTTTTAATATCTCAAAAGACTGTAAATATTTTTGTTTGAATCTTCTTTTGATTTTCTTGGAAGTCTCTTCCTCAAATCATAGAAAAAGAAAACAAAAAGACAATGGATATACATATTTGGTAACCAAAGTCCATATTAACACCCAAACTACTCTTATGTTTAAAATAGTCTGTCCTTGTCAAGTGTTTTGTAAATGAAAAAATCAAAAAAATATTTTATAGACAATCAAACTAAATGTTTTCTGCTTATTAACAAATTATAATAGAGATACATGTTTTAAATATGATATTCAAAATAAACTAGGATTTTCTTTATTAATATTATCAGATCAAAGCATAATATATATAGGGAAATATTAACAGGTAAAATCTGGCTATATAAAATTATTATATGCATTCTATAAAAATATGAATTATAAGTACAGAATACATTATTATAGTCTTAAATTTAAAATATATATTTATAATGTGTTTGTTATACATGATTAAGGTAGTAATGGCTCATCCAGAAGATTAAATTATAATCTGCATTTATATTCAGGATCAAAAAGGAAACATTTCAGTTGTAAATATAAGCATTTATTAAGATGCCAGTATTTCTAATTAACAGTTAGAGATTATTTTAAAAGATTAATTTTATAATTTTGAGCAAATATATTTTAGAAAGCACATTCAAACCTCAAGAATATTTATGTAAGTAGAAAATTTGTTATGTCATTAAGGCACCTTTAAATCAAATGAAATAAATATTTTCAACCAGACATAATAAGATGGGTGAAAATTTGAGAAAGCTGTCTGCTCGTGGAATACAATGAATCCATGCATTTCAAAGAGCATTGAAAGAAATCAGATAAAATAAAGCATTCCCTAAAATCACAAGACAAAGATCTAGAGTCCAAAAGTAATTTATTGCTTCAGTTTATTCTTGGCCTCAGTTTAATGTACATATTATAAGCCCCTTTGATCTGAAAATAGAATTTAAATCTAGACCTAACACAAAATAAGTAAGCTGTGTGCTATGCTTAAGCAAAGAAATGCATTTTAGCTTATTCTTAAGGTTTTGTACTTCACCTTTTTAAACAGTATCATTTGTTATTGTATAATATTTGAGTAACATTTTGCATTGTGCATGCACACAAATGTATATTTTGTGCATTAAATATTTACTATGCATTTTATGTACATAATACATCTGCTTATACCAACACTAAATTATTTGCCAACAGCAAAGATAAAATGTCTCCAAAAAGAGAACGGATGCAGTAGCTACTTTTTTCTTTTAAAATGTAACTGACTGAGGTAATATTACTGGTTCTTTAAAGCATGGGTTATCTCTAATTTGTCTGCTTTCTTATTTATGGATGGTAAAATATATTTTGTCTTTTGAAAAGAACATCAATTCAAAGAATTATGAAATTCTGTCTTGTCAGAGTCGATCTTGCACTTCATCTTGGGTTGATTCTTCCAGTTCAACTCAACTGACTCCATTTTTATCGGTTCTATTTTTAAGTATAGTACAGAATTTACTATAGCAACCTAAACCCAAGTAGTTTCCTCACTTTCTTGATCTAAATCAAACCCATAGGGCCCTCTGTTGGAAGGATTTCAGATTGCATGGTGTGGCCTTTATTTGGAGCATAGAAAATGTTTGGAATGCTGACTTTTTTTTTTCTGTTAACAATTTTTATTGTAGAAGATACAAGACACCAGGTTATATGTAGCTCCCCAACACACCGAAAAAACATTTTGTACCAAAACAATACACTACAGAAGCACATGATATCTTTGTTCCAGAAACACTAAACTGCATTAGCTGAAGGAATGATGTTAAACTGGCAAATTCCATTGCACTACATCCTTCAGTCAGTAAAACACTTGGATGCTGTTTTCACAGAAGGGAATTAATGCAGGCATCCTTTCATTTAGCTTGTAAGAGTGATCCACAGATGAGAAATATACTCATTTGACAAGTAATCATTTAAATGGGTTCTAGGAGCTTTTAAAGTGTTAAAATATTTATATATTCATTTGCAATAACAATATTTTCCTATATTTAAAAGAAAGAGTAATCCAAAGAGAAGATTTCTAAGCTTTTAAGGGTTATTTTTAAAAATATGAAGCCCTTGCTAGCACACTTTTAATATTGAATCAAGGAGGAAGACTGTTGGCATAGCAGGGTGCCACCTTTCTTGGACAGCTCTGTCTTTCCATATGCTGCAAATGTCCCTCTGGGTCTCTGGCAAGTTTCCTCAGCATGTCTAGATTCCTATTGGGTTTCAACAGTAGCAGGTTTCTGATCATTTCCCACCTTCCTTATGACTGCCATGCTAAGCCTCAGCCTATCCCCTCAGAGAACTAACTCCACTGACCCAACACAGCACTGCTCCACAAACATGAGCAGCACACACATAACTTTGTCTTTGATAAAAAAGCATTGCTGTTCTCCATGCTAATGGAAACTACTTTTATAGACTTCATGGCCATTTCAAAAAGCATCTTAGTTCACACTAATTAGTTTTTAAATGCATTTTCTTCATGAAAGTTGCCCCCAGGAGCATGTAGCAGACTGCCAGAGTCAGAAAATCCTAAAAGGCTATCAACAATTTATAGAATTATTGGTCATTTTAAAACATATATTTCAATCAAAGATCTGGCAAATTTTGATGGGCCATCAACCTCAAAAAAAAGTTTATATATCAGCTTGTCTTCTCCCAAGGATACTTAGGTTATATGATACAGACTTTCTAAAAAAGTCAAACTAATTCACCCCTCCCCCAAATAAAAGGATTTTTCCTAGCCCCAGGCCAAGGGCATTAGGTCTATTTTTAAAAAGACTCAATTATCCCACATTATGTAAGATATCAGAAAGTAAGCCTTAGAAGACTTCTCTGCATGAAAGGAAATGCTGATCTCCTTATCCCTAAGCCAAACCAGAGCTTTCCTCTAGTCCTCATCCCAGTATAGCTAGTCCCTAGTAACTCAGCTGAAAGTTTATATCTCACTGTAAATTTTTGAGGAAGAAGAAACACAAGTCAGGGGAGCAAAACTTGTGTCATCACAAATCTAAGCAACAGCCTATAAGTCCAAATGAGAAGGGAATTTAGAAATAAATACAAACAACAACAAAGACACTTCACACATCCCTCTGCTTCTATTTTGGCTATTTTGCTTTAGCTTTCATGGGAATCCATCCTGAGGCAACTTTTGTGTTTATTTGCAATGGGCATTTATGTGTACCTATTCTCTGATTCTGAAATGAGCAGGAAAAAAAACAATGGAGATGAATTTTGAAGGAGGACTTGAAATGAAAATACAGACAAAGTTGATCCAAAGCGTTTGAAGTCATGAAATGGGATGGAGGCCAAAAAAGTGCAAGTTATTTTAAAAATAATTCCAAAATGAATCCATAGAATTTGGCATAGGATTTGGAAGAAAGGCCAGTTTTCCTACACAAATTTATTTGCATAATCCTCAAGAATTTTCTTAGTAGTTACAAGACAAAGGTTCTGGCTAATCAAAGAATGGCATTAACAATTCCAACCAAGCAGCAAAAACTTCAACCAAAACCAAACTCAAGTGGTTATTACATATCTAGCCCCTGATTCTGGATGCTTTGCTTCAAATTCCTGAGTTCAGAACACAAAATTTTGGAATAGCACATTACCCAGAGAGGTAGATTCAGCTGTTTCACTCCCTGGTGATGAGAGTAGTAGGTTCTTGGCCAGGGTTCAGTATAGGCTAGTCAACTAAAGCCATTACCCTTGCATCAAATTCATGCCACATTGAATGCCATTGGTGATCTAGATCTTGTTATCTGAACTGGTAGTCTTCTGGTTCAGTCCTCTAGAATCAATCTCTGAATTCTCTACTTCGGATGTTTTACTGATTATATTTCCTCAATTGACTCTTAGTCTAAGAACCAAATGAATATGCCTTTCTGTGACATGCAATTTTGCAATTGAAAGTCTTCATCTCATGAAATAATATCACATTTGAAAGATAAAGGAGGTGGTAAGAGTGTCACTTTTTGGCTATACATTAAGCATTTATATATAAGAAAGTATCACATGCTAAAAATAATTCAGATCCTGCCACTTTTACGCCTGGTTCTAGAGGACAAATATTGCTTGCTCATCAACAATTAAAAGGATTCACCTGTGCTCCTGAAGAAGTTAGCTGCTAGGTTTGTGCACCAAGTGCCCTCACCAAGATATCTGAGAATAAGATAGGTGACCCTACCATCAGAGCATCTGATATTAATGTCCACTGTCCTCGCACCAGGTGACAAAGATGAGCACTTGGATTGGCTATGTTAATAATAGGATTCTGCAAATACTCATTTTAACCTCCTATTTCATTAATGAAAACCAAAAATAATTCTTTCATGCACCCTATCATTGTCTAAAATCAATTTCATAATTGGAAGAGTTGCTTTGGTCTCATTATCTTCAGTAAAAGTATTTAACAAAATTGCTTGAGGAAATAATCAAAACCATCAACAAGAGTATAGTGCTATTAGTTTTCAATAAGCTGAATTTCAACAAATTACATAAAATCAGGCAAAAGGAAAGAAAAAAATCAGTTTTGAAAATTCTTCTAAAATCATAATCTTAGAGATTTCTTTATCTATTAAAAAAAAAACAAGATATTTTCCTCTATTGAGAGAGTCAAAAGATATTCAGTGTGGAAACCTGATTTTATTTGGCAACATGATAAATTTTTAAATATGAATAAGAAGCCTGTCCTAGTGTTTTCTGTTTGTCTACAAACATCCAAGGAGAATATTACTATTTAATTGTCTTCATTATCTTTGTGAGCTCTAAATCAAAGCAAAATAAAGGTGTTTCAGGAAGCAAACCCATCTCAAAGATTCACAGAAGAATTCTAGGAAGAGCTGTGGGTGTTCCCATTCCACTGATAATATATGACGGGTTCCTGATGCCAGGAGCCTGGATTAATGTTCATTGGAAATACCATCACATTAGGTCTAACCTATCATCCAGCATCCTTATATTCCGTAAGTCTCCAAATTGCACAAAGGACAAACATGTCTTTGCCTAGTAAGCTATCAGGAGAATTCTCTCTACATATATGAAACCAAGAGTTTAACGTAGAAGAGAATATACCACAGCCAACCTTCCTGCTTCTAAGCCCTCTCTCTCTCTCCAAGCGATTCTGGCATTTTATCAAGTTGGTCTCTATAAAGTGCTTGATTCATCAGTTCACTCCTCATTTTAAAACCCTCAGTAAGGCAAAGCCAAGGGCAGAAACTTTGGCTTGGTGTTTAAGTTAAGACAAAATGCCAGACAAAAGACAGGATGCTCAAAAAATTTGAATTTCAAATAAACCACTAATAATTAAATAAATACGATCCATGAAGATTAGGGATACATTTAGGCCCAAAGAGTATTTGATATTATCTGAAACTCACATTTGACTGAACACCTTAACTTTTATTTGCTGAGACTGTCAAAGACTCCCATCCCAACATCTCTTGTAAGCTCCCTCTGCTACCACTGCAGAGGAATCCTCAGCTTCAGTCGAAATTGAGGCCCCCTCCTCTTGCCACTCCTGCACTGCCCTCATTCCATGGATTTGCTCAGTGTTCCTCCAGGAGGCTTTAGGAGGTCCTCTATTCTTTCTCCTTTCTATTAGAACTAGAATCCTCTTGAAGATCGAGTTAAAATTGCATTATTTCTACAATTTTCTTTCTTGATTATTCCACAGTCAATTCTTATAACACATTGTCTTCCACGTTAATACATAAATCATCCCCTGCCTTGTGATTTATCTCCCATAGTCAGTCTTAAAAATTTCATTTAAAAGAAAATTTTCGTTTAACTTTTCTCACACTTAGGTCTTATATCCTAAAGCAGTCTATAAGCCCCATCAGGTGGAGTTGCTGTTTGTCTTGTACATTTGCATACTGACCACAGAAAGCTGAGTATTAATCAGAAAGGGAAGCAAAGGTGAAAACTGATGCTAGGAAGGACCTGCAATATGCTGCAAGGTTTCCATGATTTTTTTAATCCTTACAACAGATTGACTGCATCTTCTTTCTGGCTGAATAAACCAAAGTTCAGAAGGGTTACACGACTTGCCTAATATATTAGTAACAGAAGCAAGATTTGAACCCAGGCCTGACTCCTGAGTCAACCCCATACAGCAGTCTCCACTAATGCTCTTGTCAGGTGCTGTCGCTGCAGCTGCTACCACTATGCTTTTAATGTTGATTTGGAAGGCTCAGGAAATGAAAAATCTAGGCAGGGCAGCTGAGGTCAAGTAGACAACGAAGGAACTTTGCAGGAAGCACAGATTGCAGCTGGGGCAGACTCTGCCGCCCTGGGAAAAGCATGAACAGCTGGGGCAGCAGAAGAGAAAAACCCACTGCATGGGGTGAAGAAAATTAAGTGGAGCAGGAGCAGAGCTGACTCCACATTTCCTGGTAACTAAATGTTTGCAAGCAAACAGCAGTGCAGAGCCAGCCCAGGCAGAGAGGCGAGTCCCACACTTTCCCTGCGGGCTGAAGCTGGTTTGGTCTTGCTGCAGAATATGGTTGCTTGCAGAAAAGTGGAAGAGAGAGAAGCCGGTGGCAAAACCCCAGTGTTGAATTCCCAGCAGAAGCTAAGCATTAGTGTGTAGTAATTGCCTGTAGGTCAGTAGATTCTTAAAGAGCATGAAGGATCCCAAAGGTCAGTGAACATTTTAAAGAATTTCAGTGCACATTTGTGCACCACTGCATGTATTACTGTTTATCAGCTCCGCGCTCAGCAAGGGAGAAATGTGGTGATTCTAGGGTCTGGGAGCCTCACCCCACCCTTTGGAAAATATCATCTACTAGAAAAAGACACTTTCTTTTACCTTCTTAGTCTTTTGGAAGGCTTATCTGGTGATAAATTTCATTTATGCCTCCCTGCTGTTTGGAGACCTCTATAGTCAGCAGGGGTGAGATAAGAATAGAGGAGTTGGATCTTCTCCCTCTTGCTTCTGTGGGTTGATGGCATGAAGGCCTATCATTTTAACATATTTTGTGTAGTTAAGTGTGAAATACTTGGAAGAGAGAACATTCCAGAGAACATTCCACCTGCCTTTAAAAGCCTCAGTAGCTAAGACTAAAAGCAAACTGTGGCTGTCAGGAAAAGCAATGATCCCCTACAATGCCAAAGACGTTATTATAAACTCAAGATCAATAGACATTACAAAGAAGTGTTGCTTTTATTTTCAGCTTTAACCTTTGAGAAAATCGAGGCTTCGGAACATTGAATCAGATCAGCTCATCAGTGATTGCTGACACAGACACAATTAAGGAATCTGGACCCAGCTAAACAATTCTAAATCCTCTTTGTAAGGTGCCTTACTTTGCTATTTTGTGTGGAAATACACACAAATAAAGCACTCCATTGTAAAGACTTTCATTTGCCTTCATATATATCAAAATGCATTTCAAGTTCACAATCATGAGATATTCACTTTAGGAATAGGAAAATTAAAGGCAAATAATTTACAAGCCCTCAATGTTGATTAACCAATGAGTTGTTTCACCAAAGTAAGTGGCCAAAACTGAATAAAATACATGATGTATTGTTAAAATTTAAAAATATAAAATCTAAGACAGCATTAGCAAAAGCTGGTGCATTAGAGACCTTTGTTCATCCATAAAGGTACAATATCCCTACTAAGGAGCATCTGATTGCTGAAGCTTCAGTCATCTGTAAACTGTACTCTGGAATTTTTCCATCTGAAGTTTCTTTTCTGCTTTTTTCATGGCCCAAATGCTCAGACTTCAAGGATAGATGTGAAATGTTTCAGAAATAGGGCAAAAGTAATTAACAAGGATAGGAAACCACATTTCTTAGATAAAGACCCAGGTTCTTTTTTTCCATCTGTTTTAGAAGCAAAACACATTCTTCAGAGATTCCAAGGGCATAAAGTTATGCTGAAATATAGAATCTTGCTAATAAATGAGAGCAGCTGAATGACCATTCTGTCTGGCAAGTAGCCACCAGAGGTGAAGTGTTTCTCTTTGAGCTAGCCTGTGGATCCAATCTTGCTCTGCCATCATACACACAGATACACACACATGCATACACACATATACATAGAGGGAAACATGCAAAGAGACACAATGGACACACAGAAATGCATGTTCATGCACACACAGACACACATACCTACACTCTTGGGGTGGGCATGTCGCTAAAATCAGATCAATCACAGACTCTAAGGTCAGAAGAAATTCATTCATGTGCCTCTTGAAAGTAAAGATTTGCTTTCAGGTTATTAATATAAAAATGTCTGTGAGACATAGGGGTAAGAAGGCCTAGAGGAGACTGTACTTACTTAATATGCTATCTTTCTACACATGAAGATGGTAAAAGTGGGGCCTTTATGTGAAGATGAAAGGCAGCAGTATTGTTTATCCTACAGAAGAGCAGGTTAAGAGGTGATCTGATTACTAGTTTCAAGAACACAAAGGGCATTTTTATGAAGGCGATGGTGATTGATTGCTCTCCATCTTGGCAGAGGACCTGACAGGAAGAAATGGGCCTAAAGATAGAGTTCAGTTAAACACAAAGAAAAATGTATTCAACTACAGGTTGAGGAAACACTGAGATGGCTGGCAGAGTGTGCAGAAAGTTCATTCATGTATCTCTTTGAAAGAAAATAGGTACTTGTCTTCTTGGGGTTTAGAATGATACCTGCTGGAAAGAATATACACAATGATCACTTATTATTTCTTCTAAGCTAATAGTAAGGAAATGAGAATGGACTATGGAAATGAAATGCTGTGGAAATCACAATCGCTGCAATATTACTCACATCAATGTAGTTGGTGCTCCTTTAGCAGCACTAAAACAATTCCTGGGAGTGTGACCAGTGAGCTCTGTGTTGTTACTCACTATATTAGCCACATTTGGCACAATACGTCTCTCCCTTCTTCTTGAAATCCATTCTTCATTGGGTTGCCAAGATTGTACTTCTTTGGTTTGGCTCCTACGATGCAAGTACACCTTTTCAAAAAGTATATCTTGAGGCCAACGATGTGCTGCAATGGATTAAGCTGCAGTCTGCTGTGCCAGCACCTCATATGGCCACCAGTTCGAATCATGGCTGCTGCACTTCTGATCTATCTCCCTGCTAATGTGACTGAGAAAGCAGTGGAAGATGGCCCAAGTCCTTGGGTCCCTGCACCCACTTAGAAGACCCAAATGAAGCTCCTGATTTCAGCCCTAGCCATTACAACCGTCTGGGGAGTGAAACACTGGATAGATGATATATATCTCTCTTTGTGTGTAATTCTGACTTTAAAATAAATAAATCTCTAAAAAAAGAATAGGAAAGGGCATATCAGTCTTCCTATTTATCGCACCAGCCTATAAATGTTGACATATTTGTGCTCAGTCCTTAGAATTCTTTTCTTCTTTGGTTTTACTCACTGGATAGTTGATCACCTCCATTTGTGGTTTAAATAACACCTGTATTTTGAAGACTCCCAAATTGGTACCTTCAGCATGGACTTCTCCCTTGAACATCCAGCTCCTATTCTGTACCTCCCTATGGATCTCTAACATAGAGAGATAAAATATAATAAAGTCCCCAGTTTCCCACTTCTATCACCATCAAATTTGCCCCTCCTATCATCTTCATCATTTGCCTAAATGGCAATTCCATTCTCTTGGTTGCTCAGGACCCAAATTTTAGGGTCATTCTTATGACTTCTTTCTCTCCCCTTCCTCACAGCCAATATATTGCAAATTCTGTCAGTTTTAATCTCAAATTATGTGCATAATGTAACCCTACCCACTGCTACCACCCTGATTCAAGCCACATTATCTCTCCTTTTGATTGTTACAATGAACTAACTCCTCTCTGCTTCCACTTTTCCCATTCCATATACCTCAAGGTTATTCTTTAAAGATACAGTTCAGGAGTGACATTAAAAAGATAGGCAGGCCGGCACCGTGGCTCAACAGGCTAATCCTCTGCCTTGTGGTGCCGGCACACAGGGTTCTAGTCCTGGTTGGGGCACCGGATTCTGTCCCGGTTGCCCCTCTTCCAGGCCAGCTCTCTGCTGTGGCCCGGGAGTGCAGTGGAGGATGGCCCAGGTGCTTGGGCCCTGCACCCCATGGGAGACCAGGAAAAGCACCTGGCACCTGGCTCCCGCCATCGGATGAGCGCGGTGCACCGGCCGCAGCGCGCTGGCCGTGGCGGCCATTGGAGGGTGAACCAACGGCAAAGGAAGACCTTTCTCTCTGTCTCTCTCTCTCACTGTCCACTCTGCCTGTCAAAAATAATTAAAAAAAAAAAAAGATAGGCAGAATAGGATTTCTCTGCCATTATCTCCCCACAGTGCATTAGTATGGACAAGCAGTAATCCTGTGAAGTGTCAACACAGTATTGGGGAAAAAAATCCAATAAAAATGAACTGAAGAGGGTAAGATATAATAATATGCTTTACTCATAACAGTCTTCTGCCAAGATGATTCATCTCAGTGCCAACAGGGATCCCTTTTGCCTACAATTCTTTCTATGGGGGAAAGCAAGAGAGTAGCAAGAAACTGTTTCGCCAGCTACATGGGACAATGTCCAAGAAGCCCACCTCTTCCCATCCCCTGAAAATACTGAGCACAGCTTAATGGCTGGAGTGGGCTGGGAACAGGGAAGACAGACAAGGACATAGAACATTCAGGACTCAAAACTTCAAAGAGGGAGAATGTTTCCTACTAACTTTTTCAGACTACAGAAGGAGGTCTGCCTTTGGTTATTTGGGATGCCTCATATTCAGATATATATCAACTGCTGCAAGTAATCCTCAAATGCTCTGTGATCTCATCATCTTCCTCCCATAGCCAGTTCCCCTATATTTGCCCACAAATTGTAAATGTGAGTCTTTGTAGATGCCTTCTAAGCATGTGCAATCACCAGATCAACTCCAAAGAAGTAGCAGAATGCACATAAACTTTCAGGCCACTAGCCCAGGGAAAACAAATAGGAGACTGGGAACCCAGCCCAAGCTTGTGGGATTGAGAGAAAGCATACCACCTTAATAAATTCCCTCCAGGGGCCAGTGCTGTGGCACAGCGGGTTAAATCCCTGGCCTGAAGCACTGGCATCCCATGTGAGTGCTGGTTCTAGTCCCGACTGCTCCACTTCCAATCCAGCTCTCTGCTGTGGCCTGGGAAAGCAGTAGAAGATGACCCAACTCCTTGGGCCCCTGCACCTGTGTGGGAGACCCAAAAGAAGCTCCTGGCTCCTGGTTTTGGATTGGCACAGCTCCAGCCTTTGCAGTCTCCTAGGGAGGAAACCAACAAATGGAAGACCTCTCTCTCTGTCTCTACCTCTCTCTGTAACTCTGTCTTTCAAACAAATAAAATAAATCTAAAAAAAAAAGAATTTCCTTCCAAAAAGGAATAAGATGTGCGAAGCAGATAAATCCATCGAAAGACCTGAAGGAGCCTTAGAATCCCTAGTCTGGAAGACTGGTAAATCATTTGTTTCCCAAAGACAGTCAATAAAACCTGGAAAAAGTGACTGTATCTTCCAGTGAGAAGATGGCAACATAAGACTTCAATTAATAACAGAAACAAACAAGCAAAAATGAAAACACAAAAGCAAAACAATAATTTTCCAGTAGTGATCCCAAAGAAACGAGGGACAATTTTCCAAATCCACAAACTGCCTAACAAAGAATTCCAAATAATTGTTTTAAGAAATCTCAGAGGCCTATAAGAAAATAAGAACAGACAACTCAACACAATCATGAGAGCAATATAAGAACAAAATGGGAAATTCAACAAATAAAGAAATAATTGAAGAGAACAAACTCTGGAGCTGAAAAGTACAATGAAGTGAAAAAATGCAATTGAGAGCTTCATTGACTGACTTCCCCAAGTAGAAGAAATAATATTTAAATGTGAAGACAGGTCATTTGAAATTATTTAGTCAGGAAAGAAAAGATGTAAGAAGTATGCAGAAAACTTATATAACATATGGGACACCATGAAGCGAAATAATATATAGATTGCAAAGGTCACAGAAGGAGAATACTTACAGAAATGGACAGAAGGCTCAATGAAAGAAATGACTTAAAACATTTCAAATCTTGGGAGAGATAGGGACATCAAGGTTTATGAGACTCAAAAGTTCTTAAACAGATTCAACCCAAAGAAGACTCTACAAAGATATTTATAATCAAATTGTCAAAAATCAAAAACAGGGGAAATTTTAAAAACACATGAGAAGTACTCATAACACATAAAGGAAGATACATTTGATGATCAGCAACTTTGTCAAAAGAAACCTTGCTGACAGATGAGATGAATGGAATGATATATTCTTGTCATTTATCCACTATTAATATTTGCTGAGACTGTTCAGAGTTACTGTTACAAGGATGGAAGATCTGCCTTTCACACTTGGATAAAGGACATGAACAAACAGATGCAACTTCAATGTGACAACAATGACAGTTCAGGACCCTACATGATAGGGATGGGCATTTGGTCCCCACTGTAGGCTATTGGCCATCTGTAAAAAACTAATCTTTGGTGTCCTGTCCCTTCAGAGAATAAAAATTGTTTGAAAGAAAAAAAAAAATAATATATTCAACATATTGGAAGAAAAAAATCGTAAATCTGTCAAACAAGAATACTTTAGCTAATGTACTCATATTTCAGAAATAAAGGAGTAATTCTAATGGAGTTCTTCAAGATAAAACAAAAGGATGCTGACTACCAACATAAGCGTGAAAACTTATGAAAGTATAAGGGTCACTACTAGAGGGTATATGAAGTCAAATTCAGAATGTCTAGAATAGTCATGGTAGTATATAAATCATGTTTAATGCTACCAAAGAGATTATTTATTGAAAATAACAGTTATAATAAATATATAATATAAAATCTGAATTGATATTAAAAATTATAAATGTGGGAGGAAAGGCAGTAAAATGCAGTTTTGTATGTGATAAAATTACCTGGCCTTCAACTTATACTATTCTAACTGCAAAATGTTGTGTGTATGCCCCACCGTAACCAGAAAGCAAAACCCTATAGTAGATACAAAATAAAGGAATAAGAAAATCATCAAATCACAAAGGAAAAGAGAGAGAAAGAGGGGATTAAGAAATTACAAAACTGAAAACAATTAGTTAAGTGGCAACGTTGATGAACTAAATCATTACTGTATAGTAAGTAATGAACTAAATTCTCCAATCAAAAGACGTAAAGTAGCTGGATGCAACGAGTCTACACTTCATATGGAACGACCAAAATGTCCAAATAGCTAAAGTGATATCGAGAACTAAATTAAAGGCATCACACCAATTTCAAATCGTATTATAAAACTAGTAATTAAGAGAGTATAGTACTGGAATCAAACCAGATATAAAGACTGATAGAAGGCCGGTGCCGAAGCTCAGTAGGCTAATCCTCCGCCTGTGGTGCCAGCACCCCGGGTTCTAATCCTGGTTGGGGTGCCAGATTCTGTCCTGGCTGCTCCTCTTCCAGTCCAGTTCTCTGTTGTGGCCTGGGATTGCAGTGGAGGATGGCCCAAGTCCTTGGGCCCTGCACCAGCATGGGAGACCAGGAGAAGCACCTGGCTCCTGGTTTTGGATCAGAGCAGTGCGACAGCACAGGGCGCCGGCCACAGCAGCCATTGAGGGGTGAACCAACAGAAAATGAAGACCTTTCTCTCTATCTCTCTCTCACTTTCCACTCTGCCTGTCAGAAAATAAATAAAATAAAAAAGATTTTTAAAAGACCGATAGAAAAGAATGGAGAACTCAAAAATAAGCCCATACATATAAAATGAACTACTCTGACAAAGACAGTAAGAATGTACAATGAGAAAGGACATTCTCTTCAACTAATGGTGTTCAAAAACCTTGTGTCCACTTGCAGAGGAGTGAAATTGGATCTTTAGCCAATATTATATATGAAAATCAATGCAAAGTGCATTAAAAATGTAAACATAAGATCTGAAACCATTTATTCCTGGAAGAAAACACAGAGAAAAAGCTCCTTAACATTTGGTTGGGTAATGATTTTATGGATATAACACCAAAACTATAGGTAGCAGAAACAAAAATAAACAAGTATCTCCAGCGCTTAACAAACTTCTGTCACCTAAGGGCGTCTGCATTTGCTTGGAAATTTCTTTTCTCAGATGTGTACATCCTTCCTTTCCTCCTTCATATCCCTGTTCATAGGACATTTAACAGTGAGCCCTTTCCTAACTAAACATTATGAAATGATAATCTCCACCCTGGGCCAGAATCTTCTCTCCTTCTAATCTTGTTCAGTTATTCTCTGTGTCGTGGATAACCATAGCTTACCAAAGACATATTTGTGCAAGTGAAAAGAAGCACTAGTAATAATGACAACAGGTGATACACAAACTGGGACTTTCCTAGGCAAACCAGGATGTCGGTCCACAGAATCTACCAATATTACTTGTCACAATACAACAAACTATTGACTTCCTCATTTGCTTGTGTGTAGCTTATCTCTCTCCAGTGTTACACAATCCCTAAGAAGTCAGAAAAATTTTTGTTCACAGCTTCATTCCAATGCTTCAAATGTCACCAGCACAGTAAGTGCTGAATAATTAATTAAAATAATACATGGCTGGATGAATAACTATTTCCTGTACTGAAATGAATCTATCAAAGCTGTAGTTATAACAACAACAATAAAAAGCATATTAGTTAAAATGTTAGAAGTCTTACTAAGTATGTGCCAGGCACTGTGATCATTGCTTTATATACATTCTCATGTAAGACATACAAACACCCTCTTAGCTCCACATCACAGCTCAAAGGGGTAAACACTGAGAGGTTAGTGATCTATTCATGCTCCTACAGCTAGAATCTGCTAGAGCTGAAGTCCAATCTCAAGATTCTGGGACTCTAACATGTTTTCTAAGGTCACATCCAAGACTTATTGACCAGTCTGTCTGCCTTCAATCTGCCTCAGATGCAAATTTCCCTCTGCCTCCAATTACAGAAACCTTCCTATCACATAGATGCCAATTTCTCCTTCCACACTTTCTGATTATATTCCAGGTCAAAGTGGTTTTCAAAGGCTATTATGATGGAGTCAAGATGACCTGCCTTACACAACTCACTTGCTGCTACTCTAACTTCATCCTCTCACTGTCAAGTTTCCTAGCCCCTCCCAAATCTCCCCAGCTGCTACAGTTGTTGTCCCACTGTTGCTGGAACAGGGCTGGTTTTGCAGCTTTATTCTTATGTGAAAGCTCCTCTTCATGCCAGTTCTTCCACTGCTCTCCTGCATGTGTCAAAGTCTGACCCTGCGCCATCCTACCTATCCCATAATATTTCCCAAATTCCCCTTGTGAAAACCAAGTTCTTTCTCGTGCACCTTTGAATACTTAGTTTTACTCAAAAGTTTTTTACTGCAATATGCCTCATTAAAGCTATTAATATGTGATTATTAGAGATTCATTGAAGATAGGAGCCATGCCTAATTCCTCATTATATTCTCACAGTGCCTCTCAGAGTGCTTGGCCCATAGGAAGAGCTAAAATGGTATTGATTTTGTTGGATGTGATGCGCGTGGATTGTTTAAGAAGCAGTTGGAGATGTGGAGCCTGACTCAAGATAGAAACCATGAAACATTCACGGTAAATGAAAAATACATGTATAAGTGTAATGGAGAATTTTAAGAAAACAAGTGAGAAAGCCTTAACAAATGCCACATTTAGAGGTTAGAAGGATAAGAAGTGCAATTTTGCAGAATGATTTGGTATTCATAATGCCATATAATATGTAAATATATACAAGATTACATAGAACTGAATGAATAAATTGCATAACGATGCCAATCCCTTCCCTTTTCCTGGCATACCTAGGATAGTTTCTGGCCTTGATCATTTGGTGTCCCCATGGAGTCAGATTTCAGAGCAGACCACGTATGACATCATATATAACATATATGTGTGCTATTAGATGTCTTTAAATCTGTAACTTAAGGGGAAAGTTATGTACTTGCTAAATGAAACCATTCCTTTAAACTACTTACATAGATTAACTTGGTCCCTAGAGCTGTTTTCTTTAGTGGGGTGGATCTAAAAAATTAAATATGAGAATTCAAATAAAATTTTTAAAATGCAGCACCCATACACAATAAATCTAAATATTAATTATAAATATTACAAACCTGTTAATAAAATGACTGGTCATTGACATAACATGTAGCACAATATATAGGTTTGGGATAAGTTATAAAAATCCTGCAAGTGAATAAGTGAATAGATTTTATTTGCAAATTATCTGCAGATAAAACATGACTACAATTTCTGAATTTTTCAAACAGGTCCCACAAATCTCCATTATGCCAGCTCTCTAGGCAAAGTTTCCAAAGACAATAAACCACTTTCAGCCTGACTTACACCAGTACCTGAGCTATAAATTACTGCACAGGCTATTATATCTCTGAGTTAGTCTGTCCTCCTGCAAGGTTACTGTTAAAGTGTTGTTCCACCAATCAAGCCAAGGTTTAACGTGGGAATCGTGTGTGTTAGAGCAGGTTGTTAAAAGGTATGTTCAGGTATCAGCAGCCTGCTCGGCATTATCATCACAAGCACAGCCGGAGCTTTTCTGGTGTCCGTGAAGACCTCATCGCCTGCCTTTTGTTCTATGTATCGCTTTCATTAGGGAGCCTACAGCCATATTTCCCAGGTGTGTTGCCTGTACAAAGGGCATTCATTCTACCAGTGCCCAGGCGTTAAAGATAAAAGACCTAAATTACAGCCAGACCTGTGTTCGTGGATAAATGAGGCAAAGAGGAGATGATTCTACTGTGCTTTCTGGGTAATCTACAATTAATTCCTGAGATGCTCATACAGAAGTTTTAGCCAAGAGAGAAATAGATCATCACGTTTCTTTGCCTTGAGAGACAATGAGCAGCCCTGCGAATGTGCCGCATCTTTTTGTATACAGGGAAGTCCTTTAAAATGCTGATTTCCCGAGACAATATAACAGTGATGCTATTTAGAAATAAATCACTGTGGTGGACATTATGAGACAGAATGATCTACTCATTCCTCCACACAGAAACATTCACAATGGTATGCCACTAGAATCTTGACACTGAGCAAGAAAAGTAAATAAATAGTAGAAACGAGCCTCTTGTAAAGGCTCACTAAAGCTGATGCTCTGCTCTGATCATTTTGTATTTATTAACTCATTTAACCCTCATTTAACCAATATCAGCTCCCATTTTACAGAAGAGGACACAGAGACTTAGCATAATAAGATTATGTAAATAAGCCACTATAACATAGTGAATGGCAGAGCTGTGATTCAAAATTCAGGTAATCTAACTATACAACCTGCATCCTTCGCTATTATTCTGTCAGGATAATAGGTCTCCCTACTTAATAAAGTTAAAAGTCTATATCTAATCTATAAAGATATTGACTATACTCTTTAATAAAGCATTCGCTGTCCCCATCCCTCATTAATAGGTCATTAGAATTTGTACCAGAATTTGTAGTGTGATAGTCTGATTTCAGGGATGTTTACTATTTTAAAATTTTTATTTTTATTTATTCAAAAGGCAGAGAAGAAGAGCGAAGGTCATCCACTGGTTTGCTTCTCAAATACCCATGCAGGAATGGCAGGATCAGGCTAACGCCAGGAGGCAGGAACTCAACCTGTTCTCCTTATGGGTGGCATGGACACAACACCTGAACCATCACTTGTGCTTCCCATGGGTGTGCATTAGAAGGAAGATAGAATCAGAAACAGAACCAGGACCACAACACAGCCTTCCGATACAGTTTGCATATGTCCCATATGGCATTCAACCACCACACCAAATGCCTCTGCGCAGCCTGATATTTTGAAAAGCTGTTTAACTTGTGCAAAGGGCTAAAGGACACCAATTCATCAGTGTTCTTACATATTTCAGGACAATGCATAAAAGAGATGGAGGAAACATACTTAAAAGTGATAATGTCTACTGAGTAACTACAGTTCAAATCGATTTGTTTCCTATGACTACCATAGCAAATGAGAACAGAAAACAGCCAACTTGTTTTGTTTTGTTTTTAAGATTTATTTATTTACTTGAGAGGAAGAGTTACAGAGAGAAGGAGAGACAGAAAGGTCTTCCATTTGCTGGTTCACTCCCCAGATGGCCACAATGGCCAGAGCTGAACTGATCCAAAGTCAGGAGCCTGGAGCTTCTTCCAGGTTTCCCACCTGACTAGGGATATCTTCTACTGCTTTCCCAGGCCATAGCAGAGAGCTGGATCGGAAGTGGAGCAGCCAGAACTTGAACCAGCACCCATATGAGATGCCAGCACTGCAGGCAGGGGCCTTACCTGCTACACCATAACACTGACCCCAAAAAATCTCTTTTTCTCACCCTCTTCTCTCTGTTGCCTACTTCTCAAATAAATACGTATTTTAAAAATATAAAAATATAAATGTAAAAATTAACTCAGGATGGATCAAAAATGTAAATTTAAGATCTCAAACTATTTCTAGATGAACATTACCCTGATTTGATCAGTATGCATTGTATACATGTACTGAAATGTCACACGGTGGCCTATAAATATGTAAAAATATTGTAAATGCAAAAAAATCCTTTTCAAAAAAATGATAAGTAACAAAAATGTTTATAAATGACCACAGACTGAGCAACTTACATAACAGACATGCGTTGTGCTGAAATCTGGAGGTCAGAAGTGCAAAATCAACATGCGGGCAGGGTTGGCTCCTTCCAAGAGCTATGAGGGGAGACTGTGTTCTGGGCCTCTCTGCTTGGCTCACAGAGGGCCCATCTTCTCTTTGCATCTTTTCCCACCATCTTCCCTCAGTGCATACCTCTGTTTCCTACAGGGGAACCTTTGTATAAAGACACCAGTCATTCTGCGTTAGAGCCCACTGTAATGACTTCCTTTTTCTTTTATTACCTCTATAAAAACCCTGCCTCCAAATAAAGTTACATTATTAGGTTCTGGAGGTCAGATGACAAGATATGAATTTGACAGGGGTGCAGCTCAACCCATTACAAGGGTCGCTACTAAGAAGCAAACTGGGATTCTAATTTAGATTTATCTGATGCCTGGAGATGTCCTGTTCATTATCGTGTTGCACATAGAGATTCATAAAATTCCAACACGTATTTCTGAGCCCCTCGATAATCGACACTAAGATACAAACTGGTAAAGATGTCCAGAAAATTTTATTTCAGCCCTCACAGCACCAGCTTTCCTCCAACTGGACACAGCATAGATTGCTTCCTTTGGGGAACTGACCTGCGCCATCAGTGCATTTTAGTGTGCTGCAAATCTCATCACCTGCCCTCATATTCAGATATTTTAACAAGTACCTCTTTCCTGTGGGTCTGAGGGTTGTAAACATGTGACTGCAGATTCATTAAACTATGTCCCTCCCACATGGAGAACCTTGAAGCCTGGATCCAGGAGTACCACACTTAACAGCCAAGTAGTTGCAACTGAGATGAATAGAGAAGCTCAGAGGCTCTGCTTTAATCTCCCTGATGCTGTGTTACAACATCTGCCTTGTCAAACATTAATTCCATGAGTCTGTAAATGATCTCTTGCTTTTTTTCTCAAACTATTTTGAGAAATGCTTTATCCACTTGCTATTAATATCGGTTGGAAGTGAATAAATCCTTACCTTATTTTTATATATGTAATTGCATCACAGAATTTACAATGTACAAGGTATCATCATATGAAGAAAAGCGTTAGAAGTAGAAATCATAGCGTCCTATTTCAGAAACTAGTTTAAGTGTTTGGAAAGGTCATAAACTCCATGTTTTCTATTTGCACCATAATCGTTTTGACTCATAATTTCACACAGTAACCCCTAGAGCAAACCATCAAGATGGTTAATTCATTTTAAGATGAAATAGTGAAAATTAATAAAAGTAAATATGTGGCCTACCATAAAACTGTTGTTACTAATGGAAACTTTTTTCCATCTCATCATTACAAATCATTTTTTAGACAGGAGACTCAAATAATTCTATGTAACACTTTAAATAAAACTATATTGCTTTCTCTTGGATAAAAAATTCAGAACATGTTGCCAAATACAATAAAACAACTGTTCATTACATAAGCATCTTTATTACCCAGACATATCTTTATATTAATTTTGAGCTTATTTACGACTCATGCTTTTAAAATTAGTCTTATAATCAGTATCTTAGGAAATAAAACCAACAATATTTTCTGGAGGAATACATCTTTCTTAATAATGTAAAGAAAGCCAACGTCTATAAACACACACTTTGAAGTTAAGCTTGCTGGTGAGAAAATGTCTATCTCAAACATAAGGACACTTTAAATTATATAACATGTCACATACTTCTGCCAAGATTATTCCTCTTGCCAATGTCATATAAAGATAATATACCTGAAAACTATGTGCAGAATGTTGCAAGAATATTCACCTACTTTGAACTTGCATATATCATTTTTTGTAAGTGATGCATAAAAATTGTATGTATTTATGGGGTATCCTATGTTGTTTCAATGCGTGAACACTTGGTGTAAAGTCCATATCATGGCGAACGTATCTTTTCTAACAATTATCATTTCTTTATGGTAAAAAGACATTCAAAGCACATTTTTAAAATTTTTTAGAAAAATATATCATACATTATCACTATTGATATTCACCCTACTGAACAATACAATACCAGAACTTTTCATTCGTACCGAACTATAACTTAAAACTTATTAATTAAATTTTCCTCTTTCCTCCCTCCCCTCTCTTTTTGCCAGGCCCTGATAACTTACATGAAGTCAGTGTTATTAGACTTCATGCATGAGTGAGATCTTGCAAAATTTGTCTTTCTAATGCCTGACTTATTTCACATAATGACTTTCAATTCCTTTCAGTTGGTCATCAGTGACAGAATTTCATTCTTTTTTGTGGTTGGATACTATTCTGTTGTGGATATGTACTACATTTTTATCCATTCCCTGAGTATGGACACATAGGTTGCTTCTTTTTCTTGGCTATTATGAAGAGTGCTGCTGTAAACATGGCATGCAGATATCTCTTTGACAAACAATTATTTTCTCTTGGGTTTATATAAAATGGTATTCATGCATCATGATTTTTTTCTATTTGGGTTTTTTTTCTATTTTTATTTATATTTTTGTTCTATTTTCATTTTATTATTTTTAGTTCTATTTTAGTTTTTTGAGAATCCTTCACATTTTCCCACAATTAGCATATTAATTTACATTCCCACCAATCTGGTGCAAACTTACCCTTTATGCACATCATCATCAATATTTGCTATCTTCTGTCTTTTTGATAATAGCCAGTCTAACTTAAGTGTGGTGATGTCTCACTACGAGCATTTTTGCACGTACTGTTGATGTAGATACTTTTGCAAGTACCTGCTGGCCATTTCTATGTCTTCTTTTGCAAAATGTCTGCTTAGATCTACAGTCTGTTTTTAATTGAATTATTACTTTGATGTTTTTGAGTTATTTAGGTTTCTTATATATTCTGGACATTAAAGCTTTATATTCTGAATTTAACCTCTTGTCAGACATGTAGCTTGCACATATTTTCTCCCATTCTGAATATTTTCCCTGCTATCTATTGATTCCTTTGATGTGAAAAAACTTCTTAGTTTCATGAAATCCTGTTTGTTTTTGCTTTTATTTACTGTGCTTTGGGTATCCAACCAAAAAAAAAAAAAAATTGCCCTTTCTCATGTCCCAAAATGTATTCCCTATTTTTTCTTCTGGTAGTTTCAGTTTGAGGTTGTACATGGAGGTCTTTAATACTTTGAGTTTTTTTTTTTTTTTTTTTTTTTTTTTTGTACAGAGGCAGCATATATAGCAATGATTGAACATTAGAATATATGGGTTATACAGAATACATAGAACACAGGACAAGTAGAATTTGCACTTATTTTTTTTTGTATTCTTAGAATCATGTATAAAATCAGTGTTCATTTAGTGTTTATTTAATGGCTACATTCAAATGATGGATCATCTTGCAGAGAAACATATCAAAGTGCTATAGAATAAATAACCTTCATATGCTATATGTGGGGGAGTTTCAAGATGTTCATGGAAAATGTAATTAAAAATAAATGTGCATTTTCCATGAACTTATGGAAGACACTGGGTGGGTGGGTTTGGGGGGCTACAGACAAAAACTGAAGCTATTGAAGATACATGCATAGAAACATCATGTAGACATGTAGATGCCCATGTAGTTGTAGACATAGGACTATGAATATACACAAACAATATACTAGGTATTTCTTGTTTTCTACCTGGAGTAAACATTTGTTATTTATGTCTTTCTAGAATTCCTTTCCTCCCACTGTAATATTAGCGCCTCATTACCTTCCAATGAGGAGCTGTTCTTCCCTTGTTACATATTCTGGTGGGCTGCAAATTACAGCAGGTCCTCCCACACTTGGAAACAGTGTAGACTCAACCAGCACAACTCTCCTTGTTCTAAGGATTGTGAAGCTGTGACTCAGATGTCCCAAATGCAATGTCCTCACCAGAAGGAGAAGTCTGAAGCTTGAGAGTTTGAATACCTTAAACAAAAACCAAATAGAAAGACCTGGACTTGGACAGACAGACAGGAGAATGGTAGTGACTCTTCTTTCCTCCGTGCCATTTATCTGTTACACCTGTTATTTTTAGCAAAAGCTAGGAAGGATGAGGGAGAGGTAATGTTTGCAATTGCTCAAAAGTACTTTGAGTCATATAATTTAAAAGAAGTTTTTTTCTCAAAAATCTAGATTCAAGTGGCTTCTGTGTAGCATCAAATGCATTAAACATTGAAGTAGAAGACCATGGACTTTTTTCCAGAAATATATAGAAATAAATATATTTTTTGCTGTTCGAGTGATTTCTCTCTCTCTCTCTCTCTCTCTTTAAAATTTTCCTTTCTCAATTTTATTGTAGATAAAATAGGGAATGAGGTATGAAAACAGAACTGAAAACTTAAGAATGGGATGCCTGGGGGCCAGCTCCATGGCTCACTTGGTTAATCCTCCACCTGCAGTGCTGGCAGCACATATGGGCGCCGGGTTCTAGTCCCAGTTGCTCTTCTTCCAGTCCAGCTCTCTGCTGTGGCCCGGGAAGGCAGTGGAGAATGATCCAAGTGCTTGGGCCCCTGCACCCACATGGGAGACCAGGAGGAAGCACTGTCGGGACCCATGGATAGGCCTGCCATGGGACCCCCCCCATGCTGGGCTTGGCTTATAGCAGTAATGTGGATGTAGCAGCTGATTGAACTTTCCATCTAGCTGAGGAACGTGGTAAACAACAAGATGGCGTTAATGCCCTAACTGCATGACTCCACAGCTGATTGATATAGCCACTGCGTGACTCCACAGCTGAGCGTGATCAAGTGCCAGATTGGAGAGCTCCATGCATGGACTGATTGGTTGAATGTGATTGGTTGAATTCGGTATATAAGCAGACCGCGGGAGAAGGAGCGCACACGCCAGCTTTCCCCCTTAAGGAACGTGCGTGCCATCTCTCCCCCTTCTCCCAGTCCCCCACTCTTTGTCCCACTCTTTCTGAGTAAAAGTCTTTTGAAGACCGATTGGCTGCGAGTAGCGTCGTTCCTTTTGCGGCTGAAGGAGCGACAAAGCACCTGGCTCCTGGATTCAGATCGGCACAGCTCCGGCCGTAGCGGTCATTCGGGGGGGTGAGCCAATGGAAGGAAGACCTTTCTCTCTGTCTGTCTCTTTCACTGTCTAACTCTTTTATCTGTCAAATAAAAAATAAATAAATAAATAAAAATGGGATACCTGGACAAGGCTGGATATGTAGTCATCCTACCTACCTTTTATCCTTCAGTATATTCTCTATAAAATACCTACACATATCCATTCCTATCACACATTCATACTTTTCCTTCTAATGGAGATTAAGATGCTTGCATTTAGGAACATGATATATGCGTAAATACTAGGTATTTATACTTTTCTATTAATTTAAAGATAAGATGAAAGATCATTTGAATATTTCCTTTCCACAAACACAGGAACCCAAATCGTTTTTTTTTTTAAACAAAGCATCCTTCTTTCATATCACATAATTATTTTGAAATCCATCTATTTGTATACATATCAACATTACTTTCCTTTATTTGCTCAGAAATATTCCATTGTATGTAATATGTTTTGTGTATCCATTCACCTGATATATTTTGCGTCTAACTTTTAACTGTCATAAATAAAGCTGCTATGAAAGTTTGTGAGAAAAAAGCATTTGATATTGACTACATGTAAATAAATAGAGAGATTATTCACATAGAATTCATGGAAAACTCAAATACTCAAGTAATTTATTAAGAACCTCTATCTTGGGGAAACACCCAGGTATTTTCTAAAAATAACATACTCACTGAAATTGTGTGGCTACATTTTGAGATTTCAACAGAATTCAGTAATATATGAGTTCATGTGCCTTTTCTATTAAATTGGAGAAAAGTAGAAAAATAATCATTCATAGTTCAATTATTTTAAGCAAACTCCTGCTCATCCCCAACTCTCTAATGCTAAGTAAATTGTACAAGTGAACAACCAGAATATAACTTAATTTTACCAATAATTGGCATAGTTTACTATAACCTTAAAGAGTTAGGACATGTTAAAAGAAACAAGATATATGTTTAATTATGAGCTGCACTCATCAGTACTTCATGATTAGTCCTTTCAAGAGTATCATCTCTGAGAGTTGTATGATTCTGAAAAGTAGGCATTAACTATGTCTCTCTTCTTTTGCATCTATTTATCCATGATGCACTGGATCTTTAAACCAAGTTGCACAATTTCAAAAGCAATAACCTCTAAACCAACTACCACTCTTCTTCCAAACACAAAAATTACCAGAAATAGTAGATTTGCTTTGAGGGAGATACAAAAATTATTAGCATGTATAAATTATTCATTTATACGAAGAACCAATAACATGGTTTTCATATGAGAGAGAGCTGCATGATCCAAAATAGAGAGACTGTCGGTAGCCAGGAATGTTATTTAGAACAGCACTTTAAGAACCTCTTCTGTTTATCAGAAACAAGCTCAAGAAAATTCCATTCAGACTATAGAGACTATGCAAACATCACCTTTTAATTTCACCATTTATTTGATAGACTGCTGGAAAAACGATAGTCATCTTATTATTGTTCAGATGATTATCTGGAATATTTCAAGTGAGTGGTCCCAGCCATGCTACAATTTTTCAGATAAATATTTTGGCTTATTTTTATCTCCCTATAATTTTAAGATAAAATATATAGAAATTGAAAATAAAATAAAGCTAATTCATTAGACTTAAATAGTACTAAATATTACCAAAAATAATCAAAGGCAGAGCAAAATTCCATGAAGAAACCGTCACAAATTATTCCATCATGTGAGTAACTTTCTTCTGAAACAATTTTTAAATTCTCTTCCAGAAAAGTCATGAGAATCACTAAATTATAATCACTAGGTATCCACTAAATTTTAGGATTATAAGTGTCTAAGAACACTCAGGTGGTTTTACGCAATTATTTGTATTTGAAGGAAGGTTTATCTCTGCTTTTAGACCCAATGGACATATCACTTCTTGACCTTTTGGCTATGATCAAGTGTAAGCTCAAAATGTGAATATCAAATACTGATAGCTAGGAATGCACTTTCCTATCTCTGCCACAGATATTAGAAGTGATTGTGTCATTCACATTTGGCAGCTGAACAACTAAGTCTACTTGTATACATCTTCTAAGAGAGCAATTGACAACACCTAACACTTGTAAAACCACAGTACTGGAACCTGATACCACGTAGAAGTCCCAAGGTGGGAGTCCCAGCCATTCCATGAATCCATCTCTGGAATTTTGACAAGGACATAGCATTTTTTTATTTAACAGGTAGAGTTATAGACAGTGAGAGAGAGAGACAGAGAGAAAGGTCTTGCTTCCATTGGTTCACTACCCAAATGGCCAGTATGGCTGGCGCTGCGCTGATCCAAAGCCAGGAGCCAGGTGCCTCTACCTGGTCTCCCATGCGGTGCAGGTGCCCAAGTACTTGGGCCATCCTCCACTGCTTTCCTGGGCCACAGCAGAGAGCTGGACTGGAAGAGGAGCAACCGGGACTAGAACTCAGTGCACATATGGGATGCCGGCGCCGCAGGTGGAGGATTAACCAAGTGAGCCATGGCACTGGCCCAAGGACATATCATTTGACAACATGACTATGAACATTCACCAATGAAAACTTCATGATATTTAATGTATCTCTTTATATTGTTTAATATTAGGCTTTAATCATGACAGAAACTATAACATAACAGGACTTAAACAACAAAAAATCTATTACCTAAAGCAAGCAAAGTCTAGTAATGGTGGGCAGTTCAAGTTCTATCATATTGATCTATTCATGACTTAACCTTACATTCAGAAAGAGTTGATCAACATCCAGCCCTCCTGTCACAATTCCAACTAAGCAAAAGAGTTTCAAAAAGTTTTGACCTTTAACCAACAAGGACATTGTGTATAAGTCATATATTTATTTGCTAAAACTTAGTCTTTTGGCACATCTATCAAAGATCCTTGGAAATACCACCTTTATCGAAGGTAGACTGAAAAAAATTGATTGTATTGATAAATAAGAAGAAATAATATCAGGTGCCAATTGGCAGTCTTTGTCCAATTCCTCTATTGAAGCCTTTTATAATCTGAAAAATTAAATGGAAATATACAATTATATAAGAAAAATAAGGGTAGAGAAAGAAAATGTAACAATTTCAAGTGAACCCTACACTTGAAGCCTACACTATACTTTAAAATTATCTTTAAATATGCTAGAAAAATCTGTAGAACTCAAACATGGAAGATACTTTATAAAACAACAAATTCTTCATGAATAAGACTCAACTGGATCTATGTTAGTATACTCAGAAGTGGGATTGCTGGATCATATGGCAAGTTTTTTTTTTCTCATTTTTAAAGAAATCTCCATACTGTTTTCCACAGTGGCTATACTAATCTATATTCCCACCAACAGTGTATAAGTGTTCCCTTTCTTCACATCCTCTCCAGCGTTTGCTCCTTTCTGTGTTTTGGATTTTAGCTCTTTTGACAGGAGTGAGGTGACATCTCATTGTGGTTTTGATTTGCATTTCCCTGATTGCTAGTATATTTAGCATTTTTTTCGCATCTTTGTTAGCCATTTGTATTTCTTCTTTTGAGAAGTGTCCATTGAGTTTCTTTGCCTGTTTCTCAACTGGATTGGGTTTTGTTATTGCTGCTGTTGTTGTTGAGGTCTTGAGTTGCGGATATTCTATGGATGCTAATCCTTTGTCAGATGTAAGAGTCCCTGCTGGCGTCTCTGGCTCCTGGAATTGGCCAGGTCCAGCTTTGTGTGTTTTAGGTATTTAGGTAATGATACTATATGTGTCACTCTGCCTTTCAAATAAATAATAAATAAATCTTTGAAAGAAACACATCATACTTTCCTTTACAGAAATCATTGTGTGTATTCATGGAATATTTTTAAACTGGCATGAGTATTACAAATAATTTATGAAGGGAAAATGTAGGAACTTTAGACACCCTTAAAGAGGCACCTACTCCAGACTTTGTGGTGGTGGGGTTGGATATGTGAACAGGAAAGAATTCTCCAAGCAAGTGCCCTCTATGCTGAAACCAGAAAGGCAAATAGAAAAGCTGGAGAAAAAGAGAAGAAAAAAATGGTTCCACTTGGGTTCAGAAATGGAATGTGGAATATAGTATGGGCTCCATGTGGTCTGTAGGGGATTTTCTCCAGGTACTGATAGCCGAACATTGGGGGAATTATTTTCAGGAATTCTACAGGTATTTTCCTAAACATTATGTTTGTGTTACTTGCCATCTGGATGGTAGGTAAGCAAAGGAGGGATAGGAGGTGATGAGATCCTAGAGGTGGGAAAGACAAATCACACCTGGGAGCAAGGTAAGCACTTGAAGCCACTAAAAATAGTCTGTCTTTAAAATGACATGAACGAAAGTTTTGTGAAATCAATCATTAGAATTATTACCTCATAGAATTGGTACCACATCTCCCAAGAGGCATTCTACTAGAGCGATTTTACAGATTGCCTTTGGAGCAAGATTGTCTTGATCCAAGCAGTCACTCTGCCATTCATCAGTTATACTACCAAGACTAAGGTCTCTAACCTCTTTGGAATTCAGTTTCCCATCTGTAAAATAAGGGTAGTAATAATTGTCTCTGCCTCATGCAGTGGTTTTGGGTATTAAGTGAGTTAATATGTGAAAAGCACTCAGAACAGTGCCTGCTACATTGTCAGCAGTCAGTAATGGTTGCATATTATTAAAGTGAAAATTCCAGTATAATCATATGGGAGTTCAATTTGCTCTACGTTACTCTAAATAAATAACATTCTGTCAGTCTTGGTCTTTTATATAACCTTAGACAAGTCACTTAAACATCATTAGCCCAAGTTTTCTCCTCTGCTGAGTGGGGGCAATAATACTGGCTTCCTAAGATTGTCTTGAGGGTTAAATGAAATAGCAGATTGAAGGGCTTGTAGCCTGCAAATTGCTGTGCAATTGTTGCTTGTTGTTATTATCTTGCTCTTTTTAACCCTCATACCCAAATTGGTAAGTGCCTCTTTCCTTAAGAGAAAGACAAAAATGAACACACACATGAGTTTGACATAATGTTTCCTGCTCTCCAGATAGTATATAATGGATAAAAACGAATGCCTCCAAATTGAGACTGGAAACTTACTTGACATCAATTTATAAATTCAAAAGCTGATGGAGCTTCAATGAAGAAGCGTATCTGAAGCAATAACCTTTCAGGTTCTGCATTTGGCAAACACTGCATTCTGTCTTATATGTATGCCTTCTGCAGGTTTCTTTCTTCAAGCAGTGTTTAAGTAATGGAGAAATTAATGCTCCAGCAGCCCTTCATCTCTGGGCTGCGTGTGAGTCCTTCTGTTGGCTTCATCAGGTATCTGCTGGATATTGCTGTCTGCACAGTTTATTCATAATGTACGTTTTCCATGAAATTTTAGAAGATCCCTAAAATAATTTCAAAAATTATTTGTACTAAAGTGAATTTATCTTTTAGTTCCACTTTCTACAAACTCTTTGAAATTCTCACCTATATTCCTTGAACCACAACTGGCTGGCATCATCTTATTCTCTGTGGGGTTTGCAAAAATGAAACAAGTAGGGCATCAACTCCGAAGGGACTAAGACTCCAGTGAGAGAGACCAACAAAAACAGAAGTTTCATAAGCCAGGATGTAGAATCTGTGCTAAAAATAAAAACATAAATGAGGAAGTATGGAGACTCAGAGACAGCAGTGATCTAATCTTACCCCATCAGTGAGGAGGGGACATTATAGTGTGTTTCGACTTCACAGAGGAGATGGCATCTCAGCAGACTTGAAGAATGAATAGATTTCTCAAATAAGGAAGGAAACAAGGGAGAATGCCAGGTGGAGGAACAAGTACCTCAGAAACAGGAAAGCAGAAAAAGGAAACTGTAATATGGGATCTGTGTGGCGTACATGAAGGAAGACGAAAATTAAGGCTAAAAAGTAAGTCAAGTCCAGCATTCGAGAGCTATACAGAAAGTCATAATAAAAAGTTGGGACATTATTTTGGGGAAAGTTTTGGAGCAGCTGATTGGCTAACACACTGTTATGTGTTTTAAAAGCTGAATCCCTCTACTGTGGACAAGAAAAACCAGGAATCATTCTCTTCTAAAGAAGTCATCAAGAGCAAGCAAGATAGTGTGAGCTTCCCAGCTTACCTGACACCTGTAAGCAAGTGTGCCAAATGCTGCAGAACAGACCCTGCAAGACTCCAGAGCTGGTTCAAATACAAAAAATCATACTGCTTGCTCACAAGGGACAATGCTGCTGTCTAACAGACACTTGATCATTTGATAACACACTAATATTGTTTGGTTTCTCTACTATGTTGTGTATTCATATTCATATTTATAAAGGAGGCCAATGATTTCATTAGAATATTTTATTCCTTTCATTTTGGATGAAATATTTGTATAAAATGGAAACAATTAATTTCAAATACTTTAGTCCCCAAGGAGGAAGGCCAGTTTATTTCTGGGCCACAAGGGAGTAGCTGGCTCTGCTAATCTACGTTTATAGTTCATATTGCGCTTTCCCTGCTGAAACCCACCAGCAGGAAGCTCTAGAATTTGTCTCTGATTTCCTGCTCTTGATTCCCCTAGTTCCTTTCCCAGAGGAACACAGAGATGGTAGGCAGGATGGCAGGCAGGAAACAGATTGCTGAACTGGCTTCTTCCACAGCTGTCCTTATTTTTTTTAAGTAGTTTAGACAAGGGGGGGAAGGCAGCTACAAACTAAACCATCACACAGCTTTTCATAATCCTCTGTCTCACTCTCTTCAAAAGCAGGCAAAAATTAAGGTCCCAGTGATTTCAGTTGAGCCCCAGTTAGATTGGCAGATGTTGCATGATCAATGGTGTTTTGAGGATTCTGCTTTGATTGAGAGCCTCAGAATGAGGGCTGCCTCTCCTATTAACTGATGTACTTTTCAAGCTTATCTTATTCATTTTTGAAATCTGGCCAGTCAGAATTAGTTCAGCGTCTGTTTTATAGGCTAGGAAACCCTGGTCATAGAGAATGGATCGGTTAGTGGAAGAATGATGATTGATTGTTGCTACTCCTTACTATTTCTTTCTATTGTCTAAGAAATTTTCACAGATCCACAGAAGCAAGGAAATCTTTCTGGTCTTAATTCTCTCCTAAATCAACATGTATTCATTAAGCAGCTACTATTAAGAATTTAGGAAGACAGAGACCAAGATTTTTTGAAGCCAATGTATTTCAGGAACTCTTACTCTAAATTGAGAAATAAAATAAAAACCTATCAAAATGGTGTATGGTGATGAAAATGCTCATAAGGTATTCCTTTAGCATTCCCTGATCACTTGCATGTTTTACTTTAGAAGTCTTTATGGTCCCTCTAATATCAGTGTGCCTCCTGCAGCACATGTTTCCCCCAACATGGATTTGCAGATATCTTCCCACATAACAGGTTGACCAAGCTGCTTCTGAGTTTTGAAACGCTGACTGTCTCCCTGTGTCCTGGAACACAGAGATCAGGCCACTAAGTGCTGCGAGAGGGCTTGCTGCAGTCTAACTACAGAGAACACCTATAGCTTCATTTCTATGTGAGTCTCCTGTTGCTGCAGTACCAGAGAAAAATTGAGTGACTTGAAACAATACAGATTTATAATCTTACCACTTATTCTGGAGATCAGGAATCTGACATGGGTTTCACTGTGATACAACCTATGTATCAGCATGACTGCATTCCCTTCTGTACACTCTATAGAGAATCTGTTTCTTTTCCTTTTCCACCTCCTAGAAGCTGTCCCTCTCAGCATGTGGTCCCCTTCTCCATCTCCAAAATCAGCAACTACACTTGAATCTTTCTCACATTTTTGATGCTGTCTCCTCTACCTCCCTTTACCATATCCAAGGCCCCTACAACGAGATTGGACTCATTTGAAAAGTCTAGGATACTCTGTGCAACTCAAGATATGCTGATATGCAACATTACATACCTCTCTGTCATCCTCCTTTGTCTGACCATAACACTCAAATCATTGTACGGAGTATAATGCAGACATCTCTGGGGGCCACTATACTGCCTGACACTGCTTACAACCCTTTCCCCTGGGGTGTTCCCATAAGTAGTCCTTTCCAGGGGCACATACTTATTCATAAGTTGATGATTTTCTAGGGTATCCCCTTTATCCAAAATCTCATGTACTTCTTTCTTTGACAGTGTCATAGTTCCTCTCTAACTGGTCAATCTCCTGTGAAAACTTTCCCTCCATTTTCCCTGTTAATGCCCTCTTTGAATAGCAATTCATTCACAACCCTTTTCATTCACTCAGCAAATATTCATTAAACTCCTGCTATGTGGCAAGCATTTGCTCTGTGTTCAATAGACAGTGATGACCCAAATGCACAAAACTTCCTCTCTCATGGAGCTCAGTGAAAGATAAGGAAATCAAACAAGCGATCATTTGGGCAATATGTAAATTATAAATTGAGACAATGTCATGAAGTACAAGAAAACTATCATGCCAGAAGAGAAGCTGAGAAAGAGACAGTTTGTAATGGAGACTTCAGGGCATGCCAATCTAGGTAGGATGTGGTGTTTAACAGGAGACCAAAAGAGAGTTACCCAGGACAAGGGAAAGAAGTAAGTGTGGCAGCCCTAAGGGACTCATATGACTGACAACCCAAAAGGAGGCTGAGAGAACACAAGTCCTGACCAGAGAGTAGCTGAGAGATGAGAAACAGGTAGGCATATATGCTGGGGCCAGGCCACTTCAAGAAATTCGCAATTAGTCTCAGTATGATGAGTGTAATGTTAGTAGTTTTAGTGGGGGAAATCCCAATTTGCATTTAAAAAAATCACTATGGATACTGTGGGGAGAATGAATTTACAGTGTCCAACTGGAGCAAGGACGCCAGGGGAGAATTGCTTAGAGGAAGGAGATGGAGACACAATTGAGAGGAGAAGAGACACAAGGGCCTACTTAAGAGAAAGTTAGCAAGATGTCTGGACCGTGTTAACTACCCATCTAAAATGTTATTGATACAATCAAAGGAATCCCTGTCTGCCTGGTTTTATAATTTTCACCAGTGACAATCAACTGCTCAGATGTAGCCACAGGGGAGACAGATGGTTGAATTTATCCTGGTTTGGAGTTTTGCCAAGAAATATTGTGGAATGGAAGATATGGTGGGTGAAAACAGGAGCTGAGCAATGAAGGGCTTTTGCAAGGAAGTGATTATGATGATTTACTACTGAATCCTCACTGGAAAAGAGGGGTGTGGAGCCAGGAGAACGCCAGAAAGAAAATAGATGGTGGAAATCTATGAGTTGATGCTGCCAGGGTATATCCCAACAAGTGAAAAGGAGGAGGGAGGTAGATTTGGTTATTTTAAATGCAGTGTGGTTTGTGATTATGTCAAGTTCTAGAATGTGACTAGGGCAAGAGGGAGATGTCTGAATGTTAGAGAAGAGTTACTAAGGATTAGCAGTCAAGCACTTAAGAGGTTTGCATACAGGAGAGGTCATCACTGTGGCTACCCACATGATCCAGAACTTGAAATAAATGAGGAATTTGTTACCAAGAGAATTGCAGACCACACGATGAGTAGACAGGTGGTTTTACCAGATGGTACAAGTTAAAAGGTGTAGAGTGGAGTCAGAATTTTTTCTATAAAGTGAAGCAGAAGTAATGACCTGAATTCGATGACGAGTATCAAGGAGAATGCTGACTCCAGACCCTGACCCAGAGATACCATGTTGTAATAGAATAAACAATGAACCCCCAATGAAAAAGCAATATACTTAGGCCATGGCCGAGCGCCAAATAAGGCTTCAAGAGGAGGGGCAACAGTCAGAGAAGAGTTTAGGAATAGAGCGAAGGTCACAGAGTGTACAGCAACAGTTCCTAAAGGCATATGATACGATTTGGAGATAAGAAAAGAGAGGATTGGCTCATATCAGAAGAATGATGAAGTAGGAAGAGGTTAAGTATGAATGATAAGATTTATCTATTCATGTAAGTATCTTTACTTTTAGATAGTGTCTGTACACTAGAATGTTGCTCCATTTCTTTCTGTATTTCAGCATAATATTTGATATCTTTAGCGTTCCATGAACATTGAGAGACAAAACTCTGATTGCCAAATAGCAATAACAGAGTATAACTTCCAAGATATTCAGTGGAAAGCATCCTTGTGACTAAGACAGTCTATGGGAAGTAGTGCAAATGTGCTGTGTGATTTGGGGTAAGAATGAAACTATATAAAAAAAAAGTTTTCTGGGAAAAGTATCTAGAATCAAAGAGAAAGCAGAAGCATTCTTCTGTCATTTTGGTCTGATTTAGGAAGCAAAGTTATTCACTATGTTAACTGAAATTTCCACATATTTGATGAAGGAAGAGAAACTTTCATCAAACGCCAAATCTGAAGTCATCTGAAACGCTATCTTCCTCCTGGAGACTGGGTTAGAAAAGCCTGAAATTATATTTCCTCTGCTCCCCACCCCCGAAAAGGCTGAATGCAGTTGCTTGGTTTATTTCATCCTCACTCCCACCATCACTGGTGGGTCTGTGTGGCAGGCGGTGTCTTCACCACCAGTGGAGCCCAGGAAAGCCAGTGCCTCCTGGAAAGGCTGAATGTCCCTCAGCCCCCTGGGTACCTAACATGACATATCACTCATGAAAACTGTTTCACAATGACTCACCAGTCTCAGGTGTGGGTCATATAAAAGATCGAAAAACAAAATGTCACTTGTTAGGTTAGTACCAAGAAATGAGTGCCAACAATAATTTAACAAAGTGTCAAATGCCATGGAGATTACAAACAGAAGTGGCATCAATCCTGCAACTTACAGCCACCTGTACTCTGACATGACCATTCCCTGTGTCCCCAGAAATGTGTGGGTCTGTCAGAGCCCACAAAGGAAGACATCATTGTGTCTGAGCTCAAGAAGTTTGTGAATGTGACATGAACACAAATAATACAGACAAGTTCTTAAGTGGTGAAAAACAGGGAGTGGAAGGTTTACTGTAGTGGGAAAAGGATGCTAAACTCAGAGGCAAAAGATCTGGATCCTGGTCTTGCCACCATATGTACTCTTTGAACTTGTTCTTAGCCAAGGTATCCTTTACTGTTTCATCTTCAAAAAGTGCTTGCATATGATTCTTGTTCCCAAGTTCTACAATTTTGAATTTAAACTAATCAGGAAAGTGATTCCTTGAAGATTAAGAATATTCAGAGATGCACAAGTTACCAGAGCTATGTCAGAAAGGACCTTAGAGGTATTTTTGAGGTGGAGGGGCTGAATGGAAGGACATTAGAGTCACCTATTAGAGATTAGGCACAAGCAAAGATTTGAAGCCAAGGAGATGTGTGCATAGAGAAAACAGTTGTGACGGAAGACCTGTGTGCAGCCTGAACAATTGTGAGAACACATTACCAAGGGAAATAGAAAGGCTTACCTTGTAACTGATTTTGCAGATGCTTAGTGTTCAAGTTGATTTCAGAAGCGACTGGGAGCCACTATTCATTTTTAAGAAATTATATAAAGTAAAAAAAAAAAAAAAACAGGATGAGAAAAGCTAGGATCTGTCAAAGGAGCCCCGAGGCAGGACAGAGAGTCCTTTATATGGCCTTGAGTGTCTCTCTCACCTCCTGCAGCCAGGTGACCTTCCCAGGCAAGAGGGTGTGTAAGCCGAAGCGAGAGGCAGTGACTTTGCGCAAGGTCACAGGCTAGGTTCCCAGTTTCCTGTACCCAGACTGTAGCTTTTTTCCAGGGAAGCCCTGCCCCCTGCTCCATTCCTCTCTGAGGCTTTTTCCCCTTTGTTTCCACATCTCCAAAAATAGAATGTGTCTAAATTTCATGGGTGCTGCATCCTAAGTGATCCAAATAAAGGGTTTGGAAACGGGTGAGTATCACAGCTGAAAAGTGTTGTGTTTCGCTGAAAATAATAGAAGGAGAGAGGCAAGAAAGGTCCTATCGGCTCTCTTTCCCCCTGGAGCCTCACAGAAAACTAACAGGGACTTAAGGGAGGAGGAGGGGGTGAGGGCTGCAGTTGTCTTGCTGCGCTCGATTAGTATTCCAGCCACACACTGTCCCATCAGGGGAAAGTGCTTCCCGCACACACGTGTTCAGGATATCAGTGTGATGGATCTGAGCGAGGGCCTCTCCAAACACAGTGACCATCTGCTAGGCAAAACATAGGGGTCTGACAAGCAGAAGCCATTCAGACCCGTTGTTGGGCCACATTATTACATATTTGACAAGGGTAATGAGGGGCTGTCATTAACCTTACATGACAGTTGCTACAATGACACACTAAAGCAAGGACAAAGAGCTGAACTCAGTAAAAAGGCACCTACTTCTCATTTAACCCTGGAATTATGTGACGCCATTATTCCTGATGGAGGCTGGCAGGCCTGGGGTTAATTTCCATTTCTGTGTCTGCTTGTTCTCTTTTTAGAATGTACCCCTTCGCATGGTAAAGGAAACTATTGGGAAGGCACTGCATTATTTATCACAACACACTGCGATAAATGTAAGAGCAGGAAGGGTCTCCTGGAGAAATGAACAAACAGCAGATTTCACGAACCCTGGCGAGGGCCTGCAATGAGGTATATGAACCCTGTCCATGATATTTAATGTAACCACTACCAATGTACAACATTTCTGGAATTTTCTGTTGAATTTCTACAAGATTTCAAGGAATAAGGTGCCTTTGAAATGTGAATGTATAGTTAGTATGCCTAATCCAGGTCATGGGTCAATGTAAAGAGAAAAAAAGTTAAGATGATAATTATGACAATTAAACACTTAGTTTCAGAATCTAATTTCATTGCTCTTATTTTGGAGAAAATCCTAAGCATATCCTATGCTTTATTTTTTCAGAAAGGGCAACCAATGACATGAGATGATCATATGTATCCCTTCAACTCACCAATCTCCAGAGCTAACAAGGTGTGTTCACACAGACCCCTGCAGCGTTCAGTCTGTGCAGAGCTCTACTCTCTCCCAGATTCCTCTTTGATCATGCAACTTTTCTAATCAAAAGAAAAATATTTATCAAATTAATTGTTTAAGACTTGTGCTTCTCTGATCAGCATGCCTGAACATAGTTTGCAATGCCACCATGCATGATGGTGCTGTTGGTTTTGCATAATCTAGGCACCAAATTGTTTCTGCTCGGTGCATTCTCTCTACCTGATATCATGGAGCTGCCAATGTGATGACAGTCAATTGGGATGTTTTGTTTCAAGGTAAGAAATTATAATTAGCCATGCTGGTGTCTTGCAGTGTGCTGTCTCTATCAGGAGTGAGTGAGTTCCTCTAGGAATGGATTGTTAGGGGCTGGTGCTGTGGCATAGTAGGTTAAGCTTCCACCTGAGGTGCAAGCATCACATGTGGGTGCTGGTTCTTATCCAAGCTGCTCCTCTTCTGATCCAGCTCTCTTCTTATGGCCTGGAAAAGCAGTGGAAGATGGCTCAAGTGATTGGACCCCTGCCCCAATGTGGGAGACCAAAAAGAAGCTCCTGGTTTAAGATCAGGTCAGCTCCAGACATTGCAGCCATTTGGTGAGTGAACCAATGGATGCAAGACCTCTCTCTGTCCCTCCCTCTCTTTGCATGAAACTCTTCCCCTCAAATAAATAAATGAAATCTTAAAAAAAGGGTTATTATAAAAAAGAGCAAGCTTTCTCCTACCCAAATCTCTTACTTCCTCTCTTGCCATGTGAATTTTTTTTCAGTAGCCTCTACCACTGTGATGCCATCCATCATGAGGCCCTCACCAGAGCTTAGCGGAGGCAGGTGCCATGGTCTTAAGCCTCTGGAACTGTGAGCCAAATAAAATTCTTTTCCATATAAAGGAAAAGAAAGAAAAGAAAAAGAAAACTAATCAAGATGAGCAAATCCATTAACAAGGAAACAGTAGAAAACAGAAGGAATCGTTTGGGGAAAAAGTCTTATAGCCCAGATGCACTTGTACTGGGGTACCGTCTGTCAGAATACCACCAACCTATAACAGTGTCACAGTCTCAGGAATTCTCATTATCAAGACAGGCAAGACAGCCCAGATATCTAGCCTTTTAAGTTTAAAAGCAATGTCACCCTTCTGTTTCCTATGAAATGTATAAAGATCAATGAATTCATTTTTATGCCAGATGCCTGGCGTTTTTCTAGCCTAAACCTGAGGCAGCGCAACTAGATACATTTGTGGTTGTGGCTAGGAGTTTAGCACATTGCTCTGTCACTCAAATGACATGAACAAATACCAAATTTTTCTTGTCCCCTCTCAACTGGTGATAGATGGAATTCTATCTGATGTAACCAGTGGTTACTAGTTTATTTTGGTCAATGACATCAAGTCTACAGTAAAAAAATAATTTTAGCTGATTTTCCAGAAAGGTCCATCAATTCTGTCTGCATATAATCAGTTCAATACATGAATGAGTTTAGATGTTCTGGGACCAAGGACCAACACATAATTGGGAAGGAGGGAGTAAGGATACCCATCACCCCTAAAATTCATGCACATCTCACCTAAGAGTATGCAAAAGTGTCAACAAAAAGCAGTCAGTCAAACACATGGATACTGGTGGGAGTGGATGACTGTGGAATTGAAACAATCTGGTTCATTCAGGACTAGTTTGGAGACAATATGAAATAACTGTGTAAAGCATTCCTTTCTTTTTAAAAATTTATTATTGTATTTTCACCTTTTCTCTCCTCTTTAAAAATGGTTTATTTATTTATTTGAAAGTCAAGGATACAGAGAGAGAGTGAAAGAGAGAGAGAGAGAGAGAGAGAGAGAGAGAGAGAGAATCTTTGATCCACTAGTTCAATCCCCAAATGTCCAGGCTAAAGCCAGGAGACAAGGGTTTCTTCCAGGTCTATCATGTGAGTATCAAGGAATCGAGCCATCTTTTACTGCTTTCCCAGGCTCATTAGCAGTGAGCTGGCTAGGAAATGGAGCAGCCAGAACTCAGTGGGTGTTCACATAGGATGTCCATGCTACAGCCGCTTAACCTTCCATATCACAGCACCAGCCCCATAAGTATTTCTGTATAGCACCATCTCACAATCCTGCCACCCAGGGCTCAATAAATGAGTGACTAAATGGCTGGAAATTTTAATCAAAAATTACAATGACTTAAGAAATACAGACCCTCTGTTTTTCTAGATACCAAATATAATGAAAGGAGAGGACCGTATCTTCCTCAGTAAAAAGCTAGCAGTTAAAAGAAAGGCGTATTAAAAGAATGACAGAAAGGAAAAATCCACAGTGGGTCTCTCTTTATACCAAGTAAGGAAAACATTCAGATTTGATCTTGAAAGTCCTAAGCTAGATCAGTGGGTGTGTTTGATAAGAACTTTGGTTCAGTTAAACTTTGTGATTATCGTTTCATCAAAATTTCCCCATGTGGAATTCTGACAGAAGGCCTGCATACAATTGCAGCTTAAAAACCAATTAGAAGGCCTTTTTAGTGAGATACTAGCAGAAAACTTCCTGGGTTTGGAGAAGGACAGACACATCCAAGTACAGGAAGCTCATAGAACCCCTAGTAAACATGACCAAAAGAGATCCTCACCATGACATGTTGTAATTAAACTCACCACAGTGAAATACAAAGAAAAGATTCCAAAATGTACAAGAGAGAAATGTCAGATCACTCTCAGAGGATCTCCAATTAGACTCATTGTAGACTTCTCATCAGAAACCCCACAGGCTAGGAGGGAATGGCGAGATATAGCCCAGCTACTAAGAGAGAAAAACTGACAGCCCAGAATATTATACCCTGCAGAGCTCCCATTTGTGAATGAAGGTGAAATAAAGACTTTTAATAGCAAGCAGAAATTGAAAGAATTTGTCGCCACTCATCCAGTCCTGCAAAAGATGCTTAAAGATGTGTTACACACAGAAACAGAAACACAGCCATCAATATGAAAGAAGGTAAAGGAAGAAAAACTCCCAGTAAAAGATCACACAAAGTTTAAAGCATATATTAGAAATATCTTAGGGAAAATGGCAGGGCAATGTTACTACTTATCAATAGTCACATTGAATGTTAATGGCCTCAACTCTCCAGTTAAAAGAAACAGACTGGCTGAGTGGATTAAGGAACAAAACCTAACTATTTGCTGCTTACAAGAAACACATCTTTCTAACAAAGATGCATGCAGACTGAAAGTGAAAGGTTGGAATAAGATATTCCATGCCAAAAGAAACCACCAAAAAGCTGGCGTAGCTATATTAATATAAGGCAAAATAAATCTTAACACAAAAACTGTTAAGAGACACAAAGAGGGGCACTATATAATGATTAAGGGATCAATTCAACAGGAAGCTGTAATTATTATAAATGTATATGCACCAAATTACACGGCACTGGTTTATTTAAAAGATATGTTAAGGGACTTAAAGGGAGATGTAGACTCCAATACAATAATATTGGGGGACTTCAATACTCTACTCTCAGAAATAAACAGATCAACTGGACAGAAGATCAACACGGTAAGAGCAGATTTAATTGACACTATAGCCCAAAAGAATCTAACAGATATCTACAGAACTTTCAATCCTACATCTAAAGAATTTACATTCTTCTCAGCAGTGCATAGAACCTACCCTAGGATTGACCACATACTAGGCCATAAAGCAAGTCTCAGCAAATTCAAAAGAATTAGAATTATACGATGCAGCTTCTCAGACCACAGTGGAAGAAAGCTGGAAATTAGCAACTCAGGAATCCCTAGAGCATATGCAAACACATGGAGATTGAACAACATGCTCCTGAATGAACACTAGGTCATAGAAGAAATCAAAAGAGAAATCAAAACATTTCTGGAAGTAAATGAGAATAACAACACAGCATATCAAAACTTATGGGATACAGCAAAAGCAGTGTTAAGAGGAAAGTTTATAGCAATAGATGCCCACATAAAGAAATTGGAAAGGCACCAAATAAATGAACTTTCAATGCATCTCAAGGATCTAGAAAAACTTCAGCAAACCAGACCCAAATCTAGTAGGAGAAGAGAAATAATGTGAATCAGAGAAGAAAACAGGATTTAATCCAAAAAAAATTACAGAAAAATCAGCCAAATCAAGAGATGGTTTTTTGAAAAAAAAAATTGAAATCCCATTGGCCCAACTAACTAAAAAAAGAAAAGACCCAAATCAATAAAATCAGAGGTGAAAAAGGAAATGTAACAACAGACACCACAGAGAATCTTCAGAAATTACTACAAGGAGTTCTATACCAGCAAACAGGGAAATCTAACAGAAATGGATAGATTCCTGGACACATGCAACCTACCTAAATTGAACCAGAAAGACATAGAAAACCTAAACAGACCGATAACAGAGTCAGAAATTGAAACAGTAATAAAGGTCCTCCTAACGAAGAAAAGCCCAGGACCAGATGGATTCACTGCTGAATTCTACCAGACATTTAAAGAAGAACTAACTCCAATTCTTCTCACTATTCAGAACAATCAAAAAAGAGGGAATCCTCCCAAATTCTTTCTATGAAGCCAGCATCACCTTAAACCCTAAGCCCGAAAAAGATGCAGCATTGAAAGCAAATTACAGACCAATATCCCTGATGAGCATAGATGCAAAAATCCTCAATAAAATTCTGGCCAATAGAATGCAACAACACATCAGAAAGATAATCCACCCAGGCCAAGTGGAATTTATCCCTGATATGCAGGTATGGTTCAATGTTCACAAAACCATCAATGTGATACACCACATTAACAGACTGCAGAAGAAAAACCATATGATTATCTCAATAGAGGCAGAGAAAGCATTCGATAAAATACAACACCCTTTCATGATGAAAACTAAGCAAATTGGGTATTGAAGGAATATTCCTCAATACAATCAAAGCAATTTATGAAAAAACCATGGCCAGTATCCTATTGAATTGGGAAAAGCTGGGAGCATTTCCGCTGAGATCTGGTACCAGGCAGGGATGCCCACTCTCACCACTGCTATTCAATATAGTTCTGGAAGTTTTAGCCAGAGCCAATAGGCAATAAAAAGAAATTAAAGGGATACAAATTGGGAAGGAAGAACTCAAACTATGTCTCTTTGTAGATGAAATGATTCTTTATTCAGGGGATCCAAAGAACTCTACTAAGAGACTATTGGAACTCATAGAAGAGTTTGGCAAAGTAGCAGGATAAAAAAATCAATGCATAAAAATCAACAGCCTTTGCATACACAGGCAATGCCACGGCTGAGAAAGAACTTCTATCAATCCCATTCACAATAGCCACAAAAAAAAATCAAATACCTTGGAATAAACTTAACATAGGACATTAAAAATCTCCACCATGAAAATTACAAAATCTTAAAGAAAGAAATAGAAAATGATACCAAAAAATGGAAAAATCTTCCATGCTCATGGATTGGAAGAATCAACATATCAAAATGTCCATTCTCCCAAAAGCAATTTATAGATCAACGTGATGCCAATCAAAATAACAAAGACATTCATCTTGGATCTGGAAAAAATGATGCTGAAATTCATTTAGAGACATAGGAGACCAAGAATAGATAAACAATCCAGTACAACAAAAACAAAGCCGGAGGCATCACAACACCAGATTTCAGGACATACTACAGGGCAGTAGTTATCAAAACAGCAGGGTACTGGTACAGAAACAGATGGATAAACCAATGGAACAGAATAGAAACACCAGAAATCATTTCAAACATCAACAAGCTAACAAAAAAGCTGTCTGCACATTAATGTTTATTGCAGCTCAATTCACAATAGCTAAGACCTGGAATCAACCTAAATGCCCATCAACAGTAGACTGGATAAAGAAATGATGGGATATGTACTCTATAGAATACAGCAGTCAAAAACAATGAAATCCGGTCATTTGCAACAAAATGGAGTAATCTGGAAGACATTATGCTGAGTGAAATAAGCCAGTCCCAAAGGGGCAAATATCATATGTTCTCCTTGATCAGTGACAACTAACCGAGCACCAAAGGGGAAACCTGTTGAAGTGAAATGAACACTATGAGAAACGGTGACTTGATCAGTCCTTGCCCTGACTGTTGATACTTAATATTTTATCCCTTTTAGTGTATGCTTTTTGTTCTACTTAATACTATTGGTTGAACTCTGTAATTAACACACAATTATTTTTAGGTGTTTGAATTTAACTCAAAAGTGATCCCTGTTAAATATAAGAGTGGGAATAAGAGAGGGAGGAGAGGTACAATTTGGAACATGCTCATTCGGACTTGCCCCAAATGATGGAGTTAGAAACGTGCCAGTGGTTTCCAATTCAATCCCATCAAGGTGGCATGTCTCACTAGTCCAAGTGATAAATTTCAGTTCACAATTTATCCTAATGATAGGATTAAGAGTCAAAGAGATCACATAAACAAGACTAGTGTCTGCTAACACTAACTTACAGAATTATTAAGGAGAGAACAATCCAACATGGGAAGCAGGATATACAGGAGATTCATAGAATGGCAGATGTCCTAACCAGCACTCTGGCCTCAGAATCAGCCCTTAAGCTATTAGGATCTGGCTGAAAAACCCATGAGAGTATTTTAGGCATAGAAAGCCAAGAGACTCTGGCAAAAAAAAAAAATTTAAATGAATGATCTCTGTGAGTGAAATCCCAGCAGAAACAACAGGTCATCAAAGAAGGAGGTTCCTTTCTCTGAAGGGAGGAGAGAACTTCCACTTTGACTACACCTTTTCTAAATAAGATCAGTGTTGGCGAACTCAAAAGGCTTCCATAGCCTTGACAACTTATGACAAGAGCCTAGGATGATTATTGATGCCATAAGCAAGAGTGTCAATTTGTTAACAAATTGTCACTGTGCACTTACTCCTCATATAGGGTCTCTGTTCTTAATGTGTTGTACAATGTGAATTAATGCTATAACTAGTACTCAAACAGTATTTTACACTTTGTGTTTCTGTGTGGTGCAAACTTGAAATCTTTACTTAATATATATTAAATTAATCTTCTGCATATAAAGAGAATTGAAAATGAATCTTAATGTGAATGGAATGGGAGAGGGAGCGGGAGATGGGATGGTTGTGGGCGGGAGTAAAGTTATGGGTGGGGGGGAGCCACTGTAATCCATAAGCTGTACTTTGGAAATTTCTATTTATTAAATAAAAGTTAAAAAACAAAACAAAAGGAGGATCTGATATTTGGTGCAGCAGTTAAGATACTGATCGTAACACCACATCTCATATCAGCACGTGGGCTTGAACACCCTCTCTGTTCCCAATTCCTCTTTCCGGATCTGTTCCCCAGGAAAGGACCAGTAATGCCTCAAGTACTTAGGTCCCTACCTACTCTGTGGGAGACTCCTTTTGAGTTAAGCGCTTGAGCTTCAAGCTGGCCCTTGGTGAGTGAAGCCGTAAATGGAAGATATCTGTTCTCTCTATCTTTTTGCCTCCCAGTTTCACTCTGTGTGTCTCCCTGCCTTTCAAAGAAAGAAAATAATTAATAAATATATGATTTTCAAGAATTACAAAAATTAATAATTTAACATACTGCCTGGGATCCAGTGTTGCCTCCACGTTGATTCCAGCTTCCTGCTATTGTGTACCCTGGGAGGGTGCAGATGACGGCTCGAGTACTTCAACCACTGCCACTTTATGGGAGACCCAGATAGAGTTTCAGATTCCTGGCTTCAACCCAGGCCAGACCTGACTGTTGTGGGCGTTTGAAGAGTGAATCAGTAGATGGAAGGTCTCTTTCTCTCTTTTTCCATTCCTTTCAAATATTTAAAAATAAATACATTGTTAAAAAAAAATCTGAGTTTGATCACATGAGATTCTTTTAAACACACACACACACACACACACACACACACACACACACCAAACCAAATGAATCTCACAAATACAGAATATTTCATCCAACACTATAGAATACACACTGTTTTTTAATCAGCACATGGAATGTTCTCCAGGATAGACCATATGTTAGGCCATAAAAAAATCCCAATAAATTCAAAAAACTTAAAAACATAGCATATATTTTTCTGACCTAAATGAGAGGAATTTTAGAAATTGTACAAATATATGGAAATTAAATAACATTTTCTTATATGACCAATAAAACAATGAAGGAATCTAAAGGGAAGCTAGAAATTTCTTGAAACAAATGAAAATGAAAACACAGCATAAGGTATACGTTGAAGTCAGTACTTACAACAATAAATGCCTGCATTTCAAAAATCAAAAAATTTTTTTAAAACCAAAAAAGTTTCAAATAAAAAGTCTCAAAATGCAACTCATTGAATTTGGAAAAGCCAGAGCAAACTAAATCTAAAATTTTATTTTATTTTTAAAGATTTACCTATTTAGGGGCCGGTGCTGTGGTACAGCAGGTTAACGCCCTGGCCTGAAGCACTGGCATCCCATATGAGTGCCAGTTCGAGACCCAACTGCTCCACTTCTGATCCAGCTCTCTGCTATGGCCTGGGAAAGCAGTAGAAGATGGCCCAAGTCCATGGGCCCCTGCATCCACATGGGAGACCTGGAAGAAGCTCCTGGCTCCTGGCTTTGGACTGGCGCAGCTCCAGCCTTGTGACCATCTGGGAAGTGAACCAGCAGAAGGAAGACCTTCTCTCTCTCTCTCTCTCTCTCTCTCTCTGCACCTCTCCTCTCTCTGTGTAACTCTTTCAAATTAATAAATAAATCTTTTTAAAAGAAGATTTACCTATTTATTTTAAAGTCAGAATTACAGAGAGAGGGAGACAGAGAGAGAGAGAGAGAGAAAAGAGAGAGAGATCTTCCATCTTCCATCTGCTGGTTCACTCCCCAAATGGCTGCAGAAGCTTAGCTCCTGGAGCCAGGAACTTCATCCTGGTCTTCCACATGTGTGCAGGGACCCAGAGACTAGGGCCATCCTCTGCTGCTTTCTCAGGCACATTAGCAGAAAGGTGCACTGGAAGTGGAGCAGCCAAGGCTTCAATAGGTGCCCAAATGGGATGCTGGTACTGCAGATGGCAGCTTCACCACCTGCACCACAGCACTGTTCCCCAAACCCAAAATTAATAGAAGCAAAATAATAGCAAAGATCTGGAGCTAATATTGTGGTACAGTGGGTTAAGCCACTGCTTAACTCTGGGGGTAGCGTTGTGGTGAAATGGGCAAAGCTGTTGCCTGCTACTCCATCATCCAATGTTGGAATGATGGTTGCAGTCCTAGCTGCTCCATATCTGATCCAACTACCTGGTGATGCATGTAGGAAGGTAGAATGATGACCCAGGGCTGAGGCTCCTGCCACTTTTGTGGGAGACTTGGATGGAGTTTTAGGCTCCAAGCTTCAGACTGGCCCAGCCATGGGTGTTGAGGCCATTTGGGAAGTAAAGCAATGGATGGAAAAATCACTTTCTCGGGTCCAGTGTTGTGACCTAGTGTGTTAAGCTGCCCCCTGCGATACCAACATCTTATATAGCCACTCCCTGGCTGTTGTGGCCATTTGGGTAGTGAACCAGCAGATGGAAGACCTCTCTTTCTCCTCTCTCTCTCTCTCTCTCTCTCTCTCTCCCCCATTCTCCCTCCCTCCCTCCTACTCTCTGCCTTTCAGATATAAAAAATAAATATATTTTTAAAAAATAACAAAGATCAGAGTAGACATAAATGAGATAGACTAAAAGAAAATACAAACTATCAGTAAAACAAAGAGTTTTTTTAAAAAAAAGATCTTATTTATTTATTTATTTATTTGAGAGGTACAGTTACAGAGGGGGAGAGAGAGAGAGAGGGAGAAAGGTCTTCAATCCACTTATTCACTTCCCACATGGCTGCAATGGATGGCTGGACCTGAACTGATCTAAAGCCAGGAGCCAGGAGCTTCTTCCTGATCTCCTATGTGGGTGCAGGGGCCCAAGCACTAGGCCATCTTCTACTGATTTCCTCAGCCATAAGCAGAGAACTGGATCAGAAGAGGAGTAGCCAGGACATGAACCAGAGCCCATATTGGATGCTGGCACTGTAGGCAGAGGCCCCAAAGAATTTTTTTTTTAATTTTTATTTATATGAAAGTTGAAGGTATAGAGGGAGAAGGGATTCAAGATACTTTAACAAATGAAAATCATTGAAAATAAAATGTATTAAAAAGAATGAAGGACAAGAAAGCTATGACCACCTCAATAGATGCAAGTAAAGAATTCAATAAAATTCATTATCTCTTCTTGATTTAAAAATAAAAACTCAAATGATGAGGTATAGGAAGATTATATGTATATACCATAAGGCCTGTATATACAACAAAACTCTAATCTACAACAAAATCATTTTCTATAACATAAGGATAAAGGTAAGGATGTCCACTTTCACCACCATATTCCATATGTATTAAAAGTCACAGCCAAAGCAGTAGGACAAGAGAAAGAAATAGCAGCCATCCAAATAGGAAAGGAAAAGAACAAATTATCCCTGTTTGCAGACAAAAAAAAAAAATTTCAGCCATCCCACTACAGATTACATACCCAGAGGAACCGAAATGAATTATTTGGAAAAGATGGCTGAATTCCCACAGTTGTTGCAACACTTGTAGTAGTAGTCAAAATACGGAGTCAACTTAGATTTCTACCAACACATGACTGAATAAAGAAAATGTGGTATATATATATAATGCCGCCGCTGTGGCTCAACAGGCTAATCCTCCACCTTGCGGCGCCAGCACATTGGGTTCTAGTCCCGGTTGGGGCGTCGGATTCTGTTCCGGTTGCCCCTCTTCCAAGCCAGCTCTCTGCTGTGGCCCGGGAGTGCAGTGGAGGATGGCCCAAGTGCTTGGGCCCTGCTCCCCATGGGAGACCAGGAAAAGCACCTGGCACCTGGCTCCTGCCATCAGACAAGCGCGATGCGCCGGCCGCAGCGCGCCGGCCGCGGTGGCCATTGTAAGGGTGAACCAACGGCAAAAGGAAGAGCTTTCTCTCTCTCTCTCTCTCTCTCTCTCTCTCTCACTGTCCACTCTGCCTGTCAAAAAAAAAAGAAAATGTGGTATATATGAAGTATTATCCATCCATAAAAATAATGGAATTTTGTCATTTGCAGCAACATGGATGGAACTAAATACCAATATGCTAAGTGAAATAGGGACAGAAACTCAAATTCTCACTTCTACCTGGAAGCCAAAATGTTGACCTCCAAGAAGTAAAGAATAGAGCAGCAGTTGCCAGATCCTGGGAAGAGTGTGGAGGAGGGAAGGATGGATAGAGGATGCTTGCAGGGTACAGGGATGCAGCTGAATAGAAGTAACTTCTAATGTTCTGTAGCACAGTAGGATAGCTATGCTTAGCAACAATTAACCGAATACTTCAAAATAACTAGTAAGAGGATATTGAAATTTTTGTTTACTTTTTAAGAGAGAGAGAGAGCGCTTATACCTGTGGATTACTCTCCAAACGACTGCCGCATCCAGAACTTGGCTGCGTCAAAGCCAAGAATTGGGAACCCAGTCTGGCTCTCCCACATGGGTGGCTTCAGCTTAAGCCATCACTATTCTCTCCAAATGGAAGCATTAGTATAAAGTTAGGAGGCAGAGCTGGGAATTGAACACAGGTACTCCAATGCAGGATGTGAGCATCTCAACTGACGTCTTAATCGTGAAACTAAATGCCCACCATGAGAGCAGTTTAAATTTTTCCAATGCAAAAAAAGATACATCTCTAAAATAACACAGTAGATATGTTAGTTACTATGCTCTAATTATGACATGAATTGAAGTAGCACACTGTACTCCATAAATATGTACAATTCCTATATATTAAATTTAATTGAAAATATACACAAGGAAAAATATATTACTCTAGGACAATATTATAATGATAGCTAGAATACTTATATTTACATATAAGTATACTATACAACTAGATGTGTATATTCCAATTATATGTGCTACCTACTATATATAAACAATTCATGCATAAAGTGACTTTTCACTATATTCTATATGATCGATGGGGCAAACATTATTGCTATAATGTCAGTGTCAAAAACAAACGTACTTAAGTAACGAGAGACTTTGCTCAAAATTCTATTGTAATATGGAGACCATTTCAATAGCAGTTATCTACAAGTTTCTTAAAAGTCAAGTAGAAATGGCTTTTCTTTTACAGAGATAAACAAACAAAATTAGCAATAACTAGCAAAGGGAAAAAAACTACAAACAGGTGGCATGACTGAACATTGGTCAGCAACTGCATTTCTCTGTGGTCAGTCAATTTTCAGGAAGGTTTGTTGAGGAGCAGCTGCTTTGTTCCAATACTTGCTTGAAACACAAGGACAGGTCAAGTTCCAGGGTCTGTAGAGAGGAAGAAGCCTGTACAAAGTTGATTCAAGTAAAGAAGGTGTTATCTTGTGCAAGTTGATCACTGGAGAGAAACACTGCAACTGATCATTTTTGCAGCAAAGAATGGGAATTGGGAGTATCTGTGTCTGCCTTGTCCTAAGTAAACAGGAGGTCTTTCCTTTTTTTCAGTCAAGTCATATGGAGATAGCAGTAAGCCTAGGAACACTAATTGGGCAATTTCATTCATTTTTCATTTTTTGTTTCTAACTTTAATCCTGGCAATGTATGTAAAAAATTTACCATCTGACCATGTTTACATATATGATCATTAGTGTTAAGTGTATTCACATTGCTGTGTCCTCAATCTCCAGCTCTTTTCAACTTGCAAAACTGTAGCTCTTTACAACAGTTATTCTCCCAGTCCTTCTGTCCCCTACACCCTGTTAATCACCATTCTGCTTTCTCTCTGTGTGACTACTCTAGGTACCTCATGTATGTGGAAACATACAGTATTGGTTAATTTGTCATTGGCCTAATTTAGCCTAATTAACATGGTATCCTGAAGGTTCATATAGGTGGTAGCATTGCCAGAGTTTCATTTATTTTTAAGACTGTCTAGGCCGGCACTGCAGCTCACTTGGCTATTCCTCCACCTGCAGTGCTGGCACCCCAGGTTCTAGTCCCGGTTGGGGCACTGGATTCTGTCCCAGTTGCTCCTCTTCCAGTCCAGCTCTCTGCTGTGGCCAGGAAGGCAGTGGAGGATGGCCCAAGTGCTTGGGCCCTGCACTCGCATGGGAGACCAGGAGGAAGCACCTGGCTCCTGGCTTTGGATTGGCGCAGCACGCCGGCTGTAGAGGCCATTTGGGGGGTGAGCCAATGGAAAGGAAGACCTTTCTCTCTGTCTCTCTCTCTCTCACTGTCTAACTCTGCCTGTCAAAAAAAAACACTGTCTAATGTCCCATTATATATTGCCACATTTTGATTTCTCCTTTCACTCATTGATGTACACTTAGGTTGCTTCCACCTTTGGACTATTGTAAATAATGCTGCTATGAACAAGGAGCACAGATGCCTCTTTGAAAGTGTTTTTAATTATTTTGGGCATATATCCAGAAGCAGAATCAGTGAATTATGGGGTAATTCTGTTTAACTTTGAGAGGAATCCCCATACAATTCACAGAGACTGCACCATTTTGCATTCCCACCAATAGTTCAGAAGAGTTCTGTTAAAGAAACTGAGGCTCACAATAAAATGGTAGAAACAGATTTTCTTCGGGAATTGTCAGAATAGAGGAAAAGAGGTCTAAGTTTGGAAACGGGTTTAACTCCAAATACAAAACGGGGCCAGCATTGTGGCATAGCTGATAAAGCTGCCACCTGCAACATTGGCATCCCATATAGGCATTTTTTTAAGTCACAGCTGCTCCAGTTCCTTCCCAACTCCCTGTTAATGCAACTGGGAAAGCAGCAGATGATAGATCGATTGCCTGGGCCCTGCCACCTATATGGGAATCTGGGAGAAGTTCCTGGTTCCTGGCTTCAGCCTGGCCCACCTCCAGCCATTGCAGTCATTTGGGGAGTGAGCCAGTGGATGGAAGATTCTCTCTCTCTCTCCCTCTCTCTTTCTCTCTCTCTCTCTCTCTCTCTCTCTGTGTGTGTGTGTGTGTGTGTGTGTAAATTCTGCCTTTCAAATAAAGAGATCTCAAAAAAGTTTTTTTTTTTTTGGACAAGGAGAGTTAGACAATGAGAGAGAGAAAGGTCTTCCTTTCTGTTGGTTCACCCCGCCCCTCAAATGGCCGCTACTAGAAGAGGAGCAACTGCAACCAGGACAGAATCTGGTGCCCCAACCAGGACTAGAATCCAGGGTTCCGGCGCCACAGGTGGAGGATTAGCCAAGTGAGCCCTGGAACTGGCTCAAAAAAGTATTTTTAAAAAGTGTTTAATGGCGCCATGGCTCACTAGGCTAATCCTACGCCTTGCGGCGCCGGCACACCGGGGTCTAGTCCTGGTCAGGGAGCCAGATTCTGTCCCAATTGCCCCTCTTCCAGGCCAGCTCTGCTGTGGCCCGGGAGTGCAGTGGAGGATGGCCCAGGTGCTTGGGCCCTGCACCCTATGGGAGACCAGGAGAAGCACCTGGCTCCTGCCATCGGATCAGTGTGGTGCGCCAGGCTGCAGTGTGCCAGCCACAGCGGCCATTGGAGGGTGAACCAAAGGCAAAAGGAAGATCATTCTCTCTGTCTCTCTCTCTTTCTCTCACTATCTACTCTGCCTGTCAAAAAAATTTTTTAAAAAAGTGTTTAAAAAACAAACAAAAAAGAAAATACAGGATGAGCAAGTTGGGATTAATAACCAAGGAGCACAATGAGAGGTCAAAGGATACAGAATTACTAAGAGAAAACATCAGAGTTAAAGGTGGAATTCTGGCAAAACCAACTTAACAGCATTCTTACTGAAGGCAGACCAGGTGGATACTGGAGAATGAGAAATTTCATCAGTTGTTAATAATGATCAGATATTGAGCAGAGGATTCCTGCTCAAACTGGGCAGAGTCAAATGAACATAGGTGCCCAAAAGTTGAGTCTTGGTTGAGAAGACTCAGGAACCAGACAAACTTGGGCAAGGAGTGAGTCTTTGTCAGTTCCAGTCTCTACACCCTAACTCACACATATTATTTTCTATTATTTTATAGTAGCCATCCTAATGGATTTATCCCTTCATGATTTTTGATTGGCATCTCCCTAATTTTTAGTGATGCTGAATACCTATTCACCTGTTTTTTGTCCAATTGCATATCTTCTTTGGAGAAATGTGTACTCAAGTCCTTCATTGATATTTAAATTCACTTATTTGTTTATTTTAAAGGAAAATTCTCAATATCTATTCTCTCACAGACTTCATATAGATGTATTTTGCCTTCTTACCTCCAATTTTTTTATTTATTTCTTGAGGGCAAAGATACAGAGAAACAGACAGACAGAGGTAGCTCCCCTCTGGTAGGTTTACTCCCCAAATACCTACAACAACTGGGGCTGGGCCAGGTTGGAGCCAGAAAATAGCAGCTCAGTGCAGGGCCTAAACATGGGTGGCAGGAACACAATCATTGAGCCATCCCTGTTGCCTGCCAGGATCTGCATGAGCAGGAAGCTGGAATCATGAGTCATAGATAGGCACTGAACCCAGATACTTCCATGCGGGATGCCAACATCTTATCTGACACCTTAACCATTAGGCCAAATGTCCACTTATTTGTTTTGTTGTTGCTGAGTTACAGAAGTTATTTATTTATGATGCATATACGCTTTAAATTTTTATGTAGCCCAATTTATCTATTTTTACTTCTGTTATCTATGCTTTTGGTGTTCAAAAAAGGTTATTCAATATTATTTTTCAAAAACAGCTTTGTGGCATGATCCACTTCTGTGCAGTGTGAAGAACTCAGGAGAGCAATAGTAGGAAGGTTCTCCTGTTATCTGGGACAAGCTCCAAAGTTATCCTGGCAGAAAATGACATCCATTTACATGAGGAGGACTAGCTGCACATAAGTGCAGCTAGGACTGGGTCTTCTCTCTATTGACTTCTCCTGCGGAAAGCAGTTTCTTTCTCAATTCTGTAAGATCCATAGGATGATCTTTGCTAATCTTGTGTTGTGAAGCCTCTTCTCCAAGCATTCATTGTCAACCTTTGCCAACCTCCCACTTCTATACCTTACTTCTTTTCTCTTCTTATTCCAAGGCATTCAATCATCCCCTTCTACTTGCCCCTGTCCTACTCACACACATAAAGCTCTAGTGAGCCTTGAATATTTTCAACCCCAACCAAGGGCCCTAGGGTCCAGAAAGATAATCAAACTTTTACAACCTGAACAGTGATTCTCTCCTCCTCCATTTTAGCAAATCCCTTATCTTAAACATTTCAAAGAAAAAGTCTCGTTTTCCCCCTGCTTTGGCTTTCTTTACATGTAGTTTCTCTTTACCAGTCAAGTTCAATCTGTTTTCAACCTTAGGCAAAGGAATATTTGTCCCAAGAAGAAGATGATGAAGGACTTGTGAGAATGAAAGAGCCCAAGAGAGCAAGAAGGCAAGCACTAGCTAATTTTCCACTACAAATCAGCAGAGGAGAAAGGAAAAATGGGGCCAGTAACTGAGCAAGTAGTCCAGAGTCTAGAAAAACAAGTGATTTGTCTGACTTAGCAAAAAATTAGGAAACAACCAGACAGGCAAGGAAGGAAAAGTACAGCTGAAAAGAGGAGGGCCCCAGAGAGACAAGGTCTACCAGAAAGCCAGAAGTCACAACAATTGGAGCACACAGGAATTTAGGTGTTGTGGGATGCTGTCCTACATTTGGAAACAAGATGAATCAACCCAACGGCAGATTTCCAAATCAAGGCCAGTTTATATTTGAAGCAGAGAAATTCAAGAAAGTAGATCTGGGGATGGCGCTGTGGCATAGTAGGTAAAGCCACTGCCTGCAGTGCCGGCATCCCATGTGGGCGCGGGTTTGAGTCCCGGCTGCTCCACTTCCCATCCAGCTCTCTGCTACGGCCTAGGAAAGCAGTAGAAGATGGCCCAAGTCCATGGGCCCCTGCACTCTCATGGGAGACCTGGAAGAAGCTCCTGGCTCCTGGCTTCGGCCTAAATGGCCCAGCTCTGGCCATTTAGGCCAATAAGGGAGTGAACTAGCAGATGGAAGACCTCTCTCTCTCTGTCTTTCTCTCTCTCTCTCTCTCTCTCTCTCTCTCTCTGCCTATCTTCCTCTCTCCAACTCTGGCATTCAAATAAATAAATAAATCTTTAAAAAAAAAAAAAAGAAAGTAGATAAGCCCTCAAGTACTAATCAGAAATACACACAAATCTCATCTCTTTTTACTTTCACATAATATCTTTAAAGATATTTAATTTTTCTAAAGAATTTTAATAATACATAGGTGACATTGTAAAAAACTTAAGAACTCCAACAGTATTTTTCACTTTGTGTTGCTATGTGAGGGCAAACTGTTGAAATCTTTACTTAATATATACTAAACTGACCTTCTGTATATAAAGAGAATTGAAAATGAATCTTGATGTGAACGGAAGGGGAGAGGGAGTTGGAAAGTGGAGGGTTGCAGGTGGGAGGGAAGTTATGGGGGGGAAGACATTGTAATCTATAAGCTGTATTTTGGAAATTTATATTCTTTAAATAAAAGCGTTATTAAAAAAAAAAAGAACTACGGGAGGTACTATTTGAAGTCAATAATTTCCCTATTCTCCAACCCATTTTCTACTTCTGCAGATCCAATCACTGAACCTATGTTCTTGTAAATCATTTCAGAAAAACTTGAATGTATTTATATAAGGGATATATTTTAGGTATTACTTTGCATGTCAGTGTCCTCATTCATTAATATTTCTTGGAGTTATTTTCTCAAAAGCTCATTTGTCTCTGCCTCACTCTTTTGACTACTTCAGGGTATTCTCTCAATCATATTTGCTTAATCAATAACCTACTGGTCAGCATTTACATAGTACCCATTCTTTTCTTATTTTGAAGCTACCACTAATGTAAAACATACATTCAAAGGAACATATAAAATTGTGTAAATTCTTAGAAACAGGTGTTTCTTTTTAAAATAAACACATAAAGAATTTGAAGATTATCAAACTATGCACAAAGACAACTTCCTGGCTGGCGCCATGGCTCACTTGGTTAATCCTCTGTGGCAGCAACAGCATCCCATATGGGCGCTGGTTCTAGTCCCAGTTGCTCCTCTTCCTGTTCAGTTCTCTGTTGTAGCCCAGGAGGGCAGTGGAGGATGGCCCAAGTGCTTGAGCCTCTGCACCCTCATGGGAGACCAGGAGGAAGCACCTAGCTCCTGGCTTCAGATCTGCACAGCACCAGCTGTAGTAGTCATTTGGAGAGTAAACCAACGGAGGAAGACTTTTTTCTCTGTCCCTTTCTCACTGTCTATAACTCTACCTGTCAAATAAATTTTTTTTTAAAAAAAGACAACTTCCTATCAATTTGCGTTTCCACTGAGAGTAATTACTGCCCACCTGTTGTCATCACAGTATACACAATTTTTGATTCTCACAAACCTGATGAAAAAAGTATTCCTTAAATTAATTTTTATTAAAGTGAGACAGAGTCAATGTTTTTATAAACTACCCATTCTGCTCTCTATACACATTTTCTGGTAATTTAAAATTAAGTTCTTCATTACTGATTTCAAGAAAGTTTATATATTAAGGAAATTAGACTTAAAGACTGCATTTACTGTATTAGTTCAACAAATCTATTTTTATCTTTCTCGTTATTTTATGTTCTAAACTAGTGGGTTTTAAGATTTTTATCTTATCTAGAAAGATTATTCCCATTCCATTACTAAAACAAATACATTATTCTGTTTTCTTCTAGTACTTTTATAGAACTGTTTTAGACATTACAGGATGGACAATGGGTTTAATTTTAACATTTAAATTATTGACAAATTTGAAATTCATTTTATGAGAAAGAATGAAATAAAAAGCTAGGATTTCCCATCCAATGGCAACTGATTGCATCAGATTCTAAATTATCCTGTGCATTTATTTGCACCCTTTGCATGGTTCTTTGGGTCTATTTTGTAGTCCAATCCAAAATTATTATATCAATCTTAATATTTGACAGATTTAGTATACCCCAATACTTTTTTATGTTTCTATTTTAAAATACCTTTTTTTTCTGGGGATATGGGGTATAAATAGGCAGAGAACAGCAGATTTTTAGGGAGTTAAAACTACACTGCATGGTACTATGATAGATAAACACCATTATGCATTTTTCAAAATCCATAGAATGTTCAAAACCCATAGTGAGCCCTCATATAAACTGTAGGCTTTGGTTTATGTAATGTGTCAATGTAATTTCTTCAGTTATAACAAATGCACCACTGTGGTGTGTGATGTTAAAATAGGAGAGGCTGTGCACCTATGGGAGCATGGCCTACAGGGGAAATTACTGTACTTTCCTCTTAGCTTTGCTGTGAGCCTGAAACAGTTTTATAATATAAAGTCTATTATCTAAAAGTAAACAAAAAAGTAATAAAGTGAACATTTAGGGGCCTGCACTGTGGTAAAGTGAGTTAAAGCCCTGGACTGAAGCGCCGGCATCCCATAAGGGTGCAGGTTTTAGTCCTGGCTGCTCCTCTTCTGATCCAGCTTTCTGCTATGACTTGGGACAGCAAGTCATTGGGCCCCTGCACTTGGGAGATCCAGAAAAAACTCCTGGCTCCTGACTTTGGATAAGCTCAGCTCTGGCCGTTGGGGCCATCTGTGGAGTGAACCATCGGATGGAAAACCTCTCTCTCTCTCTCTCTCTCTCTCTCTCTCTACCTCTCTCTGTAACTCTTTCAAATAAATAAAATAAATCTTTAAAAAGAATAAAGTGATCTTTTAAAAAATCCCATTTTTTATTATTCTTAATGGATTTTAGACCTAACTTTACCAGTTCCAAAAATAATCCAAAGTTAATAGGTTTTATTTTTATGATTCAGTTAAATTTTTAAATTAATTTAGAGAAAATATACATCATTACTATATTGAGTCTTCTTATTTAACATCAAGATACAGATTTTCATTTATTCAAATTTTGATTTGTGTATTTAAATAGAATGTTTTAGAAATCATGAAGGTACTTCAAAAAGTTCATGGAAAATGAAATTAATGGAATTTCTTACCTATCTGAAGTGTTGAATAACTAATTATCTCATGCTTTTAATTAAATGGCTCATCTTTTCTTCCTACTTATGCCTCTATCACATGTCCAGGACCCATGTTTATAGCAACAACAAATCAATTCTTCCAATGCAATATACCATGGAATTGGTGATAGCAGGCAATCTTGCCTTGCTCCTGATTTTAAATAAGGGAATGTTTTTACTATTGTACCATCAAAATGATGTTAATTAACAGAAATATTATCAGAATATCTGAATAAATATTGCACCAAATAAAGATATGTCAATAGAAATTTAGCACATGAAAAGATGCTCAATATCACAAATTAACACAAAATTGTATACTACGATGTACTCAATAGAATGGCAAACAATGATGTTGAATGAAATCATCAGGCCAATGCTGTGGTGCAGCAGGAAAAGCCACTGCCTGCAGTGCCAGCATCCTTTATGGGTGCTGGTTCGAGTCCCAGCTGCTCCATTATGATTCAGCTATCTGATATGGTCTGGAAAAATAGTAGAAGGTCCTGGAGCCCCTGCACCCACTTGGGAGACCCAAAAGGAGCTCTTGTATCCTGGCTTAGGTTCAGCTGAACTCTGATCATTGTGGCAATCTGGGGAGTGAACCAGTGGATGGAAGACCGACCTCTCTCTCTCTCTCTCTCTCTCTCTTTCTTGCTCGCTCTCTCTCTCTTTCTCTCTCTCTCTCTCTGCCTCTGCTTCTCTGTAACTCTGCTTTTCAAATAAATAAATAAATATTTTTAAAAACTAATAAAAAGAAATCATCAAGGACACTAAAAAATGGAAGTTTATTCCTTGATCATAGATTAGAAGAGTCAATATCATCAAAATGTCTATACTACCTAAAACAATTATAGATTAAATGCCATTACCATCAAAATACTAATGGCACTCTTTACAGAGAAAATAATAAAATTCATATGGAAACAAAAAAGATCCAAAATAGCCAAAGTGATCCCATGCAAGTAAAACCAAGCTGAAGCCATCATAATACCTGATTTCAAAGCATACTACAAAGCTATAGTAATTAATACAGCTTGGTACTAGCATAGAAACAGATACATAGATCAATAGAACAGAATAGAGAGCCCAGAAATTAATCAATTTATACACAGACAACTAATTTTTGACAAAAGTGCTCAGACCATACAAAGGAGTAAAGATAATCTTTTCAACAAATGGTACTGGCAAAATTAGATGTATGTATGTAGAAGAAGGAAATTAGATTCATAACTTTCACTGTATACAAAAATCAATACAAGATAGACTGAAGACCTAAATTTAAGGCCTGACACTATGAAACTGCCAGAAGAAAACTTAGAGAAAGCACTTGTTATAGGTGATAGCTTCTTGAACAAAACCCCCAAGGCACAGGCAACAAAAGCAAAACTAAACAAATGGGACCATATCAAACTCAGAAGCTTTTGTAGAGTAAAAGAAATGATCAATAAATTGAATATTCATACAACAGAATGGGAAAAAATACTTGCATGTCACCCAGCTGAAAAAGGACTAATATCCTGAATACATCAGCCACTTAAAAAATTCAACAACAACGACAACACAAAACCCAACCAATCCCATTGAGAAGTGGGCAAAGGACTTCAATAAACAGTTCTGAAATGAAGAAATACAAATGTCCAATTCATATATGCAAAAATATCCAACATCACTAGCCCTCAGGGAAATGCAAATCAAAACCAATGAGATATCACCTTACTCCTGTCAGAATGGCTAAAATCTAAACCACAGAGAACAACAAATGCTGGTGAGGATGTGGAGAAAGGGGAACACTTATACACTATTGGTGGGAATGCAGCCACCACAGAAAATAGTGTGGCAATTTCTTTAAAAACTAGAAATAGATTTGCCATGTGATCTGGTAATCCCAATCCTGGATATATACCCAAAATACATGAATACATTCTATCAAAGAGATATCTGAACCACCATGTTTATAGAAACACTGTTCACAATAGGCAAAATTTTGAATTAACCAAGGTATCCATCATAAGATGAATGGATAAAGAAAATGTGTTATATATAAATGATGGACTCTTATTCAACTATAAAAAAGAATAAAATTCTACATTTTGCAGCAAAATGGGCACAACTGGAAGACACTATGTTGAGTGAAATAAGCTGGACCGAGAAAGACAAACGCCACATGTTTTCCCTTACAAGTAGGACCTAAAATTTAAAACACAATCAAAAAAACAGAGAGAGAGAACAAAGAAGAAAGAAAAAAAGAAAATGCCTGTATGTATCCATATTGCATTTTTATAAAATACAGTTTTATAAAACATTGTTTTATACTTCCGCCAATCCAATGGTTAAGGGTGTTATACTACTATAGTTTTAATGATCTGTAGTTACTGTAAAATTCATTGTATATTTATTTTCCATTCAATTATTCCTATATCCATTATCTATATTCCCACTAAAGTAGGAGCTTTTTGCTTTTCACTTGATAAATTTCTTATTTTGTGAACTATTAAGCCTTTTTACTGTAATGCAATTTTAAAATATGTTAATTCAAAAACTACAAGAAAAAGAAAATAAAGGAATAAGAAGAGTAGGGAAGAGAGGGGAAGGGGAAAAAGGAATATCATTATATTTTTAGAATTATATTTACAAATCTTGTCGAATCTGTTAAACAATAATTAAAAATTAAATTTAAAAAATTTTTAAGATAGTGACATGGAACACTAAGCTCCTGTTATAATTTTTCTTTTAGGAATTTGGACTGCTACTGAAGACAAAAGTGATCCAACAGAGGTTTGGACTAAGATAGAACATGACCATATTTGTTTTTTAAAAGATAACTCAGTGGCAAAATGAAAGAGGGACTAAAATGTGGTAATAGCAGGGGTGCAGGAGCCAGAGAGGAGGATGCTATTAGAAACACTCTGAAGGAAAAAAATAAACTTGAACTATAGCAATGAGAACAGAGGGAGCAGATTAAAGTCATTCCCTAGAGAAAAATCAATATGGTGTGGTATATGATTAGAGGTAGAGTGTTAAGACTGCAGAATTGACCTATTGATAGCACTAGCCTAAAATATCAGATACTTAAATATACATCTTAAAATAGCAAAATTGTATTAATCCTGTTGTTCTCATATTTGAAATAATATTTATGAGGTTTAGTTCCAACCAACTTGCAAAATTCTTCAAGGATTATCTTGAAGGTTGTTTTGTTGTTTTATAGAATGATAAGCATAATTAAGTCTATCAACATTTTCTTTTTCATTTCTAGCATGTACGCCATGTGGCATGGACATTATACACTTACAATACAAAATTGACATGCTGGTTCAGAATAAAATGCACAAAGAAAAATAAATTACCGGAAACAATTTTTCATTTCAAACAGAAATGTCAGTGGTGTTCAGACACCCTAAAAATGGAATAGAAATTTCATACATTTTGAGCAGGAGGACTGGGTTTGTTTAATGTGTTCAGCATATCTTGGCAAAGTTGAAAGAATATATAAAACATCTCTGCTTAAATTTAGTCTAAAAGACTAAGCATATGTTTCCATGACAGGTATCAGGGAATCATTTTTTTTTCTTTAGCCTGGTCTTTACTCTGCTTCAAAACATTTGCCTCTGCTGAATTGAGGGACATCTAAACTGAAGCAGATCGCCCGACTCATCAGCTTTGGCTTTTTCTTAATATCGTCTTTGGTTCTTTGTAAACAAATATCAGAGTGAGGGAAATGTTAGAGCTAATATAATTCAGAACATTTTATGAACATTTGCTTGCACAATCCAATTTGAAATATCTTTGCCTGGATTTATATTCGAAGGGAAAAATAAACATATTGAATTACAGCTAGAGATGCGTCTCAAACTATCCATCAGGTAAGTTTACTTGAACTGTAGCTATTGCAATTTCATTACCAAGGAACCATCGGCAAACTTTTCCCTTGGTAGTTTGCACTTCTATAACTAGATAACTCCTGAATCTTTAGGACTACCAAGCTTCTTCCACCACTGTGGATTCTTCCACCAAGAATCTTGGAACATATAATAGTCTAGGTCAGCCTTCTGAAACCCACACAGACTTCCACCTTCCTGGAAGGAGGAAAAATAGATCCAAATTCCCATGAAAATAATTTGTAAGTGATGTCTCTACCAAGACCAAAAGTCAGCTATTACAGTGAGTGGTTCATCACATATGAATGTCTTTGGCTCTGCCATTGACCCACTTCTTACTATTTGATGCATAATTTATTTTGAGGTCAGAGTTGTCACAGTATCTTACTTCCTGCTTTGTAGCTATTGGCTTTCCCAGTAGCAATTTAAACCACAACACTAGCATCAAGTGGCAGCATCTAATTTGGAGGGAGGAAATTTCTGGATCTAAAGGAAATAGGCCTAGAGGGAGAAGAGATAAATTTGCAGAATTCACAATACAAAGGCTTGAAGTTGAGCCTATTTTGATCTTGCTCTGACATTTACCTTTTCTGAGTTTAAATCTCCTCTTAAAATGACAATTACCATATCCTCCCCACCAAGCTGTCCCCAGTTCAAATAGGATTTTCAAGAAAAACAAACAAGTTAAAACAGTTTACTATTTTATTTTACTTTTTATTACTTTTTTCTACTTAATACTATTGGTTGAATTCTTTACTTAATATAAGATTAATCATAGGTGTATCAAGTGAAATGAAAATTGAACCCAGTAAAAAATAAAAATAGCAGTAAGAAAGAGAGGAGCTGTACAATTCGGCACATATTCCCATGGTAAAGCTAAAAACTTGCCATGGGACCTCAAATCCCACTAGGCTGGGTGGTACTAATGCCATATTATTTGTAAAAGTGATCATATTAAGTGTGTAATTGATCATATAGATAGGAATAAGTGTCAAAGGGATCACATAAGATCAAGTGTCTGGTAATAACAATAGATAGAATTATTAATTAATTTTTTTTATTTATTTGACAGAAAAAGTTACAGACAATGAGAGAGACAGAGAGAAAGGTCTTCACTCCCCAAATGGTGCGATGGCTGGCGCTGCGCAGATCCGAAGCAAGGAGCCAGGTACTTCTTCCTGGTCTCCCCACACAGGTGAAGGTGTCCAAGCACTTGGGCCATTCTCCACTGCACTCCCGGGCCACAGCAGAGAGCTGGACTGGAAGAGGAGCAACCGGGACTAGAACCGGTGCCCATATGGGATGCCGGTGCTGCAGGCAGAGGATTAACCAAGTGAGCCACAGTGCTGGCCCCAACAACAGATAGATTTAAAAAGGAGAAAAAGTCCCAACATGGGAAGCAGTCCACACAGCAGACTCAGAGAATGACAAATGTCCTAAACAGCACTCTGACCTCAGAATCAACCGTTAAGGCATTTGGATCTGACTGAAAATCCCATGAGAGCATTTCAGGCATTGAAAGCCAAGACTTTGTGGCAAAAAATGTTCTCCATGAAGGATCTCTGAGTGAGATCCCAGTGGAAAGAAAGGGCCATCAAAGAAGGATTTTTTTTTCTGTGAAGGCAGGAGAGAACTTCCAGTTTGCTTATGGTCCTGTCTAAATACTGACAGAGTTTGTGGACTCAGAAGACTTCCATAGACTTGGCAGCCCATGTCAGGAGCTTTGGGTGATCACTGACATCAAAAATAAGAGGGGTAATTCTTAAATCAACAACAGGAGTCACTGTGCACTTACTCCCCATGGAGGACCTCTGTCCTTAATGAATAGTGCTAAAAGAATTAACTGTAACACTTGTTCTCACACAGTGCTTTATACTTTGTGTGTTAATGTGTAGGCACAAATTTTTGAAATATTTACTTAGTATAGAGTTGGTCTTATGTATATAAAGTTAATTGAGGATGAATCTTAATGAAGAATGGGATGGGAGAAGGAGTAGGAGGTGTGATGGGAGTAGGGGTGGGAGGGTGTGTATAGGGAGAACCACTGAATTAATCAAAGCATACCTATGAAATTTGTATTCATTAAATAAAAGCTTTCTTTCTTTTTATATAAAGCTTTTATTTAAAGAATATAAATTTCCAAAATACAGTTTATGGATTACAATGGCTTCCTCCCCCATAACTTCCCTCCCACCCGCTACCCTCCCCTTTCCCGCTCCCTCTCCCCTTGCATTCACATCAAGATTCATTTTCAATTCTCTTTATACACAGAAGATCAATTTAGTACATATTACGTAAAGATTTCAACAGTTTGCCCTCACATAGAGACACAAAGTGAAAATACTGTTGGAGTACTAGTTATAGTATTAATTCACAATGTATAGCACATTAAGGACAGAGATTCTACATGATTTTTTTAAAAAATGGATTAATTATCTATGCAATTTCCAATTTAACACCAAGATTTTTTAATCATTTGCAATTATCTTTATATACAGAAGATCGATTCAGTATATACTATGTAAAGATTTCATCAGTTTGCACCCACACAGAAACACGAAGTGTAAAAATACTGTTTCAGTACTAGTTATAGCATTACTTCACATTGGATAACACATTAAGGACAGATCCCTCATGAGACGTAAGTACACAGTAACTCCTGTTGTTGATTTAACAATTTGACACTCTTGTTTATGGCGTCAGTAATTTCCCTAGGGTCTAGTCATGAGTTGCCCAGGCTATGAAGCCTTTAGGGTTTGCCGACTTCGATCTTATTCCAACAGGGTCATAGTCAAAGTGGAAGTTCTCTCCTCCCTTCGGAGAAAGGTACCTCCTTCTTTGATGGCTCCGTTCTTTCCACTGGGATCTCACTCGCAGAGATCTTTCATGTAGGTCTTCTTTTTTTTTTTTTTTTTTTCAGAGTGTCTTGGCTTTCCATGCCTGAAATATTCTCATTGGCTCTTGAGCCAGATCTGAATGCCTTAAGGGCTGATTCTGAGGCCACAGTGCTATTTAGGACATCTGCCCTTCTATGAGTCTGCTGTGTATCTCGATTCCCATGTTGGATCGTTCTTTCCCTTTTGCATTCTATCAGTTAGTATTACCAGACACTAGTCGTGTTTGTGTGATCCCTTTGACTCTTAGACCTATCAGTGTGATCAATGGTGAACTGAAATTGATCACTTGGACTAGTGATATAGCCTTGGTACATGCCACCTTGATGGGATTGTATTGGAATTCCCTGGCACATTTCTAACTCCATCATTTGGGGCAGGTCTGATTGAGCATGTCCCAAATTGTACATCTCCTCCCTCTCTTATTCCCACTCTTATATTTCACAGGGATCACTTTTCAGTTAAAATTTCAACACCTAAGAATAATTGTGTGTTAATTACAGAGTTCAACCACTAGTACTAGAATAAAAAAAATACTAAAATGGATAAAGTATTACATTGTACAACAACAGTCAGCACAAGAGCTGATCAAGTCACTGTTTCTCAAATATCATATGTTCTCCCTGATCGGCGACAACTAACTGAGCACCAAAGGGGAAACCAGTTGAAGTGAAATGGACACTATGAGAAATAAAAGTTTTCTTAAAAATAAATAAATTGTGAAAGCATTTTAAAAATAGTAAAGCATTTGTAAAAGAAATAAAAGGAATATTTAAGCACTTTTTTTGAGCCAGTGGTGCCTCTACATATGTTTTCAGACTTCAACCTAGTAATTAAAATGTCTCCATTGGCATTTGGTCTCCATAAAAAGGAGAACTATCAAGCGTGTTTCAAACTTGTGTATTGATAGTTTTATTTTTATAAACTTAATACAGTAGAATTGTCTTAGGTTAAGCAATTTCACAATTCTCCAGCCTTTACTTGAACTCTGTATACTCACATACTTGCATGATTCCAGATGAATGCATTAGAATGCAAGCATTATTTTAGCATTAAGCAATAGCAGTTAAGAGCCCCACATCCCAAGTCAGAGTGCCTATATTCAATCCTCTTCCCAGCTCCTGACTTCAGCTTCCTGCTAATGTAGACCCTAGGAGGCAGCAGTGATGGTTCATGTAATTGGGTTCCTGCCACCCACATAGAAGATCTAAACTGAGTGCCCAGTTCCTGGCTCAGATCCAGCCCAGTCTTGGCTATTGCAGGCATGTGAGGAATGAACCAGCAGATGGGAACTCCCTCTGTGTCTTCCCTATGTATTTCTACTTTTTGGGAGGAGTGGCTAGGCTAGGGGTGGTTTGGGGAAGGATGGGGGAGGGGGTGAAAGTTTGTTGCTGCAGAGTCAGGGATTGTTCACACAGACCCAGGCTAAATCCTTAAGTCCTTATCTTGGAATGTTAGAAATTCAAAAACTTGTTTGTGAGAAATGCTCTTAGAAACTTATGTTCTTTTCCACACTGTAGCTAAATACTAAACTGTTTCAGATTAAAAAAAAAAAAAAAAAGATTACCCCATGTACTATACATACTGACTGATGTAGAGACCATACCAGGTTAATGGAATTATCCACCAAAATCCACCCAAGTGTTTTGAGATACAAAGAAAATGTTAGCAGCCCCAGGTTCTTTGGCTCACTTGCAAACGGAAATTGACAAAAGGCCAATATGTAGCCCAAAGCTTTTAGAGTTTATGTTCCAGCACAAGAAAGACAGCACAGCAGGAAGAGGATCTGCCAACTGGTTCTCAGATGGGAACTGAACAGATGCTTTTATGGGTTTGGGGAGGTATGGAGATTTTCCCTCAGCACATGACACTTGGGGCTCCATTCTGTTCAATGTTGTGCACAGGCACTGTTGGGGTTTTTTTTGCATATAACAGAGTCAAGACAGCAGTGTGGCTCACTACGGCTACCAAGGAGGGCCATTATGGTGGAAGGCTACTCTGGCCATGTATGTAGGTTGGGGAAGTCTCTATTAAGATAGTAGGGGACTTCAGGGTTAAGGTATGGTTGCTCTTTACTCCTAATTAGTTTGGAGCTAGAGACAGATACACAGGTTGGGTGATGGACACATGGTAGTCAGGCGGGATTTAATTTAGTGAGTCCTGTTTCATTCCTGTCTGAAAATCCAGATGCTGATTTTATTTTCAAGTAATTAATTTTATCCATTTGAAAATTGCCATTATATGATTGCCTGCATTGGAATTTGGCCAGGATAACAATTTTTGTAATTCATTGTCCCACTCTTAATGAAAGCTGCCACCTATTTTGATCAAGAATAAAATAGGTCAGAGCCTGGGCGTTAGTTCAAATTCAAACGCCAGAACTTCCAGTAACTATGAATATTCTTAATATTCTTGCTGAAGACGTTGCAGAAGGACATGAGACTATCTATTAAATCGACACACATTACTTTGACTATGATAATTTTAAAAGCAAAATATTCAGGGATCACCTCCCATGCTCAACCAGAGAAACCTAGGAGAGGAATGATGTTAAGGTGCCCAGGAAACCAAGGTGGATGCATGGCTGAAGGATATGAATGTCTGTCCAGTTATACAACTAACTTACTGTGTGGCCTTTGGAAATCCAAAGATTTGTAAAACAGAAAGAGCATCTTCCTCAACTACTTCACACTATGAAGAATGTGTCTCAAGAACTTACGAATGGTAAAACCTCAACTGTCCACAGTTCAAGTGCTGTTATTAATGGGAGATCATAGTAAGAGGTGTTTGTGTGCCTGTTGGCATCCATATACAATTATCGCTGTGTTTATTTTTTTTAACTTTTATTTAGAATATAAATTTCCAAGGTACGACTTATGGATGACAATGGCTTTCCCCCCATACTTTCCCTCTCCCCCCGCAACCCTCCCCCCTTGCCCTCTCCCTCCACCCTTTCGTTCACATCCAGATTCATTTTCAATTCTCTTTGTATACATGAGATCAATTTAGCATGTGTTAAGTAAAGAATTCATCCATTTGCCCTCATATAGTAACACAAAGTGAAATATACTATTTGAGTACTCGTTATAGCATTGAATCACATTGTACAGCACATTAAGGACAGAGATCCTACATGAAATAGATATATATTTTTGGAACTGATTAATTTTTGATGCAATTTCCAACGTAACGCTGTGTTTATTTTTAAGAGGTACATTAGGAAGTGTATTTTGTCTGTAAAGTCTCTAGATGTGATAATTTATCCACATTTCCATTCTTCACACTCTGTAGGAACATTGCTCAATGTGTCTTCACAAGACACTTTCAGCTATAAATGTGAAACAAAGTACTAGCCTGAACAAGGAACATTATCCTGATTAGGCTTTCTCAGATATAGAAGTATTCACAGCGGGCTTATCAAACAACCAAATGCATAACCACTAGATTCTAAGGCCTGTGTTTTCTTCATGAACGCAAAGTAACTAAAATAGTACCTGGTTTAGAGAGGCAATAAAATTTTTCTGAATCAATTAACACTCTTTTTATCCTTTAAATTTTTCTGTTAAAAAATAATGTAGTTGAGAGACAGCATTCCCACCCACTGGTTCATTCATAAAATACCCTCCACCTAATGAATCCAGGAGCCCAGAACTCAATCCAGATCTCCCACATGCACTGGAAACATACCATCTCAAATCTGCAGAAAATTAGGGTTTCCATAGCAAGAGCAGCAGTCACTGAACAGTATGATAAATGCTAGATACAATGTTTATATATGTTTCATATATATTTAAACACACAATTTGTATACTACATATATATACAAATATATGTACTATATATATACTATATATATATATATATACACACACACACACAAGGGACTTCAAAAGGTTCAAGGAAAATAGAATTGAAAGATAAGTTTATGTTGATGTGAAGTGCTTAGGAATAAAAAGGCCACCATTAACTGAAAACTCTATGGCAAAGAGCATCACAAAAACCCAAAGATCTTCTTAAAAATTATAAAGTGAGAAGAATTTTAAATTTCAATCTTTACTAACATCTTCCTGATTTGAATATGAGTTCATTTTCCATCTTGGTAAGGAAATTATGCCATAAATATAATGAAATCTTTTGTATTTGAAACTCTTAGCACCTAAACATTGTCATCTGCATATTGACTTTTATTGTGCAGCAGAATAAATAATAGTTTGAGTTGATTTTGTTTTGATAACAGAATGTACAGTAAACTTGCTTGAAAATGAATTCCTGTTATGAGCTAGTTTCATGGTATTTTGTCTTTTAACTGTTAGCTCTTTTAACTGTAACTGTAGAGTACAGAAAAAAAACTTCATTATGAAGAATTCACTGAAATGATTTTAATAAGTATACATTTTACTCAGTGCAGTTTTACATCCTCAGAACAATTTTTGTTTTTTCTATTCTGCCTGCTCATATCAAAAATTATAGTAGAAAAAGAGAAAACTCATATCTCCCACTCCTGTGTCTCCACTTCATGGCCAAGAAGCTCCAGGACTCTCTCCCCACGTAGAATTATTGCAATGTATCCATTGCACTGGAAATGTCTGATTGCTTAGGAACATTTAAAAGACAATTCAGCTCAGCCACAGAGTAAAAATTTGGAATCTTAGATGATATATTGCTACTTTTTAAGCAGCACGTGGTACCAATGGCTGAAATCATTTGTGTCAACTTGTTTTTAAGATAAGGATCTGGATGGGGATGTTGTCATTCTTAGTTTTAAACTCAAGTCAAAATGTTTGACTGAATTCCTTTGAATTGACTCCAATATCATTGTTCAAATATATATAGTCATAGAACTCCAAACTCACAACTCTGCCCCAGATTGCCTGGAAATTTAATTCCCAATTTAGTTTATAATGACTTATTGCTTTTTTTAAAAAAAAATTATTTATTTATTTTACTTATTTGAAAAGTAGAGACAGATAGACAGTGATCTCCAGTTCACTAGTTCACTCCCCAAATGCCTGCAACAATGGGAAGCCTAAGCCAGGAACTCCATCTGGGTCTCCCAAGTGAATGGCAGGAACCAAAACAATTCAGCTACTCTGCTACCTCCCAGGGTGCACACTAGCAGGAAGCTGGAATCAGGAGTGGAGCCATGAGTCAAATCCAGGTACTCAGATATGGGATGAGGATGTCCTAAGTGGCATATTAATCACTACACCAAGCACCAACAGCTAGGATGGCTATTATGCAATAGTAGCAGGTCAGGGTAACTAAGGAAACTAGCAGTCTACCTTTGTAGACAAATGAGCTGGTTGTTCTCATCTTCACAAAGCAAATCAGAACCAAAATTTTTATTTAAATTTTGAAATTTGTATTAAGTAAAAGCAAAACCAACTCTCTTTTCACTGAAACAACTCTGGTCTAAGCATCATGCTGCTCTGCTAAGACCAGAAACTGAGACTGGCACTGTGTTGCAGCAGGTTAAAGCCCCAGCCTGCTGCACTGGCATCCCCTATGTGCACTGATTCAAGTCCTGGCTGCTCCACTTATGATCCAGCTCTATGCTGATACACCTGGGAGAGCAGCAAAAAGTGGCCCAAGTGCTTGGGTCCCTGCACCCACTTGGGAGACCTGGAGGAAGCTCCTGGCTCCTGGCTTCAGCACCCAGGTTTTTGTGGCCATTTAGGGGAGTGAACCCACAGATGAAAGACCTCTCTGTGTCTCTACCTCTCTATATATAATTCTGCCTTTCAAATAAATAAAATAAATCTTTATAAAAAATAAAAAAGGAAACGAGGGTCACAGAGATGATTTGCTAGTACTTGTTGAGTCCTTAAATGAGAGTGAGGGAGGTTAGGGACACACAGCTCATAAGACACAGTCATTGCCTTATGCTGATCAAAGCACTTATAGGAAAAAGGAACCTATCCAAGTATTATTTGAACTGAATTTTAAAAAGAGAGAAAGTGGACAGGGAGTTGCAGCGAAAGGATACAAAGTGAGCTGAGGCATTGAGGCAGGAAAGATGACTGCATCTGTACACTGCCAAGTCAGAAGGGCTAATGCAACCTTCAAGTGGTAGAGAGACCTAGCTTCCACCTGAGAACATCAAGCTATGCCACAGGGCTAGTGCACAGCTTCAGGTTTGTGAGAACCAGAGCTCCTGCTCAGAACTGAGGCATGGTTATCTGAATGCTCAGAACCACCTGACATAATCTGTAATATTAGCTATCTAATAAAATACAGCACGTGGAACATATCCTCCATCCATCTGTGCAATCTCAATTTAGAAGACAGTAAGATTTATTTCCTGGGGAAATAAGAGGAGCAGGTCTGCATGGATTTCTAGCTTGGCCATGGTCCTGGTTCTTTTCAGTCTTCCTGTCCTCTTTTCTGCCAAATACATACCTTTGCAGAAATCTCTCAAATAGTTTTTTTTAAAGATTTTATTTACTTATTTGAGAGATAGAGCTACAACAAGTGAAAGGGAGTGACAGAGAGAAAGGTCTTCCATCTGCTTTGGTTCATGCCCCAAATGGCCACAATGGCCAGAGCTGAGCTGATCCAAAGCCAGGAGCCTGGCGATTCTTCTGGTCTCCCATGTGGCAACAGGGCCTCAATGCTTGGACTGTCTTCTACTGCTTTCCCATGCCATTAGCAGAGAGCTGGATCTGAAGGGGGGCAGCCTGGACCGGAACCAGCACTCATATGGGATGCCAGTGCTGTAGAAGGAGGATTTACCTACTGCATCATTTTGCTGGCCCCCCAGATAATTTTAACATCTTTGTGAAATAGTAAATTATCCAGATTCATCCTATTTGTTCCCACTCACCTTCTACCCAAGCAAAATTGATAACTATTTCCTTTCTTCCTTCTTAACAGTCTAATCACAGATTTAATGCTTAACAATAGGAATTACTTATTTGCTTGTGAGACTGTCATTCTTTAGGAAAAATGTGAGTTTCTCCAGGCAAGCATCTATGTCTGTTAATCTCTTTATCTTCAGAGAGTAGCACAGGGCCAAAACAGAGTCAGTGTACAGCACATGTTATTAAATATAACCATTGTATGGAGCACATATTGGGAGTTGGAGGGTGGGAGGTTGGACTCACAGCCTCTCCTTGAACATTCCTGGGTCCATAGGAAGTGATGTCAACTGTTCCTTACACCTGTTACCTTACTTAACGTTTCAGTAATGCTTTCAGGGAGGTGTTAACATTACCCCTGGGTATAGACAAAGATGCTAAGCCTCATAAAAGGTTAAGTAACTCGCCCCAGGACTCTCATCAAGAAATGGAGAGTCCAAACTGGAACATAGCTCTCTGAGACATCAAGACCATGTCCTCAACAATGACTTTATACTTTAACTCTGAAAATTTTAATTCACATCATGATGATGGCAAGCAGAGTGCATTAATGATCATCATGTGCCAATGGAAAAATCATCTGTGTAGATCACACTGAGAATGGGAAATAATGTCTCCAGTTATAAATCAGTAAGTCTTAGTTGCACTCTTGTTTTCAATCAGAGTCTGAGAGCAAGGTCATTAGACAGTCTGTAAATGTTTCTTCCTACAAATTGGTCCCTGGGAAGCAAAGGAAGCTAATTTGTTCCTGTCTCCTTGTACATTTCCCATTGAAAATGGCACCTCTGACAAAGCTCATAGGTTACATTATATGTCTATATGGGGTTGCTGCATCTTATGTGACAGGAACAAAGATATTAAAGTCTGTGTTTCCAAAGCCTTTGCCCTTACTTGCCTTCTACAGAAGGTTCAGTACGTGTGCTGTTTTGCTGATAAATGGATTGGGTGGGTAGAGGAGTCTGAATGACTAAACAAGAAATAGCATGATGGAAACAGAGGGAAACAGAAGGAGGGGGTGTGTAGGAAGTGAGCAAGTGTTCTGAGAGAACTAGAGAAGAGATATTTTTTTTTTTTTTGGACAGGCAGAGTGGACAGTGAGAGAGAGAGACAGAGAGAAAGGTCTTCCTTTGCCGTTGGTTCACCCTCCAATGGCTGCCGCGGTCGGCGCACTGCGGCCAGCGCACCGCGCTCATCCGATGGCAGGAGCCAGGTGCTAGGTGCTTTTTCCTGTTCTCCCATGGGGGGCAGGGCCCAAGCACTTGGGCCATCCTCCACTGCACTCCCGGGCCACAGCAGAGGGCTGGCCTGGAAGAGGGGCAACCAGGACAGAATCCGGCTCCCCGACCGGGACTAGAACCCGGTGTGCCGGCGCCGCAAGGCAGAGGATTAGCCTGTTGAGCCACGGCGCCGGCCGAGAAGAGAGATTTTAGGAGAACGTCCGGCTCATTGAGTGAGACTTCAGCGAAGGAGACATCTAAAGAAGGTACTAAAGAAAATTTGGGATTGTGTTGAGGATTATAACCCCTTTGGCAAGCCCCTCAAAACAATCTACCACTTTCTTCAACATTTTTGTAAAGGCATGTGTGTCTTTTGTATAAATCCCCACAGTAAGGTGGTACTTAATATAGTTACAAGAGCTGGATTTCACTCATATATTCTAAGAACCCTAAGAATTTCATATTTTTTTTAGATTTAAGGAAGCAAGTATAAACAGGTTAAAGAAAAAAAAAACCTCCAGTCATGCATAGGGTCATAGAGTCTGCTCCACTAGTTACATGTGTATGCATGTATAAATAACCTTGTTCCAAAAGGCAAGTACAGGGGCTGGCGTTGTGGCTCAGTGGGTTAACACCCTGGCCTGAAGCACCAGCGTTCCATATGGGCACCAGTTCGAGACCCAGCTGCTCCACTTCCCATCCAGCTCTCTGCTGTGGCCTGTGAAAGCAGTAGAAGTTGGCCCAAGGACTTGGGCCCCTGCACCTGTGTGGGAGACCTGGAAGAAGCTCCTGGCTCCTGGCTTTGGATCGGCGCAGTTTCGGCCATTGTGGCCAATTGGGGGATGAACCATCGGATGGAAGACCTCTCCCTTTCTCTCTGCCTCTCCTCTCTCTTTGTAACTCTGACTTTTGAATAAATAAATAAATCTTTTTTTTTTAAAAAAAGGCAAGTACAGTTACTTACAAAGTACTTTATGTGTCAGGATATAAAGGCAAGGAAAATTCCATTTTATAATGATCAATTAAGTTTATTCCAGAATCTCCCTCTCCCCAAACAAAATCTTAAAAATATTAAAAATTATTTTTTCCTTAAATTGTATTTTTATTGCTTTGAGAGGCAGAGAGACAGAGACAGAGAAAGCGCTCCTACTGCTGGTTCTCTGCCCAAATCCCTGAAATACATGGGGCTAGGCCAAGGCCAAAATTGGGCACCATTATGCAATCTAGCTCTCCCACCTGGTTGACAGGAACCCAGTCACTTTAGCCACCATTACTGCTACCCAGCTTTAGCTGGAAGCTGCAGTCGGGAGATGGTGCTGGGTATTAAACCCAGTCATCTGATGTGGAATGCAGGTATCCTTGCCACTAGCCAAACCCCTACTCCCAGAAACTACTTGTTAAATAAAATTTAAATATATAAATACATTATATTTGTATAACTTTTATTATGCCAAACAAAATTTAAATACATATTCATTTGTATGTTTAAATTTTATATGTGTGTGTGAGAGAGAGTATGTGTTTGAAACAAAAAAGGGAGCTCACACTGCCTCAGAAACTAAGGGAAATCATTGAAAAACAGAGGGGATAAAGAAAACTCAAGAATCTATACCAACAGAGATGATATTGTGTTGCAGTGTATTAAGTTACTGCTTGGGACCCATGCATCCCATATCAGAGGGCTAGTTCCAAGTCCAGCTGCTCTGCTTCCAATCCAGACTCCTGCTAATGCACCTAGGAAATAGAGGATGATGACTCAAGCACTTGAGTTCCTGCCCCTCACATAGGAGACCCAGATGGAGTTTCTGGCTCCTGGCATCAGCGTGGTTAAGCTCTGGTGGTTGTGGGCATTTGGAGAGTGTACCAGCTAATGAAAGCTGGTGATGATGATGATGATGATGATGATGATGATGGTGGTGGTGGTGGTAGTGATGATGATGATGTGTGTGTGTGATTCTTCCTTTCAAATAAGTAAGTAAATTTTCTTAAAAAAAAACACAAAGATACAGGAAAGCTATCATCTAGGACATACAAAATAAATTCTTACATAAAAGAACAGGAGCAATTCTGAGGTTATTCAGAAGAGATCGAATTTCAAAGCAGGAATGGTACCTCAAGGGTGCCTGATTAGTTGGAATCCCCCAGTTAAAGCATTCATTTCAATCAGTTTCAAGATAGATACCAGCAACAGGCATGGCTGCCTACAAGCAGAAAGTCTGAGTGTTGTAGCTTGGGTTCAAGAGAAAGGGTACAGTCTGGGTAGACTGGAAACACATAGGAGATAGAAGAGAAACACACACCAGAAGATCACCCTAAGCCTGAAGTCAGTGCTTGTGTCTTTCACTTGGCTCCAGGAAGAAGTCAGGAATCCATTCTCCCAAGCAAGTTGTACAGTAGATACAATAGACAGCCCAATAGAGGGTGCCATATGCAATATGGTACCTAACGAGTATGCCAGCAGCATGAGAAAAAAATTAATAAACAGAAAATAGATAAAAAGCAAACAAGAAAGCAAAAGTTGGAAGTAAGGCTAACACATGAAAAGAATAATAAGAAATTCTCTAACTTTTGCTGGACTTGGTTCACGAATCTAGCATTGCAATAGCCAACACAAAATGTACTAATTGCTTGGGCTGCTGTTATGGTTAATTTTGTGTGTCAACTTGACTGGATTAAGACTTGTCTAGATAGCTTACTGAATTAGTCAGCTTTTTCCATTACCATAACAAAATACTGGATGCAACTAACTTTATAAAAAGAAAAGGTTTAGGCCGGCACTGCAGCTCTCTAGGCTAATCCTCCGCCTGTGGCACCTTCACCCCAGATTCTAGTACTGGTTGGGCCACCAGATTCTGTCCCAGCTGCTCCTCTTCCAGTCCAGCTCTCTGCTGTGGCCCGGGAAGGCAGTGGAGGATGTCCCAAGCCCTTGGGCCCTGCACCCACATGGGAGACCAGGAGGAAGCACCTGGCTCCTGGCTTCAGTAGCAGCCATTTGGGGGGTGAACCAACAGAAGGAAGACTTTTCTCTCTGTCTCTCTCTCTCTCTCACTGTCTAACTCTGCCTGACCAAAAAAAAAAAAAAAAAAAAAGAGAGAGAGAGAGAGAAAAGGTTTATTTATCTCACAGTTTTGGAGGCTCAAATTCAGGATTGGGAAGCTTCATTTTTTTTTTCTTTGATCTGTTGAGGGTGCCAGGTGGCAATGGCAGCATGTGTGGGAGAGGAAGACTGACATGGTAAGACAGGGAACAAAGAGAAAGAGAGACCAGATCCAAACTTAGGCTTTTATAGCAATTTTCATGTGAGAACTACCTTCCAAGGTCATACCATCAATGGCCTAAAGACTCCTTGCTGGGCCTCACCCTCTTAAAATTCTTTCACTTCCCAAGAGCAACACTGGAAACCAGATCTTTAACACAGTTTTGGAGGACACCAAAACTAATATCCAAACTATTGTGCTGGCCACTAACTTCTGGGTGTGTCTATGAGGATGTTCGCAGAAGTGGTTAGCATTTGAGTCAGTGAAGTAAAGATCTGACCTCACCAATGGGGGACAGCATCATCTAATCATCAGTTGAGGACCTGAACAGAATAAAAAGGCAAGAAGGATAAATTCTTTCTTTTTTAAAAAATTTATTTATTTATTTGAAAGGCAGAGTTACAGAGAGGCAGAGGCAGAAGCAGAGAGAGAGGTCTTCCATCTGGTGGTTCACTCCCCAATGGCCACAACAGCCGGAGCTGGGCCAGGAGCTCTCATGTAGGTGCTGGGGCCCAAGCACTTGGGCCATATTCCACTGCTTTCCCAGGTGATAGCAGACAGCTGGATCGGAAGTGCAGCAGCTAGGACTTGAACTGGCACCCTTATGGGATGCCAGTACTGCTAAAGGTGGTTTTACTTGATATGCTACAGCATCAGCCCCCATAAGGACAAATTATTTCTCTTTTGCTGAGCTGGGAAATCTGTCTTCTGCCCACAAATATAGATGCTCCTAGTTCTAAGGCCTTTGACTCAGACTGAATTACACCACTGGTTTCCCTGGGTCTCCAGTGTGCAGACAGTAAATCATTGGACATCTCAGCCTCCATAATCATGAATCAAATCCTATAATAAATATCACCTTCCAAGTCTATATCTGTCCTGTTGACTCTGTTTCTATGAAGAACCCTGGCTAATACAGCTATCATAACATAACAAAGCACCATAGACTTGGTAACTTAAGAAATTTATTTTCTCATAATTATGGAGTCTAGATCAAGGTATTTGTAGGGTTGGTTTCCTCTGAAGTCTCTGTCTTTGGCTTGCACATGGTGTCTTCTCACTGTGTCTTCACATAGTCTTCCCTTTGTATATTTGTGTGTGTATGTGTTCTAATTTCCTATTTTCATAAGAACACTCATCATAAAGGAATGGGGTCTGCTCCAGTGGACCTCTTTTTAAATTAATTAGCTCTTGAAAGAGCCTACCTGCAGTCATTTTCTGAGGTACTAGGGGTTAAGACTTCAAAACATGAATTTTGGGGGACACAACTCAGCATATAAGAGTCAAAATATGATACTGTAGACTTATATTGTTCTGTATGATCTTAGAAAAAAAGTGAACAGATGCTCAAGAAAAGTAAGCTTATTCCTGCCACTAAGCCTTATAAAGTACCTCATTTAAGTTCTCAGAAAGAAGTTACAGAAGGAAGAATTTTTTGACAATATTCTCATAGTGAACACGATACATTTCATAGTATACATTCATTTAATATTGTTCCATATAGGTCAATGGTTTGGTGCTAAAATGAAATTTACTAAAGTATATCTCTAAGCACACTTATCCACATGATGCTATGTTTAATCAAAAAATAAATTTTAGAGAATATACAAGAATTGGTAAGTGGATTTCATTAGGCAAAACCTTTATAAGTGCTCTTCTCACCCAACATTTCAGAAGTCTTAAGAGAAAGTAGATTTGAAATTTCACTTCTCAAACAGAATCCAAGATCCCATTGGTTCATATTTTCATTTTGTTTTAGACCCAAATACATTCAGTTCAGTAGAGCTGATTTGTCTTTCTAAAAAGATAATTTGCTTAGTGATAAGAGCACGTGCACTTCAAATTAACCATCTGCTTTCAATAATATCTACCTGAAAAAAACACTTGAGAAAGACAATTCTGTACCTATTAGTACATCAATTGTCTTCTAAAAATATCACAGAAAATGCATATTATGGAAAAACTCTACTTGGATGTCAATTTTTTTAACAGAATAAACTTGCCTTTAATTCCAATTTCCATGAACTTTCTGAAGCACCCCTGTAGGATCAGTGCTAAAGCAAAGATGAGAACTTAGGTTTCCCAGTCTCTGCTATCCTGCAGGGATTTTATACTTGAGCATTGTGTACCAGCATCACCTGGAAGGCTTCTTAAACCAAGATTGCAAGGCCTTTCCCCAAAATGCCTGGTTCAGTCGGTCTAGGGTATGGCTCAAGATTTTATGTTTCTAAAACTTTGGTATAATGGTTCTTAATTCAATCCCTCTTACTAGCTACCAGACCCTCTATCAGTTTCATTTCCTTGTCTATAAAATAGGATGATCAGTGCGCTGGGAGGAGCAAAGAGCACAGAGCCAAGCAGATGCCGATGATGATTATCATCCCAGTGCTCTCTTCAGGGTACCAAACTGCTTTGCTCATTTTTTGAAAGTAGCAGAATTTTTTTTTTAATTTGAAAGGAGAGAGAGAGAGAGAGAGAGAGAGCAAGAGTTAGCGAGCCCAAGAGAGATCTCCCATCCACTGATTCATTCCTCAAACGCCTACAACAACCAGGGCTGGGATAAGGATAGAGACAGGAGAGAGGAACTCCATGTGGGTTTCCCATGTGGGTGATAGGGACCCAAGTACTTGAGTCATAATCTGCTGCATTAGCTGAAAACGAGAATGAAGAACAGAGATGCGACTCAAACCCAGGCATTCTGAAATAGGACACAGGCATTTTTTTAAACATTTTATTTTATTTATTTGAAAATCAGCGTTACAGAGAGAGGTAGAGACAGAGAGAGACGTCTTCCATCCATCGGTTCACTCCCCAGTTGGCTGCAACGGCCAGAGCTGCACCGATCTGAAGTCAGGAGCTAGGAGCCCCCTCAGGGTCTCCCACATAGGTGCAGGGGCCCAAGGACCCAGGCCATCCTCCACTGCTATCCCAGGTCACAGTAGAGAGCTGGAAGGGAAGAGGAGCAGCCAGGACTAGAACTGGCACCCATATGGGATGCTGGCACTTCAGGCCAGGGCGTTAATCCGCTGTGCCACAGCATCGGCCCCAGGGCACAGGCATCTTAACCGCTACGTCAAACATCCATCCAATTTTCAAAATCTTTCTTTTATGTGTAGCAGAATATTAAAATGATTCATTTTATCTCTGTTTTGACTCAGGTCCAGAAGTCAGAACACAGAACGATAGATACCAAAGATTGCTCCTCATGACAAAGTGGGGTACTGGATTAAGATTCAGAACTCATGGCCGGCTCTGTGGCTCACTTGGCTGGTCCTCTGCCTGCAGTGCCGGCACCCCCGGTTCTAGTCCTGGTTGGGGCACCAGGTACTAGTCCCAGTTGCTCCTCTTCCAGTCCAGCTCTCTGTGGCCCTGGAGGGCAGAGGAGGATGGCCCAAGTTCTTGGGTCCCTGCACCCACATGGGAAACTGAGAAGAAGTATCCGGGTCCTGGCTTCTGATTGTTGCAGCTCTGGCCTTAGCGGTCATTAGGGGAGTGAACCAACGGAAGGAAGACCTTTCTCTCTGTCTCTCTCTCACTGTCTATAACTCTCTCTGTCTCTCTCTCTCTCTCACTGTCTAACTCTGCCTGGCAAAAAAAAAAAAAAAATTCAGAACTCACAAAGGTTATGATCAAGTACCCCTGGAGAGACACTGCACAAATTCCCATATGTTTTTTTTTTTTAAGTTGAAAGATTATTAGCAGTATGAGGATTTCTTAGGATCTCATAATGCACTTCCATATTTACCCATTTAAGTACTCATTAAGCTAAGAGTATGTCAACTCCAGACAGCAGTAGTTTGAGCCAAGTAAGGCTATTCAAGGCCCCTAACTTGCCTCCCTCCTTCGGTTCTAGCCATGGAAGAACTATAGTCAATCCCAAGAGGAGCTGCACAGCAGACAAAGAACCAGAACCAGAGAAGGTACCCCAATCTCCCTTCTCTACCACAGCTTCCCATTTGCAGCATCTCAAACTGGAGAAGGAAAACAGCTTTCTTCTCCAAGAAAGTTCCAGGTTGTCATCACTACAATAGACGAGGTAATTTCCCTACTAAAATAAGACTACTTTGTAATTAAAAGTACCTGAAGCCTTGTTATTATCTTCAGGAATCCAGAAAACCTAACAGACTTGCATAGAATTTCCTGTGGAGGCAGGAAACTGGTGAGTTTCCTAGTTCTATTGAATAGTAGGGACATAATTCATCTGCTTTAGGGTTCACCCCTAAAGTTTTGGTCTTTTAAAACTTATTTTTTGATAAGAAGAGTGAGATAGAGAGATAGAGAGGATGGGGGAGAGAGTTTCCATTGGCTGGTTTGTTACCCAAATGTCCATAATTCCTGGGGCAGTGCCAGGGCTGGAGTCAAGAGCCAGAAACTTAATCCAGGTCTCTCACATGGATGGTAGAAAACGAATTACTTTAGCCACCTCTGCTGCCTCTCACAGTATGCAATAGCAGAAAATAGGATTAAGAGCCTGAGCTAGGAATCAAACCCAGGCACTCTAAAATGTAATTTACTGTGGCATCTGAACCACTTAGCCAAATACCCACCCCAAGTTTTGATGTTTTCATGTACCACTTACATGCTTAACCCTATATATCCCACATAGCTGAAGGACATTTCTTGGTTCTGAGGTTTTGTTTCTTCTGAACATATAACAGATGAAGGAATATCTTTCTCTAACTTCGCTTTTTAAAAAAGATTTATTTATTTATTTATTTATTTGAAAGGCAGAGTTACAGAGAGACAGAGGCAGAGAGAGAGAGACAGAGAGGGAGGGAAGGAGGGAGGGAGGGAGGGAGGGAGAGATCTTTCAAATAAATAATCTTTAACAAAAAATATAATAGAGTTAAAGCCAGGATTCCAGTGACTGGTAATGAGTTTCACCTCTAAAAACTCACCTCTCTAATGCCATAAAAAGATATAAAAACATGCTATAGCTTAATCCAAGCGTTGATTTCAACACTACCTGAGAAAGTGATAGACTGTATGACTATGTCACTCAATTTAAGTTCAAATTCTGACACTGGCACCATTCACTTTGGATACCCAGGATAGATTGCTTATCTCTGATGAACAAGGAGGTTGATAGATCCAGCCAGTGACATCATTATCAGGGAAGGAAGGCAAAGATGGAAGTAGTGAAAAAAGAAACATGGAGGAAAGGAAGGCAGAAAACTTCCTTTGAAACCAGTCACACTTGAATGGGAAACCAGACTTCAGTTCAAGGCTTTGGCCAAATCATTGACTTATCTATGTCTTTATCTCTTCATGTAAAAAGTGAAGGTGGTAGTAATTCAAAGTTTACAACATTGTTAAAGGGATTAGATGTCACAATGTATGTACACGTCAAAAGTTAGTTGTAAGTATTCAGTAAATGGTAGCAGGATTTACTCAGCATCTGTGTGAAAATACTTTGGAACCACAAAGTATCTTGCAAATGGGAGTCATTAACTCCATATAATATGTTCATATAATTAGGTAAAGAACTTCATTCAGGATAATTCAGGATAAAGACCCTGTCCTTATCTACTCTTTTCCTTGACCCTAAACTTCTTCATGAAGGTCCACTTCTTCAATCTGTTTAAAGCCCATGCCCCAGCTTACTGCTGGGCACTAAAACAATAATATCTGCAACATACTTAACACCTCCTTTTACAAACAAAGATAACTATTAATTTAATAAGTCTGTTACTGTAAACAGATATTTCTTTTCTCCAGTTGCTTTTTAAGTCACAGTGTTGCTCATACTGAGTGTTGTCTACCTCTGTATTGTGGTTAACATAGTTTCATGGTCAACTCTTGTTTAAAATGAATTACATGAACTTAACCTATGTTTCAATCTTAAGCATAAGCATGAATGAAAATAACTCCTGAAAACTTTTAAGGGTCATGTGCTGCAAATGATTAGCAAGGACTGGAAAACACAACTCTAGCCAATGAACTTCTCTGTACTGCCTGTTACAATACACAGTACATGTAGATTTCCCTGTGCCGGTAAAACACTGGAAAGAGGCAGCTTTTGTAATAGGATCATTGGCTAAAATGAAATGAGTCAATCTGATCAATAGAAATTGCACATGCAGCAAAGAGCTCTTAATGGATCTTAAATCTCCATTAGGCTGAGTTGGAGGAAGTTGGAGGGGAAGCTGCATTGCATTTCAGCCATTTATAGTACCATCATGGTCCATGAGCAGCTCTCAGGGAATGGGCATATTCATCCTGGGGTGCTCTGGGACACCCATCAGTGGGATGGCAAACTCTTGCATCACTGGTGTCCAGGAAATGCTCTGGGGGATACTCTAGAGAATTGTCTCCAAGGCTTATGAAAATTTTAGCAGGAATTCATGATGGGTCAACCAGAAGAACATTAGCACATGAGGCTTTTCTACCATGTGTAATTAAATGTGGCTTAGAATCCCTTAGACAGAATTTATAAAACCAAAAGGAATAGCTCCAAATTTCTTACCGGAGACTCCCAAAGTGTATGCTATGGAAAAATTACAAGGATAAGTTTTCCAGAAGTGGGCACATTTTGCATACTACACATGAAAATATATTTAAAAAAAAAATCTGATGTTTGGTTGCCCAGAATGTGAAACTAACTGCCTCTCAATTTAATATATAATAGGGAAAGCTCCATATGGAAGTTTGAAAGAAAAGGAAAATTGCACACAATTTAGAAGACTAACCATTGTACATGCATTCAGAAATTACAGCACAATATCTCCTAATTAATGTTGATTGAGTATTTTGATTTCAAAAATTATAAAGCATAATACATGGACGTTGCATTATATAATCATACACTATCCCCACAAAGTCCTTGGAGTCAGAGACCAAAATAGAGTAGCCAATAGAAGATTACTTAATTGTTATTTTTGTATGCAAAGTACAATTTTATGATGTAAATTCCAAAGACCTCAATTAATAAAAGTAACACTGCCTTGAAATATGACATAATTTATACAAAATGATTTATACAATAATTTATACCAAATGTTTAGGCTACTAATTCAAAATTCAAGAGTTGCATTTTCTTTTTTTTTTTTAATTATTTTTTATTTATTTATTTATTTTTTGACAGGCAGAGTGGACAGTGAGAGAGAGAGACAGAGAGAAAGGTCTTCCTTTGCCGTTGGTTCACCCTCCAATGGCTGCCGCGGACCGCGCGCTGCGGCCGGCGCACCGTGCTCATCCGATGGCAGGAGCCAGGTGCTAGGTGCTTATCCTGGTCTCCCATGGGGTGCGGGGCCCAAGCACTTGGGCCATCCTCCACTGCACTCCCGGGCCACAGCAGAGGGCTGGCCTGGAAGAGGGGCAACCGGGACAGAATCCGGTGCCCCAACCGGGACTAGAACCCGGTGTGCTGGCACCGCAAGGCGGAGGATTAGCCTGTTGAGCCACGGCGCCAGCCAAGAGTTGCATTTTCTATAACATATCCGTAATTTAAAGTGTAGATGCTTCCTTCCTTTATGATTTGATAACATGCCATGATTTATTGCTTCTATCGTTATAGCACTTTATCACTTCATTTTATATCTGATTTTCAACTTGATTTTGCCTAGAAAGTCTAATTGTGAAAAAATAACTCAATTAGGAACCCACTGAAAACTAATATATACTTTTTCTTCTTTAAACATTTTATTTACTTTTAAAGAGAGAGAGAGAGAAATATGTTCCATCTGCTGGTTCACCTCCCCAAATGCCTATGACAGTCAGGGTTGGGCAAGATGCAAGCTAGGACATAGGAATTCAGTCTGGGTCTCCTACATATATGGCGGGGACACAACTATTTAAGGTACCACTGCTGCCATCGAAGGTTTACATCAGCAAGAGCTGGAATCAGGAGCAGAGCCTGAACTTGAACTCAGGCACTCTGGTATGGCATGCAGATGTCATAAGCAGTCTCTTAACTGCTGTGCCAATGTCCACCCCAAAATGTACCTTTTCATTAGGCCTAAGTCAATGGTGATATAAGATTAAAAAATATGTTTTGTGTATTAAATTCAAGAATAGTAACTTATTTTACATAAAACAGTCTTTGTAAGGCAGTTAGAAAATACCACCTATTTTATAAATGTCTGAAAGCCCTTGGGAGACATATCAAAAGATCACCTTGACATGAAAAACTAGAATACAATTTTTTAAAGTCAGATTCATATATTTAGCTGGGTGCATCCACAATAGAAAATATAATGACAGCTATGAATGTTTCCCTGAAGTTACTTTATATAAAATTCAGTTATGAATTTTAAAAATTGAATTGCAAACTTTTTTAATGCTTGAATTTTTTCCACTAGTAAATATGCCGAGGATGATGAATGAAGTAAACAATTAAGTACCCAAATAGGTTTTAATCTCTTTTGGATTAAACAAAGAGAAGAAAAAAAGTACTTTATGCAAATCAGTTGTTGAGGTCATAAAAACTAACTAAATTTACATTTTAATTACCTTATTATTATTATCTACTAATTGCTTCTACTCATGGAACTTTCAGAACAATCTTAACCCAGGTGCCTAGCACACAGTAGGGACTCAGTATATACGCTTCAATGAATAAATGAGTGAAACTCCAGCTTCATTGTAGTACCACAGCACACATAGTTTCTGGCTCCCAGCACACAAGACAGCCTTTCTTCCTGTTTCAAAAACCTCACTCTGACCCCTTCAAACTATCAGAATGTCTTCACCTGCCTGCCTGCAGAGACTCAAACATGCGTAATCATTTGAGAGTTGAGGGCAGACAGAAGAGAAACTGCTTTGGATAATGACATTATTGATGACATAATACATTTCTAATAATTTTCATCTTGAAATATTTATTACAAACATATGAAAATTAAGTCAAGTGAGAATTTTCCAACTTTAAATTACTACTACTACTCTACTCTACTTCGATAGTACTTAATACATATTGTCTGTTGGGAGAAATTTCTTCTTAATATATATTCTCAATCATAGATATACTTAAATCAGCTTTAATATGCCATTACATGGGACAGAGGAAGAGAAAATTTACCAATGTGTGCCTCAGTATAATAAATACTGATTGTCTAAATCCTAGTAAATGTAGATTTTATGTGATACTGCCAAAAGATCCTTGCACCAATAGTTTATTTCATGAAGAAAAATCCTAGAGTATGATAATTACAGTGTACCCCAGAGGGAGGATTGGGGCTCAGCTGTGAGGAGCAACTAAGTGCAGATTCTGTGTCACTTCATGACTTTTGTGAAAGGGAGCTGAAAGTGCCTGCCTATGTAGTCTCCATCCAAGCCTGGACAAGTCACTTCACTCAGTATCACGGCCTCTGAATTTTGTGGGTTCCAGGAACTGACCCACCTGGAAGCCTGGAGCTCCATCTACTCTCAAATATTTGATGAATGACTTAATATTAGAAAAGATGTTCCCAGGAGAAGGACTCTTGTCAAGGAATCTCTTCAGAGTTTATCTCTGGAAAACCCAATTCTTAAAAATTAGTACCTTAATTATATCTAGAGGCAAGAACCTCTTAAGAAGAGTATAAAATAACAATGTGTCTTGTCCTCCAAAAGAAAAATGCTTAATCTATTCAAAATAATATCTATTAGACTACTAGACATTCTTCCCAAATAATATGGCAGACTTAGCTCTAACCAAATGTTAGGACCACATTTTTCCCCCCAAAGGGATAAATTTAAGAGAGGTAAGAGGATTTCAGGGATAATTTTCTCACTCCAATCAGTTTTCTATAGTGTTTTACCTCCTTGACCTATCAGATAAGAGCAATTTAATACCATTCAAGAAATTTACCAATCAATCACCACAGCAATATTGCATAGTGCTTACGAGCAGAGAGACGCTGGAGTCAAACTGTCCTGGTTTGCATCCAGGTTTCTCCACTTACTAAGTGTGAATTTCTCTGTTCTTTAGCTTCCATCTGTAAAATGAGATATTAAAAGTATATGTATCCCAGGTTGACGTGTGTGTGTGTGTTAGTGTTTGTGCAAGCAGATACAAAAGTTGTGACAGTCAAGATATTAGATGCTGCCATACATTGTCATTAAAGCTAAGATCACCACCAAAAAATGTTCTCCTAATGCATGTAAATGTTGATGTATATGTTATCCATCGTTGTGTCCTAATCCCCTATCTTGCTAGTTTACATGGAATAATTTGGTATAGCTAATAGTTATGTTGAACACTTGACTCAGCCCCACCCAAATACCAGGTGAGTGTACTTCAAAAGGTCATCGTGGAGGGGGGAGTTTGGGCAGTAGTTAAGTTGCTGTTCGTGAGGTCCACATCCCATTTCAGAGTGCCTGGGGTTTGAATCCTGCTTCTGCTCCCTGTTCCAGCTTCCTGCTAATTTGCACCCTGGGTTATAGCATGTAAAGGCTCAAGTAAATGGGCTACTGCCTTTTAGATGGGAGACCCAGATTGAGGTCCTGGTTCTAGGCTTCAGTTTGGCCCCGTGTGAACTGCTGAGAGCAACTGGTGAATGAACCAAGGGATGGCAGATTTTTCTTCTCTCTCTCTGTCCCCCTCTCTCTCTGTCACTCTGCCTTTCAGATTAATTAAAAGTAAATAAAAATTATTTTTAAAAATGTAGAAGCTTGTGAAATGGAATTAAAAGATGTTTATTTTGGTTTAAAAACTTTTATAGTCATAAATATACATACATTACAGGAGAATGTACTTTTCCATTTTTAATTCTGGTGACATGTTTTAATTATCATATAAAATCAACTCACTTCCTAGTTACTTTCAGGAAATGCAAATCATTATCCAAACATCAAGCATAAAAGCAAACTCATTGAATTGAAAGGCATTTCCCAACATTAATTACATTTCAATTATCTCTATCAATTTTAAGTTACTCCACACAATGCATCAATTCTTTCAAATGTAGGGAAATGCCTTTTACTTCAATTTTATTCTGTTTAACTCATCAAGATATAGTTCTTTCTTGGATAACATAGTCTGCTGGTAACAAATGCCTTTAAAATTTTTCATGATCAATGAATTCCTCCATGCTACGTGGTGCAGAGCACTAGGATCTCTGCCAGGTGGGTGTGCAAGTGTTCCTGATGATTCAGAATCTACAGGAAAACCACTGCATTTGCTGCAGGTGAGCTCAGCTGTCTCTTCCACACAGGCAGAGAGCCTCTGTTTAGGAGAAAATAAGAACTGAGTTCTTAAGTAAACAAATGAATCTTTGCTGCTTCCTACACAGTTAGTACATAAAATCTATGGTACCAGGCTAACCATATACACAGAGGATCTGCCTTTTATTAAAGGAATGCTGGGGCCTGGGTTGTGGTGTAGCAGGTTAAGCCACCACCTGTGATGCCTGCAATCCCACATGGGTACCAATTCCTGCCCCTGTTGCTCCACTTCTGATCAAGCTCCCTGCTAATGACCTAGAAAAGCAGCAAAAGATGGCCCAAGCAGTTGGGCCCACACCACCCACATGGCGAACTCGAAAGAAGTTCCTGGCTCCCTGCCCAGGCCTGGTCCAGGCCTGGCACTTATAGCCATTTGGGAAGTGAATTAGCAGGTGGATGGTCTCTCTGTAACGCTGCCTTTCAAATAAAGAAATAAGTCTTTTAAAAAAATTATAAACCTTTAATGAGCAAGTCAATATTCTACTATTTTATAATTTAATGCTATACTCTTTTCATAGGACAATCAAAAAATACTACTTTCAACAGTGTTTTTGACTTTTACAAAGCCATAACTGAAAAAAAAATGGTTTTCATAGGTTGTCCAAGTACTTTTTAAAAGTACAGACATAATAAAAGTTTTCCTTTAAATCAATTTAGGGGAAAGTGTTCCTTACAAATCTAATATATAACTAGTCTTTGATCAGACAAGGAGACGTATGTGCCCCAAGTGTTACTTCTGTGCTTCCATTGTTCGGAAACAAAGACAGAATTCACATAAAGTGCCAGTGCTGGGCACAGTAAATTACTCAATTCAAGTTAGTTCCTATTATTAGCTATTATTAATAATGCCAGGTGACATTTCCTCCATCTTTTATAGATGATTTCTGTTCTAATTGTAGACTTAACCACGCTATGTTGTATTACTTACTTATAAAAGCTGCCTCAAAATATGTAGTATGCATTCAAAATTTAACATCTTATTTGTAATACCAATAAAGGCAAAGGAGTTTGTTTTAAACTTACAAGTGAGATGATGAGAAAAGTGAGAGATGAAACAAAGTATAAATAAAAAAGCAATGAAGAAACATGCTAATTTTTTATCACAATGAGAATGTTTGCCCAAATTTAATGTATAAACAAAATTTTTATTTATAGTTTTACATAGTAAAGTCTCAATCGGTCTGATTAATTAGGAGTTGGGGAGATAGGGCAATCAAATGAATGAAAAGTTTGCACTTTCAAATGTATAATGAAGGTAATTAAGAATCATGAGGGCAGAAGTCAGGCAAGTCCACATGGAACTTGATGGTAGGATGAACCAAGGCTGTGGCTATGAGATCAGAGGGTCCAGGGTAAAGGAGGTTTCAATCAGTGGAGCAAGATATACTGGAGGTTATTTTATAACCAGGAGGTAAAGTCTCCCTGCTTCGAAAGGTTGGCGGATGCAGGACAAAGTGGTAGCAAAGAGCTGTAGGGACAGAAATGGAGACCTTCACCAATTTCTAAAGTTGGCAGAGTTTCTAATTCAAGATTCCAAAAATACAAAACACTTACAATTTTACTCCCATTTCAGCCACTGCAAATAGTCCTTACCTCATGGACTACAAAGGAGGTAAAAACACCGTGGACCATGTAGCCAGGACTTTGATTTTGCAGCTAAAGAAACAAAAATTGAGAAAGGTTACCCAAGGCCACACAACTGGTCAATTAAACAGCCAGCTCTTAATCAATGCCCTACACTCTTGTAGGACAGGGTGACCAAATGTTCCTGTTTCTCTAGGTATGTCCTGGTGATAAAATGGAAAACCTCATGTCTCAGGAAAACCATCCAAACAGAGATGTGCATCTTAACAGAGACATATGTGATTACTCATATTCCCTTAATCTTCAGAAGAATCCTTTGCATGGCTCATCACAGCTAGAATTTACCACACAATAGGCTGGTCAAAACAACTTGAGATTGAAAGGGTAGCCTCATCAGTAAAGAGTGCTGTGTTGGGGCCGACATTGTGGTGCAGAGTTAAGATGTGGTTGCATTAGGGAATGTCATCCTGCTTTATCCCTGGACTCAACAGCTTATCTGAAAGCTTTCTTCCTTCTTGAAAATATCTATGCTGCTCATTCTTTGCTCTTGATTCGCTTTTAATCTTTTTTTGAAAGAGCTTATGGAAAGGTTGAATTTTTAAACAACTCCACTCACTAAAGAAATTGCAATATCATTTTTTTTACTTTTTAAAAATGTTGTAATTTTGTTTTGTTTTGTTGTATTTAAAAGGCAAAATGAGAGAGACAGAGAAAGAGAGAGAGACATAGAGGGATATTTCATCCACTGGTTTACTCCCCTCATGCCTAAAACAGCTGAGGCTGGGCCAGCTTGAAGCCAGGAACCAGAAGCTGCATCCAGGTTTTTCATGAGGATAGCATAGACCCAAGTACTTCAGCCATTACCTGCTGCCTATGAGGGTGTGCATTAGAAGAAAGCTAAAACACTGAAACAGAAGCAGAGGATTTGGAACTTCAGCCAAGCACTCAGACATTGAGATACATGGTCCCAAGTGATGATTTGCTGCACCAAACACCCACCTCCAACTGCTTTACTCTTTACCTTAGGAAACTGTGCTGTCTAAAAGTTTTCTTATTCAACATGGACCTAATGCATGAAGCAAGACCCCTACCATACACCTTACACAAAAATCCACTCAACGTGGATTAAAGACCTAAATCTATGACCTGACACCATCAAATTATTAGAGAACATTGGAGAAACCCTGCAAGATATTGGCACCGGCAAAGACTTCCTAGAAAAGACCCTGGAGGCGCAGGCAGTCAAAGCCAAAATTAACTATTGGGATTGCATCAAATTGAGAAGTTTCTGTACTGCAAAAGAAACAGCCAGGAGAGTGAAGAGGCAACTGAGAGAATGGGAAAAAATATTCGCAAACTATGCTACAGATAAAGGGTTAATAACCAGAATCTACAAAGAGAACAGAAACTCCACAACAAAACAAACAACCCACTCAAGAGATGGGCCAAGGACCTCAATAGACATTTTTCAAAAGAGGAAATCCAAATGGCCAACAGACACATGAAACAATGTTCAAATCACTAGCCATCAGGGAAATGCAAATCAAAACCACAGTGAGGTTCCACCTCACCCTGGGCAGAACGGCTCACATTCAGAAATCTACAAACAACAGATGCTGGCCAGGATGTGGGGAAAAAGGGACACTAACCCACTGCTGGTGGGAATGCAAACTGGTAAAGCCACTATGGAAGTCATTTTGGAGATTCCTCAGAAACCTGAATATAACCCTACCAGACAACCCAGCCATCCCACTCCTTGGAATTTACCCAAAGGAAATTAAATTGGCTAACAAAAAAGCTGTCTGCACATTAATGTTTATTGCAGCTCAATTCACAATAGCTAAGACCTGGAATCAACCTAAATGCCCATCAACAGTAGACTGGATAAAGAAATGATGGGATATGTACTCTATAGAATACAGCAGTCAAAAACAATGAAATCCGGTCATTTGCAACAAAATGGAGTAATCTGGAAGACATTATGCTGAGTGAAATAAGCTAGTCCCAAAGGGACAAATATCATATGTTTTCCCTGATCAGTGACAACTAACCGAGCACCAAAAAGGAAACGTGTTAAAGTGAAATGAACACTATGAGAAACGGTGACTTGATCAGCCCTTGCCCTGACTGTTGATGAACAATTTAATACACTATCCCTCTTAGTATCTTTGCTTGTTCTACTTAATAATATTGGTTTAATTCTGTAATTAATACACAGTTATTCTTAAGTATTGAAACTTAACTGAAAAGTGATCCCTGTTAAGTATAAGAGCGGGAAGAAGAGAGGGAAGAGATGTACAATTTGGGACATGCTGAAGCTGACTTGCCCCAAACGGCAGAGTTAGAAACATACCAGGGGATTCCAATTCAATCCCATCAAGGTGGCATGTACCAATGCCATCTCATTAGTCCAAGTAATCAATTTCTGTTCACAATTGATCATAATGATAGGAATAAGAGTCAAAGGGATCACATAAACAAGACTAGTGTCTGCAAATACTAACTGATAGAATAATAAAGGGAGAGAACGATCCAACATGGGAAGCAAGATACACAGCAGACTCATAGAATGGCAGATGTCCTAAACAGCACTCTGGCCTCAAAATCAGCCCTTAAGGCATTCGGATATGGCTGAAAAGCCCATGAGAGTATTTTAGGCATAGAAAGCCAAGACACTCTATCAAAAAAATGACCTAAATGAAAGATATCTGTGAGTGAGATCCCAGTGGAAAGAATGGGGCCATCAAAGAAGGAGGTACCTTTCTCTGAAGGGAGAAGAGAACTTCCACTTTGACTACAACCTTGTCTAAATAAGATCGAAGTTGAAGAACTCAAAAGGCCTCCATAGCCTTGGCAACTCCTGACAAGAGCCTAGGGTGATTACTGACGCCATAAACAAGAGTGTCAATTTGCTAAGTCAACAACAGAAGTCATTGTGCACTTACTCCTCATGTAGGATCTCTGTCCTTAATGTGCTGTACATTGTGATTTAATGCTATAACTAGTACTCAAACAGTATTTTTCACTTTGTGTTTCTATGTGGGTGCAAACTGTTGAAAACTATACTTAATATATGCTAAACTGATCTTCTGTATATAAAGAGGACTGAAAATGAATCTTGATATGAATGGAAGACGAGAAGGTGCGGGAAAGGGGAGGGTCGTGGGTGGGAGGGAAGTTATGGGGGGGAAGACATTGTAATCCATAAGCTCTACTTTGGAAATTTATATTCTTTAAATAAAAGTTAGAAAAAAATAAAACGAAAAAAAAGGCATGGATCAAGTCTTTTATATTATAATTGCTTCTCTTGGGAAGGTTTGCAGCTCCTGGCAATGGTGGTCAGCAAAGGTGCAATATGTGTTACGTGGCTGCCTTTAAATTTCCTTTTCTGAGTGTTAGTGGAACCCTGCATAGCACCAGAAGTATGAATGAGCCTGGCTAAAAGTAATATAAATTGTTTCTGATGTGCTTTCTATAGATCATGAAAACCAAATTACAATTTCAAATGGAACCAGCCTCTGGATCCACACCCCCAGATCCTAGTAAAGCTCACATTTGAACACATGCAAAGCTAAGGCTTCTTGACTAAATCAGAGCCCCAGAGGCTGCCTGCCCTCCCCTGGTTTTTCACATTGCACTTACGTTTCCACTGACTGCAAAATGGGACACACTAACATACTCTTAACCCTGTAAGTCTAGTTTAGTGTAGCTATTGTTGGAATTTTTTTTTCTTTTGTTTTATTTTAGGAAGCTTCACTGGAAAGAATACTGGACTTAAAGTTGAAGTCTTGAATCTCAACCATAGTTCCACCATTAATTGTCTTTAGCTTGAGCAAATTCCTAAGCTTCTTCACATGTCAGTTTTCTATACAGAAGACAACAATAATGACACAATTGTACAGGGTCATTGGGAAATTACCATAGCACAGTGAAAGTGCTGACATGCAATAGATACTCAGATATTTATGGAATGGTGCAGAGGAACAAACACCTGAACATCAAATATATTTGTGCCTATCACCATAATAACAAGGTAGAACACAACTCAAAGATAAGAACTTGACCTCAAATAGATTGCCATTTCATAACAAATAACATCCATTGAGCACACTCTATGTGCCTCATAGTGTAAGTACATTAATACCCATTGTGTCCCTAAATTCTCATAAAAAGCCAAAAAGTAAATATTATAGCCATTTGGCAGTTGAGAAAATGAAGCTTAGAAAAATTAGATTTCCCAACATCACACAACTAGGAAGGGGCTGAGCTGCAACTATTGCACAAGTCTGCCTCTATTCACTGCCCTCAGTGAAAGCTAGGAAAGGTTTAAATGCCCATGGACAGATACACACACACACACACACACATACAGATATTCTCTACTGTCATTCAGGACTCAGAGAGTTAAACAGAAGATGAAAAAAATAGCATAAACAGCTGGTTCCAAGGTGCGAGTTGCTCTTCTGTGATACTATTTTGTTTGTGCTCTGCAGCTGTACCAGAAAGTTTTTGTTCTCCCAAGAAAATACTGAACTGAAAAGATAATTGGTATTCAAGACACACATGTTTTCTACCAGCAAATAAGAAAAAAGCACAACAGTATTCTTGAAGGATGCTGATTTTTTTTTGTGTTTTGCAATTCTGCATTTTCAAAAATGACATCTGTTTTGTGAGTGACTAGAAACTCTGGGGGAAGAATTTGTAAAAGGAAATAAAATTGTGTTTCTGAGCATTTTGCTCCTTACTGCCTTCAAATGATATTTGTTTAGTGGTCCATTTTCCTAAAAACATTGTCAAGGCAGAAGTTTTTCTATTTCCTGCCCACATTTCTGGCAGATTTGAATTGATGTTCCATTGGCAAATGTTTTAAATTTTTCTTCTAGCACTCTTTTCCCATATATCAAATCCACCTTTTCTCTTGAGCACTCAAAAAAAAGTGTCTTCTAGGAGCATAAATGAATATAATGCATCGCATTTACAGCGTATGTTTCAAAAGTATTTTACTGTCTTCACATTGCCAGGCTGTTTATTTTTTGTCGGTGCATCAACAAATATAGGAGTTTAAGAGAGCAATTTCTTATTCATTCCCATCTCTTTGATTTATCACTTCACATTCTGTAAATTTCCAGTCTCTACTTCACACAAATAAAAAGATGTAGCAATTCATGTAGTTTGTCAGCCAAATCCTAGTTTCAGAAAAGAATGAATATTAAGTGAGGGCATCATTGCCAGGCCCCTTTGCAAATGGTGCAGCATTAAACCCCCACTGGATGAAATCTATACCTGGACATTCTGCAGGCATCACCTTCCTAAACCAAAAGACATGACAGCTGCCAAATTACAGCTGCAAGAATCAGCACTCTTCAAAGCAAGCACAAAACTCCTGAACTGCAGGTGTGGGTATTTCTCTTCTTACTTTTGCCCAAAATTTATAAAGCCATACATCACAGAGAGATGAAATATAATGAATCTTTGGGAACTCTCATGAGGCAAAAACCTCCAAAGTTGTCCTAACAATTTAGCTCTCATTTATCTAGTCCCATAATTCACAATCTGAATGCCATGTTTGGCCAATGCTTCTTTCCTGAAGTTTATAGATGTCATTTTATTGCAATATCTTAGTCACAACAGCTTTCTTTAGATTGCAGATATTGACCAATCAAGCACACCTGCCTCAGCACTTTCTTCTTTGCAAGACATTCTGGCTGTTTGGTATCTGTTGGTATTCTATGTTCTTTTTGGCAGCACAAAATCAGAAGGTCCCTACCTGCTTCCCATACTGATGACTCTATGATTACAAGCCTGGAGAGGCCAAACTTGCAAATGAGCTGGCCAAGGGAGAACTAATCAATCTCATTCTTGGTTCATTCTTGGAGTCAAAGATCTCATCAGCAAAAGACCAACCTAAAGTTATTACCAAATGCTGTTTACAAACCCAGAAACTTAAATACCGGTAATAAAAGTAGCATATTTGCCCTAAAAATAATAGGGAAAATAAAATTTTAGTTATGCCTAAAGATCTGTGGTGGAAAACTAGAGGAGGCATCACTCTTTGTCATTGGAACAGTTTCTGATGTGGCCAGTGAACCTCTTTGCAATAAGAGGCAGACTACACCACCTCCCCATCACGAGAATGCAGCCCTGCACAGATCTGTTGTGCCAGAGGAATCCCTGAAACTAGGAACTCTAATGTAAACTGAAGGAAAAGCCCCACTTGTGTGATGTGGAACAGGGCTGCAGAGCCCAGATTCACTTTCAAGACACCATCAACAAAGGGAAAAATGAAAATGGGCACAGGGAGCTTGTCTGTTGTATCCATGTGTCATGTCATGTATTGAAGGATATTTCTAAAAAGTCATAAAAATTAAATTAAAAGATAAATTTATCCTGATGCAAATGAATTTTGAAATCCATATGTATGAGACTACTTCAAAAAGTTTGTGGAAAATGCATACTATGAAATACTATGCCTGGATTTCAAAAAACTTCTGTACCAAAACAAACTTAAATTTTAATTGTATTTTTCCTTGAACTTTTTTTTGATAACGCTTTTATTTAAAGAATATAAATTTCCAAAAAACAGCTTATAGATTACAATGGCTTCCCCCCATAACTTCCCTCCCACCCGCAACCCTCCACTTTCCCACTCCCTCTCCCCTTGCATTCACATCAAGATTCATTTTCAATTCTCTTTATATACAGAAGGTCAGTTTAGTATAAATTAAGTAAAGATTTAAACAATTTGCCCTCACATAGCAACATGAAGTGAAAAATACTGTTGGAGTACTAGTTATAGTATTAATTCACAATGTATAGCACATTAAGGACAGAGATCCTACAGAATATATTTTTTAAAATTCATTAATTTTCTATGCAATTTCCAATTTAACACCAAGATTTTTTTTTCATTTTTAATTATCTATATAAAGAAGTTTGATTCAGTATATACTAAGTAAAGATTTCATCAGTTTGCACCCACACAGAAACACAAAGTGTAAAATACTGTTTCAGTGCTAGTTATAGCATTACTTCACATTGGACAACACATTAAGGACAGATCCCTCATGAGACGTAAGTACACAGTGACTCCTGAAGCTGATTTAACAATTTGAAACTCTTGTTTATGGCGTCAGTAATCTCCCTAGGCTCTAGTCATGAGTTGCCGAGGCTATGGAAGCCTTTAGGGTTCGCTGACTTCAATCTTATTCCGACAGGGTCATAGTCAAAGTGGAAGTTCTCTCCTCCCTTCAGAGAAAGGTACCTCCTTCTTTGACAAATTCTTTCAATTTCTGTTTGCAATGAAAGGTCTTTATTTCACCTTCATTCACAAATGAGAGCTTTGCAGGATATAATATTCTGGGCTGGCAGTTTTTCTCTCTTAGTACCTGGGCTATGTCTCGCCATTCCCTTCTAGCTTGTAGGGTTTCTGATGAGAAGTCTGCTATGAGTCTAATTGGAAAATTTGTTTTTGAGTACTTCTTAGTGTTCTTATCATAAATTTTTTGAGATCTGCTTCTTGCATTTCTTCTATCTCATCATCTTCATAATCTTGAATTGGGGTGTCTTTTTCATTTGGGGGTGTCATAGTGTCTTCCTTGTTCTTGTTACCTCAGTTTTTGCGTTTGTGGTTTGGCATATTGATTTCTTCACTGTGGTGTTTTTTCTTGTTATACTATGACTCTAGATAAGTGGACTGTCTGCTTTCAATGGAGCCTTAGAGGCTTGTTATAGGTGTGGCCTGACAGCTTTGTTTGGTTCCTCAGGGTTGAGGGTTTGCCAAAGGTGACACTCCCAGGTTAGGCGTGGTAAATCTCTCTCTGTTTCTTTCTTTATTTTTGATTCAAAAGGAAAGTAATTCCACACAGCTGAATGGAATTGGGGGTGGTTAGCAGGCAAATGATATACCCACAGTAGCCAGAGATCAGAAGCTCTTTCCCAAGGACCACAGAGGGAATCTCTGCGGCCTTCAGTGTGGGTTCAAATTCTCCTGCAGTCTCACCACTGGGCTACCAAGGCTACCGAACTGTAGCGTCTCTGGAGAGTACTCACGTGGTGAATTCTGTGAGTTCTCTCCCCCACTGTCTCTTTTTTCACAGTCTCAGTTCATTAGCACCACACATTCATTAGGTTCTAATCTCCTGTTATTTCACCCCCACGCCCAGAGTCAGGTTTTTCTGCTAGGCTCAGGGCCGGTGCAGACCTGAGGTCGCCCTGCTTATGACGTATGTCCAAAATGGAGCCTGCTCTTTGTCTTGCTCACCTTTGAGAGGTGGGCGGAGAGAGAGAAACTCGTGTCAGTATCGGTCACCTTTTTCTTTCTCTCTCTCTTCTAGTTAGCCTGGTGAACTTTTCCCCACAGGGTTTCAAGCCTTGTTCGCTCTAGTCTCCTCTTTCCGCTTCCCTGCTGGTGTCTCGGGCTATTGAGGTTCGGCTCACCTGGCTTTCCAGCACTGGTGCGTTGAGTCTGCCACTGGTGTCCCGAACTGTGGGCTCCCACACTCTCCTCGAAGGTCCACTGCGAATCACTAGTTCTGGAAGAGTTTCCTCTGCTGTTTCTTCCCCTACTCTTCCTTGAACCTGCAGTATCTCCACTTTTATTAAACTGTCTCTCCCCTGACTATCAGTGTGCCGCCTTCCTATTCTGCCATCTTGCCCTCATAATCCTTCCTTGAACTTTTAAAAATTCTCATGTAGCTTCCTTTCATAGACAAGATGTCCTGAAGCCATTAAGATAAATCCACAGTTCTGAATATTTTCATTTGCTCTTTTTGCTTCCCACTGTTTACAACCCTTTTCATTTTATAATAGTGTTCTTTTCTGCAATGTTGTCAGATTCCATTTGCTTTCCCCCAAGAATTGTCTGTTCCCCCATATTTATACATTGTCAACCTCTTCAATTTACTAATATTTTCTCATCCTTAATTAGTACTGTGAACTTGGATTCTTTCCAAATATAAGTATATTCCTAGTTGAATATTGACTATGAATGACCTGATCTCTCCTCATTTATTCAATTTTACTGGAAACAAAGATTCACTTCTCTTCCCAAATCCTTCACCTAGCCATCCAACATAACGCTAACTGATGTTGTTCTCTTCACTTTGGAACTGTCCACAGCAGTGTGGTATGTGCCATGTGTATCTATTTCAACTGCATGCATGCTGTTGCCCCAACTAGAAACCATCTTCCATCATTGTAAATACAGATTTAGGTACAAAATAAGCTTTTAATAAGCATTGCCAAAGTAAACACAACTAGTCAGAGAAAATTTGGAAATATGGATAAGTTCAAGAAAATTTCATATTCTGTATAATTTTTTAGAACTTATTATTTATTTATTTGAAAGGCAAAGTGACAGAGAGAAAAAAAGTAAAGTAATCTTCCATGCACTGGTTTATTCTCTAAATGGGTGCAACAACCAGGTCTGGGCCAGGGTGAAACTAGGAGCCAAGAACTCCACCTTGGTCTCCCACATGAGTGGCAGGGGCATGAACACTTGGAAAATATTCAGGTGCCTTGCCAGGTGCATGGGCAGGGAGCTAGATCAGAAGTGGAGCAGCTACGATTTGAACTGGCACTCCAGTGTGGGATGCTTGACCCACTGTGCCACAACATAGGCTGCTCATGTATTCTGCTTATGAAGCACCTAAGCTACTAGATAGGAATCGGAGAAACAAAGTCATATCTTGTCATCACTGTCTCCTAAAGACTTAGTGAGAAGAATATAAATGTGGACACATAAAAAGTACATTAAGGCACCAACACAGAGTCTATCTACAAATAATTAAAATGAGAGAAATAATACAATGGAGAAACTCACCAACTGTGCTCTCATTCATGATTGACTCCCTGAAGGAAGCCATGGTGTCTGTACAGCTGGGTTTCAAAAAGATAGGTCCATCTTCAACAAAATACATGGAGAAGAAGGATTGGTGACTGTTCTAGAAAATGAAGAAATTTGAGTAAAATCAGAATAAAGTAGTAATCAGCTGCAAAGATACTAATTTGGCAGATATGAGATAAGACTGAGAATGAGCCTCTTCAACAGGTATCTCCAGATCCTTCTGGTTCAGGTGGATCCAAAACCACAAGTTGAGAAATATCACTCTACGTTCTAGTTCTTGATAGTGTGCAAAGTGCCTCATTTAGTTTGTGAGACAGGGGAGCCACTCCCGTAGAGACAAGTCTTTCCTCACACACTTCCTGAATAAAACTTCCAAAATATAAATTCCACCATGTTGGCTCTCAGTACACAACCCATCAGTGATACTTCACCACCTATCCAGCTGTGCTTGAGGGCCTTGTAGAGCATTCCCAGTGCCATGGTTTGGCTTGAGTGTGTGATCCCGAAGGGTGTATGTTGTTGGAGGTTTAATCTTCAGTGTGGCATTGCAGAGGTCGTGGAGCTTACTGTTAGATCACTGGGGACTGTTCTCAGAGAGGATTAAGGCAGATCCTGGGACACATATGAATTTGCTTTTATGAAACAGAGTTGTTAAGGCCTGAACCTGATCCCTGAACAACTCTCTGGCTACCAGTCTTCTGATGTCATCTCTCACTTGCACCTGTATTCCCACCATTGTGGTGATGCTCCCGATGAGACGATGCAGCCCAGGAAGCTTTTATCAGAGCCAGCATGCTGTTGTTTGGATTTTCAGACTTTAAAACTGTGAACTAAATAAATATCTTTTCCTTATTTGTACCCAGCCTCAGGTTTTTCATAATAATAAAAAAAAACGTACTAATATGCTTGGTCTTTCACCTTCTCCTCTGGTCTCATTACTCAAACTCTACTGGGCAGTTATGTTACACCCATGCTTCTACTAGTTCTTAGAACTGGTTATAAATTTAAGACATATATAAAAGGCTTTATACCAAGGATATTCAACTAAAGAATATTATTCTTGTAGAAACATAGGATCAACGTAAGAGTAAAGAGTGGCATCCCAGAGCATTTTCCTTTTATCTGTGGACCATTTTATTAAATTGTCTCATAAATGTCATTAAACCAAAGGAGTTCAAAATTCCAAAGGTGTTTACAGATATCCCATGAAATAATAAGGATGCAGAAGCAAAAGTTAACCTGACTCCCCACTCCTAATAAATATATGAACACATACATATGTGCCAAAGCACACAGGCACTCACAGGAGAACACACACACAGATGTCTCATACCACTGGAGGGCATCCTGGAATCTGTGCATTACCAAAATATTCAGTGATAAAGACATTTTCTTCCTGGCACATTAGAGAGAGAAACTGAGACCAGACAGCTAGTAAGATAAGACACACTCTCCCTTCAGGAGCACATGCTGCTTTGGCAAACACAAATATCACTCACTCACACACACATGTACTCAAGCCTGTGCATAATTCTCTTGACAACTCCAACTTAAAACATTAGCATATGAATGCTGAGGCTTACAGTGATATTCACCCACCAAATGGAGTTTATAATATAAATGCAATGAAAAGTATCTGAAAGATTACTCTTCACTCAGAATCGAGTCTGTCAGAGCCTGTATATGATATATATGCTATATCTGTATAGAACCCAGTGTAAATATATTCTTCCTGCATGCATCTGTGGAGGAAAGCTGAGATAGTTAGGACAGAACTAAATTCATACTTCCTCCCCAAATAATGTATAAAAAAGTGACTCCAATTTCCCAGCTTTATGCATGTGCATTTCCCCCTGTTTCCAATATTTCATGTGTATTAGGCCAAATGTGATTTTTTTAAGGTTTTTATGTCTTCATTCTAGTTTTGTTAGACATCCTTTTCCTAGTTGTCAGGAATTATTCACAACTCTAAAAGAAATATTTCACAAATGTATCCATGATACGCTCAAACAAAAATCAGGAATTAGTAGTATATAAGACATGTCTTTCCCAGTAGGTTGTAAGTTTGGAAAGAAATTGATGTGGTCCTTAAAATCATGCCATCATTTAAGTCATATGTCTGAAAAGACAGTGATTAATTACATCACATGATTCCAGAGGTCAGCTGTGTGGTTCCTCTCACAGATTCCCAAGGGCTCACTCATGTGGTTTTATTCATTCGGCATGGATGGGTGGCAGCAAGTTTTCAGCTTCACTTACAGGTCTGACAGCAGGTGCTGGCTGTCAGCTAGGGTTCCTCAGTCTACGTCCCATGGCCTCTTGTCCTCCAGTTGGCCAGACACCCCTCTTGCACACTATTCTGGGACAAAACCACAAGCTTCTTACTGCCTTCCCTCGCTTCCACCAAGTTTTATTGGTCAAAGCAGTCAGAAATCTAGCCCAGGTATAGAAGTGGGGAAGATCTAGGCTACTCTATTGTGGGAGGACTGGCAAAGAAGCAGTCACTAGAGAGAAGAGGCAGTGTCACAGCCACCCTTCCCACCATGGGGCTAAAACATCTATTGTAGAGCAGTAAACAATTGCTCAGGAAATTTCATTCATTCAGCTATTTACTCCCTCACCCATTTAACACTCATCAAGTGCCTACAACATAATGAGTGCTTGGTTAGGCTCTGGAAATAGAGCAAGCAACCAGCCAGAATGAGTTCTTAACCTTGGGCAATTCATAAAAATAAGTGAATGAGTGAGTGAGTAAAAAAAGAGAAGTGATGGGAGGCTTTAAACTCTAGGCATCTTTCCTAATTAAAGTTTATATATATTAAAATTTCTGAATCCCTTGTGGGGTGAGAGACCCTAGCCAAGATACTATCAAGGTCCTAAAGTCGCAATTAAATGCCAAGGATTTGGGTCTGGAACAGAGAATTTCTTTTAGAGGCAACAGTGACCTATGTGAACCAGATGACTGGCTCCATTTTAAATGTGGGAGATGCCAAGAAAACTGTATCAGTCAAGGTCTGGGAGGAAACAGAGAACATACTAAGCAGGAATTTTGTGGAGAATTTCATGAAGAATCTACAAGGAGCAGTAGGGGCAGAATTAAGGTACTAATAAGAGGGACCAGCGCCGTGACTCACTTGGTTAATCCCTCCACCTGTGGCACCAGCATTCCATATGGGTGCCAGGTTCTAGTTCTGGTTGCTCCTCTTCCACTCCAGCTCTCTGCTGTTGCTGGAAGGGCAGTGGAGGATGGCCCACGTGCTTGAACCCCTGCAACTGCATGGGAGACCAGAAAAAAGCACCTGGCTCCTGGCTTTGGATAGGTGCAGCACCAGCTGTAGTGACAATTTGAGGAGTGAACCAATGGAAGGAAAACCTTTCTCTTTGTCTCTCTTACTGTCTATAACTCTACCTGTCAAATAAGTTTTTTAAAAAAAGGAACTAATAGGCCGGCGCCGTGGCTCAACAGGCTAATCCTCCGCCTTGCGGCGCTGGCACACCGGGTTCTAGTCCCGGTCGGGGCGCCGGATTCTGTCCCGGTTGCCCCTCTTCCAGGCCAGCCCTCTGCTGTGGCCCGGGAATGCAGTGGAGGATGGCCCAAGTGCTTGGGCCCTGCACCCCATGGGAGACCAGGGAAAAGCACCTAGCACCTGGCTCCTGCCATCGGATGCGCGCGGTGTGCCGGCCGCAGCGCGCCGACCGCAGCAGCCATTGGAGGGTGAACCAACGGCAAAGGAAGACCTTTCTCTCTGTCTCTCTCTCTCTCACTGTCCACTCTGCCTGTGGGGGAAAAAAAAAAAGGAACTAATAAAAGATACTTATATACTCAGGGAGAGAGCAAAAGTAGGAGGCTATTACCCAGGCCTGATACAACAAAGAATTGGAAACATTTTTACCATGATTAGACAATAGCTGGAGCCAAGGAAGAAGATACCTTTGACAAGGGATACAATTATAGAAGTAGCCACTGCTTGGCAGTTCAAAATCGAAGTCACAGGGTAACCCATCTATGTCTCTTCTCCTTCTGATAGCCATTCACTGGTCAAACCAAGGAAGAAGTCAAGATCATGGTCTTCCACCAACACTACACCAATATTGCCATGATACTAAACAAAATACAAAGTATCATATACTTAAGGAGATGTAATGTGAGAATTAGAAAAAAAAAAAAAACGATGGATTCACTAGTGGTTTTGTGAGCTTGATATGCCTGCATCTCATCTGATTATGTCTCTCCAGCAGGCAATAATACAGCTGAAGATAAAGATGTAGAAATCATCAACTTGAAGTGATTGCTAAATTCAAAAGAATGTGAAAGATGGTTAAGACAAAGTGTGTAATGCTCATGGGGGGAGTGAATCAACGGAAGGAAGACCTTTCTCTCTGTCTCTCTGTCACTGTCTACAACTCTCTGTGACTTTCTCTCTCTCTCACTGTCTAACTCCGCCGGGCCAAAAAATAAAAGACAAAGTTAAAATGTCACAAGTTCTGATACAATAGGGGCATATATATAGAGGGAATGATAATAGAGAAAGGATATTGATTGAAAGGAGTTGGAAAGAAGTCCAGAAAAAAAGCAAAACATGGAAATTTGAAGGAAATAATTACTTTAAGAAGTCAATCATCGGTGTCATCATCTGGAAAGAAATTACTAAGTTTGGTAATTAGATGACCAGTAGTGATCTGCACATAGAAAGTGCTATCCCCCAACATGATCCTGCACTTAGTATCGTTTGACTACATAAAATTCACAATATGTTTATTATATCTATTGATGACTCCAAGTTTATTAGGATCACTAACTATTTGAATGACAGCTTCTAAGATCAACGTAAACAGTAAGCTTATAAATGACCATCTTAAAAATATGTTTTCACAGCAAAAAAATTACAAATACTTAAGGAAATAGATAGGCTTATGTTGATTTGAACATTACACAATGTAAACATCTCCAAACATCAAATGGAACTCTATACATATGTATGATTTTTATGTATCAATTGAAAATTTTTCAAGAAACTGTGATATGGCATACACATAGGTACCAAATATAAACATATAACTATGAAAAATGATGAAATATGAATAAGCTGGTAAGAAAAATACTTGGAAAATATATTCTATTCAAATCAACAAGCTACTGTGATAGCTAATGCTATCATGTTCTAAGCTCTGTAAAATGCACTTCAACAAGGTCAGTGTATGATGTCCCTCAAAATAATTCTGTTCTACTTTTCTCAGTACTTAGTACACACAGGGGACAAAAGTAACTTAAGACCAAATCACTGAAATTACTGGCCACGTGGATTGCTGCATCGTGTTAAGCGGGGTATTTACTGGCCATGCAGCTATTTCCTTCCCTTCAGTTGTTCATAAGTTTTTCCCTAAAATTTCCCCAAATTTCCAGCTTAATTTCTCTGCCTGCTTTGCAGTTTCCTCAAAATAACTTGCTGTTTGTAAACTTTAAAGCCCTGGAATCTTTTATGCATTTTGAATACTGTGATGAGGAAAGTGAAGAGACGGGAGACATGAGGATAGCAAGAAGAAATGTCACATCCACATAATAGTAATATCAGATGGAACCTTTGTCCCCTGAAGACTGAGGCTTACTTGCTCTGGACACCAACTGACTTAATTGACTTTTGCTGGAAGTCTACTGATTGCTACATTGGTCCTGTCAACCTCCAGGGATTGTACTGAATGCTCCACTGTCCTGTTTCCTATCATGTATCTTTCGCAGAATGAATGTTCTTCTCTAGTTCAGAAAGAAGTTACTCAAGGCACAAATGGTCCCTATTACAGTCTCTTGTCAGCATCTTCCTATCTCCGTTCTCTTTCTTCCAATCTCCTCTCTCCAGAGCTTATAGCATCCCAACATCCTCTGGGTTTCTCCAGGCAGAGAGGCATCTCCTTGCCTTTGAAACCTCAATAGAAGGGATGTTGCTCAGTTTCTACCAAGCTCTTTTTTTTTGACAGGCAGAGTAGACAGCGAGGGAGAGAGACAGAGAAAGGTCTTCCTTTGTCATTGGTTCACCCTCCAATGGCCGCCGCAGCCGTGCTGATCCGAAGGCAGGAGCCAGGTGCTTCTCCTAGTCTCCCATGCAGGTGCAGGGCCCAAGCACTTGGGCCATCCTCCACTGCACTCCCGGGCCATAGCAGAGAGCTGGACTGGAAGAGGGGCATTTTAGACAGAATCTGGCACCCCAACCGGGACTAGAACCTGGTGTGCCGGCACCGCAGGTGGAGGATTAGCCTATTGAGCCACAATGCTGGCCTTACCAAGTTCTTACAGAAACTCATCCAGGCCCTAAGCAGAACCAAGACCAGGGCACCAATGTGACCCGTTCTGTTTAGGAAGCAGAAAGGAAAGATCATAAATCCCTTCCACCACTGCAGTGCACTAGAATCTGTGGTTGCCCAGCTCACTTCAGGTCCAGTTCTGTCCCCTAAAATGCGACAGCCTCCCAGAGTGAAAATCCAAAAGCACAGAAGTAACTTTTTACAAAAAGTATGAGACACATTTTTCACGTGTGTCTTATGCAAACATCCCCATGCAATTTCTTCCTGAAAGTGTACCTAAGTTATCTGAAAATGTTGAGAAATCGGAAAGGAAAATTGAAAGGCCATGTGCTTCATAAATTTATTTCCTGAACTCTGAAATATGTAAATGAGGCAAGAACTGAAAAACAGCAGGTCAGGTTCCCACTTCTTCTATTGAAATGTTATCACAATTTAACAGACAAGAAAAGGGACATGCCTGTGATATGCTAATGACTTCAAACTGGGAAATGTGTGAGTTTCCAGACCTTGGAAAATGCTCATTAAAGCCTTTAGCCTAAGAAAAAAGTTCTTTTTTGTCTATGATCTAAACTAGAACTTTCTTCATCCTTGCTTATTTCCCCATTTCCTGTTATACAAGGATGCTTCAGGAACTCTCTTTACAGTTTGGTCTTATTTTTTCCTTTAAGCCAAATTTTTTTTATTTTAAAGATTTATTTATTTATTTGAAAGGTAGAGTTACACAAATAGAGGGAAAGACAGAAAGTGAGAGATCATCTATCTGCTTGTTCACTCCCCAAATGGCCACAGTTGCCAGGGCTGAGCCAAACTGAAACGAGGAGCCTGGAACTCCATCCAGGTCTCCCATTAGGGTGGCAGAGGCCCAAGCATTTGAGCCATCTGCCACTGTATTCCCAGGCACATTAACAGGAAGCTGAATCAGCAGTGGTGCAGCAGGTACTTTAAATTTCATTCTGACAGAGGATGTTGGCATCACAGTGTGTCGCTTAACTCATTGTGCCACAATATTAGCTTCCACACGTTTTTATTTTAAGGATTGATTTTATTCATTTGGTTGAAAGGCAGATGACAGAGAGAGAAAGGGAGAAAGAGAGAGAGGTTAACGGAGAGGGAGAAGGGTAGGGAGCAGGAGAAGGAGAGAGAGGGAGAGAGAATTTTCCATCCACTGGTACATTCTCCAAATGGATTCAATGGCTGGGACTGGGTCAAGACAAATCCAGGAGCCCTCCTGGGTCTCTCATTTGGGGGACAGAAGCCCAAATACTTAGGACATCATCTGTTGCTTTCCCAGGCACATAAGCAGAGAGCTGAATAGAAGAGGAGCAGCCAGGACTTTAACAGGTGGTCTGATATTGACACTGATATTGCAGACTGTAACCCAATGCATCACAATGCCAACACCCTAAGCCAAACATTACAATAACTTTATTCCTGAGTATTTGTTTGTTTCATTGGTTGTTTCTTTTCTTTTCTTTCTTTCTTTCTTTCTTTCTTTCTTTCTTTCTTTCTTATGAAAGAGCAGATTTCCTTTAATTTATTCACTATATTCTAACACCCTGCTTACTAGGATTTTAAAGGTTTGGGGAACTATTATTAAGATAGGATTAAGGAGTTTGGCAAGATGGTGGAATAGGAAGGCAGCACACTGATAGTCAGGGGAGAGACAGTTTAATAAAAGTGGAGATACTGCAGGTTCAAGGAAGAGTAGGGGAAGAAACAGCAGAGGAAACTCTTCCAGAACTGGTGATTCACAGTGGACCTGCGTGGAGGGTGTGGGCACACACGGCTCAGGACACCAGCTGTGGAATCTAAGCACCAGTGCTGGAATGTGAGGAGCCAGATATCAGAAGCTGACTACCTTTAATTACGCTCAGCTGTGTAGAATTACTTCCCCTCTTAAAAAAAAAATAGAGAGAGAAAGAGAAAGAGATTTACCATGCCTAACCTGGGTGTGTCACCATTGGCACACCCTTAACCCTGAAGAACCAAACAGAGCTCTCTGGCGACACCAATCTCAAGCCTCTAAGGCTCCATCAAAAGCAGACAGTCCACTTAATACAGTCATAGTATAACAAGAAAAAACACCACAGCGAGGAAAGAAGAATCCAAAGAATATCTCTGCAATGCCAAGCAACAAACACAGAAACTGAGGAAACAAGAACAAGGAAAACATTACGATGCCCCCAAATGAACAAGACACCCCAAGGCAAGATTATGAAGATGATGAGATAGAAGAAATCCAAGATACGGATTTCAAAAAATTTATGATAAGAACATTTAGAAGTTTTCAAAAACAAATTCTTAAACTATAGAAATCCTTACTGGACAGGATAGAAAATCTCTCTCATGAAAATGAAATATTAAGGAGGAATCAAAATGAAATGCAGAAACTAGTAAAACAGAAAAGTGTGATAATGAAGAGAAACAAAAATGATATGAAGAATTCAATAGATCAAATGACAAACACATTAGAGAGTCTTAAAAACAGACTCAGTGAAACAGAAGAAAGAATATCGGACTCAGAAGACAGAGCACAGGAAAGTATACAGTCAAACCAAAAAAAGAAGAGGAAATTAGAAATCTAAAAAATATTGTTGGGAATCTACAGGATACTATTTAAAAACCCAACATTTGGGTTCTAGGAGTTCCTGAAGGCATGGAGAAAGAGAAAGGATAAGAAGGCCTTTTTAGTGAGGTAATAGCAGAAATTTTCCCAGTTTTGGAGAAGGACAGAGACCTCCTAGTACAGGAAGCTCATAGAACCCCTAGTAAACATGACCAAAAGAGATCCTCAACACAACACATTGTAATTAAACTCACCACATTGAAACATAAAGAAAAGATTCTAAAATGTGCAAGAGGGAAACATCAGATTACTCTCAGGGGATCTCCAACTAGACTCAGAGCAAACTTTTCATCAGAACCCTACAGGCTAGGAGGGAATGCCGAGACATAGCCCAAGTACTAAGAGAGAAAAACAGCTAGCCCAGAAATTTATATCCTGCAAAGCTCTCAATTGTGAATGAAAGTGAAAAAAGACCTTTCATAGCAAACAGAAATTGAAAGAATTTGTCACTGCTCATCCAGCCCTGCAAAAGATGCTTAAAGATGTGTTACACACAGAAACACAGAAACATGGCCATCAATATGAAAGAAGGTAAAGGAAGAAAACCTCACAGCAAAAGATCACAGGAAGTTCAAAGCATATTAGGAAAATGGCAGAGCAATGTTATACTTATCAATAGTCACATTGAACGTTAATGGCCTCAAGTCTCCAGTTAAAAGACACAGATTGCCTGAATGGGTTAAGGAAGAAAACCCATCTGTTAGCTGCTTACAAGAAACATATCTTTCCAAGAAAGATGCATACAGACTGAAAGTGAAAGGCTGGAAAAAAATATACCATGGCAACAGAAACCAAAAAAGCAGGTATAGCCATATTAATATCAGACAAAATATACTTTAACACAAAAAATGGTAAGAGACACAAAGAGGGGCACTATAGGCACTATATAATGATTAAGGAATCAATTCAACAGGAAGATATAATGATTATCAATGTATATGCACCTAATTACAGGGCACCGGTTTATTTAAAAGATTTGTTAAGGGACTTAAAGGGGGTATTAGACTCCAATACAATAGTACTGGGGAACTTCAACTCCACTGCAGAAATACAACTGAACAGATGATCAACAAGGAAACAGTAGATTTAAATGACACGATAGCCCAAATGGATCTAACAGATATGTACAGAAATTTTAATCCTATACTTAAAGAATTTACATTCTTCGCAGCAGTACATGGAACCTTCTCTAGGATTGACCATATCCTAGTCCGTAAAGCAGTCTCAGCAAATTCAAAATAATTAGAATTATACGATGCAGCTTCTCAGACCATAGGGGAATGAAGTTGAAAATTAGCAACTCAGGAATCCCTAGAGCATATGCAAACACATGGAGACTGAACAACACGCTCCTGAATGAACAATGGGTCACAGAACTAATCAAAAGAGAAATCATAACCATTCTGGAGGTAAATGAGGATGCCAATACAACATATCAAAAATTATGGGATACAGCAAAAGCAGTGTTAAGAGGAAAGTTTATAGCAATAGGTGCCTACAGCAAGAATTTGGAAAGGCAACAAATGAATGAACTTGCAATGCATCTCAAGGATCTAGAAAAACTGTAGCAAGCCAAACCCAAATCTAGTAGGAGTAGAGAAATAATTAAAATCAGAGAAGAAATCAACAGGATTGAATCAAAAAAAAACACAATAAAATCAGCCAAATGAAGAGCTAGTTTTTTTTGAAAAAATAAACAAAATTGACACCCCATTGGCCCAACCAACTAAAAAAAGAAAAGACCCAAATCAATAAAATCAGAGATGAAAAAGGAAATGTAACAACAGACACCACAGAAATAAAAGGAATCATCAGAAATTACTACAAAAACTTGTATGCTAGCAAACAGGGAAATCTAGCAGAAATGGATAGATTCCTGGACACATGCAACCTACCTAAATTGAACCAGGAAGACATAGAAAACCTAAACAGATCCTTAACTGAGGCAGAAATTGAAACTGTAAAAAAGGCCCTCCCAGCAAAGAAAAGCCCAGGACCAGATGTATTCACTAATGAATTCTGCCAGACATTTAAAGAACTAACTCCAATTCTTCTCAAACTATTCAGAACAATCGAAAAAGAGGGAATCCTCCCAAATTCTTTCTATGAAGCCAGCATCACCTTAAACTCTAAGCCAGAAAAAGATGCAGCATTGAAAGAAAATTACAGACCAACATCCCTATGAACGTAGATGCAAAATCCTCAATGAAATTCTGGCCAATAGAATTCAACAACACATCAGAAAGATAACCCACGCAGACCAAGTGGGATTTATCCCTGCTATGCAGGGATGGCTCAGTGTTCACAAATCAATCGATGTGATACACCACATTAACAGACTGCAGAAGAAAAACCATATGATTATCTCAATAGAGGCAGAGAAAGCATTTGATAAAATACAACACCCTTTCATGATTAAAACTCTAAGCAAACTGGTTATAGAAGAAATATTCCTCAATACAATCAAAGCAGTTTGTGAAAAAACCATGGCCAGTATCCTATTGAATGGGGAAAAGCTGGGAGCATTTCCACTGAGATCTGGTACCAGGCAGGGATGCCCACTCTCACCACTGCTATTCAATATATTTCTGGAAGTTTTAGCCAGAGGTATTGGGCAATAAAAAGAAATTAAAGGGATACAAATTGGGAAGGAAGAACTCAAACTATGCCTCTTTGCAGATGATATGATTCTTTATTCAGGGGATACAAAGAACTCTACTAAATCAATATTGGAACGCATAGAAGAGTTTGGCCAAGTAACAGGATATAAAATCAATGCACAAAAATCAATAGCCTTTGTATACACAGGCAATTCCACGGCTGAGAAAGAACTGCTAAGATCCAACCCGTTCACAATAGCCACAAACAATCAAATACCTTAAAATAAACTTAACCAAGGATGTTAAAGATCTCTACGATGAGAATTACAAAACCTTAAAGAAAGAAATAGAAGAGGATACCAAAAAATGGAAAAATCTTCCATGTTCATGGATTGGAAGAATCAACATCATCAAAATGTCCATTCTCTCAAAAGCAATTTATAGACTCAATGAGATACCAATCAAAATACCAAAGATATTCTTCTCAGATCTGGAAAAAAATGATGCTGAAATGCATTTAGAGACACAGGAGAACTAGAATAGCTAAAACCATTCTGTACAACAAAAACAAAGCTGGAGGCATCACAATACCAGATTTAAGGACATACTAAAGGGCATTTATAATCAAAACAGCATGGTACTGGTACAGAAACAGATGGATAGACCAAAGGAACAGAATAGAAACACCAGAAATCAATCCAAACATCAACATGCAACTTATATTTGATCAAGGATCCAAAACCAATCCCTGGAGTAAGAGCAGTCTATTCAATAAATGGGGCTAGGAAAATTGAGTTCCACATGCAGAAGCATGAAGCAAGACCTCTACCGTACACCTTATACAAAAATCTACTCAACACGGATTAAAGACCTAAATTTATGACTGCCACCATCAAATTACTACAGAACATTGGAGAAACCTTGCAAGATGTAGGCACTAGCAAAGAATTCTTGGAAAAGACCCCAGAAGCACAGGCAGTCAAAGCCAAAATTAACTATTGGGATTGCATCAAATTGAGAAGTTTCTGTACTGCAAAAGAAACAGTCAGGAGAGTGAAGAGGCAACCAACAGAATGGGAAAAAATATTCGCAAACTATGCAACAGATGAAGGGTTGATAACCAGAATCTACAAAGAGATCAAGAAACTCCACAACAACAAAACAAACAACCCACTCAAGAGATGGGCCAAGGACCTCAATAGACATTTTTCAAAAGAGGAAATCCAAATGGCCAACAGACACATGAAACAATGTTCAAATCACTAGCCATCAGGGAAATGCAAATCAAAACCACAGTGAGGTTCTACCTGACCTCAGTTAGAATGGCTCACATTCAGAAATCTACCAAGAACAGATGCTGGCAAAGATGTGGGGAAAAAGGGACACTAACCCACTGCTGGTGGGAATGCAAACTGGTTAGGCCACTATGGAAGTCATTTTGGAGAGTCCTCAGAAACCTGAATATAACCCTACCAGACAACCCAGCCATCCCATTCCTTGGAATTTACCCAAAGGAAATTAAATTGGTAAACAAAAAAGCTGTCTGCACATTAATGTTTATTGCAGCTCAATTCACAATAGCTAAGACCTGGAATCAACCTAAATGCCCATCAACAGTAGACTAGATAAAGAAATGATGGGATATGTAGTCTATAGAATACTATACAGCAGTCAAAAACAATGAAATCCGGTCATTTGCAACAAAATGCAGGAATCTGGAAAACATCATGCTGAGTGAATTAAGCCAGTCCCAAAGGGACAAATATCATATGTTCTCCCTGATTGGTGACAACTAACCGAGCACCAAAAAGGAAACCTGTTGAAGTGAAATGGACACTATGAGAAACAGTGACTTGATCAGCCCTTGTTTCAACTGCTAATGTACAATTTAATACTTTATCCCTTTTAGTATTTTTTTGTTCTACTTAATACTATTGGTTTAACTCTGTAATTAATACACAATTATTCTTAGAAATTTAAATTTAACTGAAAATGATCCCTCTTAAATATAAGAGTGGCAATGAGTTAGGGAGGAGATGTACAGTTTGGCACATGCTCAATTTGATTTGCCCCAAACAGTAGATTTAGAAAGGTGCCAGGGATTCCATTTCAATCCCATCAAGGTGGCATGTACCAAGGCCATCTCACTAATCACATTGATCAGTTTCAGTTCATAATTGATGATAATGATAGGTCTAAGAGTCAAAGGGATCACACAAACAAGACTAGTGTCTGCTAATACTAACTGATAGAATCAAAAAGGGAAAGAACAAACCAAAATGGGATGTGGGATACACAGCAGACTCATAGAATGGCAGATGTCCTAAACAGCACTCTGGCCTCAGAATCAGTCCTTAAAGCATTCAGATCTGGCTGAAGAGCCCAAGAGAGTATTTCAGGCATGGAAAGCCAAGACACTCGGCCAAAAATAAAGTCCCTAAATTAAAGATCTCTGTGAGTGAGATCCCAGTGGAAAGAACAGGTCATCAAAGAAGGAGGTACCTTTCTCTGAAGGGAGGAGAGAACTTCCACTTTGACTATGACCTTGTCTAAATAAGATCGAAGTTAGCAAACTCAAAAGGCTTCCATAGCCTTGGCATCCCATGACTAGAGCCTTGGGTGATTACTGACACCATAAAGAAGAGTGTCAATTGTTAAGTCAACAAAAGGAGTCACGGTGCACTTACTCCCCATGTAGGTTCTCTATCTTTAATGTGTTGTACAATGTGAATTAATGCTGTAACTAGTACTTGAATAGTACTTTACACTTTGTGTTTCTGTGTGGATGCAAACTTTTGAAATCTTTACTTAGTACATACTAAATTGATCTTCTGTATATAAAGATAATTGAAAATGAATCTTAATGTGAATGGGATGGGAGAGGGAGCAGGAGATGGGATGGTTGCGGATGGGAGGGAGGTTATGGGGGGTGGGAGCTACTGTAATCCATAAACTGTACTTTGGAAATTTATGTTTATTTAATAAAAGTTTAAAAAATAAAAATAAATAAATGTAATTTTTCAAAAAGAAAAAATAAAGAATATAGAACTACATCTACAAGAATACAGTCATTTCATTTATGATAAGAAATCTCAGGAATGCAATGCAACCAATACTGGATAAATTTGATATTCATTTAGAGAAAATTAAAACTTTACTCTATCTCTCAACCTTCCAAAAATCAACCCCAAATTAGTAGTCCTAAATGAGAAGGTAAAATTTAAAATCTAGAATACATCATAGCATTTTATTTTTACAATATTGGGGTGGGCAAACTCTTGAACAAAATATTTTTGAAGTAAGATCTAGCTTGATAAATTTTACTTTTTAAAATCAATAATCTTGTTTATCAGAACATAAAATGAAGAAGGTAGAATTAAATACAGTGTGCTTGTATCACATATATCAGACAAAGGACTCAAGACTAGAATATACCAATGAAAAAGAAGCAACATAATTTTTTTCAATAGCAAGAACTACAGCAGACATTTTATTAAAAAGATGATCTACAAATTGATCAACATTATTGTAAATTAAATGTGATAATTATCACAGTATTCTGGTAACTTATAAGCAATTGTAGCAAGTTTGCAGAATACAAGGTTAGTACACAAGTCAATTGCTTTCTTATATATAACAAGTGGAATTTAAAATTTAAAATATGCTATGATTTATTTAAACACTCATTTAATCAAACATTTAAGTATACATCTAAAAATATGTGTAAGATCGATATGAACAATACTATGAAACTCATGAAAGATTTAAAAACTAAATAAATGAAGAGATATTCCATGTTGATGGATAGAAAGTCTCAATATTATCAAAGTGCTAGTTCTACTCAATTCAAACTATAGATATATTGAAATTCCAACTACACTTCCAGCATTTTATTTTGTGAATAATAGAAAACTGATTTTAAGGCTTATATCATAAAGCAAATTACATAAGTTAGTCAACTTAAACTTGAATGAGAAGAAAAGTTTTGGAGCAAGAACACTACGTGACTTCAAGATTTATTCTAAAGCTACAGCAATCAAAAGAAAGTTATTGCCAAAATAATATACAAATATATCAGTAAAACAGAGTTGAAAGTGCAGAAATTGATCCACATAGATATCACCAATCAATCTTTGACAAAGGAGCAAAGAAAATGCATGAACAGAAAACAGTCTTGACTACAAATAGTTTTGGCACAACTGAAAATCTATATGCAAAAAAATCTGAATTTAGATACAAAAAACTAACAAAAATTTCATTGATAAAATTAACTCATAATGCATTATAGCCCTAACTGTAAAATACAAAACTAGAAAACTTACAGGCGATAACACAACCTAGGGGATCTTTGATATGGTGATACATTTTAGGCACCATGTGAAGGCATTACATGTGAAAGAAAGAAATGATAAGGAGGATTTCACTGAAATTAAGTCTTACATTCTGTTAAAGACCATATCAAGAGATTCAGAAGACCAGCCACAGAGAGAAAATAGCTACAAAATAGCTTATAAAGAAAGTGAAATTTGATCTTGATTTTGAGAGATTAATATATATCAGAGGGATAAATGGAAGAGAAAGTGAATTTAGATTTTGTGAGGCCCAACAGCTACACAAATAGGGGCTGAACTTCTTACAAAATGCAATGTTACAAGCACAAAATTAAAAATTCACAACTCATTAAATAATATTTTATTAAATAATGGCATAAAATTGTGCAATGAAAATTTTAAAAGAAATTGCAAAGACTAGCAAATACCACAAACATCACATAACAGAAATAACATAATATTTATATTATTACATTACCTGAAATACCATGGAACACAACATTCCTACAGGTTCATTTTTTTGGCTACATGCTCTTTAATAACTTCTTCATATGACATTGATTTTATATTTTTCTAGAAAGAATAGATTTTTTTCCAAAGAAACATTTTAATTAATGAGTACAAATTTCATAAGTACACATTTAGAAATATAGTGATTCTTCACCACATACCCACACTCTCACCCCCACTCCCATACCACTTCCTCTTCCCTCTCCCGTTACCAGTCCCATCCTCCACTAAGATTCATTTTCAATAAACTTTATACACAGAAGACCAACTCTATACTATGGAAAGGTTCCATAATTTCTACACACATGCACAGAAAAAAAAACTGAGAACAAGTTTTATAGTTAATTATTATAATACAACTCATTGAGGACAGAAGTCCTGCATGGAAAGTAAGTGCACAGTGACTCTTGTTGTTAATTTAACAATTATTCTTATGTATGATGTCAGTGACCACCCAAGACTCTTGACATGAGCTGCCAAGGCTATGGAACTCTTTTGAGTCCACAATCTCTGTCAGTATTTAGACAAGGCCATAAACAAAGTGGAAGTTCTCTCCTCCTTCAGAGAGAAGTACAACCTTCTTTGATGGCCACTTCTTTCCTCTGAAGTCTCTCACAGATATCTTTCATGTAGGACATTTCTTTTTGCCACAGTGTCAGCTTTCCATGCCTGAAATTCTCTCATGGGCTTTTCAGCCAGACCAGATGCCTTAAGGCCTGATTCTGAGGTAAGAGTGCTATTTAAAGCTGTGGTCATTCTATAAGTCTGCTGTGTGGACTGTTTCCCATGTTGGAACATTCTCTCCTTTTTAATTCTACCTATTATTACCAGACATTTGATCTTATTTATATGATCCCTTTAATACTTAATCCTATCTATATGATCAATTTAACATTTAATATGGTCACTTTAACACTTAAGATGGCATTTTTACCACCCAACTTAATGGGATTTGGGGTCCCATGGCAAGTTTTTAATCTGTACCGTTAGAAGTAAATCCGTAGGAATGCATGCAGAACTATACAGTTTTATAGTTACAAACATCTTAGAAAGACTAGATTTTTAATCATTTATTGATATTGCTAATAAAAATTTGTTTTTCATTATTCATAATCTAGAAAGTTTCCTTTGATGTCACAACTCATGTCACATAAAATTTTATGGCTATTGACATATTTGAAGAGATATCTCTTCAAGTCACTTTCTTGTAGATGACCTGATCAATGTTTGTATTTAGTAATTTTAACAGTTTGTATTCTAAAAACACAGGAAGTCTGGTTAATTATTTTGTGTAAATCCATCAAAAGGAAAATAAATGGATATGTTGTCATCATTTTTATACCACAATATCAAATACTTAACTGACAAGAGAAAGCTTCTGTTTTAATTGTCAGTAAGGACACAATCTTTGATTACAACAATATAAGGATCATTGAAAGACCTTTCCACACAGCAGGATAAGGGATCCATAGGATGTAATCACATTGATGCCCAATCTCTGATCTTCCACTACATGTTAATGCTGATGAGAACACCCAGAGAAAAGATTTCTACAACTCATTTGTACACTGGGTTACCTTAAAGTAACCAAACATAACTGTGCATGGTTGCAACAACTATACTTCAGCTAATAAAATCCACATAATTATCCCACTGAATACAAATTAAATATATACTCAACTCAGCTCCATTCTTAGCCCAATTCCAAAAATGTACACAGCCATTAAAACATAATAAAGTCAAGGTTTTAAGAGAAGTAAAATGTTTTCTTTCAAATTTACGAAATCATTTGAGCACATTGCTTAAGATCCTCCCAAGCTTTCAGAGGGGCCCAAAGAAGAGAGACCTCGAAGCTCAAGTTTCATTATCTTCACAATGAGTACATCCTTGGCCTCATACATGTTTCAGGCAGAAGAAATTGACAGTTACATACTGAACCTTTTGAGTCTACTGCCCCATCTAGTAAACTATAAACTTTAACTGTCTTGAACTGATAACTTGTTGCACCAGTGGGGGCGTGAATTCAGAACATGGTTGAATAACAGCACCATTAAACTAAAATAACCAAGTTTTAGAATAAATCTTTCATTTTTGTCTTTTTTAAAATTTACATTTATTTGAAAGGCAGAGTCAGAGAAAGATATTACACCTACTGGTTCATTCTCCAAAATCACTTGACAGCCAGAGCTGAGCCAGGCCAAAGTCAGGAGCACAGAATTCAATCCAGGTTTTCACTTGGACCATCACCTACTGCCTCCCAGGGTGTGGGTTAGCAGAAAGGTAGAATTGGGAGTAGAGTCACAGTTCGAACTCCAGTGATCCAACATGGGTTGTGGACATACCAAGTGATGCCTTAACCTCTACCCTGAAGGAAACTTTAGAAGACTATTTGTTAGATACCTAGCATGCCCAGAGAATAGTAGCCTGAAAAGGCAGAGTAACAGAAGAATAGCTATGAGAACTTGAATATTTAACATGTCAAAGAGATGATTTCGGGAGTAAAGCCTTTTGCAAAACTTGAATGTGATTGTGCTGTAGGAGAGGAAATAGATTTGTTTTATGTTTTCTAGCACAGTTGAAAAACAGATGGAAGACAGTGCAAAAAGATATATCTCATCAATATTGTTTATATTGATTACAAGTTGAACTGATAATTGGGTTTAAATGACATCATATATAAATGTCACTTGTTATTTTACAGTTTGAATTTGGCTATGGACTGAAATTTAAGAAGTGTGTATATACTTTACATTTGTGACTTGCTTTGTCTTACTATTGGACAGTATTGGTCTAAAGTTTCACCCCCACAGAGATAATTCCTAAGCCCTCAAAGCCATTGCAATTTTACCAAGAGTTGAAGCACCAAAGCTATTTTATATTTAGGCAGCTTTTACGTGAAATTCTTTTTTCTTAAATTCAATGCTTTTACTGTACCTGTGTCATTGGTGTCACTTGGCATTTTCTTCAATAAAGAAAATGAGCTCCTATAGTGTTCAAAGAATAGTCCAATAAAAGTATATTACTGTCCCTTTTCTCAATTGGAGTAGATGGATCATAACTATATGTCTAACACTGCAGGTTTATACAGTGATTATTTTTCTTATCAGCTAGTTAATGAAATGAATTTCTATCATCAGCATCTTTCAAATGTTAATACTCTTACAGCTGTCTTCAAAGACCTATTTTGAACTAAATATGTTATCAATCAAAATACTCATTAAAATTCAATACAAGCTTACATAAAGAGAGATAGATTAAATTGTTACGGCATCTGGGCCTTCTCTTCCACTAATGTGACCTCATTATATCATAATTTGTTATTAGAGAAATTTAATTTTCTGATGCCATTGAAAGGGTTCTCCTATTTCCTGATTTTTGTTGACCCAAATTGCAATCTTTCTGATCATTTATTGGTAGGTATTTGGAAATTTCTGGTCTTGGATTTATATTTCTAGCAGACTACAATGTATATTCTAAGAAAACATTATTCCCTGATGCTGAGGATAGTCTCAAGCTCTAAAGCAGCTTGGAGAGGGAGGCCTCTAAGGACATAATGTGGAGGTGGAACTTCCCTTTGCCTCCATTAATACATATGTGGCTCCTGACTTTGACATCTTCACATTCCCTACTTTGTTATCAGTTGGTATTCTCTGTTCATGGATATGTGGTGAATCAGAACACAGAGGAGTTTGCCTAGAGTATTGAGCAATTTCTCTAACCACCTCAGAAAGAGAGAGTTATGAGAATTAAAGGTAGCAATGTTGGCTGGTCATATACCAAATAAGCTAGATGTTGCAGTTGATTTCTCAACAATGTTGCAGTGGATTCATTTCTGAGAGGAGCAGCGTGGTGGGGGCAAGAGGCGAGGAGTCAACACACAGACCCCGGGAGTCGGGTGAAAGCAGGCTTGAGGCGAGCAGCCAGCAGACTCGTTTATTACAGTTGGAACCACGCCTTATATAGCCAAGACCAGCCAGTCTGATCAAGGGGCGGTCTATGCCCCAACCAATCACAGCCTGTTGCCAGGCAGGCTCTGTTGCCAGTTGGGTTCCAAAGCCATTCCCAAGTAACTGACACTCACTTGCCAGTGGCCACCTTGGCATGGCCTTCTCATTCCATTTCATTCTCCCCACCCCACCACAGTAGTCTAGCCATCAAGTTAAATACAGTATTTGACTTTCTCCTGCCTTTTAAATAGGGTCCAAGAGAAATCAAAGGAAGAATCAGAACGTTCTGAATTCTAGTAGGCAGCAATGTGGTATATAAAAATTTCGTTCAAGAGTAGGCATTTGATCTAGTGACTAAGAGACTGGTTGAGATGACCACATTCCTTATCAGAGTGCTTGGGTTTGAGTCTCAGCTCTTCCCATTCCAGCTTCCTGCTAGTGTGCATCCTAGAAGACAGTGGTGATGGCTCAAATAGTTGGGTTCCTATCAGCCACCTTGGAGATCTGGATTGAGTTCCTGTTTCCTGACTTTGGCCTGACCCAACCTCAGCTGTTTAACTACTTAGGGCATCTGCACAGTAAACCAGTATATGGAAGACCTCTATGTCTCTCTCTCTCTCTCTCTCTCTCTCTCTCTCTCTCTCTCTCTCTTCTCTGTGTGTGTATGTCTGTTTGTGTGTGTATTTCTGCCTTTCAAACAAATAAAACGTAAGTAATAAATAAATAAATAAATAAATAGTTAAGTTTTTTGGGAGACAATTACCAAAATGTCTCAATTTAGAAGAAAACTCAGAATTCTGAAACCTTGCCAAGTTTAACTCATTCACCTATATTCAACACAGCTCTCAATTACAATAAAGTGGTCACTTTTCTCATTTGTCATTTTTCTCTCTGCTAAATTCTCTCTTAGAAAATTGCCAATCCATGTGGGATTAAATTTCACAACAGGGATAAAATCTGACCAGGTCCCAGAACCCAGAGATGTAAAGGTGTGCCCACTTAGATCATGGTGGCCATTGACCAAGTGGCTTGGTTTCTGATAACCTCATAAGGAAAGCCTCCAAAAGAATGTATTGGAGCTGCCTGAAAGATCAACAAAATTCTAGTTGCTAGTTTGTGATACCATTTCTCTTTTATGGCAAATGTGGACCATTGGAAGCAGCTATCTTATGATATAGTTTTCCAATGGGATCTATTACTTCCTACTAATCTCTTCCTCTTCCACCCTGTACCAACATTAGTCACCTTGCTCTGCTTCTGTTGCCAGCCTGTCACTACAGCAGGCCTTTGGACAAGGCTGGAATGCTCTTCCCTCAGATTCCTACAGCTCACTCATCCACACTCCTTTTGCAGGACTGTCACTCATCCAGTAAAGCTTTTTTGAAAATCCAATTGCAAATAAAAACTTCCTGCCCAGCTCTCACTATCAACTTCTTTGCTTAATCTTCCTGCCTAAAACTTCTCAGGATCTGCCAAGCTCCATATTTCTTTGTTTGTATTGTCAGTCTCCCTGACTTCAATGCAATATCCAAAAGCTAATGACGCTGTGCAGCTTTGTACCTGTGCTGTCTCAAGCACCTACAAGAGTAGTTGTTACAAAGGATAATGAGTAAGTGAATAAAGAGAACACATAGGAATGAGTTTTTGTCATTTTGTTGGAGTGATTCAAGTAAGAGTTAGTCACAGAAAGAATACTATTTTTAAAATCCATGCAGTGCATAGTTTTGGTGACTTGATTTATATGTACATGTTTATTTGTAAATACAAATATGCTAAGTCTAAATTTATTCGAGTTGTTGTTGTGCACAGTCTTTAGTCCCAGAAAAAACAAATGGCTCTGAATTCACATTGCCTTCAGAACAACTCTGTGAGGAACAGATGACAGACTACTTAACCATTGTTTTATGTAAAAGAATGAAAAGGAAATATATAGAAACAAAAGCCATTTTGGAGAGAAAAGAAATTCCTGAACCCACTCAGCATAACTACTATGCGCTGCAGCAAGACCACAGAGAAGTGGAGGAATTGTAGATGCTGCCTAACTTTAGAGTTCCTCCCAAGTAATAATGCCTGGCCCCCTAAAACTTTAGTTTCTGGAGATTTTACATCAACAGAAGAGGCAAATTATGACTTCAGCACTACATGAGAAAATTGGCTCCCTCAGAGGAAAAGTGTGACACTGCTCAATTCTCCAATTGTTATTTCACATTAAGCCTTACTGGAAAAAAAGAGTAGACAATTCTTTGCAGATAACTTGCAGTTCAATAACCTGATAATTATTCATTTCTACTTAAAGCATGCTTGTAAATATCATTTCAAATGAAGCACTGACTTGATTTTTAATCAATGAAAACTGACATTTGTTGAAAGGGCTTTCTGAATAATTACCTTGCATTCTTATTACTAAAGCGGATTTAACAGAAAATCAAAACAAATGATATTAATTACATCGTACCCTCATTATATATTAATAGGTTCAGAAACCAAACACTGAGTGTCTTATAGAGCCAGAGTAATATTTATATGAAGCTCTGAAATGGAAGCCAGTTTAATTCTAATGCGTCCCTTTTAGTGCTCTGACCTTCTGCTCTCTTGAACCATGAGATTGGTCATAGCTAGGAGCACAGATATCTGGAATTAACATTTTGGGCTCGTACTTGAAAACCCAAAGTGTCCCTGGAAGGTGACTTCCTCATGCCAAGGATATATGACTTCACTGACCAATTAATCACCACCCACTTTTAACTTGAAATGATTAATCAAAGTATTTCCCTTTTGCTTGATGAATTTATAACATTAAGCAAAGGAGTCTCACTCACTACGTGACTGTGCATTGAGATTCACTGTTATCTATGTGTTCAAGAAACAACTGGGCAAGTACAATCAGGAACATGAAAATGAGGAGAATATCCCAGAAGAGGAATTTCTTTAGGTCTTCCTCTCCAGGATTGAACCCAACACAGTGAGGTCTTTATACTTGTGCTTAGTCTTAGCTTTGGCTCCTAAGTTGTGATTAGAAATCAACCAGTATATTCCTACCTGTATACCCTTTTTAGATTGTGTAATACCTCTCAGCAACTGTCTTCGCATCTACTCATTGGGAATAAAAATTACAGTTTGTTATAAAGATTAAGAGGTTTTATGAAGAATAAGTAAAATAATTCATATGAAATGATAAGCAGAGCTCTTAATATGTAGTAGGTTCTCAATAAGCACTAGTTCTTGGTATTATTGTGATACAAGGCCATTTCCAGGACCACGTAATGGCAATATGGGAGGCCCACCATGGAAGCTGAATTGGATTTACCTGTTTAATCTCTTATCCTGGCTCATAATCTCTTGCTGACCTCTGGGCTGTACAAGTTATACAAACTGAATGGGAAATCCCAGAAAACTGATTATAATGTGAACACAGAATTCCTCCCTACTAAAATACAGATCACTTACCAAGTGGTAAGATTTCCCCCTGGTAGGTAGAGTACAGACAATGGCATTTACAGCATATGACTCAACCCACCAGTAAAAGAGGAATGGACATGTGCCAGTAACTGTTCTGAGTACTGAAGACTCAGAAGTGAACACAGGCTATGTTCTAGTTGAGAGAGGAAAGGCAGGCGAATCAGAAGGGAGTAGGATGGTGATGTGGTCACCTCCCTCCTTCCCCACAGACTCCTGCTATGCCATGACCCAGCTGTGAAATCAGTCAGCATCAAACTGCCACTGATTTAATTTTCTCAAATAAATATTCAATCCCCTTACCTTCCTCCAAACCCACTGAATCTATCCAAAGCTCAATCTATACCTTTTCTTGCCTTGGTTGCTAGACTGACTTGTTAGCTGATCTACTGGCCATTGGGTTCAATTGCTACTGAAATGGCCTTTTCTGGTTTATCTGAAAACAATTCTACTCATCCTTTGAAGTCCCAACTCAAGGGTCACCTCCTTTGTGGAGCATTGCTTAAAAAACTTCACCTCATATTCTAGCACTAGCAGAATGAATCATACTCATGCCATAGTTTCCTTATTTAGTCAGGCTTCTAGTGTATCATTGCTATATTGAGACAGAATACATTCATTCCTCTAATAGTTATTAAATATCTACCCTAGTTCAGTCGCCAAAAATAACAGAGTAAAAGAGATGTCTGTCTAAATAAACTGAAGCTCAAGACCTGGAAATTCCATTTCCTCTCCTTGAGGATGGAGGGTGAGTCATGTTACCAGAGTGCCTTTGGCATATAGCCTGTGTTTGGAGTTTATAGAATGTCAGCCACAGCACCTCGGTTCAATGACAGAATCAAGCAATTCTTCTACATCAGCCAGTGTGGGGAAAGATCTTTCATTCATTTTCTAAAATAGGGAGGTAATAATTATACATTCTAGAAGAATCTTAGTGTTTACCCTTTTATCCAACTGACTTTAATTATATAGGGAGAAAAACATCTAGCTCCCTCCATAGCAAACCAAATTTCTTTTAATCTCTATTTTAAGGTAAAATTGGTCATTTCTGGTTATCCATGAGTATTTATTTAAACATTATGCAAAAGATATTAGTCATTCACATACAATAATCCCTAGATGTCCCCATGAGAAGAATGGTATCATCACATCAGACCTTGTAAGCATAAGCATGTGGCAGAATGAAGGCAAAGTCAAGATCACAGGGTGCTATCAGTCTTAAAATTGTTATGCATTCAGCTTACTGGCTCCCATATAACCAGAATCAGAGTAAGATACTAGAAAGAGTGGACACTAGAAAAGAGGAGCTACTTTATTATTAAGACACTTTTTATCACCAAAGTAAGATCTAATGGTATCATTTTAGTCAGTGTGGGCTGCCACAGCAGAATGTCACAGACTAGATGGCTTAAAACAACAGACATTTATTACTCAGTCCTGGAGGCTGGGAGCTCAGAATCAAGGGATCAGTGGATACAAGATCGGTGAGGGTCCTCTACCAGGTCGATTGGCAGAAGATTCTTTCTTAATCGTGACTGTATAAAACAGAGAAATGTATTATCTTTTGTGTCTCTTAAGAGCACTGATGCCTAGGGGCTAGCTTTATGGCACAGAAGTTTAAGCCACTGCTTGCAATGGAAACATCCTCTATTGGAACACTGGCCTGAATCTCAGCTGGTCCACTTCTGATCCAGCTTCCTGTAATGTACCTGATTAGGCAGCAAATGATAGTCCAAACACTTGGGCGCCTGCCACTCAGGTGGAATTTCTGGCTCCTGGCTTCTACCTGCTATGGTTTAGGGGGAGTAAACCATTGAATGGAAGATCTCCTCTCTCTCTCTCTCTCTCTCTCTCTCTCTCTCTCTCTCTCTCTCTCTCTCTCTCTCTCTTTATCTCTAACTCCTTCTGTCTTGCTCTGACTTTCAAATAAATGAATCTTTTTTCTTTTCTTTTGTAAAGGTTCATTTATTTATTTGAAAGGCATATTTACAGAGAGAAGGAGAGAGAGAGAGAGAGAAAGAGAGAGAGAGAGAGAGAGAGAGAGAGAGAGAGAGATCTTCTATCTGCCATTCACTTCACAAATGACTGCAACAACCAGGACTGTGCCAGGCTGGAGCCAGGAGCCAGGAGCTTCTTCTGGGTCTCCCAAGTGGGTGCAGGGGCCCAATGATTGGGGCCATATTCCAGTGCTTTTCTAGGAACATTAGCAGGGACCTGGATGGGAAGTAGATCATCCAGGATTTGAACTGGCACCCATATGGGATGCTAGCACTTTCAGGCTGTGGCTTAACCCACCGTGCCACAGAACTGTTCCCAGTAAATCTTTTTTCAAAGAGAGATCACTAATTCTATAAGCCACCCTCATGCATTAAGTGTGTCCCAGTGTCTCCACTGCCTAATACTATCCATTTAGGTTTTAGGCTTCAACATGTGATTTTTTAGGAGAACACAAGCATTCAGTGCACAGTAATTGTTAGGAAGATAAGCTTTGCCAGTGCCGCGGCTCACTAGGCTAATCCTCTGCCTGTGGCGCTGGCACCCCAGGTTCTAGTCCTGGTTGGGGCGTCAGATTCGTCCCAGTTGCTCCTCTTCCAGTCCAGCTCTCTGCTGTGGCCCAGGAAGGCAGTGGAGGATGGCCCAAGTGCTTGGGCCCTGCATCCGCATGGGAGACCAGGAGAAGCACCTGGCTCCTGGCTTTGGATCAGGGCAGCGTGCTGGCCATGGCCATTTGATGGTAAACCAATGGAAAGGAAGAATTTTCTCTCTCTCTCTCTCTCTCTCTCTCACTGTCTAACTCTGCCTGTCAAAAAAGGGAAGATAAGCTTGATATATTATAAAAGTACCATGTAAAGTCAAAGGATCAGCTTTCAATAAAACTTTGAAGTAGTAGAGTAATGACGCCTTACATTTTGTATCTACTGGTAGGCCACCAGTTAGGAGAACCACTGTAAGCCTCCCCAGAATGTTATTCCATGAACAGAAATTTAGACAACTCTTCAATTTATTTTAGGATTAGCTTCTTTATACTGTGCATTCATTCAACATAGATAGTATCTATTTTGCATCAGACATTGTAACCTAGGATTTGCGACTATAGACTAAAAAACATCATCTGTCTCTTAAAGGAGCATTGAGATAAAGCTCACTAAGCAAACCACTCTAACCCAACATCATAAGAGCTGTGCCAGATTTAAGTGTTGAAGATTTGGGCTCTCTTTAGACAGGCACTTAGCTTTGATTTGGGTTGGGGGTTCTAGGGACCAGAGAAGACTTCCTGAACAAGGTGATAGCAGCACTCAGGGAAAATCCAAGAGAAGGCCGGCGCCGTGGCTCAACAGGCTAATCCTCCGCCTTGCGGCGCCGGCACACCGGGTTCTAGTCCCGGTCAGGGCGCTGGATTCCGTCCCGGTTGCCCCTCTTCCAGGCCAGCCCTCTGCTGTGGCCCGGGAGTGCAGTGGAGGATGGCCGAAGTGCCTGGGCCCTGCACCCCATGGGAGACCAGGAGAAGCACCTGGCGCCTGGCTCCTGCCATCGGACGAGCGCGGTGCGCCGGCCGCAGCGCGCCGTCTGCGGCGGCCATTGGAGGGTGAACCAACGGCAAAAGGAAGACCTTTCTCTCTGTCTCTCTCTCTCACTGTCCACTCTGCCTGTCAAAAAAAAAAAAAAAAATCCAAGAGAAGACATCAAAGACATCAGAACAGTGAAGGTACAGAGTTCTCAAAAGTTTAAAGTGATTCAGAGAGTGAAAATTGCTGGCCTGAATTTAGTGGGGAAGAAGTGAGGTACTGTCCCTGCACCACATGGCTCTCCTATGTGAGAACCTTCTAGAATAGATTCAACTCTCTTTTTTTTTAAGTTTACATATTTACTTTATTTATTTAAAAGAACAATGACATAGAGAGGGAAAGAGAGACAGAGAGAGACAGACAGTTCTTCCATCTACTGATTCACTCCCTGAATGTCTGCAACAGCCTGGCCAGGCCAAAGTCAAAGTCAGGACCTCCATCCAGGTCTCCCATGTATAAGCAGGAACTTCAGCACCTGATCCCTGACCTGCTGCTCTCCAGCTCATGTATTATCAGGAAGTTGGATGGAAATTGGGGTTGAGACTCCATCCCAGACACTCCAATATAGGATAGAGGCATTCCAGTTGGAAGTTTAAGCCACTGTACCACGACACCTGACCCTAAAGTCTCAGTCTTAACATTAGGTAAAATGATTCCACTCCTGAACAGTGGGTGAGTGCCATGTTGGAGAAAGCACAAACTTCACACACGCTCTGTGAGCAGGCATAGTGCTATAGACGTGCTCTGTCTGGTACTTTGCCCAAGGCTTGGAAGAAAGCAAACACTCAACAAATTCCAATTCACTCAAATTTTATGACAAACATTTGGGCTATTACACTTGGTTTCATATTATTTTACATTATTTTTATCATATGCTTGTATCTTTTCTCTACAAATCTTTGAAAGAAAGTGAATTATAAGAAAGTAAGGGTGGCCTGCACTGTGACTGCAACACTGGTATCCCATTGGGCACTGGTTTGAGTTCCAGCTGCTCCATTTTTGATCCAGCTCCCTGCCTGGGAAACCAACAGAAGATGGATCAAGTGCTTGGGCCTGTGATACCCACTTGGGAGACTGGATGAAGCTCCAGGCTCCTGGCTTCAGTCTGGCCTAAACCCAGCTTTGCAACCATTTGGAGAGTGAAGGAGAGATTGGAAGATTGCTCTCTCTCTCTCTCTCTCTGTGTGTGTGTGTGTGTCTGTTTCAGTCTCTGTCTCTCTCTCTCTCTCTCTGTAATTCTGCCTTTCAAATAAATAAATCGCCTTTAAAAACTGAGGTAAATTCATTTTAAAAACACATATTCTTACTTTATCTTCAGAACTCTTTGGGTAAGAAAAAACAAATTAAAATGGCATTTTAAGATAAGAAAATTCAGGACTTGTAACACTGGCCAATAAGTTGTAAGAAGGACAGAACTTACCTGAAAACCTCACATCCAAAACATCGAAACTACTAGAGGAAATACATGAGACAAGTGTTCTGATGATATTGGATGTCAGGCCATGAATAGCAGGGATCCCTGAAAGACTGAAGGGGAACTGTGTCATTGCTCAAGGTTTCATCCTTCAGAGAGGCTCCAGGCCCTGGAGAAAGTAAGGGAGAGAAGAAAGAACCCCGTGACTCCCTGAGATGAGGAAAGATGAGAATCTGACAAGGCAAGGTGACTAGAGTTTGAAAAACAGGGTACAGAAGAGGAGAGGACTCCAGTCATCAGCAGAACAGTCCCACAGGGATCAGTGCAGCACTGATCAGCGCACACATATCAGGAAACCATTCCAGGCTACAGAGTTGGAGGGAAGAGTACCGAGAACTCACACGGGGTCAGAAAGAGACACCGTGCCTCTGTCCCCGGTCACTGAGGCTGGAAATCTTCATGATTCCTGGGACAGTGAATAAAGGATTCAGAAGGGTCTCTTGCTGAGTAATGGAGTAAAATTAACCTAGATGAAATACAGATCTGGATTTACTTAACAACACTTAAAAGTAAGAGATGAAGACACTGTGTCTAAAATAACTTAAAGATGCCAAAAACAAAGCTTGATATGATTTATACAAATAAAACTACTCCCAAGTCTATAATATAAAATTTACATCCTGTCAAAAATTACCAGGCATGAAAGCATGCTAGCAAATATAACCCCCACTTTGTTTCCGAAGTGACCCAGAAAATACGTATGTCAGAATTGAAACCCAGCCCCTATACAGTGCCTGGTGTGTAAATACTAGAAACCATCAATCCTAAGTCTCCCACAATCTCGCAGCCTCCCTTGCTTAATTTAAGCTTCCTTGTCCTATTTTTATGATTGCCAATAAACCTCTTACTAAAATTAGCTCACTAAATTGAGGAAATGGTACAGTCTGCCCTAGAAGGTCCCTAATTACTGGACTCATGAGGTCGATCATTTCCCTTAAGATAATGTCTTGAGGTTCAGTCTCATCTTGAGGGGTTTCTTTTCCAGGAACTCCAGGCCCCAATGTAAAAGTAACTACCATCTGCATGTGACTGCCAGAATGACCGGAAACCACTTTGCCATCATGAAAATTCCCTAAAGGGCAATACAACCAGTCAAAGGAGGGCTATAAGCACTGCAGACCAACCAGGAACCTGGACATGAGCTGAACACAAACTTCTCAGCCTCAACTATAATCTGGAAGAAGCTTCATTCCTAATATCTCAGGGAGCTCAAAAATTAAGCAATAACTGCTCAGCTTCTTGCTCTGAGCTTTGCAATAAACACTTCCTCTCTTTTACATCCCTGGTAATTGGCTTTCTGTATTTCATGAGTGAACCTGAAACCAGTTTTGGAGTCATTCTACAAAAAGAATGAGCAGACACAGACATGAAATCCATTTCTATAACTATATCTCATTTCTTGAGAAAGCTAGAATAATAGAGACATGGAAGATAGGTTTTAAAAAAGAAAAAGATCAGGGGCTAGCACTGTGACATGGTGTATAAATCTGCCGCCTGCAGTGTCAGCATCCGATATGGGTGCCAGTTCGAGTTCTGGCTGCTCCATTTCCGATCCAGCTCTCTGCTAATGCACCTGGGAAAGCAGGAGAAAATGACTCAAGTGCCTGGACTCCTGCACCCACATGGGAGACCTAAAATAGCTCCTTGCTCCTAGCTTCAGATTGGCCCAATTCTGGCCATTGCTGTCATTTAGGGAATGAACCAGCAGATGGAAGATTCTCTCTCTCTCTCTCTCTCTCTCTCTCTCTCTCTCTCTCTCTCTGCATTTCTCTCTGTGAGTCTACCTTTCAAAAAAAAAGAAAGAAAAATTCATTTATAAAAAAAGTTCAAAATCAAGTTTTTTTTTTAATATAGAAATGACTGTCTGAGATTAAAATATACTCAGATTGGCATTGTGGCATAGCAGGTGTAGCTGTTCCCTGCAATGTCAGTATCCCATATGGGTGCCAGTTTGTGCTCCAGCTGCCCCATGTTCAATCCAGCTCTCTGCTAATGCACTTGGGAAAACAGGGGAAAATAGGCCAATATTTGGGCCTCTTCCACCCACAGGGGAGACCCAGACGAAACTCCTGACTCCTGGCTTCAACCTGGCTATTGCAGCCAATTGGGGAATGCATCAGTGGCTGGAAGATTCTCTCTCTCACTCCCCAAACTTATAGTTCCCCAAACTTAATAACAATTATAAACCCACATTTGCAAGAAGTCCAGAGAACCCCTGAAGGGAACATGAAGAAAACTACCCCAACACACATAACACACAATAAGGAGACTAAAACTCAGAGCATATATCTAACCTCTTCTACATTTTCCAACAAGTTTGACTGCTTCCTTTCACAATGAGCAGACTTTATTCATGTCTTAAAGAGATTGTGGACACAGACTGGCAAAGAATGGACCAAGCGTGAAAGAAGGAAAAGAAATGACCACCCGAGCATGAACACAGAGATGCTAGTACAGAAGCCTTAATAAAATATCTTAATTCTTCATGCACTTAACCAGTCAGCAAGAACGTGCTTCTGAGGGCACAGAGCACTACCAACCACACTGAGCGTGAGGCAATGACAAGGGGCACAGGTGATGTCTTCACTTCTGCACTTCATTGTGTGGATGCCCAGTTTCTCCTGTCTAACATCTTCCTCTTGGACCTTAATTTTTACTTCAGTATTAACTTTTTCAGTGAATTTTTTCATATTTATTGATGACCAGATTTTATCTTTCTCTAAAAACATAATTCCAGGTTCAAGGGGTGGTATGCAATATATATCATTTCTAAAACCTGCAAGATAAAAAAAGTGTTCATCAATTTTTTTTGTTTTGTGTCTGTGAAGTAGAAATTCTAGCTCCTCCTTTAACATAAAACATTCATGCACATAAAAATGCTAACTTTCATTATTTACCAGGTGAGTATCTTCCATCATTTGATTTTTTCCTTAAGAAGTCTTTTGATTTCCAAGATTGATTGTGCTTCTTTTGTGATGCATATATTTCTTTCTAAGTAAAAATAAAATAAAAGTGTGGTGGGAATGTGTCTTCCATTTTTTTTTTTTTAATTCCAGGCTCTGGTCCCACGTAACATAACAATTCAAAGCAGGGACATAAGTAAAAGTGTTTTAATGGGAGCAGGATTTATTTAAAGTGAGAGAGTGAGAGTATATCCAGGCATGAGTGCAGGCAGCACAGAGAGGGCCAGAGAGAAGAAAAGCATGAGAAGACAGCCAGAGTAGGGAGAAACACCCCGTCCAGTGATCACCTTTATTCAGGTAGGAGGTGTTGTCCTAACTGAATGCACACCCTGTGGAGTTTAGGCAGGGTTCAGTGTGCATGACGTCATCTGGGAAAGTTTTCATAGCGCGTCACCTGGCGCTTGGTGAATGTGTGCTCCTGGAATCCTCTTCTTCATCATCATATGGAAGGTACAGATGCACCATGGGGTCACTGGTGTGCAGGGCTGGCATGTAAAAGCTGGAGTTAGGGTTTGGAGCTACAGAGAGAGACTGCAGAAGTTATTCCAGCTGTTTTATTTCCTATCTCACTTCCTGTCTACCCTGGCCCCCTATCAAAAGGAAATATTATTAAAAATCTTGAAGTAAATTTATTATCAAGAAAGCATTCTGCTCTCTCTCTCTCCACCACACATATACTTAAATATTATTTTAACTGAAGCTGAGATATTTAAATTATGGTTTCAATTTTAATTATTTTATTTTATTTAAGGGATGCAAGTTCATCAGATTTGAGAACATGAGGATTCTTCCCCCGACCACCACCACCTTCCCATCCATAGTCCCACCCTTCTTCCTCCTCATTCTTCCTTTCGCATTCTTGTTTTTACAGAGATCAATTTTTTCGCATAATTTTTGTACTCATAAAACTAGCCCTACACTAAATGGAGAGTTCACCAATTAGTATGCAGAAAAAAGAAAAAAATACTGTTCCTCGACAGTCAAGGCAAAGACTATCCAAAATCAATGCCTCTTAAAGTGCCAGTTTTGCTCCTATAAATTGCAGTTTAGGTGCTCTCTTAGGTACCACAGATCAGAGAGACCATATGGTATTTGTCTTTTTGTGACTGGCTTACTTGACTAAGTATAATGGTTTCCAGTTGCATCCATTTTCTTGCAAATGAAAGGATTCCTTTTTACTGCTGTATAGTATTCCATAATGTATGTATTTAATTTCTTTCAATTTTTAAGCTAACAATTATTCAAGCAACTGTGCATAAAGCGAATCAAAGCCTCTTGGACAATAGATAAAAAGATAAGTGACATTGACCCATCATGAGTGACATAAGACAATAAAATATAAGCCAAAGCAATCTAAGTACTTTCCTTAACAATGGATATATTTTTATTATTAGTTTTTTCAAATACAAAAAAAAAACCTCACTGCAACTTACAAAATCCTAAGTCAGCTCACCATTACTTGGGGACACTCTTAAAATCATGCCTATTAGGGCCAGCATTGTGATGTAATGGACAAAACCACCACCTGCAACACTGGCATCCCCTAAGGGCTCCAGTTCAATTCCCAGCTGCTCCACTTTTGATCCAGCTCTGTACCAATGGCCTGGGAAAAACAGTGGAAAATGACCCAAGTATTTGGGTCCCTAACAGCCACATAGGAAACCCAGATGAAGCTCCTAGCTCCTGGCTTCCACCTGGCCCAGCACTGGCCTTTGCAGCCATCTAGAGAAGTGAACCAGCAGATGGAAGATATCTCTCTCTCTCCCTCTTTTTCTTAAGTAAATAAATATTTTTAAAAATCATGCATGTTTGTTTTTAAAAGTACATTCAAAATTTTCACCTTTAACTATCATTATTGTATGTTAACTCTGCACCTATACACCAAAAATATGATATGTCAAAAGGAAAATTTTATTAGAGCTATGGTAGGCCTGTAAAACATAGAAACCTGATATAAGTTACTAGGCCTACATCAAAGAAGGAGGTACCTTTCTCTGAAGGGAGGAGAGAACCTCCACTTTGACTATGACCCTGACAGAATAAGATTGAAGTCAGCGAACCCTAAAGGCTTCCATAGCCTTGGCAACTCATGACTAGAGCCTAGGGAGATTACTGATGCCATAAACAAGAGTGTCAAATTGTTAAATCAACATCAGGAGTCACTGTGTACTTACGTCTCATGTGGGATCTGTCCTTAATGTGTTGTCCAATGTGAAGTAATGCTATAACTAGCACTGAAACAGTATTTTACACTTTGTGTTTCTGTGTGGGTGCAAACTGATGAAATCTTTACTTAGTATATACTGAATCTACCTTCTGTATATAGATAATTAAAAATGAAAAAAAAAATCTTGGTGTTAAATTGGAAATTGCCTAGAAAATTAATCAATTTTTTAAAAAAATATATCATGTAGGATCTCTGTCCTTAATGTGCTATACATTGTGAATTAATACTATAACTAGTACTCCAACAGTATTTTTCACTTTGTGTTGCTATGTGAGGGCCAACTGTTGAAATCTTTACTTAATATATAGTAAACTGATCTTCTGTATATAAAGAGAATTGAAAATGAATCTTGAGGGGAGAGGGAGTGGGAAAGGGGAGGGTTGCGGGTGGGGGGGAAGTTATGGGGGGGGAAGCCATTGTAATCTATAAGCTGTATTTTGGAAATTTATATTCTTTAAATAAAAGCGTTATTAAAAAAAAAAATAAGTTACTAGGCCTAGAAAAACAGATATCTTACAGGCCACAAGGTTTGGTATACTAGTAATACTTATGTATCTGCTTATCTTTTTCTATTTATGAAACAACTGTAAATGGTGGGGAAACGGAATGTGCATTTTCTACACATTTCTATTTTTGAAATACTAGTTCATGATACATTGTCCATAATAATCAGTAGTGCTGAGATGGATGTAGCTAGGAAAGGCAAACCATCGGGAAAAGACAAGACAGCGAGCCTGCAAACCTTTTCTTGACATCCTCAATCTCCTGCAAATTGCAAAGAGGAAATAAATAGCTGTGGTGGTACACTAATGAGTACAGAAAAAGAGGAAGGTGCCAAGAAAGACTACTAAATTTATTTCACAATCATTCATCCTTTCCATTTCTCTGGACAGGTCACAGCCTGATCGATAATGCAGCAATCAGGAGTACGGCTCGGATGACTGAACGACCAGGGTGGCAGGGCTGCCGTTCCATTTGTCAGACTCAGCCAGAAGAGCAGAGAGCCCGAAAGACGTGGAAGAGGAGCGAACATGAGTTCTATTCTTTAGGCTTGGAAAAGGGGCTACAGTTTCAGGGGGCAAATGAATACTGGGGAGCAACAAGGGAAGGGAAGTCCCTGAGGCTGGGACAGGGGCCGTAACTCGGAGGTGCCTGGGCCCCTCATTTGTTATTTCCTAAAACAAAAAGGTAAGCTCGGTGTAGGAAAAACAGCTTTATTTCAGCTCTGAATTGTTCTATAGGTGATTTCCCTAGAAAGACTGTTTTCTCCTTTGCACAATTCAGCACACATGCTCAATATGTTCTCATTACTGCCCTAGCAGGAGTGTTCACAGCCCAACAGTCCTGCGGGTAAAAGCTCCTGCTCTCCTCTTCAGCATCTAGGCCTGCTCTCTCTCCTTTGTTGCAAATGCCCTACCCAGTAAGAGAAAAAAATTCTCTAGAAATAGCAAAGGGATGGAGAAGGACGATGGGAGGGAGGGAAGGAGCGAAGAACAGGAGAATTAAGCAGTGCAGAAGGAGGAAGAGGGAGTCGCTGGCTTCCTCCTATTGTTGCCTTTGTCCTAGGCTGGTCTTCCTGATCGCTGTGCGAAGGTGACAGCCTGCTGCTCGCTCTGCCCTTCAGGCGCTCTTCTCCATTGTGACGCATTCATGAAGTAGGGAGCCCTGTCAGACCTCATCAGCAGTCCTGTGCACACGGAGTGAAATCACTCCTATTGACCCCTCCCCCCGGCATATTGATAGGCTCTCCCTTTCTGCTGGGGCCGGGAGTTGCCACCTTCCCAGTCCTGTGTTGTGTTTATTCAGCAGCTCGGTAAATCACGCCGGTACACAAGTGGAGCATTCATCAGGAACCAACAGGAGCCCCTCTTTCAGGCAGGCAAACCTACCCAATTACTGAGGCCTGCGAAAAAAATGCCTTGAGGCCTGGCAAGGTCTCTTGTTTGCACCCTCTAAAAATAATACCTTCTGAGCTCTGCAAGCCTCCCCTGTCCAGCCCTCACGTTGACGTTGAACTGGCAGAGCACTCATTTATCTTTCATTGGATTTGTCTCCAGGATCCCCTTTTTCTCCTTAAATAATGAGAAAGAGATGCTGCATTTCATCCTTCAAGAGCAGGGGAAAGGATGCAGTAGATCCACCTCACATTGCTCTCTCCATTTTCTTGGCTACCTCTTCAGATGTACAAGTTCCACACTCACAGTCTTTAGAGGGCAGCTACCACTCTGGTCCCATGCTGCCCTCTATCTTTCTGTTTCGTACTAAAGATGATGCAGTTTCCTTTAAAAGAGGGCTGGAAGAAATCATTCACATTACTGGGAAAATTGCATCACTTTGGTTGAAAGTCATAGGAGCTAGATCCAGAAATGCCTTTAAGAGTTGACAGATGACCATGGTAAATGGTTTTAAAGTGCATTTCTCTTTTCAAAAATTTTTTATTATTTATTTGAAAGAGTTACAGAAAGAGGTAGAGAAAGAGAGAGAGGGGTCTTCCATCTGCTGGTCTACTCCCCAGTTGGCTGCAACAGCCAGAGCTGAATTGATCTAAAGCCAGGAGCCAGAAACTTCATCCAGGTCTCCCACGTGGGTGCAGGTGCCCAAGGATTTGGGCCATGTTCTATTGCTTTCCCAGGCCATTAACAGAGAGCTAGATTGGAGGTGGAGCAGCCAGGACTCGAACTGGCACCCTTAGGGGATGCCAACACCGCAGGCCAGTGTTTTAACCCACTGCACCACAGCCCTGGCCCCCCTGGCATGTCTCTTAACATACGTTAATTTATTAGGAGTTTTGTGTTTGTAACCAATATTCCTACATTTTTCTGTCTTTTTATTGCTGTATTTTATTGTTCAGATAAGGAAAAAATCAAATATTAATATCATTAGAGCTAGTGTCTTATTCTGAAGTCTGTAACACTTTCTGAAACTCATTACCATGGAACATTTAGGATTTGAGATTTTTTTTTAACTTATGGGAGACAGAGTTTGATAACAACAACAAAACCTACCTATTACTCTGAAAACCTGCATTCTTTAAAAACCTGGAGCCCAGCTTTGCCTATAACTAGACATGAGACCAAGTAAATCATTAATCATTTGAGGCTTTAGCTCCTTGATCCGTGGCTCTGCCTAGAGCTAACACATCCATATTACAAGGACGGGACTAAACAAAGAGAGCTAAGCCAAATGACCACTTGATTAATAACCAAACGGTCAGTGAGACCTGGAACAAGAGTTGATTGCTTCCCTTATCCCCAGAGAATAATGCATAGTAGTTGGAGAGCCATGGCAATATATTCAAAACAGGAAAAGGACACTTAAGCCAAGAGGTAGCCAAGAAGAATGGAGAACAGAGTGTGAAGTTGATCTATCCACTTTCTCTCCCCTACCCTGACTCCCCAGAAAAATTAAAGGTAGTGTCTCCTCTTCATTATTTGTGAAGAAAATAGATAATGCTGGTACATGCTTAACAACCACTTGTAAACAAAAATAAAAAGAGAAACGATGCTTGTTTGCTACTCTTTACAAATTTTATGATACAAATACTCCTTACTGTGGTCAATTTTAAGCTACCAACTTGATTTTACTAGTAAAGGAATAAAGAAGAAATGTTTCAAAATGGAAAGACCATCTCAAAACTCACATGGAACAAGAAAAGTTCATAAATATCCAAAGCAATTTCAAGCTAAAATGAACAAAGCTAGAGTAATCCCACTTCTGAATTCAAAATATTTTATAAATCTATTGCAATCAAAACGAATTGGTACTGGAAAAAGTAATAGACCCATTGACCAATGGAATAGGCTAAAAAACCAAGAATAGACTGAAACATCTATAGTAAATTGATCTTTGACAAAGTTGTGAGGAATAAATACTGGGGAAATTATGATCACTTGCAACAAACGGTATCGCATGTATCTTCTGAATAATGCCCACATGCAGGAGAATGTAATTGACCTTTGTCTCACACCATACAAAAAAAATCAACTCAAATCTATAAAAGACTTAAATGTAATACCTGAAAATGTACTAGACAAAAAAAAAAAGTGTAGTGTATGGGAAAATATCCATCACATTCATCTGGGCATTGATTTCTTGGATAGGACTTCAAAAAGAGACACAACAAAAGCAACAATAAACAAGTGATATTGCATCAAAATGAAAAAGCTTATGCACAATCAAATAAACAACAAAATAGATAGCCCATGGGCTTGAAAAAATATTTGTGAATCATACATCCAAGATATGTAAGGAACTCAAACAACTCATTTGAAAATGGACAAAGGATCTGAGAAGACATTTTTCAAAAGAAGGGATTAAAATGCCTACAAATATATGGAAAAAATATTCAGTCAGCATTGAAAAATTTAGTTAATTTATTTGAGAGGCAGAGACAAAGGAAGAAGGAGAGACAGACAAAACTCCTATGCATTAGGTTACTTCCCAAATATACGCAATAGATGGGGCTAGAACAAGCTGAAGTTAAGTGCCTGGAGCACAATCCAGATTTCCCATATGGATGGCAGGGACTCAACTACTTGAGCCATCGTCTGCTACTTCCCAGGGTGTGCACTAATAGGAAACTGAAATGAGAACAGAACCAGGACTTGAACCCAGGCACTCAGGTACAGTATGCAGTTATCCTAGTTAATATCTTCACTGCTAAACCAAATATCCACCTTGAAAGCACTTTTGATGCTGTTTTGTAACATTATAATGTAATTTGAAATAGGGAGTGTCATGCTCCCCAATGATCAGGGAAGTACAAATTAAAGCCCCACATCTATTTGAAGGGCTGTTACCAAAGAGACAAATGAAAACTATTGGCAAGGTGACTCTTTCTACACTGTTGAAGGGAATGTAGATTAATGTAATCATTATGGATAACAGTAGGGAGATTTCCCAAAAACTGAAAATTGAATTATTAAATGATTCTACAATCTCACTCCTTAGGTACATATCAAATGGACTTGAAATTGGCTTATCAAAGAGACAGTTGCACTATTGCAGTATTATTCACAATAATCAAGATGGAAGTAAGCAAAGTGTTTTTAAATGGGTGAATATATGAAGAAATTTGTGGTATAAATAAATGTTTATTGTTTGAGGAGATGTAGTTACCCAGATTGAATATTACACATGTATCCATGTATTAGAACATCACATGGTACCCTATAAATAAGTATAATTTTATCTGTTAGTTAAATATTATTGGGATGGGATTATTATTATTGGTGCAGAAGTTAAGATTCTGCTTGGGTGTCCATATCCTATGTGCCTGGGTTTGAGTCCTCACTCTAGCTCCCATTTCCAGCTTCCTGTTAATGCACATACTGAGAAGCAGGAGGTAAGAGTTTAAATACTTGGGTCCTTGCCACCCACAAGAGATACTTTGGTTGAGTGTTCTGATTCTTGCCTTCAGCCTGGCCCAGCCTCAGCTGCTGCAGGCATTTGGAGAGCAAACCAGTGAATGAGATCTATCTAGCTCACTCTTTCACTCTCTCTTTCTCTCTCTTTCTCTCCCTTTCTTTCTCTCTATCTCTTTCCCTATCTCTATCTCTACCACATTTAAGTAAATAAAATCAATAAAATGAATTTTAAAAATTACTTCAAAAAGAAAATATGATATATAAGCACAATGAAATACTGTACAACTTTTATAAAGAAAGAAAGTTTGTTAGTCATGACAGCATGGCTAAAATTGGAGGATATTATGCTAAGTAAAATAAGCTTAGCACATGAAGATGCAGTTGTACAAGACCCCTTAAAATGTGTATCTCAAAATTCTTTTGCACAAAAATAAACGTCTTCTAATTTCATTTTTCATAAAAAACATTTAAAAGGCAGAATGATACAGACAGATCTCCCATCTACTGGTTCACTCCCCAAATGCACACAATACCCAGGGCTGGGCCAGGTGGAAGCCAAGAGCTGGAAACTCAATCCAAGTCTTCCATGTGAGTGTTAGAGACCACTAGTTGAGTCTCATGCTGCTCTCAGATTTCTTCAGCAGGAATCTGGAATCAGAAATGAAAACTGGAAGTTGGGATTGTGGCATAGCAGGTTATGCCCTTGCAATGCCAGCATCTCATATTGGACCCTTCTTTGAGTCCCAGCTGCTGCACTTCCAATCTAGCTTCCTGCCAAACATGTCTGAGAAGGCAAGAGATGATGGCCAGGTGCTTGGGCCCCTGTCACACATGACAGAACAAATGGAGTCTTAGACTCCTGGCTCCTGGCTTCTGCCTGGCTCAGAGATGGCCATCGAGGTCACTTGGGGAGTGAACCAATGGTTGGAAGAACTCTCTTTGTCTCTTTCTGTCTCTGTCTCTCTCTCACTGTGTGTGTGTGTGTCCCTATTTCTGTCTCTCTAGCTTTCAAGTAAATAAATAAGTCCAAGAAAGAGAGAGAGAGAGAGACGCTGGCACGAGAGAGAGAGAGAGAGAGAGAGAGAGAGAGAGAGAGAGAGAGAGAGACACGCTGGCACTCCAACTCAGACACTCTGATATAGGATGTGGGCTTCCCGGACAGCCTCTTAACTGCTATCCCAAACACCTATCCCTTCCATGAGTTTTGGGAAGCATCCTTGTATAATCTCACTTATTATATGTGGAATCTAAAATAAAGTTAGTCTCACAGAAATAGAGTAAAATAGAGTAGGAAAATGGTTACCAGAGGGTGGTGGGGTGAGGGAGGGATGGGAAAAGGAGTAGAGGTTTAAGATTTCATGATCTACTGAACTGTATGTAGACCTCAGTTAGCAGTATTATATTCTATTTTTCAAATTTGCCGAAAGAAGAGATGTTAACATCCTCACCACAAAGAAATTATAAGTTGGGGAAGTAATGGAAATGTTAAATAGTTTGGTTAAATCAAAGTATGTATTGATCAAAACTTCACATTGTACCCTGTAAAATACACAATTAATATTTATTGATCAAAATAAATTAATAAAATTATTTAGCACATCCCACCTCCCTACAAACATCAGTTGGGCTCAGTCATAATAGTAAGACAGTGAGATTCTACTAAAAGCTTGCGACATGGGATGAAAGCAGTGAAACTGTAAAGAAAAGCTAGGCTGAACAGAGAGTTTTTGAATGCATCTCAAGCATGGCAAAGAAAGATCCTTAATAACATACAAAGGGGTGAGGGAGAGAGGGAGAAAGGTCTTATGCTCTCAACCTTTCTGGAAATGAAACCCAAAGATAACTTTGAAGAAAATTTCTTTAACGTTTCAATACAGACTTTACAAACTTTTTTAAAGATTTACTTACTTACTGATTTATAAAACCAGGAGCCAGGAACTCCATCCAGATCTCCCATGTCGGTGACAGGAACCTAAGTGCTTGGGCCATCATCTGTTACATCTCAGGCACAAGCAGGAAGCTGAAGCAGAAGCAGAAGAACCAGGACTTGATCTCAGGCACTCCAATATGGGATGCAAGTGTCATCGTCAGCTGCTTGACACACTGTGCCATAACATTTACCTCTCAAAGTAAATTTTGCATTCTACACATTCAAACTATTTGCAGCAATTTAACATAAAAGCAATATAAGAGACATAAAATTATATGAATATTTTTAAAATAAATAAAGCGTCTACCTCCTCCTTAGCAACCAACACATAAGTAAATAAAAGAAGGTAAGATCAGATCACAACTTGGAGCATTTAGAATGATATGCATGAAGGAAAGAAAATACAGAAAAAAGGAGGAAAGAGAAAGAGAGGAGGAGTGAAGGTAAAGGAGAAAGGAAGGGAGAGGCAAGTAAAACAAATTACATAACTATGTTTATATCATTCTGTTCCCTCTACGGAGCAGAAGTGTTGCGTGGAAAGAAGCTACCACATTTGTGAAATTCATCTCATGATTCAGCTCATCATCATTCCTCATAAGAAGTTCCCAAATGCCTGTACTCCTTGGTTCACAAGAGCGAAGGACAGTAAAACTTGAAGATCAATCAAGGAGATGCCATAAAGGCCAACAAAATAAGTATGTTAACAGGAGTAAGCTGAGAGAGACACAATGATAGTGTAATTAAGGACAGACACTGAACTATGAGAAGGTAATAGCTTTGGTGTAGAAGAAATTAACATCCTCTTTGTATTGCCAGTTTAGAGGACTCCCTACCTCAGTAGGAAATGGAATATTTTAAATAATTTGTACAAAAGGGTCAAAATTTCCTCAATTGATATTGGACTATTCACTTAAATCTCATGAATATTCATGACACATCTGTGAGTATAAAACCCCAAATGGAGCAGAGATTTGTGCAAAAAAAGGGGCACTCTACAGGAAGTATGTTCAAAGATAAACAAAGACATTATCAACAGCCTGCAGAAACTAATAATATAGCAGAGGTGGATGAACTGCTATCAAATGTATAAGGAAGAATGACAGGCATTATGAAAGAGGTAAAACACAGAGTTTGAGTAACATCTTGTAGAAAATATGGAAATGCAATATGATCTGATTCTATTTCTATTCAAAAATTCTTTTTTCTGTAACTGTTGCTTATGCAATATTAAAAATATATATTCATATTTCACCGTATTTGTCTTTTCCCAAATATTTTGCAGATATGCAAAAGGGTTTTATGTATTACCAGCTAAGTCAAAAGGAGTTTATCAAGAGTCTGCACTTCTGAACTTTTAGGCTTATTTGGCAACGAGCTCATGGAGTTGTGTTGTTGGAAAATGCTTCACCCACCAAGGGACTTCAACAAACTTATGCAAATCAGAATTAAAAGCTAAGTTTATTTATTGCACATTTTCCATGAACTTTTGAAGATTCTTTATAAACATGGATTTCAAAATTCTGTGCACTGAAATAAACTTAGCTTTTGGTTCCATCTTCAACAAACTCTTTGATGCACACCCAAACATTTTGCTTTCTAGTTCTAGTCATGACTCTAGTAAAATTTATAAAGAAATTGATTCTTTTTTTACTCAGGGACATAATTATGAGCTTAGACTTCAAATATAGTTAACATTCTACTAAAATTATCTGCCATTTTAAAATTTAAAAATGACATTCTAGAGTTTATCATTTAAGGACGGAGGATGATATGGAAGGTGTTTCAGAGAAATCCACCACCAAGATCCACAAGTTCATTGACCTGGGGATTCCAATCCCTTCATAGGTTGCCATCTACCCCATTCAAACTTGATATCTCACAGAAATCTGATAAATCTGCTCATTTATTCAGATGTACAGCAAACTTCCCTATGTTTTGAAATTTTAGGTAACTGAAATTTCAATTTGCTTTACTTGTAACATTTTCTTGGCACAATAGCTAAGGGCCAAATACCAACCATTCATAGCAAGTGAAGTAGCAAATGGATTAATTGTATATCAAAATATGTTTTGAACCAGTCCAAAGAGGTCTGAGGTATCATGATGAAGCAATTAGTTCTGGGATCAGACACTGTGGTTTCTTTTTTTTTTTTTAAAGATTTTATTTATTTATTTGAGAGGTAGAGTTACAGTGAGAAGGAGAAATGGAGAGAAAGGTCTTCCTTCTGTTGGTTCACTCCCCAAATGGCCACAACAGCCATTGCAGCTTCACTCCTTCTCTGGATATAAATCCCATGGGCAGCTTAATACCCACCCAGAATCTACCTGCATGGTGATGTTGTGATGATGATTAAGTTAAAAAAATCTACAATACACTGAAGTCATCCTTAAACACTATGCAATGGTGATTGATACAGTAGCCCTGATCCAACCTGCAATTTGATATCATTTTATTCCTCAAGTATACATTTTCTCAAACATGTATCCTTTCAAGTTAGGCTATGAACAAAAGATGTGTTAACATTTCTAGGCCTTGCAGAGTTAATCCAATATTTTAGAAAATAAGACCTGTGATAATGCTTAACAAATCTTTTCAACTTGACCATTTGGAACCCCAAAAAAGGTAAAAAGAAGGGTGGAACTGGTGAACTTTAGCGAACCCATGACTTTCCATAACATTTTATGCAAAAATGATTACATTTGAAAATTATCTTTTTAGATTTTTTGGAGGAAATCTACATTGCTGTTCTCAAATTTGAAAATGGACCCAACCTGCATTTGAACCAGAAACCACTGACTTTAGAATTCAAATGGAGGAGGCCAGCATCCCACAGCAGCACTAGTTTGAGTCCCAGTTGCTGCAGTTCTGCTCCAGCTCCCTGTGAATCTCATGGCAAGGCAGGGAAAGATGGCACTGGTGCTTGGGACCCTGCCACCCACATGCGATACTCTGAAGGAATTCCAGTCCCGGGCTTCCTCCTGACCAAGCCCCAATCACTGTATCATTTGGGAAGTGAACAAGCAGATAGTAGAGTGTTCTCTCTCTCGTTTTCTCCATAAGTCTTCCCTTCAAATAAATAAAATTAAATTTAAAAATGAAGAATGCAGGGGCCAAACTTGTGTCCGTATCGGTCACTTTTTTCTCTCTCTCTCTCTTCCAGTTAGCCTGGTGAACTTTTCCCCACAGGGTTTCAAGCCTTGCTCGCTCTAGTCTCTTTCTGCTTCCCTTCTGGTGTCTCGGGCTATTGAGGTTCGGCTCACCTCGCATTCCAGCGCTGGTGCGTTGAGTCTGCCGCTGGTGTCCCGAAGCGTGGGCTCCACGCTCTCCTTGAAGGTCCACTGTGAATCACTAGTTCCGGAAGAGTTTCCTCTGCTGTTTCTTCCCCTACTCTTCCTTGAACCTGCAGTATCTCCACTTTTATTAAACTGTCTCTCCCCGGACTATCAGTGTGCTGCCTTCCTATTCCGCCATCTTGCCCTAATGAACTAAGACTGTGAAAAAAGAGACTGTGGGGGAGAGAACTCACAGAATTCCCCACGTGAGTACTCTCCAGAGACGCTACAGTTCGGTAGCCTTAGTAGCCCAGTGGTGAGACTGCAGGAGAATTTGAACCCACACTGAAGGCCACAGAGATTCCCTCTGTGGTCCTTGGGAAAAAGCTTCCGATCTCTGGCTCCTGTGGGTATATCATTTGCCTGCTAACCACCCCCAATTCCATTCAGCTGTGTGGAATTACTTTCCTTTTGAATCAAAAATAAAGAAAGAAACAGAGAGATATTTACCACGCCTAACCTGGGAGTGTCACCTTTGGCAAACCCTCAACCCTGAGGAACCAAACAGAGCTATCAGGCCACACCCATCTCAAGCCTCTAAGGCTCCATTGAAAGCAGACAGTCCACTTATCTAGAGTCATAGTATAGCAAGAAAAAACACCACAGTGAAGAAATCAATATGCCAAACCACAAACGCAAAAACTGAGGTAACAAGAACAAGGAAGACACTATGACACCCCCAAATGAAAAAGATACCCCAATTCAAGATTACGAAGATGATGAGATAGAAGAAATGCAAGAAGCAGATCTCAAAAAATTTATGATAAGAACACTAAGAAGTTCTCAAAAACAAATTCTTAAACTATAGAAATCCTTACTGGACAGGATAGAAAATCTCTCTCATGAAAATGAAATCTTAAGGAGGAATCAAGCTGAAATGAAACAACTATTAGAACATGAAAGTGTGATAGTGACAAGAAATCATAATGAAGTGAAGAATTCAATAGATCAAATGACAAACACATTTGAGAGCCTTAAAAATGGAATCAGTGAAGCAGAAGAGAGAATATCAGAGAAGACAGAGAACAGGAAAGTATACAGTCAAACCAAAGAAAAGAAGAGGAAATTAGAAATCTAAAAAATATTGTTGGGAATCTACAGGATACTATTAAAAAACCCAACATTTGAGTTCTAGGAGTCCCTGAAGGCGTGGAGAGGGAGAAAGGATTAGAAGGCCTTTTTAGTGAGGTAATAGCAGAAAATTTCCCAGATTTGGAGAAGGACAGAGACATCCTAGTACAGGAAGCTCATAGAACCCCTAGTAAACATGACCAAAAGAGATCCTCACCACAACACATTATAATTAAAATCACCACAGTGAAACAGAAAGAAAAGATCCTAAAATGTGCAAGAGAGAAACGTCAGATTATTCTCAGAGGATCTCCAATTAGACTCACAGGTGACTTCTCATCAGAAACCCTACAAGCTAGAAGGGAATAGCGAGACATAGCCCAGGTACTAAGAGAGAAAAACTGCCAGCCCAGAATATTATATCCTGCAAAGCTCTCATTTGTGAATGAAGCTGAAATAAAGACCTTTCATTGCAAACAGAAATTGAAAGAATTTGTCGCCACTCATCCAGCCCTGCAAAAGATGCTTAAAGATGTGTTACCCACAGAAACACAGAAACACGGCCATCAACATGAAAGAAGGTAAACGAAGGGAACTTCACAGCAAAAGATCACAGGGAATTCAAAGCATACATTTGGATAAAGAAATTATGGGACTTGTACTCTATAGAATACTACACAGCAGTAAAAACAATGAAATCCGGTCATTTGCAACAAGATGGAGGAAACTAGAACACATCATGCTGAGTGAAATAAGCCAGTCACAAAGGGACAAATATCATATGTTGTCCCTGATCAGTGACAACTAACTGAGCACCAAAGGGGAAACCTGTTGAAGTGAAATGGACACTATGAGAAACCATAACTTGATCAGCTCTTGTGCTGACTGTTGTACAACGTAATACTTTATCCATTTTAGTATTTTTTTATTCTAGTACTATTGGTTGAACTCTGTAATTAACACACAATTATTCTTAGGTGTTGAAATTTTAACTGAAAAGTGATCCCTGTGAAATATAAGAGGGGGAATAAGAGAGGGAGGAGATGTACAATTTGGGACATGCTCACTCAGACGTGCCTCAAATGATGGAGTTAGAAATGTGCCAGGGGATTCCAATACAATCCCATCAAGGTGGCATGTACCAAGGCCATCTCATTAGTCCAAGTGATCAATTTCAGTTCACCATTGATCACACTGATAGGTCTAAGAGTCAAAGGGATCACACAAACAAGACTAGTGTCTCCTAATACTAATTGATAGAATCAAAACGGGAGAGAACAATCCAACATGGGAAGCGGGATACACAGCAGACTCATAGAATGGCAGATGTCCCAAATAGCCCTCTGGCCTCAGAATCAGCCCTTAAGGTACTCGGATCTGGCTCAAGAGCACATGAGAACATTTTAGGCATGGAAAGCCAAGACACTCTGGAATAAAGAAAAGAAAACAAGACGACCTAAATGAAAGATCTCTGTGAGTGAGATCCCAGTGGAAAGAACGGGCCATCAAAGAAGGAGGTACCTTTCTCTGAAGGGAGGAGAGAACTTCCACTTTGACTCTGACCCTGTCGGAATAAGATTGAAGTCGGCGAACCCTAAAGGCTTCCACAGCCTCGGCAACTCATGACTAGAGCCTAGGGAGATTACTGACGCCATAAACAAGTGTGTCAATTTGTTAAATCAACATCAGGAGTCACTGTTTACATATGTCTCGTGTGGGATCTGTCCTTAATGTGTTGTCCAATGTGAAGTAATGATATAACTAGTACTGAAACTGTATTTTTACACTTTGTGTTTCTGTGTGGGTGCAAACTGATGAAATCTTTACATAGTATATACTGAATCGATCTTCTGTATATAAAGATAATTGCAAATGAAAAAAATTGGTGTTAAATTGGAAATTTCATAGAAAATTCATCAATTTAAAAAAATATATCATGTAGGATCTCTGTCCTTAATGTGCTGTACATTGTGAATTAATACTATAACTAGTACTCCAACAGTATTTTTCACTTCGTGTTGCTATGTGAGGGCAAACTGTTGAAATTTAATATATACTAAACTGATCTTCCTTTATAAAGAGAATTGAAAATGAATCTTGATGTGATTGGAAGGGGAGAGGGAGCAGGAAAGGGGAGGGTTACGGGTGGGAGGGAAGTTATGGGTGGGGGGAGCCATTGTAATCCATAAGCTGTATTTTGGAAATTTATATTCTTTAAATAAAAGCTTTATTAAAAAAAAGAAGAAGAAGAATGCAGGGGCCAGCACTGTGATACATCTGGTTACAGCCCCAGCCTGCAGTGCTGGCATCCCATATGGGCACTAGTTTGAGTCCTGGCTGCTCCTCTTCTGAACCAGCTCTCTGCTATGGCCTGGGAAAGCAGTAGGAGATAGCCCAATTCCTTGGGCACCTGCACCGCATGGTTGACCTGGAGGAAGCTCCTGGCTCCTGGCTTCAGATCAGCTCAGCTCTGGCCGTTGGCAGTATATTTGGGGAGTGAACAAGCGGAATGAAAGACCTCTCTCTCTCTCTCTCCCTCTCTCTCTCTCTTGTTCTACTTCTCTCTGTAACTCCTGTGTTTCAAATAAGTAAAATAAATCTTAAAAAAATAAAGAATGCAAATGGAACCTAATTGAGGTATTTTCTAATGTTTTGTTTTTTAGTTAGGTGGTTGTTTTTGTTTTGGTTTGCTAAAACATACCAATGGTCTGTTTGTAGTTGTCATTTTATATCATTTGGCAATTATTATATCTATGCACTCTGAATTTTAACTTTAAAACACAGGTATTCAAACTGTTTTCAAGTCCCATCTGGAAATTCAGATTTATTTATACAATTTTGAACTTATTAAGCTGCTTATTTACGGTTGCTTTCATTTAGAATTCTTAGGGCTCCCCTTTATACCTTTAATTTCTGTAGAAAAGTGCCCATGAAAACATAAAGGGGTAGTAGGAAGAAAAGAGATGGTGGCATCCAACAGGCATGAGTCGGAATCCGACTCTCCCCACAGGGGAGGTGAAGAAGTGCCTGTGAGGAATACTGAGGGTCATGTAGCACACCACATACGTGACAGAGGGAGTGTCAAGATGGCCTTCTTCCCTGCTCCTTCCTGGGCGCATGCTCTACCCTACAAGAGAAGTTACTATATCTTTGAAAATGGCATTCACATACTCAGCAGACTCCTCCAAAATCAGTGTGATTTCCTCTGGTTTTATTCATTATATTCAGAAGCATAATTTCCATGGAAAAGGAGAACTGGTAAGAATAAACAAACAGCTTTTGATGTTTTCTTTTAAATGCAATCATTTGTTCTATAATGAGCTCATGTTAAAAAATTCAAAGTGTACATGGACATTCTGAGTCAGAAACTGCTAGTGTAATATTACTGAAAATGATCATGTTCTCACACAGTTTATATGCCTCCAGTGAACTTTTATACATGTATTTTTAAATTTCTTCTGCATAAATTCAAACCTTTATCATCCATACTTTTTATTTGTTATCTCCTTTTTTTTAGAAATATGAGTTTCTTACAAAATCATTTTAGAAAACATTTCTAAAACTCTAGTGTTGGGAAATATAAGTGAGAAAGAAAGCCAATGACTCAAAAGCATCATTTGTTATTTTAAACACAACTCTTGTCTTCTCAGGAACAAACTTTTAAAGTTGCCTCAAGACTCAAATCCACAAAGAAGAACTAATTAAAGCTTTCAAAACTATACACACCACTTTCTACAATCAGACAAAACATAAAACTGGATTCCAGTTATCATCATGACACAGATTTTAAGTTAACCAAAAGGTAGAGTTCAGATTTCTGGATCCTGATTATACAGACATTAGATTTGCCATGCCACTTTCATGTCAGGATCAGTATTAATAGCATTTTATTGCTACCTAACACTTGGCACGTGTGTGGTTTTCCAAACCCACAATGAATAAAGATCCAACTTAAGGCACCTGGGGAGCAAAGGAAAGGATAATAATGGGTCTTATGGGGATCCTCAAGGGACTAATAACTCCAGGTGGTCTTACAAATCATGGAGAATATCCCATCAGGAGCTCTTGGGAGGAAGCCAGGGTTATGCAGCTGGTATAGTGTTCAAGTCCTCTTCACCAGCCGCTTCAATACAGGCCCTTTTTCACTCCTCAGGGCAGCCCTGCAGTGAGCCATAATTACATCACATTCTATAGATTATCACTTTCCAAGTAATTTCTCAAATGTTCTTGTTAAGTGATATTTTGAAAGCCACACAGACAATCAGCGAGGAAGAGACAATAAGAGGTACAACTGGGAAACTGGGGCCTGGAATTTATCAGAGGCTCCTATGAGCCCCTTGCCCACCCAGCTCCATCTTCCCTTCCCTTTCCTTGGCTTTCAGCAGGGAGAAATCTGGCTTCTCTTAAAAACTAGGAAGTGCAGCAATAAGAACTAAGCAATCTCCTTCAACTCCTATGTTTGCATATTTGAATTGGATTCAGCACCTTAATTAATATGTGACTTTCAGGTAATTATTCTCTAGGTCTCAGTTTTATCCTTTTTCTAGCCATTTTCTAAACCTAAAGCTTTTCGTGTGATTCAATTAAATAAAGCACAGAAGGCCCCTGGGTCAAATGCCTACACATGAGATGCTCATAAGAAAGGGTAGCAATGTGAACAGTTAGAATTGATTCTCCCTGCCAAGCATTTTGGTAACTTTCTCAGCCATCCCATAAGGAACCATCAAGGAGCTTCCCGCTAATGGCCGCATCCAAAATTCAGCTTTTAGAATCCAAAATGGTCATGCCAGCCATGTCTCACTTATTCTTTGAATAGACAATTATTGAACACCTTTGGTATGACAAGCCACTTGTATAGGGTTGTGGATACAAAAATCAAACTTGAAGTAAAACCTTACCCTCACATTCTGCAGTCAAAGGAGGGAAATTTATACACTAACTTTAAACCTTAACTGCCAAAAAATGGAAGATTATTAAAAGTAAACCTTATACAAGTCTCTTGCACATGAGTGTTTTTGTTTTTGGAAGGATTTACTTTCATGTATCTTATTCTATTTCCTAAACATAACTCTATCAGTGGCTATCTTTTGCCAGCCCTACAAATGGCTAATACCACTGGAACAAAGTCAAAAATGACAGATCGGTACAACATCATACCCTGACAGCCTGAAGCATTTGTTTCCAGCATTTCAGAAGCCTGAAAAAGTCCCATGATTTTTAGAGTAGGCTGGGATACAGAACTGGTAAAAGAACAACAATAAAAAGCAAAAGGTCTCCCTATACACTGGCTGATGAAGACACCACTGCTGAGGCCTCATGATACTGACTGCAAACCCATGGGAACACAAGTAAGAGGAAAGAAATGGAGGCATTGCACCTTTAGAAGAGAGCAGAAGAGGATTGGAAGGGAAACCCCTCAGTGCTACCCCAGGTCACAGATCAGTTCCCCCAGACCTGCAGGCCTGAGACCCCACTCATAGTTGGCCCTAGCTCTGCCTCAAGGGAGGTTAAGAGCTTAATCCAGAAGTTCTGCTCAACCCAACTCTTATTATGCTTCTCAGAATCGTTTTGTAATGAGCTACACGTCTAGTAAGTAGCCGGTGTTGAAAATCAAAAAGCACTCTAGCTTCATTAAATGCTTACAATTGTGCGGTATAAATGTTTACTCAGCTCACAGCATTGAATTTATCCTCAGGACAAGGCAATGACCTGCCAGGAATGACGTGATTTAAACTGTTTCTTAGACCCAAGTACTGTTTGCAGAATGCTTTAGAGACTTCCTTATAAATGTAAGCTGGAAAGCCAAGATAAGCCTTTGTTTATAGCACCCCAAATCTTAGCAAATATTCCAGGCTGTGAATTATGAATTAACAAGATTTCATTATTTTTTCCTCAAGAAAATGAGAGGCACCTGGCCCTGCAGAATACCTAAACAAGTCCTTGGGACCACAGCATTAAAAAGCCTCTCAGTATTTATGGGGCTTTATGTGGAGAAAGGTCAAGGCCTTGAAGAAGTGCACCATTTATATGAAAAAGTGTAGAGCAGAACATCAGCATTTTCCTCTGAAAAGTCTGATATATGTTCTCCACTTTGTCCCCTGGTAAAGGAGCAATTATCTCCATCACATAAAATGCAGCAGTGTTCTACTTGCCCTTCTAGATAGAGGGAAAAATGATTCCAGTGTGAGATTTTCTTCAGCATCCTACCCCGTTCAGCAGTCTGCCAGCTCCTGGACACCCCTAAGTTTCTAATACTACTTTATTATCAAATCCTTCTCCTCATCCTCCTGCCCACATTTTGTCTTATTCTGCTATTTCAATTGAGTTTGTATTTGAGAGGAATAAACCCTGGACTTGAAATCAGAGGTTCAGTATGGTTTGGTCCCAGGAAAGATACCATGGTTTGGACATCAGTTTGGGTGTCACTTTGCCTATGTGTTAAAGGCCTGATACTCCATGGGCCGGCATCGTGGCTCACGTGGCAAATCCTCCACCTGCGGTGCTGGCATCCCATATGGCCCCGGACTCTAGTCCTGGCTGCCCCTCTTCCAGTCCAGCTCTCTGCTGTGGCCTGGGAAGGCAGTGGAGGATGGCCCAGGTGATTGGGCGCCTGAATCTGCATGGGAGACCAGGAGGAAGCACCTGGTTCCTGGCTTCGGATCGGCACAGCATCAGCCGTAGCGGCCATTTGGGGGATGAACCAACGGAAGGAAGACATGTCTCTCTGTCTCTCTCACTGTCTAACTCTGCCTGTCAAATAAATTTAAAAAAAAAGACCTGATATTCTGATACTCTATATCATTCATAAAAAATAAACAATGGGCTTAAAAGCTCAGGATTGGCTCTTTTACATCTTAACTGTGTGAATGGGAGGACTTTGCTCTTTGATAAGTGGGGCACTTCTACTTGGGTTTTCATTGTCTGTGGGATGCTGGGAGTAGATGTCAGCCCCATTGGGGCCATGGAGGCATTAAGAATTAGGACCTGAACTTGTCAAGGCTGGGCACAGATGATGCACAGCCCAGTGGAATGTTCCCTGCCCAGCAGAGCCCCCACTTGGGACATTGCCAGCAGCCAGGACTGCCAAAGTTTAGGATTTTTCCATTCTAAGAGGGCAAGGAGGCAGCCAGTTACAGCAGAAAAGACTTTATTTTAGGCAGAGAGAATGGAGGGATACAGAGGATGGGGGTTCAGTCTGTCTGGACAGAGGTCAAAGGTGGGTTGGTACTAGGCTTGGTTTTGCTGGAGGGTGCCATGTCTTGAAGGCAGACAGAGTCTGGGTCCCGAGGTTTTGAGACAGGCGAGGTGGAGTCGCACTGTTTCTGAGGCTGGAAGCTGGGGGTACATGGGCAGAGAAGCAGTCAGGCAGGTGGAGCTGGGGCACCCCTGTCACCAGGTGGGGTCAGGGCGCCAGGCTGGGTCGAGGAGCCCTTTGACTGAGGCAGGCAGGCTGGGAGCTCCTGTCCATCATTCAGGCTGGGGCAGATGCTCCGTTGATGAGGCCAGCATGTTGGGGATGCTGCTATCATTGTAGGCAGGCTGGGGAGCCTCTGTCATGGTGGAAGCTAGGCTCAGGCTTCCCTGTTATTGAGTCAGTCCAGGTTGAACCACCTAAACAGAATCAGGAGAGGTTACAGTGCCCCTGTCATTGGAAAGCTCCAGTCTGGAGCACCCTGGCAGATTCACTGGAGGTTATGGTGCCCCTGTCTGGAGGCAGTAGGAGTCAGAGCACCCCTGTCTTCAAGTTAGTTCAGGTGGGGTCACCCCAGACAGATTCAGGAAAGGTTGGGGTACCCTACTCAGAATGAGAGATTGGGGTACCCCAGTCATATTCAGGGGAGGTTTGGGTGCCCCAGTCATGTTCAGGAGAGGTTGGGGTGCCCCATCATATATAGGAGAGGTAAGGACAACTCAGTTGGATTCAAGAATGGTTAGGGTACCCCTGTCAGATTCGGGAGAGGTTGGGGCACCCCAGTCATATCAGGAGTGGTTAGGGTACCCTGTCAGATTTGGGAGAAGATGGGGTGCTCCAGTAAGATTCAGGAGTGGTTAGGGTGCCCTGTCAAATTAGGAAGAGGTTCGGATGCCCCAGTAAGATTCAGGAGAAGTTGGGGCACCCCAGTCAGATTCAGGAGGGGCTGGGGTACCCCAGTCATATTCAGGAAAGGTTGAGGCACTCCAGTAAGATCCAGGACAGATTGGGGTGCCCCATCAGATATAGGAGAGGTAGGGGCACCCTATCAGATATAGGAGAGGTAGGGTGATTCTCGTGCGATGGGGCAATCCTGTTGAGGCGCTCCTGCTGGTAGTTCAGTAGCAGTCAGGCACAGCTCTGAGTGAATCAGGTTGGATCCCAGTGCCCCTGTCATTGCTTCAGGCAGAGTTGAGCTCTTCTTTGTGTGAATAAGCCTGCATCCAGATGCTGCAGATGTCTGATAGGTCTGGCAGGTTGCCCCTTCAGTGAGACTGGCAGGGTCAAAGTGCCCTTTTGTGAGGCAGCCGTTGTGATGGTGTGCCTGCTGGGAGACTGGCAGAGTCAGGGTGCCCCTTAGGTGAGGCAGATGGTGTCACAATTTCCCTTCTGTGAAGTAAGCAGAGTCAGGGTGCCCCATGTGTAAGCTGTTGTGTGGTTGGCTGAGGAGAAGGAGCCCCATGCTCCCATTGCTTGCTGAGAGCTCCTTGTCTGCATGGCCCATTGGCTTGTTCATTTATTCCATAAATAAAGAACCACGTTCCTCTTTGTACCAAATGAGGTACAGCAGGGCAGTAGAGGGACTGTCCCTGGGCCCCAGACTGTTTGGGGATGGGGCAGGGGGCCACTTCTCTTCTCTAGTCCTACTCAGCTTGGGGCAGTGTGGGTGCTGTAACCCATTTGTTTTGCTGTATTATTCTTGATGCTGCATTTGGCAGAGATGAAAGGACTTTGGCCAGTCCCTCCCACTCAGCCTGGCTCCAAGAGGTCAAGTCCCCACGTTCAGATGCCCCCAACACAGTGGCTAATAAACCTATTAGGTCTTGGCTGAGCCATAGGGTCTGCCCTAGAGGTTAGCAGCCCAGTGTCTGGAGTCAGTCTGGCCAGAGGTGGAACTCCAGCAGGACATTTTTCCCTCCTGAAGCCTCAGTTTTCCTGTCTGTAACCTGGAATGGATGTTCCTCCAGCAGGTCTGAATGCTCTCATGATAAGGACTCCAGGCAGAGGCAGGTCCTTTTCTGAGAGTCTGGAGCATGGAGGGGAAATGGGAAGTGGGAAATGGCCGATGACAAAAAAACAGGACGTACAGGCCTATAGAAATACGAGGAACAGTTGAAGCAGTGTTGGGCATTATTTTTTTGAAGGAGGAGTTTTAAAAAATCTTTACTCTATTTGTAATTGAAAGACAATACCTGTATAAATGTATGGGTTTTCATGTGACAGAAGAGCAGGAACCATCAAAACTGGAGACCTACCTTGTATCCAACAGGTATCCATCAGACAGATGGTGCCTCTCAACTCCTGGTGAAATTCAAGTTCCACACAGGAGATTCCAGTTCCCTTCAGTTCCCTGAAGGCAGCAGAGTGGGTGGATGGAGACCCCACTCAAATGACAATCACTTTAAGTAGCACTCTGACCTGATTCAGCCCTCAAGGCTTTCTATTCTGGCTGAAAAGCCCACAAGAGAATTTCAGGCATGGAAAGCTGACACTGTGGCAAAAAATGTCCTACTTGAAGGACTTCTGTGTGTGATACCCCCGTGGAAAGAAGTGGCCATCAACAAGGATGTACTTTTCTCTGAAGGGAGGAGAGAACTTGCACTTTGCTTATGGCCTTGTCTAAACACTGACGGAGTTTGTGGACTCCAAAGGTTTCCACAGCCTAGGCAGCTCATGTCAAGAGCATCCGGTGATCGCTGACATCATACATAAGAGTCACTGTGCACTAACTTCTCATGCAGGACCTCTGTCCTCAATGAGTTGTATTATGAGAGTTAGCAGTAAAATTTGTTCTCAAAAAAAAAAAAAAGGCATGATACTCAAAGTCTTATATTAATGGCACTGAAAGGTTGGAAGCAATCCAATTATGGTGTTTAGAGGTGGGGGCTTTGGGAATTGATTAGATTGGATTAGGTTGTCAGGCTGGAGTGCTCATTATGGAACGATAGTGATTACATAAGGACAGACATATACAGATACACCCCCTTGCCATGCGATGCTCTGCAGTGCCTCGAACTCTGCCAACAAGAACACCGTCACCAGATACCAAGCCAATGAGTCTACCCAAACTTAGACTGTGAACCTCCAAGACTGAGCAGAAACAAATTTTCTTCTTTCATGAGTAGCTTATCTGACGTGGGTCTAAGCACTAATATTTTTTAAGGCTTCCCAAGCATTTTGTTGTGCAGCTAGGGTTGAGAATTAACTTGTAATAGTAGTAACATTAAGCTAGAACTCCAGCAAGAGGATGAGCTGGGGCTTTCCATTAATGTAAATTAATTGTGGTCTCCAGTATATTAACTATGTGTCTGTGGATGAATGTTTGGGCAGTACAACAGACCAAAGAGAAAGCAATCTTCATGTCAGTGAGTCTAGTAAATGGTCTCAACTTCCCTACTCTGACTACCCAGAAACTGTCCCTAACTCAGACAACATATGTTCTTCCTCTTGCTGTCAAGTAACTGTGACTAATGGACAATACAAAATAATCCAAATAGCACAAGAATCACTCATTTGATTGTATTCAGGGTTGAACTCAAACATGATCTCATAGGTCTAGACCTTTTCCAATTTATTAGAAGAGTCCAGTAAACTGGATTTCTCTCTGAAATGGGGTTTTTTCATTTCCCAGATGATGAAAACATTATCTAATATGCATAATAATGTTAAAATATTTTGGATGAAAAGATAAAGCTAGCCAGATCTCCTATATGAAGTGCAAAGAATTGTTCAAGGGGAGAGCAGTCATTGCATAAATTTGATTGCATTGTGTCTTATCAATAAAAATCAATCCAAACAACTATATTATCAAACATTTCAAACTGTCTCTCCAAAATTAAGGATAGGCCTACAGCCAACCCTTTGGATAATGTTCATTAAGGAAAAAAAAACTTTCACCTTTACCTGCAGACTGAGTCTCCTTGCTATGATTCACAAGTATGGGTATACATCTAAATGGTGTGGGACGTGCATTTGCCTTTAGGGTCTTAACAAAGTTTACCTAATAATGCCTGAGGATGGCTCCTGGAAAACTGTGTTCCTGAAAAGTGTCTCATGTGAAGACAAATTGTTTAGAAGATGAAGTTGAAAAATACAAGCTCTGAGGAAAATAAATGATAAATTGGATCCATACCCCACACATTGAAACAGAGTATGTAGATCACAATCTAAAAATAAATTAATGAAACCATAAATAACTTATATACTTATTTAATTTCAGTTCATGTGAGAAGCAGAGAGACACAGAAAGAGAGAGACCAAGAGCCAGAGAAAGAACTCCCATCTACTGGCTCATTTTCCTAATGCTCACAATAGCCAAGGCTAGACAAGCCCAGAGCAAGGAGCCTGGAACTCAATCAGAATGTCTCATGTAGTTGATAGAGACCCAAGTACTTGACCCATCACTTGTCACTTGTGCCTCTCAGGATGCACAGTATCAGGAAGCTGTTTGGAAAGCAGAGGAGCCAAGATTCCAGGTAATCCAATATGGGATAGGGATGTCTCAAGTGGTGTCATAACCATGGCACCACTCACCCCAGAGAATTTTTTCATTAAGATTTATCATTTATTTGCTTGAAAAGCAAAGTTACAGGGAGAGTGAGAGACAGACAGAGGGATTTTCCATCTACTGGTTCACTCCCCAATGACCAGAATGGCCAAGACTCCTCCAGACTGAAGCTAGGAACATGAAGCTCTATCCAGGTCTCCCACATGGGTGCAGGAACTCAAGAACTTGGTCCATCTTCAGCAGTTGATTAACCAGGTGCATTAACAGGGAACTAGATGGGAAGTGGAGCAGCCAGGATTTAATCTGGCACCCATATAGATGGTGGCATTTCAGACAACAGCTTAACCCACTGTACCACAATGCCACCATACACTGCCCTGTCCCTAGTTAATTCTTTTATCATATCATAGTGGGATCAGCGAGAATGCATGAAAGAAAAAATAATTAATAAAGTAGAAAAAAAATTCAACATGTAGATCCTCCTAATGTAAATGATTCTGGCAATTCATAAGAAAACTGATAGCAAACTGATGATAGAAAACTGATGATTTTCATCAAAGAATCATAATAGATAATTCACAAAACAAGAATACTGAATGTCTTATAAGCAAATGAAAAGATACATTTCTCACAGGAGCATAAAAGAAGCAAGTTAAAACAGCACTGGAATATCTTTTCATAGTTCGGAATGTTACAAATCCCAAAGTTTGACCTCATAATGCTAGTTAACAGGTTTCAGGAATCTAGTTATGTTTAGTGAAGGGCAAATTAAGTATCTGTGGATGGCAATTGAATAATACCTATCAAAATTATGGATGGTTATATCACTCAACCTAGCAATTAGACACATAAATGAAATTATTTATGAAACATTGTAATAACTAAATACTAAAAATAACCCAAATGTCTATCATAAGGGGTCTGGCTTTATAAAGTTATATCTGAATCACACAGTGAAGTACATATTTGCTCTACAATAAGATTGAGGAAGTTCCTTTAAATACTCTAGAGAATAATGTCTAGGGATGCCAATCTATATGCAGTACAATTTGTCTATTATTGCACTATTTCCATAAAAACTCAACAGAAGCAGATCACTGACTTTTCTCACATCTGAATTCTCAGTCTTAGAAAAGTGATTATGATGGACTGCAAAAATTTTTATTCCTAGTTTCCTATTCAAGTTGTGATCTACTCAAGCAACAACAAATGCCATACAAGATTCCAGGCAAGACCAGAGTGAGTTTCAATTGTTCTCTGGTTTTCACCAGGTAGAAATGAGTCTCTGTTGCTGTCTACTCATGTTTTGTATTATTTCCATCATGTTCCTCAGATCACCGGTAAAAATATCTTCAAAAAGCAGGACAGAAGAAAATATGTGAACCTACAAGATATGAGGTGTTTATATGTACGAAAAGCCTGAAGTGCTAGAGCACATTGAGAAGAGCAAAATAAAAAAGAAAAAGAAAATGTAATAGCTAACTGAATCTTGGGAGTAGTGTCTACAAAGCAGATGGGGATCTCAGCAAAATTCATATTCTGATTGAGTAGAAGGATGTCTAGGCCTGAGAACCTGTGTTTCTGACAAGTTCTGAGATGATACCAATGCTGCTGATTTACACGTCACGTATTGACTGGCAAATTTTGTTGCCATTGCATACTGCTTAAAATAATCACAGTTAATTCACTGAGTGTCAGATATTTAGGTTTTTGTTTTATTAGGCAAATATCCTGGGTGAGTTGATGTATTACAGTTGTAGAAGAAAACACATTTTGATTGCCTGGGTATATATTATTTTCCTTTAAAAAATAATATTTATAAACTCCAACTATCTAAAAATCAGAAGCCTGACAGCCTTCAGAAATGTGTGTTCAGGGCTGGCACTGTGGTATAGTGGGTAAAGTTGCCACCTACAGTGCCAGCATCTCATGGACGCTGGTTTGAACCCCAGCTGCTCCACCTCTGATCCAGCTTTCTGCTATGGCCTGGGAAAACAGTTTAAGATGGCCCAACTCCTTAGGCCCCTGCACCCACATGGGAAACCCGGAAGAAGCTCCTAGCTCCTGGCTCCTGGATCCTGGCTTTGGATCAGCACAGCTCCAGCCATTGCAGCTATCTGGAGAGTGAACAAGAGGATGAAAGTTCTCTCTGCCTCTCCTTGTCTCTCTGTGTAACTCTTTCAAATAAATAAATAAATCTTTAAGAAAAAGAAATGTGTGTTTGTGAATGTGTGTGTATGTTAATTTCTGTGTATACAAGATAACTCTGGAAAGCTGTGGACAAGTAATAAGAAATTTAACATAGAATAAATGAGGAACCTGGATAGTCCACACACTTGCTTTCTATTTGCTTTTTGTTTTCCTTTGAGTATTTTGAATTTGAGTCATGTGACTTCATCATTTAGTATAAAGAAGATTTAAACTCCCCTTCCCAAAACAGATGACTTCTTAAAGTAGGACAAAAAGGAAGGATGATTTATGCATGGCTGAATCTACAGAGTACTTGGCCAGGAAAGGCATGGGGCTGGACCGCTACACAGTTTGGGTAACATAAATCTACGTAAATCTAGTAAGATGTAACTATTATAAATATATATGTTGCTAATTACAGGAAACCTGGCTATTTTAAAAAATGCTAAGGATCTAAAGGGAGACATATATTCCAATACAAAAGTAATAGGGGACTTAATATCCCACTTTCAGAAATGAACAGATCAACCAGACAGAAAATAAACAAAGAAACAGCAGAGTTAATCAAAATTATAGAACAAATGAACCTAATAGATATCTATAGCACTTTTCATCCTACAGTTGCAGAATACACATTCTTCTCACCAGTGCATGGAACATTCTCTAGGATTGACCACATGCTAGGCCATAAAACAAGTCTCAGCAAATTCAAAAATATTGAAATCATACCATGCATTTTCTTGGACCACAATTCAATGAACTTGGAAAACAGAAAATCAGGAATCTCTAGAGTATAGACAAACTGAACAAATGCAACATATGCAACAAACTTATGCAAACTGGACACTGAACAACATGCTCCTGAATGAAGAGTGGGTCACTGAAGAACTCAAAAGAGGAATCAAAAAATTTCTGGAAACAAATTAAAATGACAATACAACGCATCAAAATTTATGGGATACAGCAAAAGCAGTGTTAAGAGGAAAGTTTTTTTTGAAATTCATGGGTATATTTTCAGAAAGTTCATGGAAATGGCATATCATGAAAAATCTATGCATGGATTTTAAAAACATATTGCATCATAATGAGTTTATCTCTTAATTTCACTTTTCAAGAACTTTTTGAAGTCCCCACAAACATAATAGTTGCTGATTGAAAATAGAAGAGTGACAGACATTTTGTAGTGGGGAAGATGATAGATGATTAGAGAATAGCTTACCAGCCAGAGATAAGAAGATGTCTTTGCTGGGGCCAGAGCTGTGGCGTAGTGGGTAAAGCCACTGCTGCAGTGATGGCATCCCACATGGGCACTGGATAAAGTCCTGGATGCTGTAATTCTGATCTCTGTACTCTGAATCTACTGGTTAAAGTCCTGGCTGCTGTACTTCTGCTATGGCCTAGGAAAGAAGTAGAAGATTGCCCAAGTCCTCGGACCCCTGCACTTGCATGGGAAGACCCGGAGAAAACCCCAGGCTCCTGGCTTCAGATTGGTGCTGCTTCAGAGGTTGTGATCAATTTGAGAGTGAACCAGCAGATGAAAGAGCTCTCTCTTTCTCTGTTTCTCCTGCACTCTCTGTGTAACTCTGTTTCAAATAAATAAATAAATCTTAATAAAAAGGAGGAAAGTTTATAGTAATTGGTGCCTACATCAAGAAATTAGAAAGGCCCCAAATGAATGAGCCATCAATGCATTCCAAGGATCTTGAAAAACAACAACAAATCAAACCTCAAACTAGTAGGAGAAAAGAAATAATTAAAATTAGAGAAGAAATCAACAAAATTGAAATAAAAAATACAAAAGATCAGCAAAACAAAGAGCTGATTTTCTGAAAAAATAGAATTGACACACCATTGGATCAACTAATCAAGGAAAGAGAGGACCCAAATCAATAGATAGAGATGAGAGCAGAGATGTAACACCAGACATCATGGAAATAGGGAGAATCATCAGAGATTAGAGAGAGAGATGCCAACAGAGTGGGAGATCTAGAAGAAATGGAAAGATTCCTGGACACATACAACCTACCTAAATTGAGCCATGAAGGCATAGAGTACCTACACAGACCCATTACCAAGATGGAAATTGAGTCAGTAATAGGGTCCCTCCCAACAGAGAAAAGCCCAGGACCAGATGGCTTCACTGCTGAATTCTACCACACATTTAAAGAACTGACTCCAACTCTTATCAAGTTATTCAGGACAATGGAAATCAATGGTGTCCTCCCAAATTCTTTCTATGAAGCCAGTATCACCTAAATTCCTAAACCTGGAAAAGATGAAAAAGAGAAAGAGAACTACAGAGCAATTTCTATGATGAACATAGACTCAAAATCCTCAACAAAATTCTGGCCAATCAAATCCAACAACACATCAGAGAGATCATTCACCTGGACCAAGTGGTATTTATCCTTGGGATGCAGGGATGGTTCAACATTCACAAATAGATCAATGTGATATATCACATTACCAAACTGAAGAACAAAAACGATATGATTAGTTCAATAGATCCAGAGAAAGCATTTGATAAAATACAACACCTTTTATGATGAAAACTCTAAGCAAATTGTGTATAGAGGAACATTTCTCAACACAAGGTAATTTATAACAAACACACGGCCATTGTCTATTGAGTAGGGAAAATTTGGAAGCATTCCCATTGAGATCCAGAACCAGACAAGGATGTCCACTCCTGGCATTGATATTCAATGTAGTCCAGAAAAGTTTAGCCAGAGCTATTAAGCAAGAAAAATAAATTAAAGGAATTCAAATATGGAAATAGGAAGTCAAATCATCCCTATTTGCAGATGATAAAATTCTATATATAGGGGATCCAAAAGACTCCACCAAGAGATTATTGGAACTCACAAAAAGTCTGGTAAAGTATCAGAATATAAAAATCAATACACAAAAATAAACAGCCTTTGAATACAAAGACAATGTCAAGGCTGAAAAAGCTTCTAAGATTGATGCCATTCACAGTAGCTACAAAAAAATGAAATTCATTGGAATAAATTTAACTAAGGATATATAAGGCCTCTGTGATGAGAATTATAAAACTTTAAAGAAAGAAGCAGAAGGAGACAACAAAAACTTGAAAAAAATTCTGTGTTCATGGATTGGAAGAATCAATATCATCAAAATGTCCATTCTTCTGAAGGCAATTTATAGATTCAATGTAATACCAATCAAAATACCAAAGACATTCTTCTCATATCTAGAAAAAATGATGCTGAAATTCATATAGAAACATGGAAGACATCAGATAGCTAAAGCAATCTTAAACAACATAAACAAAGCCAGAACCATCACAATACCAGATTTCAAGACACGCAACAAGGCAGTTACAATCAAATTATCCTGGTACAGGTACAAAAGCAGATATATAGACAAATGGAACAGAATAGAAACAGCAGAAATCATCCAAGTATCTACAGAAAACTTGTATTTGACCAAGGAGCTAAAACCATTCCCTGGAGCAAAGAAAACCTCTTCAACAAATGGAGCTGGGAAAACTGGATTTACACATGCAGAAGTATGAAGTAAGACCCATACGTTACACCTTACACAAAAATCCATTCAAAATGAATTAAAGACCTAAATCTACAACCTGATATCATCAAATTACTAGAAAACATTGGAGAAACCCTGAAAGACATTGGCACAGGCAAAGAGTTCTTGGGAAAGACCCCAGAAGCACAGACAACCAAAGCCAAAATAAACAAATTGGATTACATCAAATTGAGAAGCTTCTGTACTGCAAAGGAACACTCAGGAAAGTGAAGTTTCAACTGACATAATGGGAGAAATTATTTGTGAAATATGCAACTGATAAAGGATTATTTACCAGAATCTACAAAGAGATCAAGTAACCCCACAACAACAACAGAAAAAAAAACAATCTGGAGAAGAAATAGGCAAAGGAGTTATACAGACTTTTTTCAAAATAGGAAATCCAAATGGCCGACAAAGACATGAAAAAATGCTGAGGATCACTAGCCATCAGGGAAATGCAAATCAAAACCACAATGAGGTTTCACCTCACCCCAGCTAGAATGGCTTTAATACAAAAATCAATAAACAACGAATACTTTCAAGGATGTAGGGCAAAAGGTACACTAATTCACTGTTGGTGGGATTGTAGACTGGTAAAGCCACTATGGAGGACAATAAATACCTCAGAAATCTGAGTATAAACCTACCATATAACCCAGCCATCTCACTCCTGGGAATTTACACAAGGGAAATTAAATCAGCAAATAAAAGAGTTTTCTGCACCCCCATGTTTATGACAGCTCAACTCACAATAACTAAGACATGGAATCAACCTAAATTTCCATCAACTGAAGGCTGGATAAAGAAGTTATGGGACATGTACTCTATGGAATACTACACAGTGGTAAAAATAAAAGAAATCTAGTCATCTGCAACAAATTTATGAATGTGAAAAACATCATATTTAATGAAATAAGCAAGTCCCAAAAGGACAAATACCTTACATTCTCCCTGATCTGGGATAACAAACAGAACATCTAAAAGGAAATCGATAGAAGTGAAATTGACACTTTGAGAAGCTCCTGTGAATTTACCTAAACCAAAAGAAGTCAGTATATTGAAAGGGTTATCTGTACCACCATGTTCATTACAGTACAATTCACAATATTTAAGATATGGAATTAACCCAAATGTCCTACAACTTTTGAGTGGATAAAGAACTTACAGTATATATACACACTATGGAGTACTACTTGGCTGTAAACAAAAAAAAAAAAAAAAGGAAATCCTGTCTTTTGCAATAAGCTGGTTGCAACTGGAAACCATTATACTTAGTGTCCCTAATTGGAGGTAATGAATAAATAGAGTACCTGAATTACAATGTATTGAAGTGAAAGACATTTTGAAAATTAATGATGGTTTATAGCCCTTGTCTCTTTCCTTGAGGAACAGTATTTGTTGAACTCTTTTACTTAGGGTAGTGTTACCTATATGGTCACTAAATGTACTAAAAAAGATAATTGTAAAAAATTAATAGTGGGAAACCAAGAGAGAGGGGGAGGGAGGGTTGGAGCATGGGGGGGGGACAAAGTGTCACTATATTCCTATAATGATATAAAGGAAATATATGAAACTTCTATAACTTAAATAAAATATATAAAAATATGGAAAACTAAAAAACTATACATACATATGATTTAAAATCACCTCTTACAGAATGAAAGGAAGAGATGTTCTATCCACTACCCTCTGTTTATGATGGAACTACAGGAAGGCATTTTTAACATTTTCTTCCTATGATGATGTCTATAATGACAAATAGTATGTTTGCACACCTACTTACAGGTTCAACAATTCTATACATTAACTATATACTCCCTGATACAATCAATGAAGTTTTACTACTGCCACCACTAACCACCATCCAGTTAAGTTTCTTATCTCACTATTCATTTTTGATTTTCCACTTCTTGTGTCCAGATTAATAAAGAGGATGTTTCCCTCTTTACCTCTTATCCCATTAACTGAGAGCCTGTGTCTTGACTCCCTATTCAGTGCCATGAAAACATTCTTATACCTGCCTTATACTTCAATTCACTCTCCACCTATGGTCCTCTATACATTGTCATTTATGTATTACATGATCAAGGTCATAACAGTTACATTCTGTTTTCTTTTTTTTTTCATTTTTAATTATCTTTATATACAGAAGATTGATTCAGTATATACTAAGTAAAGATTTCATTAGTTTGCACCCACACAGAAACACAAAGTGTAAAATACTGTTTCAGTAATAGTTTAGCATTACTACATTCTGTTTTCAATCATAATTATGTAATATTGGGGGCAATTGTTTGACCCAGTGGTCAGGACACCACTTAAGATGCCCACATTTCATATTGCAGTGCCTGGGTTTGAAACCTGGCTCTGCTCCTGATTCCAGCTTCTAACTAATGTGCATACTGAAAGATAGCAGTGATGGCTCAAGTAGTTGGGTACCTGCCACCCACATTGGATATCCATATTGAATCCCAGGCTCTTGACTTTCATCTGGCCCAGCCCAGGCTGTTGTGGGGCTCTGGAGAATGAGCCAATAAAATAGATCTTCTCTCTCTGATTTTCAAAAAATTTAATACATGCATACGTAGTCCATATTTTATACTAAAATGTTTATGTTAAAAGGTGAAAATTTAAAGCAGTTTTACTTATTATCACAAACCTTTTCACTAGGTAACCAAATAATATAATATGAATAAATTTTTTTTGTACAGATTTTTGTTCTTCCTAGAGTCCCTAATATATCTGTTTATTTTCCATTACTTAGATTTTCATAATTTTAAGACCTTGAGATTTTCCCTTACTTCTTTCATTTCTCCTGTCTAACACCATATTATATTTTCTCAGTCTTTTCCCCCCAGAGTCTTCTGTTTTCTTTTGTAATTTTCCACTGCCTGCAAATACAAATCTCTTCCTAAAATTCCCTTTCTTGTTGTCCTAGGTTTCCAGTTGCAAGAGGGCTCTTTAACTAGAGCAAAAATTCTTGACCAACACATATCCCCAACTAATACAGGTATGCATCCCTCAGCCTCACAAGAGCTTGGGCTTCTTAAGGAAAAGGCTAATAGAAAAAGTCAAAATGTCATTTTCTACACTCTTCTTTGCCTGCCTCCAGAGCAGTAATCTAACTTTTATAGAAGTTCCCTAGGAAGATGATTCAAATAAAGCAATTTGGAACTTTATGTTAATTTAGTTATTTAATGCCAGTGTGATTCATTTGATTTCATGTTGAAATGATATATTTTATTTTTCTTTCTGGGATTCTTTGACAGACACTAAATAGAACCTCTTTTTGTAATAAAGAGTGCCTAATTGTCAATGAAGTTAAAATATCTTTCATGTACTAATGACTAAGATTTTGCAATATTTTACTAAGGTACTCTGATTCTACTTCCTTTAGAATGATCTGTTCTGTTCTTTTAAAGAAAACTTCTAAGCCCATAAGATGGGATAGGAAGAAGGGATGTGATTACTCACCAACCTGATTTACTTTTTTTTCATTTTGACAAAGTATTATGTCATGGTTTTGTACAGATATGATTCCATTTAAATATCTGAGTGACAAATATTCTGCATGGGAAAAAGAACAGGACTTGAGTAATGTGACTAATTCAGCATACGTAATTTGTCAATGCAGTTAGTTCTGGTCAGAACTGTGAAAGTCTTAGAATTAATGGAAATGCATAAAAATGGACAGTCTAACTTTTACTTTTTTGTAATGGTTCAATAAATATCAAATCCTAATCTTTTACACAAATATCAATCAATATCTCAAAGATACTTAACATGAAGATGGCTTATTTTATTCATTTCCATTTTTAAAATCTGAAATAAAAAATTTGATTTGTTTACAAAATTCACTGTCTTATCTTTCACTTTTGTTCAGTGAGTATTTACTAAATGTTTAATATTTATAGAGTCTTGCCACTTACCCAGTACAGTGCTAGGTTCTTGGAGAAATCAAAATAATTGAAATACAATACCTTACTTCAAGTCATGTGATCCCCCTTACCCCAGGTTTTACTTTCCACAGTTTTGGTTTCCAATGGTCAGCTACAGTCTGAAAACATTAAATGCAAAATTCCATAAGTAAAAAATGTATAATTTTACTAAAATAATTTTTCATTTTTAATTTTTTGTTTTTAATTATTTTTAAATTAAAATAAGATATATTTTATTAACTATTATTAATTTTTAATTTACCTAATTTATAACTTGACCTTTTTCAAAGGTCAATATGTATATGAAGTGACATAGTATATGTAGAGTTCAGTTCTATATGTAGTTTCAAGCATCCACCATGAGACTTGAAGTGTACCTCCATAGATAAGAACAGACTACTGTATCTAGTAATACAGTTGGAGACATAAGAAATGTACACATGAAATAAAACAATTTCAAACTTTGTATGGCACAGAGAATTATGTGATACTTAGAGAAATCTGAAGAAATAAAACAGAAATAGGAGCTGGAGTATTTATGGAAAACTTCATGAAGAAAGATGCCTTTGTTGTGCTACGTGTGAATTATTTGGATGCAGGCACTTAAATCCTATTTGCTGACTGTGAAACAAATTTTTTCAGCATTTTGATCTTTATTTAACTTCTCGAGCATCTTTTCTTTCCCTCTGTACGATGGAAATAGGAAGAAAGATTAATGCTTGCTTTTGGATGTTGACTCTCAGTGTCAGGAAGTACATACTTGTGTGTGAGATATTGAATAGTGCCTATCATTCTAGCTAAAGCCCATACAGGTAGAACGCCTTATTCTTGCCAAGCAACTTTCATTTTAGAAGGCATGAACCTCTCAGAAGTTGCAATAATAGTATCCAATGACCAGTCTTAATGCAGTGAAGCACCCATCATTCAAGTCAGTCTGAGTAAGCTAACTTTCAGCACCAGTCTTGTGGCTAGGAATTTATGATATAGAAATATTCCACTTAAAAAACAGAATTTCCACCATGCAGGAAATATTTAGATGTTACATTGTTATTGGTTACATTTCATTGAAAGAAATTTTGAATAGCTAATTGACCAAAAATTCTATATGGGTGAAATGGTCATTTATACATTCAATTATTGTTTGCAACCATTGTCTTTATTTCCACTAAGCTAGGATATTTTTGCTTTTTACTTGTTAAACTTCTTATTTGGTGAAGTATTAAAACCTTTTTTTGTAATATAGATTTAAAATATATTATCTCAAAACCAGGATAAAAAAGACAGAAAGGTAGAAGGAAAGAGAGTGGGAGGGATAAAATAGAACTTATTTAAAAACCAGGGGATTCCAATAAAATCCCATCAAGGTGGCATGTACCAAGGCCATCTCATTAGTCCAAGTGATCAATTTCAGTTCACAATTGATCACACTGATAGGTCTAAGAGTCAAAGGGATCACACAAACAAGACTAGTGTCTGCTAATACTAACTGATAGAATGAAAAAGGGAGAGAATGATCTAACATGGGAAGCGAGATACACAGCAGACTCATAGAATGGCAGATGTCCTAAATAGCACTCTGGCCTCAGAATCAGCCCTTAAGGCATTCAGATCTGGCTCAAGAGCCCATGAGAAATTTTTAGGCATGGAAAGCTAAGACACTCTGAAAAACAAAAAAAAGAAGACCTAAATGAAAGATATCTGCTAGTGAGATCCCAGTGGAAAGAACAGGGCCATCAAAGAAGGAGGTACCTTTCTCTGAAGGGAGGAGAGAACTTCCACTTTGACTATGACCCTGTCGGAATAAGATCGAAGTCAGCGAACCCTAAAGGCTTCCATAGCCTCGGCAACTCATGACTAGAGCCTAGGGAGATTACTGACGCCATAAACAAGAGTGTCAAATTGTTAAATCAACTTCAGGAATCACTGTGTGCTTACGTCTCATGAGGGATCTGTCCTTAATGTGTTATCCAATGTGAAATAATGCTATTACTAGTACTGAAACAGTATTTTTACACTTTGTGTTTCTGTGTGGGTGCAAACTGATGAAATCTTTACATAGTATATGCGGAATCGATCTTCTGTATATAAAGATAATTGCAAATGATTAAAAAATCTTGGTGTTAAATTGGAAATTGCATAATTAATCAATTCTTTAAAAAAAAATCATGTAGGATCTCTGTCCTTAATGTGCTGTACATTGTGAATTAATACTATAACTAGTACTCCAACAGTATTTTCATTTTGTGTCTCTATGTGAGGGCAAACTGTTGAAATCTTTACGTAATATGTACTAAACTGATCTTCTGTGTACAAAGAGAATTGAAAATGAATCTTGATGTGAACAGAAGGGGAGAGGGAGCGGGAGAGGGGAGGGTAGCGGGAGGTAGGGAAGTTGTGTGGGGGGGAGCCATTGTAATCCATAAGCTGTACTTTGGAAATTTATATTTTTTAAATAAAAGCTTTATATATATAAAAAAACTATAAACCACAAAACACAGAAAGATTAGGCTGAAATATAGAAAACTGGCAGATAGATCAAAATATCACCAGCTTCGGGTATAGTTGGGCAGAGAATGAGATTCCTTTGCATCTGAATCTCTTATTGATCAGACATGGCAAAAATAAAAATAAATAAAATAAATAAATACCTGAAAATGTTACTTTCACTTATTTTTAAATGTTTTTACTTATATAAGGTGAACAAATATCATTTATTTTATACAGATTTAGGAGCATAGTGGTACTTCTAACTCTACTCTATCTCCCACTCTTCATCCTCCCTTCTCCTTCCATTCTTATTTTTCTCATTTTTTATTTTAATTTTTACAATGACATACTTTCAGTTTATTTTATAATCATAAACTTAATAAGCCATTAAGTAAAGAACTCAAGAAATAGAAAGAAAAAAATAACACTGTTCCTCAACAGTTTTGACAAAGATTATAAATAATTATCAAATCTCAAAATGTCAATTTCACTCAGATATAAAATTTTTTTATACTCTTAGTTATCACAGATCAGGGAAGATATATTTGTCTTTTGGAAACTGTCTTATTTCATTAATTTATGGTTTCCAGTTGCATCCATTTTACTGTAAAATTCAGAATTTTGTTCTTTTTTATGCTAAATAGTGTATCATAATGTATATATACCACAATTTCCTTATCAAATCATCAGTTGATGGACATCTGGGTGGATTCATATCTTAGTGGCTGTGAATTGAACTCCAGTAAACATGTGGATGCAGATAACTCTTTAAATGTTGATTTCATTTTGTTTGGGTAAATTCTCAATAGTGGAATGGCTGGGTCAAATGTTAGGTCTATTTTTGAGTTTCTAAAGAATCTCTGCATTATCTTCCCTTATGGTTGTACAAGTTTACATTCCAACCAACAATATATTAGGATATCTTTTTCACCACATCCTCCTTAGATTTTATGGCTTTTTTTTTGTTGAGATGTTAATCAGGAAGTCGTTATTTACTTTACAAAAGGGTCTTAAATATACAGAACAATTAAAAATGTATGCCTTTTAAATATTCATGTATTAAAAGGCTTTTTTTATTTCTATATGACAGCCATTCCAACTGTGGTAAGGTGAAATATCATTTTGGTATTTATTTGCATTTCCTTGATGGTTAGTGAATCTGAGGATTTTTTCATGTGTCTATTGGCCATTTGAATTTCATCTTCTGAGAAATGCCTGTTCATATCCTTTGCCCATATTTTAACTGGATTGTTTTGTTGTTATTGAGTTTCTTGAGCTATTTATAGATTCAGGATATTAACCCTTTATCAGTTGCATAGTTTGAAAATATTTTCTCCCATTCTGTCAGTTGCCTCTTCACTTTTTTCAGTGTTTCCTTTGCAGTGCAGAAGCATCTCAGCTTGATATAGTCCCATTTGTCTATTTTTGCTTATATTACTTCTGCTTCTGGGATATTTTCCAAGAAGTCTTTGAGTATGCCAATATCTTACAGAGTTCCCCCAATATTTTCCTCTAGTAATTTGATGGTATCAGGTTGTAAATTTAGATTCTTGATCCACTTTGACTTATACATAGGGGACTTGTTTCATAGTTCTGCATGCAAAGAGAGAATTCTTTAGCCACTCGGAGTCTGTAGTGTCTCCATACAAATTTTATCATCATTTTTCTAACCTGAGAAGAATGTCATTGGTATTTTGGTTGGGATAGCACTGAACCTGTAAATTGCTTAGGTGGCATGAACATTTTGTTGATCTTAATTCTTCCAAAGTATGAACATGGGACATTCTTCCATTTTTGTGTGTTTTCTTCTATTTCTTCCTTTAATGTTTTGAAATTTTCATCATAGAGAACTTTCACCTCCTTGGATAAATTTATTCTAAGGTATTTAAATTTCTTTATAGCTATTGTGAATGGTACTGACGTGACAAGTTCCTTTTCAGACATAGCATTTTTTGTGTATACAAAGGTTATTGATTTTTGTGTGTTGATTTTTTATCACAGTATGATCAAACTCTCTTATGAATTCCAATAGTCTCTTAGTAGTCTTTTGGTTGACCCATAATGGGATCATGTCATCTGCAAACAAGGATACCCCTTTGTTTTCTTTTTCTTGACTAATGGCTCCAGCTAAACCATCCATAACCAAATTAAAAGCAATGGTGAAGTGAACATCCTTATCTGGTTCCAGATCCTAGTGGAAATTCATCATCCTACTTTTCCCCATTCAACATGCAGCTGGCTCTGGGGTTTGTCATATATTGCCTTGATTGTGTTAAGATATATTCCTCCTGTACCCAATCTGCTTAAAGCTTTTTTCATGAAATGATATTTTATCAAATGATTTCTCTGCATCTACTGAGATAAGCATGATTTTTGTTTTTCAATTTGTTTATGTTGTGTATTACATTTGTTATTTATGAATATTGAATCATCCCTGCATGCAAAGGTAAATAAATCCCACTTGGTCAAGGTGAGTGATCTTTCTGATGTGTTGTTGGATTTGATTAACTAGTGTTACATTGAGGATTTTTGCATTTCTGTGCATCAGGAGCATTGTTCTATAGTTTTCTTTCTTTGCTGTATCATTTTCTGCTTTGGAATTAAGATGATGCTTGCCTCATAGAAGGATTTGAGAAGCTCCCTTCCCTTTAAATTGTTTTGAATAGTTTGAGAAGAATAAGAATTAGTTCCCCTTTTAAAGTTTGGTAGAATTCAGCAGTGAAGCCATCTAGTCCTGGGTTTTTCTTTCTTGGGAGGGTCTCTATTACTAACTCAATCTTCATCTTGATTATTGGTCTGTTTAGGTTTTCTGTATCTTCATGGCTCAGTTTTGGTAGATTGTATCTGTCCAGAAATATATCTTTTTGTTCTATATTTTCCAATTTGTTGGCATATAGCAGTTTATTCTAATTCCTTATGTTTTTTTTTCTTTCTGTAATGTCCATTGTAACATATCCTTTTTCATCTATAATGTTAACTTGGGTCTTTTTCCCTATTGGCTAGTTGAACTAGTTTTGTTTATTTTTTCAAAAAACCAGCTCTTCATTTCACTGATCTTTTGTATCATTTTAACCCAATTTTATTTATTTCTTCTCTCATTTTAATAATTTGTTTTCTATTAATGTTGGATTTGCTTTGTTTTCTTCTTAGTTTCTTGAGATGTACTATTTCATCATTTATTTGATGTCTTTCCACTTTCTTGATGTAGTCATTAAGTGCTATAAACTTCCCTCTTAATACTGTTTTTGCTGTATCCCATAGATTTTGATAGGTTGTGTTGTCATCTTCATTCATTTCCAGAAAGTTTTTTATTTCTCTTTTGATTTCTTCTATGACCCACTCTTCATTCAGGAGCATGTTGTTCAGTCTCCGTGTGTTAGCATGTTTTCTGGAGTTTCTTAAGTTGTTCATATCCAGCTTCACTCCATTGTGGTCAGAAAATAGGCCTTCAAATAGGCCTTCAAATCCATTCTTTTGTTCCACACCTTCACGAACTCCTAAGACACATATGTTAGATTGCTTGATAGTATCGCATAAATTGGAAACACTAGTTTTAATTTTTCTCATTTTCTTCTTTTTTTCTGACTGTGATATTTCCAAGGATCTATATTCTAGCATGTATGTTCTTTCTTCTTCCTCACCAAGTCTGTTTTTAAAACTTTCTGTGTATTTTGACACACTGAATTCTTCATTTCTAATATTTCAATTTGCCTTCTCTTCAATATCTTTTTTATAACGCTTTTATTTAAAGAATATAAATTTCCAAAATACAGCTTATAGATTACAATGGCTTCCCCCCCCATACTTCCCCCCCACCCGCAACCCTCCCCTTTCCCACTCCCTCTCCCCTTGATTCACATCAAGATTCATTTTCAATTCTCTTTATATACAGAAGATCAGTTTACTATATATTAAGTAAAGATTTCAACAGTTTGCCCTCACATAGCAACACAAAGTGAAAAATACTGTTGGAGTACTAGTTATAGTATTAATTTACAATGTATAGCACATTAAGGACAGAGATCCTACATGATATATTTTTTTAAAAAATTGATTAATTTTCTAGGCAATTTCCAATTTAACACCAAATTTTTTTTTCATTTTTAATTATCTATATACAGAAGATCGATTCCGCATATACTATGTAAAGATTTCATCAGTTTGCACCCACACAAAAACACAAAGTGTAAAATACTGTTTCAGTGCTAGTTATAGCATTACTTCACATTGGACAACACATTAAGGACAGATCCCTCATGAGACGTAAGTACACAGTGACTCGTGAAGTTGATTTAACTATTTGACACTCTTGTTTATGGCATCAGTAATCTCCCTAGGCTCTAGTCATGAGTTGCCAAGGCTATAGAAGCCTTTAGGGTTCGCTGACTTCGATCTTATTCCGACAGGGTCATAGTCAAAGTAGAGGTTCTCTCCTCCCTTCAGAGCAAGGTACCTCCTTCTTTGATGGCCCCATTCGTTCCACTGGGATCTTACTCACAGAGATCTTTCATTTAGGTCTTCTTTTTTTTCCAGAGTGTCTTGGCTTTCCATGCCTAGAATATTCTCATGGGCTCTTGAGCCAGATCTGAATGCTTTAAGGGCTGATTCTGAGGCCAGAGTGCTGTTTAGGACATCTGCCATTCTATGAGTCTGCTGTGTATCCCGCTTCCCATGTTGGATCATTCTCTCCCTTTTTGATTCTATCAGTTAGTATTAGCAGACACTACTCTTGTTTGTGTGATCCCTTTGACTCTTAGACCTATCGGTGTGATCAATTGTGAACTGAAATTGATCACTTGGACTAGTGAAATGGCCTTGTTACATGCCACCTTGATGGGATTGTATTGGAATTCCCTGCCCTGTTTCTAACTCCATCATTTGGGAAAAGTCCGATTGAGCATGTCCCAAATTGTACATCTCCTCCCTCTCTTATTCCCACTCTTATATTTCACAGGGATCACTTTTCAGTTAAAATTTAAACACCTAAGAATAATTGTGTGTTAATTACAGAGTTCAACCAATATTACTAGAATAAAAAAATACTAAAATGGATAAAGTATTACATTGTACAACAACAGTCAGCACAAGAGCTGATCAAGTTACTGTTTCTCATAGTGTCCATTTCACTTCAATAGGTTTCCCCTTTGGTGCTCAATTAGTTGTCACCGATCAGGGAGAACATATGATATTTGTCCCTTTGGGACTGGCTTAATTCAAGCAGAAAGATGTTTTCCAGATTCCTCCATCTTATTGCAAATGACCGGATTTCATTGTTTTTGACTGCTGTATAGTATTCTATAGAGTACATGTCCCATAATTTCTTTATCCAAATGTATGCTTTGAATTCCCTGTGATCTTTTGCTGTGAGGTTCCCTTCGTTTATCTTCTTTCATGTTGATGGCCGTGTTTCTGTGTTTCTGTGTGTAACACATCTTTAAGCATCTTTTGCAGGGCTGGACGAGTGGCAACAAATTCTTTCAATTTTTGTTTGTTATGAAAGGTCTTTAATTCACCTTCATTCACAAATGAGAGCTTGGCAGGATATAATATTCTGGGCTGGCAGTTTTTCTCTCTAAGTACCTGGGCTATGTCTCGCCATTCCCTTCTAGCTTGTAGGGTTTCTGATGAGAAGTCTGAGTGAGTCTAATTGGAGATCCTCTGAGTGTAATTTGACGTTTCTCTCTTGCGCATTTTAGGATCTTTTCTTTCTGTCTCACTGTGGTGAGTTTAATTATAATGTGTCATGATGAGGATTTCTTTTGGTCATGTTTACTAGGGGTTCTATGAGCTTCCTGTACTAGGAGGTCTCTGTCCTTCTCCAAAACTGGGAAATTTTCTGCTATTATCTCACTAAAAAGGCCTTCTAATCCTTTCTCCCTCTCCATGCCTTCAAGAACTCCTAGGACTGGAATGTTGGGTTTTTTAATAGTATCCTGTAGATTCCCAACAATATGTTTTAGATTTCTAATTTCCTCTTCTTTTCTTTGGTTTGACTGTATAGTTTCCTGTGCTCTGTCTTCTAAGTCCGATATTCTCTCTTCTGCCTCACCCATTCTGTTTGTAAGGCTCTCTAATGTGTTTTTCATTTGATCTACTGAATTCTTCACTTCATTATGATTTCTCGTCACTATCACAGTTTCATGTTCTACTAGTTGTTTCATTTCAGCTTGATTTCTCCTTAATATTTCATTTTCACGAGAGAGATTTTCTACCTTGTCCATTAAGGATTTCTGTAGTTCAAGAATTTGTTTTTGAGTACTTCTTAGTGTTCTTATCAATTTTTTGAGATCTGCTTCTTGCATTTCTTCTATCTCATCATCTTCGTAATCTTGAATTGGGGTGTCTTTTTCATTTGGTGGTGTCATAGTGTCTTCCTTGTTCTTATTACTTCGGTTTTTGCATTTGTTGTTTGGCATATTGGTTTCTTCACTGTGGTGTATTTTTCTTGTTATACTATGACTCTAGATTAAGTGGACTGTCTGCTTTTGATGGAGCCTTAGAGGCTTGAGATGGGTGTGGCCTGAAAGCTCTGTTTGGTTCCTCAGGGTTGAGGGTGTGTCAAAGGAGACACTCCCAGGTTAGGTGTGGTAAATCTCTGTTAGGTTTTTTTTTTTTTTTTTTGGTTCAAAAGGGAAGTAATTCCACACAGCTGAATGGAATTGGGGGTGGTTAGCAGGCAAATGATATACCCACAGGAGCCAGAGATCGGAAGCTCTTTCCCAAGGACCAGAGAAGGAATCTTTGCGGCCCTTTGTGTGGGCTGAGATTCTCCTGTAGTCTCCCACTGGGCTGCCAAGGCTACTGAACTGTAGCGTCTCTGGAGAGTACTCACATGAATTCGTGATTTCCGTGAGTTCTCTCCCCCACCGTCTCTTTTTTCACAGTCTCAGTTCATTAGCACCACACATTCATTAGGTTCTACTCTCCTGTTATTTCACCCCTCCCACCCAGAGTTAGGTTTTCCTGCTAGGCTCGGGGCAGGTGCCGACCCGAGGTCGCCCTGCTTATGACGTATTCCAAAATGGCGCCTGCTCTTTGTCTTGCTCACCTTTGAGAGGTGAGCAGAGAGAGAGAAGCTCGTGTCCGTACGGGTCACTTTTTTTTTTTTTCCCTCTCTCTCTGTCTCTTCTAGTTAGCCTGGTGAACTTTTCCCTGCAGGGTTTCAAGCCTTGTTCGCTCTAGGCTCCCTTTTCCGCTTCCCTCCTGGTATCTCGAGCTATTGAGGTTCTGCTCACCTCGCGTTCCAGCGCTGGTGTGTTGAATCTGCTGCTGGTGTCCCAAACTGCGGGCTCCCACGCTCTCCACGCAGGTCCACTGTGAATCTCCAGTTCCGGAAGGGTTTTCTCTGCTGTTTCTTCCCCTACTCTTCCTTGAACCTGCAGTATCTCTACTTTTATTAAACTGTCTCTCCCCATACTATTGGTGTGCTCCCTTCCTATTCCGCCATCTTGCCGCTCCCCAAGAAATATCTTCTAACAGTTACAGAAAACCTTAATAGGAAGGGCCGGGAAATCCATTATTTTAGCTTCTAAAATGTGCCAGGCAGTTATTTTCACATTTTCTCTCATATATGTGATAATATAAAAATGGTTATGATAATGGTTGCCTCATTTTGAAAGTCCTGCTCACTCCCAAATGTTAGGAGTAAAATCAATATCTTATCTCACAGGAAAGTTTTTCATCTGTATCATGTATGGATTTCTTTAAGTCATGAATTTGCTACACATTGTTTTTGAGTAATCATATGATCACTCTTTGGAATTCCTTTTTAGGCATTTCATCAATCTCTTCATCTTCACATTCTAATATTGAAGTATAGTTAGTGTTTCCTTTGATTACTAATATTGTTTTCCTTGTTCATGTTTCTCATGTTTCTACATTTATTTTTAGGCATCTTTAGAACCAATTATTTGTTGTCTCCTGTGAAGCCTTTTATCTTTGAGATGTGGCTCTTTGGTTTAGTGGTCTGCTCCATCAATGGATATTAAGAGGTGTAGCTGGGTGGAGCCAGGGAGCTCTGATCAGTACTCAGGAGTTGTGCAAGAGTCCAGAGTTGCACCCACATTGAGTGTGGCACATCTCTTTTGTCTGCAGGAGAGAGGGTATGACCATGTCAACTGGTGTGATCACTGCCTCACCTCCTGTCTGCCAAGGTGATCAATTACCAGGGCAATCCCACAGTAACTACACATCCTACCCATTCATTTTCAAGAACTACAAAAAGGATCTTTGCAGTCCTCAGTGTGAGCACAGAAGCCTCTGTAATGACCCACCCTGGCACTCAGGGAACTCCGAGTCTCTAAAGCCAGACACAGTGATTTCCTAGATACCCAGCTACACTTTACATAGTATTGTTCAGTCACAGAATTCCTACAGTCATAGCATGTGCAGCTCCCACAGTCACAGGAAGAAAGGGATATAGTCAGCTCCACAAGGCTGCTCCATCCATGGATAGAGCCAAGCATTCCCAGATCCAGCTGCCTGTCAGTGGTCCACCTTGGCAGTTTGAGTACAGGTACCAGTGATAGAGAGGGGATGGGAGCACCTTACAGGCTTAAGTGGGCACTTGGCCCCCTGCCAACCCTCCAGGCCAGACTCAAAGTCAGTGGGGACAGCAGATTTACCCCTCAGATAAATATCCTTAGACATGGCAGCCTGTACTTGCCATTTAGGATATTTCCTCCATGCTAATCTCACAGAGCCCTCGGTGGGGGAATTGGGAAGCAGGCAGTATGCTCTCATGACAGAGCTTAGGTGGGCACCCAGCCTCCCACTAGCACTCCTGGCTGGACTCAGAGTCTGTATGATCCACAGGGTTCTCCCTTAGGCAATACCACCAGTGGCACTGGATGCCACAGTCTCATCTCAGTTCTCTTCAAGAAGATAGTGTCTACTCCTGATGCTTATTCTGATACTTGTAGGAGTAGAACAGTGGAGCATTGCCCAGATTTTTGCTGCAAAATACGATGCTCTTCAGGAGTAGGGAAAGGCAAGGAAGTAAGGTGGCTTCTCTGCTCCAAGCCTGGCAGTTGCTCAGTACCCAATCAGCTTCCCAGACTAAGTAAAAGTCAGCGGGTAACTACAGAATTGTCTCTCAGCTTACTTTTGCTTCTAAAATCCTAACATTTAAAGCTGAGAGTAGATAAATCATTTCAAGACTCATCAAAATAGGCAACTGACTGCTCCTAAATTCTATGAAGTTTCTTTGAAGAAGACCTCTTAATGGAGCTCTTATCTCAGTTAAGAGTCACTGGCTTAACAATACCTGCATTTGCTTTTCTATAGATTGATGTGATAGATAGTACATATAGGTGATACTATTAGACTTTCCTACAGAAAATAAGGCAAAGGCAGGAAAAAAAGATGTGTGTCAGCTTTGACCCAGAGCTCTTAGAACAAAGATGAATAACACACTGAGGTCTATTCAGGCTTGGCTTCTCCACAGATCATTACAAGCAAGATGCCAATTAACACTGAATGTGACAGTGGCTTTTGTGACGTGGACATCTGGCCACTCAAAGAGACACAAGGACCACCTGCTCATGTAACATAGGCCACCAAACAAGCACCAGATGGTGACAACATTTGAATGTTATTTCTGCAGTCACTTTCCCCTCAGCTCTCTTTGAACTGGACATTAGCAGAAAAAAACAGTAAAATTTACATTTGATTTTTGGAACAATATGGTTCTCTATAAATCTCACATGTATGACTTACTTGAGGCCAAAGAATCATTCCTGGGCACTGGTGGGCCAACAGAAGTTCTGTATCACATGGCAATTAGAAGCAATTGTCTTAAGCTAGATATACTATGCCTTCTGAGATCTCTGTATGGATACTTTGATGAGATATGTAGAAAAAAATAGCCATAGGAAAAGACCTGAGTGAGATGATGGATTTTAAGGTTGATAGAAAAGTAAGAAATGGTTGTCAGAAGAGACAAGTGTGGAGGCAGCAAAAGGAGCCAAGATAGAAACATTTTGGCAACTCATCCCAAGTCCTTGTGATTTGATTCTGGTTATACAGATTTTTATTTTTTGACAGGCAGAGTGGACAGTGAGAGAGAGAGACAGAGAGAAAGAGTTATACAGATTTTCTAAGAACGTTCTAGAAATTTCTAGACATGTTGCTTTCATGTGCAAGCAGTATAGTTGTAGTACAACTAGGTGTAGTACAAGGTGTAGTATAACTTTTTCAATAAATGATCACTCTGAGTTTGAGAAAATTTTAACAGTTTAAATCACTCCCATGTTTGAACAATATTTTCTGCTAAATTGAGAATGCCCAAAGATCTACAGAATTTCTATAAAGTAAAACTTCAACAAGTCTGGAAAGGCAGTTGTTAATTTGGGCAAACAAGAAACAGTGGTTATATTTCATAGGGAAGAGAAGAAGGAAGTAGAGATATCACATCCAAATCCTTGGGGAAAAAAAAAAGAACTTTGTTCGGGGAGTTAGAGAATACATATAAAATTGCCAACAAATTATACAATACTCAAAAGACCATAGAGGTTTAAATAATGTGGTTTATTCTGCACCATAGATTAATACGGCTTTACACATCTATGAAAAAAACTCAGATTCCCATTTCTCTAATAACATAGGGGAATCTTGTTAAGAATAGCAAAAAGATGTCCAATGCTATTTCCTGAATTTCATAATGCAACTAGCTTATCATGTGGTCCTAAGTCTCTACATCGACTTGTAGGAGTCTCCGAGCTAGATTCAAAGGTACTGGTATGAAAAAGTTAGAAAAAGCAAAAGAAACAAGAGGAGAGAAAAATATTCATAAAATTTGACAAATGCATTTCTCAGTATTATGTCAAACATGTTTACTGAGCTGCACAATTAATAAAAAATATTCTGTACTAGAGTCCCTAATTATTATTCCACACAGGACAGAACACCTCTTCATTATCCCTTTTTGAATTGATTGTGTACATCAAACAGTCGAGATATAAATAAAATATGCCTGCATGCATAATACGCTCACATTAAAGCTGGAGGCAATTAACCTATGATTTCTCATTAATTAAATTAAAATAACCTTCTAAAAAATGTCTAAAATCAAAATAGATTTCTTTTGGTGTGGATTTTCCTCCCAATAATGCAGAAAGGCTGTTTACTAAATTTCTCACATCAATAATAAAAAAATGCTATTTCTGCTCTTATCTCAGCCTTCTCTCTAGTTTCTACTGAGATTCCAATATCATTTAGCTAAAGCCTATTTCAATGTCAATTTTTTTCTGTCCATAAAAATACCTGTTCAAGATTTTTACTTCTATTAAATTGTCCAAGCAGCTCCTCTACAAGCTAGATCTATATTATATACGTGGAGAGTTGTAAATTATATGGTGAATTTGCTGAATGCAGACAATCGAGCCACATAAATGAGGTATCAGAGGGAGATAATGGGCCTGAATATGGGGCTGTCTTAGCATGCTGGGACACTGGATGTTCTCATTACTTCCCTCTCAGGATCTTTCCAATTCCTTCTTCTCTAACTTCCAGTTACCCCCAAGTTGTTAGTTGTTTCAGTGGTCTGTCCTCTAAACTAACGTTTTCTTTTTAAATACAGGTAAAAGGGCAATATAGATGTGATCCAATGAATATATTCTTAATGCTAGAATTTTTTGTTTTGCTTTTTTCTAAATTATTTTTGAGCCCCTCCAAATAAACTAAATATTTACAGATCTCTGACACAAAAAGCCAACCGCCGCCCCCTCACCCCACAATACACAATTAGATGAAAAAAAAAAAAACATTTCTTAAGCATCACGTATTTGTTGATTCATCTCTTCTCGATTGGAAAAAGTGTACACATTCAGTCTCCCATATGCAGAGAATCTCCTCCCCCAGATCCTGTAGTGTCTGGCACAGTGCTGTCACATAGTAAAGCCTCAATACATGACGCTTGTTGAATGGAGTCTTGACCCTGGATTCATCCCTTTTCTCCAGATCAGCTCACTGTCTTAACTACCACTTGGCCGTCAGTATTAGCACTCCTCTGCTAGCCTTTGGATAACAACTTTGGAGACATCTTTCACTTTCACTCTTTGATCATCCTTTCTTAATCTCTTTATTGATTTCCTCATGAGGCACTGTCATTTATTCCTTCAAAATATTGGATTGCTTTTTTTTTCTTGATTCTAACCACCACAGCCTAATATAGATACTCATTACTTTGCCCTTACAGGACTTTTCTTTACAGCCCTCTAACTCCACTCATGGCCTCAGAATTATTCCTCTGCAATGTGCATTACCTGTACTCCTTGAAAACAAATCCTCCTACAACCTTGTTTTCTTCTTGACTTCCTCCTCACACACCTGCATCAGCTCTGTAGCACAACTGGTCCATCACTATCCAACAAATATCCTATCTCTTCCGTATTAGAAGAATGTTACATTTTATATCCTAGGAGAGAGCCTATAATTTTAAAAAAGAATGCCCCCTCCTCTGTTATAGAATGGTCTCAAGCAGTAAATGATCCAAGGGTAGGTACTTGACCCAGTTCTGCTCAATGAGCTTTAAGGGAAAGTTAGCTGGGGGATTCTGTTCCTAAGTAGAATGATAGTGCCACTTATGGAGAAGATACTATATCCTACCTCTCTCCACAGCTAGGAATGTGGATGTAATGTGGCACCTAGACCTATAATAAGCAAGAATAGTAGATCATAGACAGTAAAATTTTTAGTGCTTGAGGGCACTGCTGAGCACTGACCCAACACTTCAAGGTGTTTTGCTAAAGAATTAGAAATGTGAATTTAATAAAGTTAACTGAAAAGGAAAAAATCATCATACTGTACAAGATGCATTTGCAAAGATACAATGTAAAGTACTATTCTTCAATAGCCCAGGTGTGGGTGCTTACTGGCAGATAGGACTATGAGTACCACCAATACTACACAACTTATGATAAATTCTTATAAGTGATTGATAACATATTACACAGGCTTTAATGCCAGAGTACACACTTATCTCTGATCCAACAAAGACATCTAAGGAATTCACTAAACATGGATTTAGGTAATTGAATCTGTCATATGCATTCTTAGAAGTCCCTGAAGAAGTATGTGCCTGACAAGATACAATGGCATTGGAGAAACTATTATAGTCAGTTCTATGAATTGGGTACCCCAATTCCCCAAGGCAATTTTTCCAATAGCAGGTCAACAGTTTATACTTAAAGCTTTGTTTTAAAAATAATAAGAGGAATTTCAAGAAGTGTTTTCTTTTAGTGATGATACCTCTTAATACTTTATTAAAAATATAGGTGCTATTTATATCAAAGAACTTTTTGACAAAAGAATTGGTGCTTAGTATGAAGCCTTAAAATCATGTGTTAATTTCATTTTTGCTGCAGATCATCATCAGTAATTCACAGTATGCTACTCATGAAGAAATGTGAATGCTTGAAAAAAATTAAAAATGATAGGGCTGGCACTGTGGCATAATAAAGCTGCTGCCTACAATGCCAGCAACAAATATGGGTGCCAGCTCATGTCCCAGCTGCCCCAATTCCCATCCAGCTCCCTGCTTATGTGTCTGGAAAAGCAGAGAATGATAACCCAAGTATCTGGGCCCCTGCTACCCATGTAGGAGACCTGGAAGAAGCTCCTGGCTCCTGGTTTGGGCCTAGCTTGGCCCCAGCCATGTGACCATCAGGAGAGTGAACCAATGGATGGAAGATCTCTGTCTCTCTTTCTCTCTCCACAACTCAGACATTCAAATACATGAATAAATATTTTATTACAAAACATAGGACTTCAGTTGATACCTTTTCAGCATCTAGTTTAAAAATGCCGTTTCCAAAATATACCCCATATTCCAACAGCTTTTAAAGTCATTCCACTCTTCTTTCATCTCAAAGTGGTATAATTTCATCTACCAATAACCTTCAGAAACTATCCTAATCATGCCATTAACTATATGCCATCAAGTGAAAGTCTCATTGATACTTCTTACATAAAACAATTTGGACAAAAAGAAAACAGATAATTTTCTTCAACTTTAAGGTTGGCATATTAGCTCTTTGATTCAAATATGCATTGTATAGAAAGCTTTACATAAAAATTTTGAGATAGAATTTGTATCTGCTCCTGTCTAAATCCTCACTTCTCATTGTCCAAAACTCCAGAATGAAAAAGATGTAGAAAACCTTCCAACTTCATCCCCTGGACTCTTGCCACTCAAATTCAGGAACCAAATAAATTACAATGTTGACAGTTATTTACTAGGACAGGATGTAAAACCACATAGACAGGACATAATAACTCACGAGACTTGCAAAGTTTGATTAAACCTGATTTAATCTATCAGAATATTTTTACAAAGGAATGTATAGATAAAAGGAGAGTTGATCAATCTTACAAACATTGACATAGGAGATTAAAAGAGCAAGCATGCCTCAAACACCTCCCCCTTAGAAGAGAAGTTCCACCCAAAGCTCTCAGAATTTCTAGTCTAAAATATAATGTAAAACATTATATTTTAATGGAACACTGTACATTTCTACATGCACCACACCCTTCTGGGTTATTACATTCTAGCTATTCATTTTCTTTGAAACCGTTTTTAATTCTTTGTAACTGATAAAGATGCAAATTATGGCTTCTCCAGTAGGTTTCCATTGACTTCCTTGCTCTGCTGTGAAAAAAAATAAAAAGCTTTGACTCTATTATTAATTCAATTCCTTTATTTATGTCTTTTTACTTTCAATTACTTATAAAATTGATCTAGTTATTTCAATGAATAAGATATATAATATATGTTCTTTTTTTTCATTTTTATGTCTAAATGAGTCATGAGTTCACCTTTTTTCTAAAAATCCTCTTTCAGTATTAAATAATATAAGAATCCTCAATGCATAGATAGATGCATGGTGTTAGAAATGGACTCTGAATACTTTCAGTCTACAGGCAAGTCTATTCATGACTGTAAAAAACCTATGCCAAGCTACCTTAACCTGGTATTAATTAATATTTACCTTAACTAAATTATGATTTTATGTCCATCCAGTCTCCATTTGCCTATAATTGACTTTCTATGTTTACTCTCCCTTAATAAGAGAATCATGCACAACTAAGTATTTCAGTCCAGTGGCTGCAATATACCTTATAATGATATCAAATAACAGTTATGTCAAACCAAAATGGTGAGCACACTAAGTACTTTTGAACAAAGATGAAATAAAGGTACATATTGTAGCATAAAGGAAAGTAATACTGGCTTTAGAAACAGACTTGGTGCCAGTGCCACGGCTCAATAGGCTAATCCTCCGCCTGCAGCACTGGCACACAGGGTTCTAGTCCCAGTCAGGGCACCAGATTCTGTCCTGGTTGCCCCTCTTCCAGGCCAGCTCTCTGCTGTGGCCCAGGAGTGCAGTGGAGGATGGCCCAAGTGCTTGGGCCCTGCACCCACATAGAAGACCAGGAGAAGCACCTGGCTCTGGGCTTTGGATCAGCGTGGTGCGCCGGCCGCAGTGGCCATTGTGGGGTGAACCAATGGAAAAAAGGAAGACCTTTCTCTCTGTTTCTCTCTCTCTCTCTCTCACTGTCCACTCTGCCTGTCAAAAGAAAAAAAAGAAAGAAAGAAAGAAACAGACTTGGTATTTAATTCCAGCTGTACCAGTTTAGAATCTGGTATAGTTTATAAGCTTAATTTAATTTCAGCTTTTACCAGTTTATAAGCTTGGTTAGATCATTTGATCTCTCAGAACTGAATTTCCTCCTCATCAAATGTGTTTACTAATACATGATTTTTGGGAAAATTATCAGTGACCTGTTTCTAATCCAGCTGTCATCTGGGATCATCCTTTCCTTTTTCCACTACGACCTCTTGGAAGTTTAGTCCCAAAGGTTGCTGTGAATTGCATTCAATGCTAATCTCTTCTGAAGTCTTGTTTCTGCCTAACCTTTGGTCCCTTTCACATCCTGTCTCTTGCATCCTCCTCCTTTTCTCTAAATGTGCCATCCCATGGGGAGCACAGCCCTTTTTCTGATTTTCCCAAAGAACCATCACTCACCCAATGTCTTTGTGCTTAGTAGATATTAACAGAGTATTGATAGGCTTTAAAGTGAATTTGAGAATTATTATTTTCTGTTCCCAACCACTAAGATGGAGTTCTCTCTCACCCATTTATCTCATATCTCCCTCTCTGCTCCCAACCACCAAAACTTCTGTTTTTTTTTTTTTTTCATTCCAAAACAATTTACCTCTTATTCTCACTCCCAAGGACATTCTTGTTATGCCCAGAGAGACTGTTTCTGAGAAGAATTTGATGGTCAATATGTAAATAAATGTTGTTTTCTCTTACCTACATTTCTAAAATTCCTGGAAGAGCAGACATTCAATTAGTGATAGTTATTATCAAAATGTGTATAGATCTCCAAGGTAATGACCTTGAAATGCCATTCTCATTTGAGTATATGAATTCTTTTGTCTTTGTTTAAAAAATATTAACTCCCATTCCCATTATTTTGTGGTCACTCCTTATATATTACCATTTCAAAGACTATGGAGGATAATTGAATGCTTTTGGCTTTTAGAATAGTGAAAATAACTCACTATCATTATATTTTTAATTATTATATCCCTTCAAATGAGTATTTTCCCCCTTGTTTTGCTCCAGCAATCATTTCTCATTGTTAAACACATTCTGCTCTGGATTTGAGGCTGACAACCCATCTACACTCTCAGTGTCTCATTGAATTGCTGACACAGTCCCCACGCACACAGCAGAGAATGTGACCTTGGCCTGAGAAGCAGCACATTCCAATCTTAGGGTTCAAATGTTAGACAGAAATGGACACTCTAAAAAAGTAAGGTGAATCAGACCAAATGAGGCTTAATTCTGGAATGTTAGCTGCTGATTTTAGGAAAGCCAACCTTCCAAGCTGGAACTCCTACAGATATCTTTTTATTGTCAAACAAGTGGATAATTTGTATGAAGATAAAATTAGCACAGCAGCAGAAAACTGAAAAACTGTGGGAAGGCAGAGGAAGACCGGATCCTTGTGATATTTATTTGAACCCTGGGCTAAGCCGTGTTGAAACCAACTCTATCTATCCTGGATCTTTTTAATTGTGACATAACAAAATGAACTCCCTTTGGGTATAAGCCACATTGGACTGGATTTTCTAATGCCCAAAATACAGAATCTTGTAAGACAGATTTACTTCATTCAAAATATATTTACATAAATTCAAGAAAATACATGCATACAGCCAAATAAAAATAAACAGAGGGGGCGGGTGCTGTGACTCAGATAGTTACACTGCCTGCCATGCCAGCATCCATTATGAGCTCTGGATCTGGGCAAAGCTGCTTCAATCCAGCTGACTGCTGCTGTGTCTGGCAAAGCACCAGAAGACAGTATTAGTGCTTGGGTCCTTCCCACCCCCACAGAAGACCTGGACAGAATTTCTGGCTGCTGACTTGTGTCTTGCTCAGCCCCAATTGTTATGGCCATTTGAGGAGCAAACCAGCAAATGGAATGTCTCTTTCTCTGTGTTTCTTCCTTTCTATGTCTCTGTAATTCTACCATTCAAATAAATAGGTAAATATTTTTGTTAATTTATTTTAAAAAATTTATATAAGGTGAACAAATTTCATCTATTTTATAGCTAGATAGATTAATTGATTGATTGAGGGCATAGTGATGGTAAGTCTTTTTCCAAAAATTAAAGAGAGATGAAGTACACAATTAATAAGTGAAAGAAATTTAGACAAAGTCACTTGCAAACCATACAAGCGGTTCAACATGTAATGAGTTTTCAGAGGAGAGGTTAAAATTAGCTACCTTCCTAATAGCTAATTAATTAATAGTTGTGATATACATAATATGCATAAAATTAAGTAAGGCATTGCATTGGATGGCCCCAGGCAGAAAACAATTTAACAGGTCTCCCTAAAGAAGCTTTCAATGTTTCATGAGAGGCAATGTTCACAATGACAATCTCACTAAAATACAACAATGCAGTTCATGTGACTATGTCTTGCAGTGAAGCTTAATAAAATGGCAAAGTAATACTAATAATACCAAAACACAATTCTGTAAGAGCGATTTTGCGGAAGACCAAAATATTGTGGTCTTATCAGCTAGGATTCAAAGATTGGAATATCTCTTGATCAACCATTCTCAAATATTTTGCAGTAGACATTTTATTCAGTTGGAAACTGTATGTGGAGGTGATCTGGTGGAGTTCAGGCTGAGGCTCATTCACCAATGTCTTCCTCACACCCTTCTCCTCTCTAACATGGCAGTCCTCATGGAATACCAGGTCTCAAAAAGATAGTTTTAAAACTGATATAGAGGAGGCCGACATTGGTGTAAAAGATTAAGCCTCTTCGTGTGACACCCACATCCCATACAGGCCCTGGTTCAAGTCCCAGATGCTCTACTTCTTATCCAGCTCCCTGCTAATGAGCCTGGTGAAGCAGCAGAGGATGGGCCTCTGCACCCATGTGGGTGACCTGGAAGAAGCTCCCGGCTTCAGCCTAGCCAAGCTCTGTAGAGTGAACCAGTAGATGGAAGATGTCTCTCTCTCTCTCTCTCTCTCTCTCTCTCTCTCTCTCTCTCTCTCCTCTCTCTCTCTCTCTCTTTCTCTCTCTCTCTCTCTCTTGTTCAAATAAATTAATAAATCTTTAAAATACTGATATAGAGAAAAGAATACATTGATATCCATCCTGAAATAGTTATGAATTGTTTGTTTTCACATCTGCACTCTAAAAATTTTAATTCAGAAAAATCAATTAAAATGATCTGAACTTGGGAAAGGGAGGATCCCATATGAGTTATTGCTCAGCTAAGTGGATAAAAGGTTTCATCCTCCTATCCTTCCATGATACTAAGAAATAAAAGAATTCAATAAGTACATAATTTTTAATCTAAGATTATCTGTTTCTAAGTGGAGATGTACCAAGATAGTGCTTGAAGGAGAAAGTTTCAAGCTTCCTGAAGTAACAGCTCTGGATCTAGCCTAATACAAAGATAAGTGGGAAAGAAAGAACCAAGAATTCTATGTCACAGAATGTGTCTTATATCACAGTGTCTTGGAAACATTTCGAAGTGCATAGGACTTCTTATAACATGGAATAGTTGCAAGAGTGTCTAACTGAACAATGTCATTTCTCTGAGAACTCTTAAAAAATTAATTGGCTATAAAAATACCTCCATAGAAATGAATGATTTGCTAAAATATAATTGGACATAAGCCAATTAAATATTTGAGGGCATCTCCCAGAAAAGGATCATGTGGGATCCAGAATACGTTCAGATAATTTGATAACAGAATCAATTTTCTGTGACTTGAGACAGAAAATCCATATCACTGAGGTAAAAATAAAGATATATTTCTATTCTAAATAGCTCACATCTACCTTTGCTGCAAAAAATTCAGCTCTTTATTCTCTTAACAGAACAAAGAGAAAAATGCCTATTGTCCACTAGTATATTTTCTATGAAGATTTCATCAAACAAGTCACGTCACCAGATGATACGTCTCTGAGATCTTAGAATGCACTTTCTTGGCAAACCCCAGTGATGAGTTTATATTGGTTTTATATGGCTTAGTCTCAGGATGGAAACTGCAGTTCACAGGCCAGATGCCTAAATAAAGGTTTTGCTAAAGTAAGATACTCATTTGTTTATGTTCAATATGCATGATTTTTTTCTCCAGTGGGAAATCTGAGCAGCTGAAACAGAAACCAAACAACTGAATATTTACTATACGCTCTTGTAAGACAAAGTTCACCCACTTCAGATTTAGTTGCTCATGAGTAGCATGAGCAAAATAAATCAATATCAAAATATTAATATCAAAATTAGTTAAATATTTTCACTTACAAAGATAAAATGTAAAATCATGCATGAAAATATCCAATATTGAATGAATAAGGTGTGGATCACGTAGACTATTGACCCAAGAAACACACATTTGAATTTAGTTAGGGAGAAAACTAACAGCTTTTAGAATACACACTTAGTTAATCAATGGATCTGTAACAGAATGAAGTGGAAGTTTGCCTTTTAAAAACTGGTGATGGGTGTTTGGCACAACAGCTAATACACTACTTGGGATACCCATGTCCCATCTCAGAATGCTTAGATTTCAATTTGGATCCACACCCAATTCTAGCTTCCCAGTAATGTATACCCTGGAAACAGTAGATAACGACTTGAGTACTTGAGTCCCTAACATCCATTTGGGAGATCTGGAGTAAATTCCTGGCTCCTGGCTTCAGCTTGGCCTAATCCTGGCTATTGCAGCATTTGGTGAGTGAACCAAGAGAAAAGAGATCTATCTGCCTACATGTTTCTCCCTTCATGTCTCTCTGCCTCTCAAATAAGAAAATAATGTTTTAAAAACTACAAAAATCATTGGGCTTATGATGTGAAGTAGAGCATTACTTGTTAAAGAATGAATTATGGCTCAATAATATAGTATGAAGTAGATTAATTTTTTAAAGGTGAATAAATTATTCCATGAGCCCATCCAGAAGAGGAAAATTCAGATCCCATAGTCTGATAGTATATAAAAAATTCAGAGAGCTGAAAGTCTTCAGGAGATATGTTACTTCGTTTGAACTCCTCAAATAGCTATTCCAAATGAAGAACCACTATTTGTGCTATTAAAATCTGAGAATTTTGAGGGCCACAAATTTCAAATTGCTCCCCCCAGTTAAATTAGCCTCCTTTGTTGTACTAAATGAAGATGTACTTAATATATGTGCTTAAGAGATGCAAAAGTTTTCCTTCCCAGGAAAATCAAGTGTCAATATATATAAGGAAAATAAAAGAGAAAGTAACATAGAATGGTTAAAAAAAAAGAAAGAATGAATGAAAGATAAAACAAATGTGCTACAAAATAATGGAATGAAATCAATATTGCCTAACATGAATATTGCAGATCAAAGTAAAGCCTACCTCATTTATCCCTGAAGAGGCTGAATGGACTCACCTTACAGCTCTGCCTGTTAAACTATAAATGAAACTAGCAATCAAAATGTCTTCATGAGGATCACAGAGCTCTAAACTAACTTTCTACTTGCAGCAGAATTTGTTGAACAAAAAGACTACAATGGCAGAATAAACCCAGGCTTAACGCTAATAGGAACGAATCTATTTCCTCATAAGTAATTCTAAAAATGTATCAATAATTGAGAGCTGCCTACCAGTTGGTGGGAGTCAACAATGTGAAAGAAAATTGAATATGTAAAAATGCAAAATTCTGAATGGAAGGAGATTTATTTGGGCTATCAAAAACAAATATATGGGTACAATGAGTTAAGGCCAACATTTGCAAGATCAGCAAACCATATGAGAGTGCTAATCCAACCTGGTTGTTCTGCTTCTGATCTAGTTTCCTGTGGTTTCACCTCACCCCGGTTAGAATGGCTCACATTCAGAAATCTACCAACAATAGATGCTGGAGAGGATGTGGGGAGAAAGGGACACTAACCCACTGCTGGTGGGAATGCAAACTGGTTAAGCCACTATGAAAGTCAGTTTGGAGAGTCCTCAGAAACCTGAATATAACCCTACCATAAAATCCAGCCATCCCACTCCTTGGAATTTACCCAAAGGAAATTAAATTGGCAAGCAAAAAAGTGGTCTGCACCTTAATGCTTATTGCAGCTCAGTTCACAATAGCTAAGACCTGGAATCAACCCAAATGCCCATCAACAGTAGACTGGATAAAGATATTATGGGACATATACTCTATAGAATACTATACAGCAGTAAAAAAAAAAACAAAAAAACAAAAACAAAAAAAAAACAATGAAATCCGGTCATTTGCAACAAGATGGAGGAAATTAGAACACATCATGCTGAGTGAAATAAGCCAGTCCCAAAAGGACAAATATCATGTATTCTCCCTGATTGGCAACAACTAACTGAGCACCACAGGGGAAACCTGTTGAAGTGAAATGGACACTATGATAAACAGTGACTTGATCAGCTCTTGTGCTGACTGTTGATGCACAGTGTAACAGTTTATCCATTTTAGAATTTTTTCTCTGTTTTGTTCTGGTACTATTGGTTGAACTCTGTAATTAACACACAATTATTCTTAGGTGTTTAAATTTTAATTGAAAAGTGATCTCTGTTAAATATAACAGTGGGGATAAGAAAGGGAGGAGATGTACAATTTGGGACATTCTCAATCGGACTTGCCCCAAATGGTAGAGTTAGAATCGTGACAGGGGATTCCAATTCAATCCCATCAAGGTGGCATGTACCAATGCCATCTCACTAGTCCAAGTGATCAATTTCAGTTCACAATTGATCACACTGATAGGTATAAGAATCAAAAGGATCACACAAACAAGAGTAGTGTCTGCTAATACTAACTGATAGAATCAAAAAGGGAGAGAATGATCCAACATGGGAAGCGGGATACACAGCAGACTCATAGAATGGCAGATGTCCTAAATAGCCCTCTGGCCTCAGAATCAGCCCTTAAGGCACTCGGATCTGGCTCAAGAGCACATGAGAGCATTTTAGGCATGGAAAGCCAAGACACTCTGGAATAAAGAAAAGAAAACAAGACGACCTAAATGAAAGATCTCTGCAAATGAGATCCCAGTGGAAAGAACGGGCCATCAAAGAAGGAGGTACCTTTCTCTGAAGGGAGGAGAGAACCTTCACTTTGACTCTGACCCCGTCGGAATAAGATCGAAGTCGGCGAACCCTAAAGGCTTCCATAGCCTTGGCAACTCATGACTAGAGCCTAGGGAGATTACTGACGGCATAAACAAGAGTGTCAAATTGTTAATTCAACAACAGGAGTCACTGTGTACTTACGTCTCATGAGGGATCTGTCCTTAATGTGTTGTCCAATGTGAAGTAATGCTATAACTAGTATTGAAACAGTATTTTACACTTTGTGTTTCTGTGTGGGTGCAAACTGTTGAAATCTTTACTTAATATATACTAAATTGATCTTCTTTATATAAAGAGAATTGAAAATGAATCTTGATGTTAATGGAATGGGAGAGGGAGTGGGAGATGGGAGGGGTGTGAGTGGGAGGAAAATTATGGTGGGGGGAAGCCATTGTAATCCATAAACTGTACTTTGGAAATTTATATTTACTAGATAAAAAAATACATTTTTAAAAATTTTTTAAAAATTAAAAAATAAAAAAATATTCCTGAGAAGATGCCAAATGATGTCCCAAGTATTTGGGCCCCTGCCATCCATGTGGGAAATGAGGATGGGTTGTTGCAGCCATTTGGGAAATGAACCAGCAGGTAGAAGACCTTTATCCCTGTGTCTTTCCTTCTTTTTTAAATCAGTAAACAAAACAAAATCTTTTTTTAAAACAATAAAGATTTAAAAGCTTTAATATTTTATTAATAAATCAATGAGAATGTATGACATCCAAAATGACAAAACAAAGTATTTTTGCAAAACCAAAAAAGTACCCATCAGGGAATAAAAAGTTATTATAAAGTAAAATTATGATTGGAAAAAATCAGACTACAGATAATCGCTCAAGAATTGAACCAAAACCACAATTTTTTCATAAAATATTTTTACACAAATCATAGAAATATTTGATTCTCATAGGGGATAGGTTAAAAGGAAGAAACAACAGAAGACAATTAAAAATAGTAGTCAAAGATATAATAAGGTTCGGCGCCGTGGATCACTTGGTTAATACTCCACCTGCGGCACCAGCATCCCAGGTGGGCACTGGTTCTAGTCCCAGTTGCTCCTTCTCCAGTCCAGCTCTCTGCTGTGGCCTGGGAGGGCAGTGGAGGACGGCCCAAGAGCTCAGGCCCTGCACCCACATGGGAGACCAGGAGGAGGCTCCTGACTCCTGGCTTCCGATTGGCGCAGCACTGGCCATGGCGGCCATTTGGGGAGTGAACCATTGGAGGGAAGACCTTTCTCTCTGTCTCTCTCTCTCTCACTGTCTATAACTCTACCTGACAAATAAATTAAAAAATAAAAAATAAAAAATATATAATAGAAGAAAAAATCCCAGAGTTAAAGAAAATTACTAGATTAAATAATATCATAAAGATTTTTGAAAAAGATTTACACTAGACATATGAAATTTCAGAACAAGTATAAAAAGAAAATTTTAGAAACTTCCAGAAAGAGAAAGCCAAAAACAAAGAAAAAGTTTATCGCTATGAGGTATCTCAATCAAAATATTAGATGAGTAAAAGTCAGAGAGCAACATCCTCAAAGTTCTAGTGAAGAGAATTGAATTTTGGCCCTAAAGGTCTACACACAACCAAACTATTAATAACATGAGAAGACAAAATGAATGCATTTCAGATCTACAAAACTGAAAATTTTTTACAAATATCTCTTGTTAAAAAAAAGTACTGCAGAAGATATTTGAAAATTTTTCAGATCAATTGTTAGAAAATCACTGACAGCTAAGCTTCAAAAACACACACACAAAATAACGTATCTTAGTTGGAGAGATTTTTAAGCCATAGGAACACATTTCCTTTTGTGTGGTTGCTATCTTGCTACTTGATTGTTCACTGAATAATAGGTAATTGGTGTTTAATAGTAACGTAAAGACAAAATAGAATACTTAAATATAATTTAACTGATTTGCTTACCTTTCTGATTGTCTCTCATTTTACCTTTAAAACTAAAGATTTTAAATCATAAAATTAAATAAAAGATTAAAATACTTAAATATTTTAATACTTTCTTCATTTTCAAATACACAATAATCAAAAGATATAATTTAATTAATTAAGAATTGCAGGCTGGAGTATAATATTTAAGGTTGTAAATATGTAAGAATAAAAATATGATTATTAAAACGTTATGAGTAAGGAGAGATGAAGGTAATAGATTTTACTTAGATAAGAATCAAAAGATATTATCTGAAGTTAACTAAGAAATACAATTTAAACTATAATATTTAAAGTTATAAATGTATACAACTTTAAAAATAACAATCATTAAAAATCATGAGTCAGGAAAGTGGTGTGAAAATATTTTTTCTTGCTGGATTGTAAGCAAATGCTACTTAAAGTTGCTAGAGATGTATGAGATTAAAACTCCAGAAGAGCTAATAATGGGAGCTGTGAAAGGTGGTGATTTCTGAATATTGGTTTGCAGTTGTGTGATATCATGGGCAATTTTTCATTTCGTAGTTCTTTGTGCTATTCTAATTTTTGTGGATATTACTATAATAATATTCATAATAATAAAAGACAACTAGATAAATGCTAACCAGGAAAGGTATTTCCATCAACCCCTGCATGATATTCATCTATGGGGAACACAGTCTCTACAGAGTCTCAATTCTGAGTGCCAAGAACAAATTAAACCTCAAGATTTTATTTGAGATTTTTGGAAGAAATAATACTTTTATAGTGTAATTTAAGTATGATAAAACCCAGGGGAATCTTCTAAGTTCCTTATTGCTTGTTTTCACAATAACTTTACGTGTACACTTTTTACCTTCCTATCAATTTTTAATTAGCTAAGAATTAGAACCCTGTGAAATAGCAGAAACAGTATCTCTCTTGAGGCAACAAGACAGCATTCCATGGATGCTGTACATCACACCACTGAAGTTCAAAACTCCCTCCAACCATTTCTATCTCCTTTACCCTTTCATCTCAATAGTCCAATCAAGAGTACAAATGGGCCTTAGGGGTTATTATAAGAGCAAACTGATCACTTTATGCCTGGTCCAAATAATCCTTCCGAATTATGGCAATAAGAAGAAGGGAAGTAATTGCATTTCAAGTTTTGTTTTCCAGATATCACTACTAGGACTCAATTATGTGAGTATACTTCTATTCAAAAGAATCAGTTTTAATGAAGAGATCTTCATTTGGATATATGCAAAAACCAAAGAAGAGTCCCAGAAATGCAAACATTTCCTTCTTCAGTGGGTTTCACAAATCCTCCTTTGAGCCTCCCCACCAGACCATCCATTGAGATGTCCAGAAATAAATATCTCTATCATGGTATACACAAAATAGTGGTTGATAGGTCATTGGTATAAAACCAAATGTCCAATTAGCCTATGTAAGCTAAATACAACTTTTCTAAGAAATGCTTCTGTAATTTCCTATGAGACACAATACCCATTCATCCTGAGAATAAGGAGGGTAGCAGTGATTTGCTTACCTTTCTGTTTTTCTCTCATTTTACCCTTAAAACTAAAGATTTTAAATCATACATGTAAGAATATTGTTATAAAAGTTAATAAAATATGAAAATCTATTAGGAAAGCTAACTCATCAAAACCTTACCTATGGAGCCCAGTCAACCACATTTCAGGACAGGAATGTCAATATGGCAATTTTTCCAGACACCTTATCATCAGATATGGAGGATATAAATTTGCAGCAGTTGTTGGATGACTTGACCCAAATAAAAAGGGCCAAACTCATCAACCCAGGATAGATAATATTTAGTCATCTGGGATAGTATATACATTTCAATACCCAGACTGAAGTGTACCTCATAGAAATTTGCACAGACTCAAGAACAAAGGATTTTATTCAGCAAAAGAGACATCAAAAAATGAATAGAATTGAGATAGTAATTGCACTTGTCTACCAATCCAATTGTACTCGTAAAGACTATGCTCATTTTATTAAAACTTATTCCAATTACAGGAGAAAAACAAAGAAATGGATTTGCCCTGTAGTTCTAAAATCTCAAGAAAGTGAGGATTAAAAAGTATTATGTTTATTTTCAAGAAGTCTTCATTTTGCACGCTTTTAACATGCACAAATTTCAGTTACTCCAGGTTAAAGTAATAACAGCTTCCTAACAACACAGTTCAAATTTCAGTTACAATACATTAACTAAATATTTGCAGGAAGCATAAATACACTCACTAAATCTTCAAGCCACAAATCAGTACATAAATAACAGATGGATCATGATCAAAGACCAACCACATCATTTGCTTCAGTCTATTGGTGATTGGCCAATGGTATCTGATTTTCAGTTCATATAAGTGAGCAGTTATGCCACCTCCTTGTTGCTTAGAAATAAACCCATATGACACTTTATGAAAATAGATACTCAAATGAGAATTGACCAAGAGAGATTAAAGTGCAATGAAAATGAAATTAGCATCAAACCTGCATAAGTGGGAGACATAATCGACTAGGAATGTTAACATTCTTGCCATTCAAGGAACTCTAGATACTAAGCCAGAGGAACATAGTGAAGGTGAAAAGCTTACCAGCATAGATGAGAAGAGCATTTGTGACAAAAAAAGAAAAAAAGATGAAGATGTCTCAGAGGAAGTGATGCCAGGAAAAATGCTCACATTAAAAGAACTCTCCAAGATACTTCATGACATTGAAGCACAAAGGATAAAATCCTGGAAACAGTTCCAGACTTAGAAAGGAATGTGACAATTCACCAAGGCATAGAAAAGATGTTCATTCCATATGTTAAGTAATAAGACAAAAAGAAAGCAAGGCTGTTCAAACTATTTTTTAAAGCTTTTATTTAAAGAATATACATTTCCAAAGTACAGCTTATGGATTACAATGTCCCCCTCCCATAACTTCCCTCCCACCCGCAACCCTCCCCTTTCCCACTACCTCTCCCCTTGCATTCACATCAAGATTCATTTTCAATTCCCTTTATATGCAGAAGATCAGTTTAGTATACATTACGTGAAGATTTCAACAGTTTGCCCCCACATAGCAATACAAAGTGAAAAATACTGTTGGAGTACTAGTTATAGTATTAATTCACAATGTACAGCACATTAAGGACAGAGATCCTACATGATATTTTTTTTAAAAATTAATTAATTTTCTATTTAATTTCCAATTTAACACCAAGTTTCTTTTCATTTTCAATTATCTTCATATACAGAATATCGATTCAGTATATACTATATAAAGATTTCATCAGTTTGCACCCACACAGAAACACAAAGTGTAAAAATACTGTTTCAGTACTAGTTATAGCATTACTTCACATTGGACAACACATTAAGGACAGATCCCTCATGAGACGTAAGTACACAGTGACTCCTGATGTTGATTTAACAATTTGACACTCTTGTTTATGGCGTCAGTAATCTCCCTAGGCTCTAGTCATGAGTTGCCAAGGCTATGGAAGCCTTTAGGGTTCGTCAACTTCAATTTTATTCCGAAGGGGTCAGAGTCAAAGTGGAAGTTCTTTCCTCCCTTCAGAGAAAGGTACCTCCTTCTTTGATGGCCCGTTCTTTCCACTGGGATCTCATTTGCAGAGATCTTTCATTTAGGACTTCTTTGCTTTTTTCCATAGTGTCTTGGCTTTCCATGCCTAAAATGCTCTCATGTGCTCTTGAGCCAGATCCGAGTGCCTTACGGGCTGATTCTGAGGCCAGAGGGCTATTTAGGACATCTGCCATTCTATGAGTCTGCTGTGTATCCCGCTTCCCATGTTGGATCATTCTCTCCCTTTTTGATTCTATCAGTTAGTATTAGCAGACACTACTCTTGTTT